>JARHVA010002751.1:1182500-1845000 GCA_037957365.1 Torreya grandis
AGTTCCTCTTTCCTTTACATATTCTCTTGAATATCCTTCCATTAGAGGAAGGCCTTGGGGAGGAGGGAGGGATGGGGGTTGAATGATTTCAAGCTTGTCCTTGACTTAAAAACTTGAGATTATGATTGATTAATAAAATGATTTCCAAGTTATAAATTTGGGTTTAAGAGCCTCTTGCAGTGAAGGTATTATAGCTTTGGGCATAAAGGGAATAAATTCCTATTGAGATGGAATTACAATCCATGTATAGTGGTATGGGGCAGTAGGAGGTAGTGAATTTTGATATTATTTACATGATTTTTCTTGTCTCAGGGCTAATATTTCATTAGAAATTATTTGGTTCATCCTCTTCATGTGATCTAACTCATCATAAAAATTATGTGGTTTTTGGAAGGGTGGCAGGGGAGGGAAAGAGGGAGAGTAATTTTAGTAAGGAGGTTGATCTTGGAATTGATATGGCATATATTGAGGGTAATAAAGTTCATGACAAGTATCATAGGGTTGGTATGAGTCACCATATTGTTGATAGGGTTAAATATAGGGTTGGTGAGGCTCATAATGAGATGGATAGGGATCATAATTGAATGGATATGGATCATAGGGTTGTTGATAAGGAAATTAATGTCAATAATCTACCCCATATGTTGTCATCACTCACCAAAAGACATATGAAAAATAATGAATTATGAACAAGAGCTGCTCATACCCTTAAAATGATGACCAAGATGATTTCTTGAAGCTATTTGTGAATAATAAGATGCTGATGTGAATGTTATAATGTCTGGTTTGAGTCCCACTAAGCATGTTAGAACTGTTAGCAACCCAAGTTGTACCCTACTAAAGTAGATTGTTTAGATCTCATTCAAACCTAGACTAACATTAAATTGGTTTACAAGTTGTGGGGTACATATAACTTAGATCAAACCTCTAGATTATGAGGCTAGCTCTTTTGATATATCAATTTTGAATCCTTTTCCTAAATATTTTTTTGCTTTGGGGGTGAAAATATTTAGAAAGATAACTTAAATGGAAAATCTATACTAGTGATGGTGATGAGCCAATACTTTCATCCACTTAAATTGAACTCCTAACAACACTAATGAACTAAGCATGAGATAAAATACTATCTCTAAGGCTTCTTATGCAATAGTGTTTTACATGGAGGTCATGGTGAGTGGATTTAACCTATAAGTGATGGGTGAGAGGTATACTATTATATGCTTCCAACTAGGTTACACTTTAAACCTGATCGCCAACCTTTGACACTTCATATCACCTACATAAGATAACTAATCAACATATAGGTGTGGCAAGGAAATGTCAATAGAAAATTCATACCAGCTATACACATTTCAAAAATCATATAAATACCATAATTCAATCATAGAGAAGCTACAATAACCCATTTTATTAATCCAAGAGGTTACAAAGTTTAATCTTGGTAGAGTTTCCTCATGCCCAAGAGAGGGATATAAAACAAAGGCATAAAATCCTGAATATATAGAAAAAATGAGGAGAGAAGAAGAGTAATGGTGTAAAGGAGAGAATAAAAGATCATAAATCTATCCTTAACTCAAGATTATTTTAGCTACAACTTGTTACAAATAGTCCTTAAGACATCTCTCCATGTTTAGTACTCTTGCATGACCTTATGCATTGATATGAGGTAGTTGCATATGTATTTGGATGACTAAAATTCATCTTGAAGTATGTTATGCCTCTATCTTGTCAAATAACTCTTATAATTTACCACTTGAGGATTAGTTATGTATGTGATTGGCACATAGGATCAATTATACATGGGATTGTCACTATCTCAAGGGTTAGTTATGCATGGATTAAAACTTAATACAAGTGCATGGATTGATTATTAACTCTTAAGGATCAATTATGTGGCATGATTACTCCACATTAACTCTCATCAATAGCCTTCTACACCATTTTCCACTTTACATGATTGACCAAGTAGGTCTACAAGGCCAATTAGGCCTAGTAGCATAATTACCAATGTTTGATGACCATGAAAACCCTATATGAAACAATATAAACTTGTAAACTAGTTATTTTTAGGCCTAAATTAAGGCCTCAAATCATACCATAGGCCTTATTAGGAATTAAACACCTACAAATTTGTCAAACTAGATGATCAGGTCACCTTGTCCTTCACTCCTACAAATTGGTTGATTAAGAGAGAGTTGTAGAGGAATTTATAGTCAATTTTTTGGACATCTAGTTCTTTGAGTAGATGAAAAAAATTCCACACAACTATCTCCAATTATTGACATCTTCTTAAACTGCCTTGTACCTCTTCTTTTACTCTTTTCCCCTAAAAACACAATTTTATGATAGGTCTGTATAGTTTCGTACAACACGATACCATGGTTAGGACCCACTCTAAGTTTACTTCATGTTTATTAGGTGATTCATGGGTGTTTGGGTGCAAGAATATTAACTTTTCTCAAAATTGGTCTTTATTAGGGTTTGGGAGGTCAACCATCTTAATGATGGTTCATAAAGTATAGACTTCCAAACTATAAATTATTGTCATGGATATTTAGTACATAAACCCCTCAATTTTCTTGAGAATCTTGGGTTCCCATGCAAAGATTGTGCAAATATATGTACATTGAGAAGCATGCTTGTGGTATTTTGCATGTATTTTGGACCTACTTATAGTCTTAGCAATGGTTCATAAACCTAAAAATACTCAATCAAAATCAATACTCCATATATTTCAAGTGTAGTAGGTTTAATAACTCCTGATAATATAATTTGACTCAAGGCTTCTTATGGTGAGAGATCTAGGCTCTTAATTACAAAACTCAAATTGACTATTAAGGGTTGAGTGGTTTGAGTTTTTTCTTGAGATTGAAACTAACCTTTCCTCTATTTTTACCTCATTTAAATATCTCATTTAGGACCTAAAATAACTTTTCACACCTTATCCTATTCTTGATTTTCTTAGGAAAGTCTACTTTTGCTTTCATGATGGTGTGGGTCTTTTAGGCCTTAAAACTGATTTCTAGACCTAAAAGGCCTTTACTAAATTTTGAAGGTTTAAAGAAAATATACATGATAAGAGGGAATAAAATTCATCATATCAAATCATTTACATTTTTTTCTAATGTCTACAATTGTCTTTGGCTACTCAAACCTCAACCTTGCTCCATTCTTTCATAAGACTTCCTATAGGTTTGGGTTGCCTGGTTATGTGTGTATGGAAGATAGAGGTCTGAAAGTACCTTCTCCTTTAAGGAAAGTGTTTATTTTTTTTAAATATTATAAAACATTTTCTTAGAGTGATAATCATTATTTGGTCTACCCCAAGATTTCCTTATGCTCTATATACCTTGATTCCTCTACCCTAGGGTTTCAATAGTCATAGCTTATATAGCCCTTAATGACTAAGTTTTGGTGCTCTAGACATATAATATGAGTTTATAATTATGATGAAATCTTAAAATAACTTAACACCTTCCCCCAAAGTTCATACAAGTTCAAACAAACTTTTAAAACAAGCAAAGGTCTTTAGCTAGTATGTGCATGCTAGTATAGGTTTGTCTTCTTCAACAAGCCCTCAAAGGCATATAACTTAAAAATATGAATATTTAATAATCATAGGGAATATAATAACATTTAAAAACATATTATATTGTTATAAAACCTATTCATGAAGTCCAAACTCTCTATATTTTCCTCATACCTTATAAATGATAATCTTGTTCTCATTCATGACTGTTTAACTGACTAGTAAAGCTTTGTGATAGATTAGTGAATATTTACACTATTGACATGAAATTTATAATAATATTAATAGTTTTATATATATACAATGATCAAATTCACAAAAAAATAGATCCTAACTCCACTTTTATATGCTTTAAAACTTTAAATTTCCCAAAACTACCTATGGCATCGACTATGTATATTGACTATGTATATAGATGCATGTTGGTTGCATTTATTAGGTGTTTAAGATTATCATAAAAATTATAAGTATTATTAACCATTGAAATATGTTTTTTATATTCTTAAAATATTTTTCAAACCTCTCTCACTCACCTTTGTCTCTTTGTCCTTACAAGGCTCATCACCAACTATTAGACTAATTACTTATACTAAGTGTTTTCATTAGATTTAGGACTATGTTCTTAGGCTGGAGATATCCATGTAAAACTCCTTGAGTGACATTATTAAATAAGTAACAATCTAAAAAAATTAGGTTCCTTAATATATCTTCATGACAATGAGGTAGAGCTCTCATTGCATCTTCTATTCTCAACTCAAAACTTTGCCTTCACCTAAGTTCTTGATTGAGTACTTTGAATTTAAATGGATGGAATGAGTATGATTATGAACTTGATTAGGTTAACTCAGACCTTCCTCACCACTCACTACTTCATGTAAGTGATTTCTATTCATCAAGGACCCTTATATATCTAAGTGAAGTGACTTCTACTTTGATAACACTGTACTTCTCTCATATCCCATGACTTGGTTGTAGGTATGCACTTAGGCCATTATACAGACTATTGGTAGTGTTTTCAAGTTGATTTCCATGAAACACAATGGTAAAAACATGTATGTTACTCCCTTTTGCTATTTTTTTCTTAAAGGAACATGAATTTTGGCATAATATTGGTATAATCAAGAAGAAACAAGGAACACAAGTTACCTTAAATTTTACATTACTACCTTAAAAAATACTAATAAGGAGAATTTTCAAGTTGTTTGTCTCCAAATATTTATTCTCTTTGCTTGATTTCATAAGGATCATATTGGTATTATTGATTTTATTGACTACTTTTTTCCCTATTATCATTGAACTTGCATTGAGATGACCACCATGGTGTATTAAAGACCTTTTGCATCTTGTGGTGACTCCTTGAGTGTTGTAGGTATTGATTATAAAACTTTGAATAGGCCTAGTCATCCTATTGAGAAGATTCTTGATATATTTTATTGTCATTTTAGAGTTATCTATGAATCCATCCAATTTATCCTCTTCACAACCTCTCAGACCACCTTCTTTACAATCTCAATTGAATTCCTCATACGATAACTCTCTATTCATTGTCTTGTATGGTTTGAGATAGTCTTTAGTCCTTCTTGGCCTAATGATTTTTCTTATTCATCTTGACTTGAATTGAATTGATAGGTAAGGAGTTAAAATTTGTTAAGGAAATCACCCTATCTTGTCTTGAGTTTATTTAATATACATTTGTTCATTAGAACCTCCAAACCTATTGAAATTCATATTAGTATGTTAGGTTTTAGGTGGCTATAGATGATCTCATAATGAACCTTACATTGAGTTGTTGTTTCTTTGACTTTAAGACCTCGTTATTTGTCAAGTCAATTCAAACCTCTTATCCACTCTTTCAATAATTCACATAGATTAATTTAAGTATCATGCCACCTCAACTTACCTTCAAGATACTGTATGGACTAGTATGAATCGTGCCTCTTCTTAAGAGCTTGTGCATCAAAGATGGAGTGTTTAGCCTATTTGAAAGACTTGTATGATGATAAAAGGTAATTGAACTACCACCTTAGAACTCTCATTGATTCAAAATGTTAAATATGATCTAAAGATACTCACACATGTGGGATGAAGTTTAATAATGTCCTATAAATGTGGTCCATACTCTTGACAAGATCCATAAACTTTCAATCTTCTATCACCATGCTCAGGTGAGGCAAAAACTCATAAACGCAATTGCCTGCCTAAATAAAGGAGCCATTATGAGTACCTTAAATTGTAGAGGATTTTTTATAAAGGAGAGAGAGATAAAATAATAACCAACTACCAAATATGGAATCTCTCTTAGACCCCTTCCTCTACAAAAAATTCTAGATCTTGATATTCTCTCTCATGGTCATACCATCTAAAAACTTGAGGGCTTTTTTGAGGTGCAAAGGAGCTCAATGATGTTTGAGGACTAGTTTTGAGTTTTTTTGAGATATTTTTTCCATGAATAATTTCTAAAACACTTGTAATTATTCCATATTTAAATTCCTAACCTTTGATATACAAAAAAGTTCATACAAATCCGTATATCTTGTAGAAAACACATGAAAGTACTCTATCTCCTACATGTTATTCATATTTCAAGATTTGAACCACCAATTTAGGTTTGAAAGTCAAAGGACATGTTAAAATAATTATTAAGTCTTTTTAGAGTTAAATGGGGGCATATTTCACACATATGAAGTCTTGGAAGCCACACTATGCTTTAATCTTGCATGAGGAGATACTTCCAATGCATAAGACATTTGACTTAAGCAATGACATGAATATTAAGGTGTTTATAGATATTATGGATGCTTTAGTGGCCTTTTGAGGTGTAATTTATCATTTAAAGATTAAAATAATCCTTTTAGACAATGTACACATAGATTCACAAAGGATATTTGTCATTGAATATCATGAAAAGAACCTTATAGATTATTAAAAGTTTATCCATGAGGCTTTTATGTATCTTAACCACCTTTCAAAGTTTTTAGACATCTTCATACCTTACATAAATTGAATATGTTATAGAATCTCATGATTATTCATTATCTTTAATTCCTTGTCAAAGACCTCCAAACATACTCAACACCATGAGGATACTTATCACAATTTGAAACTGAGACATGACCATGACAATATATTAAAACTTACTCCCTTCATATGACAATCAAAGACACCATGATGATAAATCACATCAGACCAAGGCCATATAGGACATGAAAAGTTCTTTGTTTTAGGTGTTGGCATTTGGCCATAGTAGGCCAAATTGCCAATAGGATGTACCAAAAAACAAGAAAGAATAGAATTTTGTAACCCTAATTTACGGCACAAAAATTTAAGAAGGTAAACCCTAGGCAAAACTAAGGTTTTGATTTAATATTTAAAGTAAGACAGGGTCACAAAACATTTTAACTAGTTAGGACTTACTGTATGTAAATTTTATGTTTTTAAAGGGCCAAGTATAATAATAACTTGGAATGAAAATATGAAATAATTTATTTGACAAGCCTTTCCAAAAATACCAAAGATGTAAAGAAAGAGTACTTATCTAGATAAAAATAGGTAATTCTTTGACTTAGGAGGTTGGAATAGGCTTTAAAATAGTCAGGCACCTTTCATTCTATGAATATAGCTGAAATTAGGCTTCAAACAATAACACCCTTATGTGGATAATAGTTTCATGCGATGCTAGTGTATAATTATGACACTAGTGTCCCTCTTGAAAGAGTTTTTTGAAACTTTTAGGGAAGTTGTGGGAGATTTTGGGGGACCTATAGGTGGTTATGTGTCTTTCAAAACCTCACTTGCATCACTATTTCATTAAACATCCTATGAAACTCTAATGAATACCTACACACATTAAACAACAACCATATCAAATGCAAAGGAAAGGGAAAAACTAATTTGTGGGATATTATGATTGTGTAGAGTAGAATCCTTATTTTCCTAACTACTACCTACATTAACCTCAAAGTTAGGGGTGCCAGATCATATGTAGTCCTCCCGTATAGAATGTTCATAATCAACATGCAAAAGGCTTAGGCTAAATGTATTGAGATGTACTATTGATTTATTTTATGTAATTATGTTCCAAAATAGTAAGTGCTTAAAGTAAAATGCCTTATGAGGCTCTTTATATAGAATGAACTTTGATTTAAAGGTAAGACCTTGTTTTTTGGATGATAAGTCATAAAAGAGAGAGAAAAACATAATAAAAGGATCAAGGTAGGGTTAGGACCCAAAACACAAGATAAAATGGCCATTGGACACTAAATCCATAATTAGACACTAGTGCCACATGGATTTATTGTCTTGATAATGATGTTAGTGTTTTGAGGCCTACAAATAGAGTTAGGACTAGGTAGGACAAGCTAGGGGCCTCTGTAATTGGGAGGAGGTGACTCAGGACCACTAGGGGTGCAAAAAATAGGGAAAATAAGACAAGAAATATCAAAATAACCAAAATGACCATGTGAACAAGCTCTGTATTAATCACTAAGACCTTCAAGTGAAAGAGAAATAAAAGACATAGTATTTGTGGTTGCTTGACCAAATTAGGGTGTATACAAGGTTGAAAATCATAGTGTAGATGCTTGACAAGTGTGAAATGGATATCATTATGTATAACATATTTCATTTTTTATCTATTCAACTTGTGTATGTATTCTAAAAGTTTGTGGAATGTAAAAATACTCCTTCGATCTTAAGCCAATAGGATGGAATGTGAAGTAACAAAGCATTGTAAAGTTATATAAATAGTGATCAATTGTAATTGAGAGGAGTTCTTTAATATAGATATTAATGCAAAGATATGATAATGGTTTTTTTTAATGTATTTTTGTACTTTCTATGTGCAGAATGTATATTTTGTTTTGTTTAAAATTTATAAACCACTTAATAATATGAAGGTTATGTACAATTTAGTTTGCATTTCTCTAGATAAATATGTAATTCTAAACTGAATAAAGATTTAAACTAATATATAATATGTCTATATTTTAAACCTATATCTTATTCACACATAGACAAATAGTAACATGTTCTAATGAGTTTTTAAGGAACCTCTACTAACATGAAATGGTGATGCAAGATCATCCAAGGTGAAGGGAAATATTTCATCAACCAAAAATATGTTAGCTTAGATTTTATTTTGGTTTTTATTTGTGTCCTTATTTTCTTAAGCTTGTTAACCTCTATGATGGATGTTGTAAAAGTGTTTATAGTAGGGGACAAAGTGAAAATAATTTTTTCATGTTTCTATTAGTCTGCATGGACTATCAAGATATGGGTATTTATTGGTAATGGTTCTTCAACTTAAGTAAGAATCATATGCTAAATTTCTTAAGGTAATAACATATGATAATTAAAACATCTTTACCAAGTTTTAGATCATTTGGAGTTGTTGTGGAGGCATACCAAATATTACACTAGCAATATGTTTTCTTTCTTGTGGTAATTGTTTAGAAGGAACTATATGCTAAAACTTGGTGGGATCATATAACTTGACACTTGTGACCTCTGTACAAAATTTTAGGTTATTTGGAGTCACCACAGAGGCATACCAACTATTACACTGGAAGGAGGTATCCTTAATTAGGGTAACACTATAAAATTAATTGGATGATGAAATTTTTTGAGTTCCTTTAATATGACACCTAAAATGTTTGTACTGAATTTTAGAATATTTTAAGTTACCATGAAAATGTTTTGGTTGTTTCTTTTAAGCTATGCTTGTGTCACATAGAAGAAGGTTCATGACTTTAAATAATAGCTTTGGTAATATTTATATTAAAAAAATTGGATTGGTGATATAAACTTTATTCTAAACTCTTTTTTCCAAATTTTATCTCAATTATATAATTGGTTCTAAAGTTATGATTGTTTTTGTAATTATTTTTAGCTAGAAAATGCATCTACCTAGTTTACATAAGGTTCATGACCTTGTGTAATAAATGAAGTAAGAGATAGGTCACCAAAGTTTTATGAGTGATATAAAATGTATCCTAAAATTTTTTTTTTTTAAATTTTTATCTCAATTGGATTAGTGGATGAAACATTGTGATAGTTTTTGTGACTGTCATTCAGCCAAAACAATGCATCTTTTTATCTTGATGGTTCATGTTACCAAATCTAGTGTTTTTATATAAAAAGTATTATTTTTTCTAAATTTAAAATTTTATATCATTTGGATGAATGGATTTACAATTTTACAAGTTATATTAACTACCATTCAATTTTTAAATGTCATATGTGTAGTGTAAGACACTTGGCAAGTTATTCTTCACTTGTAGTGACTTGCAGTAACCTATAATAAGATTTAAATGGTGAAATTTGGATGGATGATATAAAATTTATTCTAAAATTTATGTCTCAAAATTAATATAAATTGGATTAATGATATTAAATTTATTGTAGTTTTCATAGTTGTTGATGAGCCTGAAAAGTCACTTGACAATTTTTGATAGTTACTGATAGTTAGGTGTTGATCTTGAAAAATGAAGGCCACCTAAATATTGGAAATTTTTAGGATGTTATGAAAGTTAAAAATTCACTCCATGAGGCTAATTATGTCATATAAATAATTTTATTTATCTACACAAGTCATTTTATGAAAGGGGGAAAACTATGTGGAACAGGGGTAGAGTAGGGTGGAGAAAAATAGAGTGTGTTATGTTTTACACATTTTGTCTAGTAAAAATAAGCCTATATGGTAGTGTGAAGTTTTTTATATTATCAAACCATTGTAATTATTTAATGGATGAGAATACAAATACTTCAACTATTTTTATTGTCTACATGTTTGGCTTAAATTTATGTCTTGGTTTGAGTGAGTATCTAAGCATCATAGAATTAGAGGTTGTCCTTAGGTGGATACCATGTCTATGCTTCCATAATTTGGTATTGAGGAGTGTGGATGAGAAAGGCTCTAGTTGAGTCTATTGGAAAGCTATGAAAGATAAGTTCACATCATGGGAGAGATGGAACACATAGGAAATGTTTCTAAAAGAGAGGGAATACCAAAAGGACCCCAAATTGAAAATTTAGCTGAGATGATGAGAGAAATACAAGTAAGGTTTGATGAAATTTAAATATTAAAAATAAAAAGAGATCATGGTGGAGACTTGAGGGAGGATGAAGAAGGAAAAACTCAAGATCTTGTTGCAGATGACATGGAAAATGAAGTTGAGACCAAATTTATCAAATTTATAGCAATGCTTGGTCGTAAACCAAGGATGGAAACATATTTACATAATGTTATATTGAATCCCTAGGATCTTGTGGAATAAATAATAGATATGAAGAAATATTTTTGACTAGGAGTCTATGGAGGAACACAATAATGAGAAATTTTTCTGCACAAATTTGAAGAGCCATGCTTATTTATGGTGGGATCATGTGTAGGATGAGAGATAAATGAAAGGTAAGGAGAAGATAAAATATTGGGATAGGATGGTGAAAAATATAAAGGCCAAATTTCTACCTTCTAACTATTGGATGAGTCTATTTATAAAATTATAGAATTTAAAATAAAAGGAGATTGTATCAAAGAGTACACAAGAGTTTTATATACTCACTATAAGAGTTGGGCATACAAAGGATGATCATGAGAAGGTGGTAAGGTATGTAAATGGGATAGGTTTTTCCATACAAGATGAAATTAGTTTTTTGAACTTGAGAATCATGGAGGAAGCCTATCAATGTGTGTTGAAAGAAAAAAGAGAAGTTCTCAAGGAAGGACCAAGTAAACTCTAGAGGTAGAGGAAGGTATTAGAGAGGGCAAGGATAGAATAATAGCAAAAGAGATAAACAAAATAATGGTGGAGAGGTGAGTATTTCAAAAAATTATAACTTAAGATAGAGAAGAGGATACTCTTCTAGAGTAAGAGTATTTAATAGATGAGGTAGAGGTGAGGTTTTTGTGGTAAGTGTTTTGGGGATTTAATAAGTATGTTGGCGATATAGAGAAATATTTTCCAAAAAACCCTTAGAATAATAGTAAGAGAGTTGAAGGGATAACTCACATATCCTTTGTAAATGAGGAGATCATTGGGTCTTCCATACATACAAAAGATCCCAAATAAGGAGAGGCTCTATTGATGAATAAAGTGTTCTCAAAACTAGCCAAGGAGGTGAATGAAATAACATAGAGAAAGATTTTATTCTAGAATATTTATAAATATGGAGGTAAGTGTTTTAGAGTTGTGATTTATAGTGGAAGCATAAATAATTTAGTTTCTTAAGAGATGATGTAAAAACCTAACTAAAGCAATTGATCCATCCTACACCATACAAGGTTTCTTGGTTGCTTAAGGGGAACCAGGTGCTAGTGAATGATCATTGCATGGTGAATTTATAAATTGGTTCATATAATGATGATGTATTATTTGACATAATTTCTATGGATGTATGTCAAGTGATATTAGGTTGGCCATGGCAATTTAATAAGAGAGTCATGCATGATGGAAGAGAAAACACCTACACCATTACAAAGGGTGGCAAGAGATTAACATTCAGTCCATTGAAGGATAAAGGATATGAGGTGGAAATTAATTTCAAAGGGATGATGGTATTTAGTAAAGAGATTTTGAAGGTGGCCAAGGAGTAACAAATGTGCTTTGCACTAGTTTATAACTCTGTGAAAGTTTTGATAGCTACTAGGTTAAGTGACCTACCTATTGAAATACAAAATATGTTGAAATATTATGTTGATAGTATGACAAGTGAATTTATGGATGGACTACCACCTATAAGGATTATTAGTCATGATATGGACTTAGTGCCAAGAGTAAGGTTTCCTAACAAAGTAGCCTATAGGTTGACCCCAATAGAGAATGAGGATATAAAGATGCAAGTGTAGGAGTTGTTAAGGAAGGGGTTAATTCAAGAGAGTCTGAAACCATGTATAGTTCCAGGTGTGTTGGCACCAAATAAATATGGAGAGTGGAGAATGTGTATGAATTCATGTGTAATAAATAGGATCAAAATCAAGTACATATTTCCATTTCCAAGAATGGATGAATTAATAGAATATTTGAGTGGAGCAAGGTACTTTAATAAGATAATTTTTAAGAGTGGATATCATAATCCACATAAGAGAAGGTTATGAGTGGAAGATCGCATTCAAGATAAATGACAAATTATATGAGTGGCTAGTCATGCCATTCAATTTGGTAAATACTCTGAATACATTCATGAGACTCATGAATTAAGAGTTGAAGCCTTTCATAGGTAATTTTTTGATAGTATATTTGGATGACATTCCAATTTTCAATCATTATAAGGAGGAACATTTGAACCATTTGATGTTGGTTTTGGATAAGCTATAGGAAGATAAATTGAATATAAACTTGAATAAGTGTAGCTTCATGCAAGATGATATAATATATTTGGGATTTGTAATCTCAAATGATGGGTTGAAGATGGAACTCGAGAAGGTTGGGCAGTTTTGGATTGGCCTTCACTGAAGAGTATGTTTGGATAAATAATTTTCCATGGGTTGGCAAGTTTCTACATTTTTTTTTTAAACACTTCAGCAACATATGTGCTCCTATCACAAAGAATATGAAAGGAGATAAGAAGAAATTTTAGTGGAATATTACAATAGAGAATAACTTTCAATTTTTGAAGATAAAGGTGAAAAAATAGCTAGTGTTATCCTTACCATATTTTGTAAAAGTATTTTAGGTTGATTTTGATGCAAGCATAATAACTATAGTGTAATGTTGATTTAGGAGGGTAAGCCCATTGCCTATTTTATTCACAATTTGAATGAAGCTAATATAAAGTATTTAGTATATAACTAATAATTCCATTTAATCATACAAGATATCAATAAATGGCAAAATTACTTGTTGCCAAAGGAGTTTATTTTGTACATAGACAATCATGATTTTTAGTTCATAAATAGCCAAGCTAAGCTAAATCAATGACACATGAAATGGGTAGAATTTATTCAAATTTATTCTTTTTTTTGGAAACATAGAAGTTGAAATTATAATAAGGTAGCATATGCCTTGAGTAGGTGAGATCTTATGGTGAATGAGCTAAGAGTGGAATTCATTGGATTTGAATCCATGATTGAGTTGTATGAAGAATACTTGGATTTCTAAGATGCATGGAAAGCATGTAGGAATCTAAAAAACATAGACATAACTTTATGGTTAGAGTATATGATTCAAGATGGGTTTTTCTCAAGGGGAAGAAGTTATGTATACCTCAAGTTTCTATGAGAGATAACCTATTAAAATAAAAACATAGTGGAATTCTAACTAGTCATTTTAGGTATGATAACACTTTGGTGTAGCTAAGTGACAAATATCAAATATTAATGGCCTCATATGAGTATAAATGTGAAGAATTTTTTATAGAAGTGTAGAGTTTAACAACATGCTAAGGGTAAAAGTTAGAATGTTAGTTTGTATCAACCATTGCCTATTGTTGATAAACCATGAAATGTATTGAGCATGAACTTTGTTCTAGGATTGCCAAGAACATAACAAGATAATGATTTCATATTTGTTTTGGATAGATTTTAAAATATCTCTCACTTTATAGCATGTAACAATACTAGCGATTCCACACATATTAAAAATTTGTTTTTATTGAATTTTTGAAATTGAATGGGTTTCTAAGGAGTATTGTATCAAATAGGGATACAAATTTTGTTGGATAATTTTAGAGGATGCTATAGAAGAATTTGGGAACAAGGTTAAACTTTAGTTTATCCTATCACCCTCAAAAACATGGGTAAACATAGGTTTGGAATTGGACTGTTTATAATTTATTGAGATGTTTAGTTGGTGACAAGTCCAAACATTGGAATTTAATGTTGGCACAAGCTGAGTTTGCTTATAATAGCTTAGTCAACCAAAGCACAGGTTTGAGACGTTTTTAAATAGTGTATGGGAATATCCCTAGAGGTGTATGTGAGTTTAGGAGTACCAATGAGATGAGTAGGAGAAGTTTGGAAGGTGAAAAATTTGCTCAAGATATGCATGATGTGCATAAGTAAGTTAATAAGGGACTTAAAGAGAGTGATGCAAAATATAAACAACATGCTGATACATAAAGGAGAGAGTTGAAATTTAAGGCTGGGGACTTGATTCTGGCACATTTGCATAAGGAGTGGTCTATGAAATGTGAGTAAAATAAAATTAAGTGGAAGAATATTGGACCTTGAAATATTTTGAAGAGGTTCTCAACTAATGCTTATGAATTAGAATTGATAGATGGAGTAGGCATATCACCTATATTCAATGTAGTAGATTTATAACTAACATTGAGGGGAAAATGAGTGACAACATAGATTTTTTAGTCATGGATGTTTTAGTCAGGAAGATAAAAAGGAAAAGGAAGCCATTTTAGGCATTCATATTGGCAAGAAGATACTAGGACATGAGTACTATGAGTAATTGGTCAAGTGGAAATATATAGAGAAGACGAAGATGCAATTTAGATGAATGCATCCAAAGTTTAAAATCATGGTAGAACTATAGATGAACTCATATTAGGTTCATTATTATGATCTCATGGACATTTTCATTACCCTAGGTGTTTAATGCAAGAACATCCTAGATGAAGGGCAATCTTACATCAACAAAAAAATATGTTATATTTAGTTTTTTTGGGTCTGTATTTGTGGCCTTGTTTGCTTAAGCTTTTTAACCTCTGTGAACAATGTTGTAAAATTATTTATTGTTGTGGACAAACATAAAAGATATTCTACCTAATTTTATCAGTCTGCATTGACTATCAAGACATGGGTGTTTATCAAGAATGGTTTTTCAACTACAGTAAGAATTAGATACTAAAATTTTATAAAGTCATAACATATGACACTTACAACATTTGTGCCAAGTTTTATATCATTTAGAGTTACTATGGAGGCATACCAAATATTACACTATCATGAGGTTTTCTTAGTTTTTATAATGTTTCAAAAGGAATTAAATGTTAAAACTTAGTAGCATCATGTAAACTAACACTTACAATCTCTACAAAAAATTTCAAGTCATTTAAAGTCACCACAGAGGTGTACTAACTATTACATTGGTAGTATGTATCCTTAATTTAGGTAATAATACAAAAGGAATTGGATGATAAAATTTTATGGGTTCTTATAATATGATAGCTGTAATGTTTTCTTATCAAATTTTAGACCATTTGTGTTAGGGTGTGGAGCTAAAAGCTTCAACTGTTTGCAGACACGAAGAAGAGGATGGTGAAGAACTAGAAGCATCGGCGTCAACAGCATGATCAACGTCGGTTAGGTGCAGTACAGAAGGAAACTGGTGACGGTAGGAGGTCAGCCGACGTTGGCAGCACCAGGCAAGCAGGGACTGGCGTCAGTCGCCTGTGTGTTCCAGAACTACTGTTGACGAACAGTCAGTTAAGTGAAGCGAGTGTTTGCATGTCAAATGACTAATTATATTCATGAGCTGCGTGTCTAATTGTTGTAGTTAGATTTCTATTTTTGTAACCATGGGATTCTATTTAAAGACCCATGAGGCATGTATTGTAATCAACCAAGAAGGCAAGTAAAAGCATTGAAGCAAGCAAGGTCAAGGAGATCTACAGGTGTAAGGTCAAGGAGATCAGCTGAAGCATTCAAGGAGGGATAGAAACTCAGGTTGTAGAGTTGGTTTTGTGTTGAGCAAGAGAGAGAGAGGGAAGAAGGTATTGAGGTGTGGCAAGCCTTTGAGGTGGAGGAAGAAGTGGCATCTTCCTTATTGTATTCTCTTTTAGTAATATCTAATACAAGAGTGTGTATTATCTCTCAAATTCTTTATTGTCTCAAGTTTCTAGTTACTTTATCATTCTGGTATAATTCTGTGTTTAATTTCTTATAAGAAAGTAATCAATTGTGCTTCCATTGGATAAGGGGTCACCTAACAGTTGGTATCAGAGCATATTGATTATTGTAGGTTCTCCTAACAAGTGATATCAGAGCTATGGTTTGCAGGAAGTAAGGTATTGTTTTTTGATTATAGGTCATTCATAGGGTTTTCTGATTGAGTGGGAGTTCAGCAATGGCAGAAGAAAGTAAGTTACGAATGGAGAAGTTTAACGGCAAGAATTATCAACATTGGAGGATGTAGGTTGAGGACTATCTGTATCAGAAGGATTTGTATTTACCGTTGGGTGGGGTTGCATGCAAGCCCACAGATATGAAGGATGAAGAATGGAGTGTTCTTGATTGGAAGGCTCTTAGTTCCATAAGGTTGAGCCTTGCATCATCTGTGATTTCCAGCTTATCACAGTGCAAGACAACGGAAGAGTTGATAAAGTCCTTGGCAAATTTATACGAAAAGCCCTCGGCTTCTAATAAGGTATATCTTATGAAGCAGCTATTTACTTTGCAAATGTAGGAAGGTGGATCAGTACATACTCATCTCAGTGATTTCCATGGTTTGGTAAACCAACTAGCTTCAGTCAATATTTTTTTTGATGATGAGGTAAAGGCTCTCTTGATTTTATGTTCTTTGCCTAAAAGTTGGGACGGTTTGGTTATGGCAGTAAGTAATTTTGCATCTGCTTCTAAAATCTTAAAAGTTGATGATGTTGTGAGTGTGATATTGAATGAAGAAATACGCAGGAGAAGCACAGGTGAATCATCAGGGAATGCTCAAGTGCAGAAAGCAGGGAAAGGCAAAGGGAGAAGATTAAGAAAGGGAAATCAAGGTCAGGAAGGAGATCCGAGTCCAAAGGTATTACCTGCTGGTTTTGTGGAAAGAAAGGACATACAAAGGAGTGTTGGTTGAGAGATAAAGAGAATCAACATGCAGGTATTGAAGAAGCAAAGGATGTAAATATTGTGGTACAGGATGCTCTCATACTTTCTTTGGATGGTCAGGTAGGATCATGGATTTTAGATTATGGTTCATCTTTTCATGCATCCCCAAACAGATATTTGTTCTATGAGTATGAATAGGGAGACTTTGGAGTGCTCTATTTAGGGGATGGTACACCTTGTCAGATAGTTGGCAAAGGGAAAGTGCAGCTGAGATTGCAGATTGACAACACATGGGTGTTGAAAGAGGTCATGCATGTTCCAATTTTGAAGCAGAGTCTAATTTCTGTAGGAAGGTTGGGTGATGAGGGATGCACAATAACCCTCACAGCGGACTCTTGGAAGGTTACCAAGGGAGCACTTTTTCTAGCAAGAGGTAAGAAAGTAGGTACTCTTTATCTACCTACTTGTATTACTAATTCTACTTCTGGTGTAGATTCAAAGATGTGGTCTAATAGGCTTGGTCACATGAATAAGAAGGGAATGGAAGTTCTTGATTCAAAAGGTATGTGTTCAGATTTGGAAAGCATAGATAGAGTTCATTGCAAAAAAAGGAAATTTGATGCTTTTGACAGGAACAAAGAAGCCTTGGTGTTTATGGAGGAGATGAAGGACAGAGATCAATCACAGGGGCTGAATAAATTTGAGCAGGGCAGCATGGATAGAGGTTTGATCCAAGAAGAGCTCACGAATGAAAATTTCATCACTTATAGGAACACACAAACGCCGATGTCGGTCACATGGGACCAACGTCGGTTAGCCAGATACCAGCATCGGTCATGTGCAGACCAGCAGGGTCGGTAGGTCGGGTAGGAGAAGTTTGACGTCGGTCATAAGGATCAACGTTGGCAAGGGTGACGCTGGCGTCGACCAGGGAAATGACGTCAGTAGTCAGGGTCAGTGCAGGGAACTGACATCGATCGAGAGTAGACTGGGAGATGGCCGAGATCGGTCACTGAAACGGATGTTGGGTGGATCAATAAGTCTCAAACACCCATATGGAGGTCAGAAATGGTATGTGAACCTCATATTCGTTGTTCACCTTCTTTATATTGCTTACTGATAGTCAAGAACTAGGAAGATGGAAGTAGCAATGCAGGTAGAATCCAGAAATAGTGGGAGCTTGGCATGGATGAGGAGTGTGAGTCCTTGGAGAAGAACCAAATAGGTATTTATTGGTAGAGTTGTCAGCTGGAAGAAAGCACTAGATAGAGGGATGGATTCCCATATTAGAGAAGAGAGTGGATGGACACATGAGACAGAAGGCTATGGTATATGGTCTTGATTAGGTTGCAGAGCAATGGAGGTTTGACCATTGTGTTTTATCTTTACCAGGTTGGATAATATTAGCTACATTATCCTGTTACTGTATTGTGTTACTTGTTGTAGGGTTTCATATATAGGGAGTTTTCTGAGCTAAGGGTAGAGTTGGTTCAGAAGTATGTCATGAAGAATTTGGGAGCATCAAAATTCTTTTGGCATAAGTGACAGGTTTAGCATCACAGGTTTGCATGGTGGTTGGTCTTCAAGAGTGACTCTGAAGAGGGATACAGAGCCAAAGGAACAAAATAGATGGTGTACAAGTACAGGTATAGTAGCAGTTGTTTATCTCCAAGTGGGAGATTGTTAGGGTGTGGAGCTAAAAGCTTCAACTGTTTGCAGACACGAAGAAGAGGATGGTGAAGAACCAGAAGCACTGGCATCGGTAGCATGACCGACGTTGGTCAGGTGCAGTACAGAAGGAAACCGGTGATGGTAGGAGGTCGACTGACGTCGGCAGCACCAGGAAAGCAGGGACCGGCGTCGGTCGCCTGTGTGTTCCAGAACTGCTGTTGACGAATAGTCAGTTAAGTGAAGTGAGTGTTTGCATGTCAAATGACTAATTATAGTCACGAGCTACGTGTCTAATTATTGTAGTTTGATTTCTATTTTTGTAACCATGGGATTATATTTAAAGACCCATGAGGCATGTATTGTAATCAACCAAGAAGGCAAGTAAAAGCATTGAAGCAAGCAAGGTCAAGGAGATCTTGTAAGGTCAAGGAGATCAGCTAAAGCATTCAAGGAGGGATAGCAACTCAGGTTGTAGAGTTGGTTTTGTATTGAGCAAGAGAGAGAGGGAAGAAGGTCTTGAGGTGTGGCAAGCCTTTGAGGTGGAGGAAGAAGTAGCATCTTCATTATTGTATTTTCTTCTAGTAATATCTAATACAAGAGTGTGTATTGTCTCTCAAATTCTTTGTTGTCTCAAGTTTCTAGTTACTTTATCACTCTGGTATAATTTCATGTTTAATTGCTTATAAGAAAGTAATCAATTGTGCTTCCGTTGGATAAGGGGTCACCTAACAGTTGGTATCAGAGCATATTGATTGTTGTAGGTTCTCCTGACAATTTGGATTTACTTTAGAAATGTTACAATTATTTCTTTTAGGTTATTTATATGTTAATTGGCATAAGGTTCATGACCTTTAGGAATAGATTTTTTAAGAGTTAGATCACTAGATTTTGATAAATAATATAAATTATAGTTTATAAGTTTAATTCCAAATTTTAAATCAATTGGATAAGTAGTACCAAAGTTATGATATATTTTTAATTGTCATTCAGCTAGAAAATGCACCCACCTAGTTTACAAAAGGTTCATGGCCTTGTGGAATATATAAGGTAATATTTAGGTCATTAAATTTTTATAATTTATATTAAATATATCATACAAGGTGTTTATAAAAATTTATCTCGAGTAGATAAGTAGAGGAAATGTTATGATAGTTTTCGTGATTGTCACTTAGCCATAACAATACATTTGTCTAGCCTAATGGTTCACTACCTTGGGTAAGAGTTGTTATGAGAAGTAGGCAACAAAATTTAGTGGGTTGATATAAAATGTATTTATATTGATGTGTTTTAAATTTTAGATCATTTTTATGAATGGAGTTAAATTTGTGTAAGTTTTAATAAGTAGCATTCAATTTGGAAATGGCATTTGTGTAGTATGTGACACTTGACATGTTGTTCTTCACTTGTGGTGACCTATGGTATGTTCAGGTAAGATTTATATGGTGAAATTTTGAAAGGTGATATAAAAAATATCCTAAAATTTTTGGTTTAAATATCATATAAATTGGATTGATGATGTTAAAGTTATGGTAGTTTTCATAACTATTGACTAGCCTAAAATGTCACCTTATCGTTTTTGATAGTTACTGACAGTAAGGTGTTGATGTTGAAAACTGAATGTCAATTGAATCTTGTACATTTTTAGTATATTAGGGAAGTTTAAGAGTCAGCCCATGAAACTGAGGATGTTAGATAAATAATGTGATTTAGTCAAAGAATTCATTTTATGAAAGGGGATAAGCTATGTGGTGTAAAAGGGTAGAATAGGGTAGAGTATAATAGAACATGTTCCATTTTTAACATTTCTTCTAAGAAAAATAAGCATGTATGGTAGTGAACCATTATAATTCTTGCATGGATGATAACATAAATATTTGATGTACTGTTGTTGATTACATGTTTGGTCTAAATATATGTCTTGGTCTGAGTGAATGTCTACGCATCATAGAAGTAGAGGTTGTCCTTAGGTGGATACCCTATTTGTGCTTGCATCATATGGTTAATTAATAAAATTAAATGCATATCATTTATCTGGAATTATTTTTAATAAAGTTCATTATCTTGGAAATTTAATAATGTATACCAAAATAATTAAACACTTATTAACTTTAATAAAATTAATTTTTGTAACATGACATGTTTTAGAATCTATAGGAATGTGTAGCCACTCAAACATGATGTTTTAGAAAAATATATTATCTATTTTTTATTTTTTTAAAGAACTATAATTTTAATTTATGAGGGGGATTAATTTTTCTCAAATATATATTTGAGAAATAAATTTGGATATCATTTCATCATAAGTATGTGATGAATAAAATATATACTATTCTTAAAATAATATAAACATTCATTTTTATATCAATTTTAGTATAACTACCATTAAGATATTTATATATTATTTTGAAATATATTAGAGGGATGGTTTGACAAAGATTAAATTTTGAAAATGAAGAGCAACAAATAGAATATAAAATATAATATTATTTTATTATTTTCAAAATATTAAAGTTATATTCCTAAATAATAAAAGGGCTAAGTAATGTACATCCGTAAATAAATATGCAATTAAATTATTGATTTGTATAAACAAATTATACTTTTGCCTTTTCTAAATATAGTAGGAAATGAGAGACATTAGAACTTAGATTATTCCAACTAATCTGGACTAAGACAAAGTTTGATAGTGGAGGAACATGGCTGCGAAAAAATCAAAAACATATCCCTAGATTTCATTTTTGGGTTGGATAGGAACACTAAAAATAGGATACCCTACTATTCGGCATTGTAGTCATATTCTGGTGCTATTGTCTTGAGGCTAAAAGATTTTTGGGTTCTATTTGAAATACCTATGTTACCCTATCACTAAAATTTCAAGTTATAAGACCTTATGGATCTTGTTGTGTGCTTGTTTTAATATTTAAAACTCTTAGGAGCTCCTAGTGTTTGAACTTGAATGCAAACTTTGGAAAGAGAGAGAAGGGGTTAGTGTGAAAAATATATTCTAGATGCACTTCACACCATGTATGTGGGCACACTGCCTATATAACAATACTCTAAAGAGGGATCAAGCTAATGCACTTCTTATATTGAAGTTCTTGGTGCAATTAGTGTATGATCAATGCAAATAGAATGTGAAATTGGATGTCCTTCAGTTGGTTAGGGACTAGTGCAATGACTTGAGTAGGCTTGAAATGATGTTGGAAGGTTGTGTCTAAAGAATAGGGAAGAATGCTCGAGTGTATTTACTTGTATTCTTGCATCTCTCTTGTAATGAGTGCCAACCCTTCTAAATGGATTTTAAATGGCCTTTTATATGGAAATTAATGATCATGGTTTAAATGAATTCATGTGAGGCTGACAGGAAAAAAAAGGATCTAGGAAAATTTGATCATTTGAGGCAAAGATGAGCTTGGAAAACAACACCAAAAATAAGACACCCTAAATTTTGATGTTCCTATCCTATTTGGGCATTGTTATCTTAAGGGGATGAGACCTAAAGGGATAGATCCGGACCTAAGAGGGTTACTTGGGTCTCAAAAAGCTAAGTCTAGGAAGCTACAGATGACTGCAAATTAGTGAAATAAGTAGCCTAGAAGGATTGTGTGAACCAACAAGAGGACCTATGGATTAGGTGTCTTATCCATATTGAAGTTGTACAATTTCACATTTTACATGACTAAATTTTCCCCTCCTTTATTCTTGTGATGTAGTAAAATTAAAATATTGGGATAAAGGAAAAATAAGAAGCATACCTAGACTTACCTGTAAGGGTAGAGATCATGAAGTTGTGTGATGTTGGATGTGCATAGACAAAGCACACTATGAAGTGTGAATATACAAATGAAAACATAAAGTAGATCAGTTATTACTATATATTCTATATCTAAAATAAGAATTTATAAGAGATGAGTAAGAGGAAGAGAAAGGAATGAATACATCTCAATAGGTACATGAACTAATACAAAACTTATTGTGATGTTAGAATATGTCGGATGATGCTTGATGTGTGTTGAATCAAGAGTAATATTATGAACAAAGTTGAGTGTTCAATTCCCTAAAATTTGGCTCAAGAATAAAAATGTTATCCCTTTGGCTCTATCATCGCTAATTATGTGAAGCTAATGAATCATGTGTGTATTAATCGATGTCTAGACTATGTGTCTAATCCCTCTAAATAGATGGCTCAAGAATATAAAGGTTGGATCTTTAGCTCCATCATTGCCCTATGAAGTGAAGCTATGAAGTGATAATGAGATGGCTCATAGATCTCATGGATGTGATGAAAATCTAACAATGTGGCATGGATAGCCTAAATGTGTATTGGAAACTAGGCCACTCTTGGCCATTTCCAAATATGGAGGTTGGGATTGTATAAAAGCCTCTTCAAAACTGATGCAAAATGCTTATATGAAAGCCAACTCATGTACTTGGGTACTCATAAAGATAAACTTGTATGAAATTTTAACTCAAATGTGATGCCAACCACCTACATATGGAGTAAGGCATGCAACTATTGAGAATGCCTAGAATAAACTGAATTCAAAAAGAAACGAAGATCAATGTGTTGTGCACATTACCCCCAATCATTGATGTCTAGAACATGGATTATGATATAGAAGTTATGCCAACTACCTAATTTGAACTAAAAGTGAGAACCATCATGCCATGCATGATAACCCACTATATCTGAGAAAATTATAGTAAAATTGTTGAATCTAGCTGATCTAGAAGTGCAAAAATTATCCCTAAACTAAAATTTTTGCCTATTTCGAGAAAAATTGAGTGTTATCCTACTGGACATGAGCAAAAAAATGTGGACACCCCTATTTTTAGTTCTACTATTCATTTTTGGTGCTATTATTTGATGTGAAAACTAATTTCTAATCTAAAATTGTCACTATTTTTTTGCTCTAGTTTGACCAGTTTGACCTCTAGATTCTATATTGAGTGTTTTGAATGTTGTTATTTTGAATGTTAGGAGGTTTAGTCTCTGTGACAAACCCCTATGTGATTCCCCCTCTTTTGAGGGTAGTAATTATGAACCTATAATGACTTACCTCAAAACAAAAGAGTCCTACAAGTGTGTTAAGTTATATAGATGGAAGATATAGCATTGAATATTTGACAAGATATTTCAAAATGTAGTAATATTTGAATTGATAGATTGTTATATCAACAGGGGTATGCCTAGGTAGATATAACAATTTAAGAGCATGTGCATGAGACTGAATTGAACTAGTAATGTTAGATATTAGTTTGTTAGTTGTTAGTTTGTTAGTAAGCATAGAGGGATGGAGCATGATGTCCATCATGGCATCCAAGAGAATAGGAAAATACATGATATGGATCATGGCATTGCAATAATAAAAAAATCAATTAAGAAATAATCATATAAAACAAGAAGCCAAAAGCATATAAGGGTGGCCAAGGGGCCCCGAAAACAAGGGACATGGGCACTTGTCACTCAAACTGGAAGACAAGCATGGAAGGCATGTTCAAATGCCACATACACATAAAAGTGAAAGAAGTAAAGTTGGCATGAGGGCCATAAGTACATGAAAGAATAAAAATAAAGGACACTATAAAATGTCTTAAGGCACACACATGAAGATGAGAAATAACTAGAAATGTAATCACACAAGCTACGCTAAGCATGGAATGAAATCAAAAGTAATAACTAGAAGATACAAACACATCTAACTAATCAAAGAAAATGTGAAAGTATGTTAAACATGTGTAGTACAAGACTAGGTATATGCTAATAAATACATAAGTGTTAATTACTATTGAAATATTGATGTAGTAATGTATGTAATATATAGAGTAATGTACATTAACATGATAACATAGAGTGTGTAGTGTAGGAGTGACATAACTTGGATGGTGTAGTCATATAGAAGATGCCCTTAGTGGGTGTGTATATCGATATATGTCTCAAATGGATAAGTAGGAGTTCTTCCAAAATGGGTGTTTATATTGATGTATGTCTTGAATGGATAAGTAGGAGTGCCCCCTTAATGGGTAGAATGAAGCAATCAAATAGTTAGATGTCAGTACACACACTCAAAAAAGATCAAGTGAAGCCTGGTAATGTAGATAAATTGACATATAATAGCATGAAACAACAAATGTAAGTTTTAGCATGATATTAATAATGTAAACATCAATGATGCATACAATTAAAAAAAAATTGGTGTTTTCGTAATTTTTTGAATATTTTTGTATTTTGAAGTGTTATATTGTTTTTGTATTTTTGACAGTATTTGAACTATGTACAATCAAGAAAGAGAGTTTATGTATAATTAGCGATGGAAATAAATGATACTAAAGGATGAGTCTCATATGAGACTCCCTATCATTATCTACTATATCAAATAATGGGATCATGCATGATCATGAGGTACGATGGAATGTCTAAGATTGTGCAACTAAAATTTATGTACTTTGTAACTATTCTAAAATATATGAAGTGGAAATTGAATATGGGATCCCTATGTGACTCTAATAAATGGATGAAACTATAGGGATCTTAGGGACACATCTTAAATTAGGATAAGAAACTCTATGAACAAGTGTTCTTTGTGTATTTGTATGAGACCGTAAGGTAACTACTCAAGGTGTGAACACTGTAGCTGGAAGTTGTCTAGAATATTGAAATTTTAGGGGTGCATGAACCCTCTATATTGGAGTTGTATGCCACAACTTTGTCTGAATCTAAACTGGAAGTTGAACTAAAATTATAATGGAAATTGAAATAGGTGGAATAACTAGAATTCATAATTGTAAGCTAGTAGATGACTCTGAAGTGGGGAGTGGTGACTCATAAGGAACTCCACCAATAGAAATAACTTGATTAGTGTGAATGAAATTCATGTATCTGTGAAATATAGAAGGTACTACCTTGAGTTTTTGAATCCATGGTTGACCAAGTAATATGTCAAAAACTCCTACACTAGGAAGTATAGTGAATGGTGTAGCCACATATGTAGGATCAACCTATAACAGAACTACTATCCCACCCAATGAAATCTGTATATGCCCACTAAAACCACTAATAATTGTGTTTATCAGAGTGATATCCTACTTTGAATAACCCAAATGTTGTAATAGTGTGAAAGTACACATGTTAAGACTAGAACCATTGTCAATGAGTACACTATGAATAGGGTGATTCTAAATATGTGCTCTAATAAATAATGCATTGTAGCCTATATTATCCTCAACAATCTCATGATTTAAAAAAGATATCAAAGGCCTAGATAAAACTCTAGACTTATACACCCCTATCATACCACTCAAAGGATGTGATCCCACTAAAGTTGCTTGGTATGTATGGTGAAATCCTGATGTGTCCCCTTGTTCCTATTTAGAATGTTGTAGAAATGGATCTGAATTTTTTTTCAAATCTTTATCTATGTTATTTTTGCCTTTTGAGGCTCAATTGAAGTGCCTAGATCAATTAGATTATCATCAATAAAATCATGTATCTTATGTCACAAAATTATGCATCTATTTATTGTATGACCTGGTTCCCTATGAAAATCACAAAATACATGATGATCATATCCTTGTGGAAGAGGCTTTGTTGAATTTGCTTCTTAGATGGAAGGGAGAGTGATGATGTTACAATCCAATAACTGCTATAAAACCCTGGATGGAGAAATTGGTAGATTGGTAAATGTATAACAAAGAGGTGACAATAGAACTACATGCTGAGGGGGCTCAAAAGCTGCATTAACTACTGGTTGATTTTGATTCTTATTTTCATTTATTTTGACCTTGTATGGGACTTTATTTTTACTCTTATTAGTTGTGTCTAGGATACATGAATACTTAAGTTTTCCCACTGAAATTAGCTTGAGTTCTCTTTGTTTGAGTGTATGACACAATTCAGTGAAGGAAGAGAATATTTTGAACATAATAGATTCATGCAATGCTAGGAGAAGGCTCTATTTGAAGATGTGATGTAACTCTTGATCAACCATGGGGCTAGTTAACTTAGCTATAATAGTCTTATATCTAAGAACATAATCTTTGAGAGGCTCATTTGACCTTTGTTTCTACTATGCATATGAAACCTTATCACCAATGTTGATACTTAAATGTGCTAGGAACATGTCTGCTAAAGGATTGAATGTCATGACTAACTAATTTGGTAAAATATAAAACCATTGTAAAGCATAATCCTTGAGGCTCTATGGAAAGTTTTTGGTAAGTAGCCAATCATTGGGTACATGATCCAAACAAGATGTGTGAAAATCTCTCAAATGTGTCTTTGGATCACCCTTGCCATCATAAAGAGTAAGATTGGGTTGAACAAATCCTTGTGGCAAGGGTGTAAAAGAGATGTGATGTGCCAATGGTGTATGCAAAAGAGAAAAATAATCCAAAGCCTACATAGGTCTAGTAGTACCTTGATCAAGATGTTTCACTTTGGATTGAAGATATTGTATCTCTTACACAAGGGCTACAACATATGGAGATAATAATAAGCTAGCTATAGCTAGTGGCATAAAAGAAGGTTGGGCTATTATAGGGGGTGGTTGAGACATAGTTGCTCTCGTAGTGTCATTCTCAACTAGTTACTCTATGGGGATGGAAGACTCAACTTGCTTAGCCTTTTTAATTTCCATGATAGATTATAAAATTAGTGTATGATCTTTAGGTTGTTCCTTAAGTCTTTCTCTAAAAAATTTTAAAATCAAATATTTATTGAGTATAACTTCATTATCAACAATAGGTGGAAGTGGATCAATAGTCCAATGTGATGGAGCATAAGCATTAGTGTGTACATCATCATTGTTATTTTCGTACTACTCTTTGTCAAAATTATCGTCATTGAAATTGGTGTAATCTAGATGTGTAGAATCTATGACTGAAACTTAAGTTAGTTGTTTATCCATGGTATATAGTCGAGTTACAGGAATCTAGGTGAATTCAGGAGGATTGTCACTAAATTTTACACTTCGTCATGTAGGAAAAGATGCAAGAAACTTAGGTGTCATAAGGAAAACAACTTGGATAATAATAGAAAACATTAAGCTGATATAATCTAAACAAGGAACTAGAATAAGCATAGAAAGGATACGGAGCTCCCAAGCATGTAAGGTGATACCTCAAAATCAAGTAGGTACTAGTATATGCAACTAGATTTTTTAGAAATATTATTTGCAAAATACTATGAAATTTTAAATTTGAAATTGATTTTTTGAATTAGATTTTCAACTAAAAATGCAAAAAGTGATTGGAAAAACTTGGAAAAATAATTGGGAACTAGTTGATGCAACTAGGGTCTTGAATAAGTTTTTTCAAAATTAGTGAAATAATTTGAAAATTTTAGACAAAATTTGTAGAATTTTGCTTGAAAAAATTAAGAAAAATTAGAAATATATTTTTCCTAGTGGTTTGAAAGTGTTTGTATGTAAATAGGACTTAGTATGTGCAAACTAGGTTTTGGGTGAATTTATTGAAAATATTTCAATTAATTTATAATTTTCTAATTTTTAAATTCAAGAAAATATTTCAAAAATTAGAAATAATTAGCCCTAAGGTTTCTAGGTTTTTTGTGCAAAAATTTTAAGTATGTCGAGTTCACCAAATGTTTTATTGTTTTTGAAATATTGGAATTATATTCCTAAATAATAAAGGGGATGAGTAATGTAAATTATTAAATAAATATTTAAGTATTAATTTACTAGTTTGTGTAAGCAAATTTTACTTTTGCCTTTTCTAAATATAGTAACAAATGAGAGAGATTAGACTTAGCTTATTCTTGTTGATCTAGACTGAGACAAGGTCTAATACTAGAGGATCAAGATTGAGAAATAGTTAGAAATAGATCCTTGGACTTCATTTCTAGGTTGGATATGAGTACCAAAAATAGGACACCCTATTTTTTGGTGTTTTAGTTTGATTCTAGTGTTGTTGTCTTGAGGCTGAAGGCTTTCTAGGTTCTATTCAAAATACATGTGTTACCCTGTCACTAAAATTTTAGGGTCTAGGAACTTGTGGAGCTCATAGTGTGCTTATTTTAATCTTAAAAACTCTTAGGAGCTCTCAGTGCTTGAACTAGAATGTAAACTTGGGAAAGAGAGAGAAGTGGTTAGTTTGAAAAGGATATGCTAGATGCACTTCACACCTCATGTGCGGGCACACTACCTACATACCAATACTCTGAAGAGGGATCAAGTTAATGTAGTACTACCATTGAGGTATTTGGTGCAATTTGTGTATGATCAATGCAACTAGAATTTGCTTCAATTGGCTAAATACTGGTGAAATGAATTTAAATGATGTTGGAAGGCTGTGTACAAAGAATAGGGAAGAATGCTCAAACGTACCTGCCTGTATTCTTGCATCTCTCTTATAAATGAGTGTCAACCCTTATAAATGGACTTTTAATGGCCTTTTATAGTGAAACTAATGATCATGGGTTAAAATAATTCATTTGAGGATGATATGGAAATATATAAGGATCCTAAAAAATTTAACCATTTGAGGCAAATATGAGCTCAGACAATAGCATCAAAAATGTGACACCCTAAATTACAGTGCTCCTGTCCTATTTGGGTGGTATTGTCCTAAGGGGATGAGACCTAAGGGGATAGATCTGGGCTTGAGAGGGTTACCTAGGTCTTAAAAAGCTAAGTTTGAGAAGCTACGAATGATTGGGAATCAGTGAAAGAAGTAGCCTAGAAGGATTGTGTGAACTAAAAGGAGGACCTATGGATTAGGTGTCTTAGCCATACTGAAGTTGTACAATTTCACGTTGAGTTCAATAAATATTTTATTATTTTTTAAATATTGGAGTCATATTCCTAAATAATAAAGGCGCTGAGTAATGTAAATCAGTAAATAAATATGTAAGTATTAACTTACTAATTTGTGTAAACAAATTGTACATTTGCCTTTTCTAAATATAGTAAGTTAGAGAGATTATAACTTAGCTTATTTTTGCTAATCTAGACTAAGACAAGGTCTGATACTAGAGGATTAGGACTGAGAAATAGTTAGAAATATATCCCTAGATTCATTTTTGGGTTGGACAAGAGCACCTAAACTAGGACACCCTACTATCTAGTGTTGTAATCTTATTTTGACAATATTGGCCTGAGGTTGAAAGCTTTATGGGTTCTATTTGGAATACCTATGTTACCTTGTCACTAAAATTTTAGGGTATGGGACCTTACGAAGCTCACTATGTGCCTATTTTAATATTCAAAACTCTTAAGAGCTCTTAGTGCTTGAACTAGAATGAAAAATTTGGATAGAGAGAGAAGGTGTTAGTGTAAAAAGGATACGTTGGACACACTTCACACCCCATGTGTTGGCACACTACCTACATATCAATATTTTGAAGAGGGATCAAGCTAATATATTTCTCCCATTAAAGTGCTTGGTATAATTTGTGTATGATCAATTCAACTAGAATGTGAAATTGGATGTTCTTCGGCTAGTTAGTGACTAATGCAATTACTTGAGTAGGATTGAAATGATGTTGGAAGGCTATGTGCAAATAATAGGGAAGAATGCTTGAGTGTACTTGGTTGTATTCTTGCATCTCTCTTGTAAATGAGTGCCAACCCTTCTATATGGATTTGAATGGATTTTTATATGGAAACTAATGATCATGGGTTAAATTAATTTGTGTGAGACCAACAAGGAAAAATATAAATATCCAAGAAAATATAATCATTTGAGGCAAAGATGAGCTTAGAAAATAGAACTTGAAATATGACACCCTGATTTTTGGTGCTCCTGTCCTATTTGGATAATATTATCCAAAGGGAATGAGACCCAAGGGGATAGATCTAGGCCTAAGAGGGTTGCCTAGGTCTCAAAAAGCTAAGTCTGAGAAGCTATGGATGACTAGGAATTAGTGAAAGTAGCCTAGAAGGATTGTGTGAGCCAACAGGAGGACTTATGGATTAGGTGTCTTAGCCGTACTAAATTTTTAAAGTTTCACATTTTACATGAATATAAATATCATATACTAATATAAGAATAAATGATGAATGCACAAATAAATCAACAAATAAAAATTAAAAATGATAATAATAGACAAATATTCATAAAACATGGGGTCGAATTGACATATGAAGAATTGGAGGTTGAAATTAGAAAACATGTCGATAAGATGAATAATATGTGTTGAGAACCAAGATTAAAAAGGCAAATACATTCAAATAATTGACTGAGGTAGAAATAAAATATATACAATAACTTTAGCATGAAGCATCTTAAAGGAAAAGGTACTATCATTGAATTATTACTGATGTTGACATAAAATCTTAAAGAAGTGAAGTCAATATGGATACATCATGTTATTGAAACACTAGATAATGTAGTTCAAGGTACAATAGATGTTCATGTTGAAAAAACTGTGAAATTTTTTTTATATACAAAAGGAAACACAATCAAAAAATATAAGAAGATGATGAATGAAGAATAATTATTTATAATAAGAATCAACATTTCAACCTAAAATAAGAAGAAGATAAATGCAAATTTCTGAAATTGAAAGAGAAAATATAACTAATCCCAATGGAATGCTTGAGAGAGATTTGAATACTATGCAAATGATTTTTTAGCATGGTTTAGATAATCTTGTCTCAGAAAACATGTGTTATATTTATCAATATTTTTATATTGTAATAAATGTTTCTTGAACACCTAAAAGCTTGATATGCAATAAATGTTGACAAGAGAAAAACCATCATCAATTTTCAGCATAAAAAAATATGGATCTTAGATCACAAGCACTAGAACTTCTAAACTTAATACAAATTGAGGAAATGTTAATAGCCCATGTCAATGAAATACTAAAAGTGACACATTAAATTTGATTTCAATATAAATATAAAGGACTTACAATATGTTTTTTTCAATAAGTAAAATAAATTGTGAAGGTTTTTCCACATCAAATAAAATATTTTTCAATGATTATAGTTTAGAGGAGAGATCAATGTGGAAAAAATTATAACTTTAATATCAATAGAGAGTAGGTATATAAGGCACTTAAATATAAAATACAACATGACAATTTCTATTCATATGTTGAAATTGATGAAAAAGGACTTAGTGATATTTCATTTGAATTTGATGAAAATATTTTTAAAAAGTTGAAATTTATCCATACATGATTTGATTTTGATACAAAGTAAGTTGTATTTGTAGGTTCAATGATGGAGATGAATGAAATAAATATCATTGATCACACAAATCAATGCAAGGATTTTTTTAGTGGTGACTCTTTGTTAATTCGTTAATATTCTATTTTTTGAAGTCGACATTTGGCAATTTTATGGGGTAGTTGATAGCATGGGATCAACTAAATTCTATGGTAAAATTTAAATTTAAGGGTCATCTCACCTAATTTTTAAACTAAATTTCCAATTATAAATGTATATCATTGGTACCAAAAAATCTAATCTGGTGGCATTCATCACCATATATATGGTATTCACTCCTCGAGTACAAACTATCTCAAGCATCAGTATATGTTGTCATGTTTTTGCAACTAGAAGTCAAGTGATAATAACCAAGTGATATATGATATTAATAAGGTGATATAAAATAGTGAAAATGTGTTGGATGATAGTAAATAAGTGTCATACTTAATTGTTAGATGACTGCACCATGCACCCAGCTGTTTGTGCTATGTAGGTGGATGAATGTGTCATGCAGTCATATACCTATAGTATGCAGTCGGATGGCTATAGGGAATAATCATATGACTACATGACATAGTCAGACAACTATTCCATGTATTTAGAAAATTAAATCATGTAATTATTTGACTACACAGTGTATTCAGATGACTACATAATGCAGTTGGACTACACCATGTAGTCAGATGACTGTATCATGTAGTTATTTGATGACATAGTGCATTCAGATGACTATATTGTGTAGTCAGATGACTGCATTATGTAGTTGGATTAATTAATTATATATTCAAAGAATTTTAAGGCATTAGGAAACTTTAAAAATTAGAATAACTTGTTATCTAATTTCTATCAAAGGGAAAACATAGGTATAAATATTAATTTATAAACTATTATTATTTATTAATTAATATTATGGTTCAATAATAATTAATGTCTACAACCATTTTAAATACATAATACAATGATAATATTATCAAATATATTATTTGATTTATTTTAATATTATTTATTTATACTTTTATTACAAATTTTATTAATAATTAGTCTATAACCATTTTTCATGTAGAACCCAATGATAATAGTTTTCAATATGTGCTTCCACTTGAAGATGTCCCTAGATATCAAATTCTAAATAGTGGTACTAAATATTATATGATTTATTATATTTTTAATTCTTTACACTTTTGTATTAAGGACCATTTTTTTATAATAATTAGAATATCTATACCCATTTTACAAGCAAAACCCATTTTAATGATTTTGAAGATATGCTTCCACTGGAAGACATCCCCAGGTTTTAAATGCCCTCACAAAATTCAAGGAAAAGTAAATTAGAGGACATCATCATGGATGTTGATAATGAGTACTCAACACCACCAGATGAGATTTCTACTCATCCAACAATATCTTCAGTTGAAAAAATCACTAAAAATATGTGTGAAAGAAGATAAATACATGGATAATTGGAAGGTCATGGAAGCTATCTAAATTTTAGTTTGTATGTCTTTGAAATCTATTTGAGTTAAATGTAGTCATGTGTTATTTTTTTTTTATTTAATAGTATTTTTTGTGTGTAATTGATTTCATTAACAATATTTTATATTTATAATTGATTTATTTTACAGTATTTTCCATTTATAATTTTTTTTTAATTTTGCATGTACTTTTTAATTGTAATCTATAACAGTCTAAAATAGTAGGTTTTAAAAAAGTATATTTATTTTATTATGTTCTTTTCTATTTTTACACCTTTAAACAAAAATTAAATTATTAAATCAAAATAAATAATATTGAACCCTACATTAAACCAATTGAATATTTCATAGATTTATTAGACATTATTGCATAATCTCCCACTAAAATTCCAAAGTCTTAAAACATATTTTTGATTCAAACAACAAATACCATGTACATCCATCGAAATAAACAATAAGAGTATGGAATCCAAAATTATAGAATATATTGTTTGTGATCAACTCCAATATAAATTTCATTTTTATTCAAAACAAGAATAGGATATGATGCTAAATAACACTAATATCACAAAACAAAAATACAATGGCAAACAAAAAATTTATTATTTTTCACACACTTGGGTATCTGTCACTGTTCACTATCTGATGTGAATATCCACTTGGCAAGAAGTAGTGGCCTTTGAAAATATCCTTGAATCTGTAAGATCTTTTGATTTGGTATTGATATTTTCAAGACTTACCCTTGCATCTATAGCAACATCTTCAGGTGATAGTAAGGAAGGGTCCTTTTTATCTTTCTCTTTAAATAAGATTTTAGGGTCCAAATCTTGTTATTTAATGATTTTATTCAATGTATTATTTTTCTTGTTCATTAAAGCAAGTCTTTCCTTGAAAGAAATGAACATAGACATACTTTTACATGCACTCTTCAAAAGCATGTCAAGGACAACAACTTGATTCCTCATTAGAAATTAGTTACAAATTATAAAATAAAGTTTATTGAAAAAATAATAAATAGAAACTTACCATGACTTTTTCTTTTTCTGCACTCGTGATATCCACAAGGCTTTTGTTTTTGCACCATTTATTGTAGTATGCTTGTCATTTTCATTCAAGATATCAAGATTATTTAACATTATATGAAAAATATTATCATTAAAGTTGTTACTCATTGAAATAGTACCAAAAACTATTTGGTTCAATAAAACATCAATTTTTATATGTTGATATTCAACCATTGCATATAACTGATCACATTGGTTGTGGTTATGAAAATGCACATTTATTTACTATATCAATACTTTTACCACATACTCCTACGTTTTTAATTCATTGAGTTTAATAATAATACATTCATTAACAAAGGACTTAGTACTATATGCCAATAAATTAGAAACTAGAAAACATGCACTGGTCATCATTTTGTGGAGTCTCCTTAGAGCTTTTTATGCTAGGTGGATTGTCAAGTGTAGACTGAGGCTATGGTTTCTCTATTAGCTAGGATACTTGTATCATATCATGAGGATTAAAATATGGCATGAAGGTGCCACTATCAATCCCCAATAACTCCTCATCAAGATCAATATTTTTAAGTAATGTGGTGGTTCTCGACATACTAGGGATACCGCCAATAAATTTTTTTAGAAACTATGATGCTATAAATTATAATGTGCCCCCACTCTCTACTATAAATGTTAAACATTTCCCTCTTCTTGTATTTATAGGGTGAGGTGGTGGTGGTGGTGGGTGGAATTAGAAATTTCTCCTTTGAGAAAGATAGGAAGAAAGACCTAAAAATTGGATAAAAAATAAAAAATATCAATCCTTTATTAGCACTATTAATTTCATATGTTCCAATCCCAATCTATTTGACCAAAATTAAAAATTGAATAAATTCACACACCTTGCTATATCAGTTGAAAATGAAATCTAAAAGTTACAACCAATGTTGGTTGCTCTACAGACTATGTTGTTATAAAAAGAAAAGATATCTTAATAATGGAACTGATAAACTTATTTTTGTTAATTACAATAATGTTGAGATTATGTATCAAGCTATACCAGCAACACAAAAGGAATGTTGACTAATAACTAGATATAGTAAAACTCCACATGTATTTTATCCTTTGTAATGCCTACACCGGAGATGATTCTATGTCACCCTTCATGTCTATATCCATGGTTGCCTCAATGGGAATTGGTTCAATGACCCTCTATTGTTACATTTATTCATGAAATAACTTGAGATAGTATTTTTTGAAATAAATAATGAGAATATTTTTAGCTTAAAAATAATTAATTATTTAAAAATAATTAATTATTTAAAAATAATAATAGTGAAATGCAACCTAACCTCCTAGTCATCTAGGGAGAGTGATTCAATAAACATTTGGTGATGAAGAGCTATTGGAACAGGTGTAGCTTACAAGTAGTAAAAACACTCATTGTATAATTCAATAAAAAAATTTGTAGAACATGTGGAATTTTCAATTTGTGGCAGAATTCACATCATCCCTAATTCTATTTGATAGGAATGAATGACAATCGAATTGTTGACCACTAGGAGTACGTAGAATATAAATAACTACCCAATAAGAAATGTCTGAAATCTTTCATGTTAATAAAAATTTGGCCTAGAATAGTTCAATCATTCTAAGTAGAAAAGGATTTTTAACCACTTCAAATTTAAGTCCCCTTCCACCCCAACTTTGGGGAGTTATAAATAAAAACATATTAACATGTTAAGAAATTATGACTAATAGATATAAAACAAGCATAAAATTTTGATGAATTATAAAATGAAAAGCATAATATCATCTAGCTATAGCACATAAACAGTCTCCAAATATTTATTTTTGTCATTGATTAAAATTGCCTTTGTTTTGACCTCCTTCACATCCTTGTATGGTAGGCTTGTTTATATGTAGATGTCCTCTAGAGTGATTCCAAATAAAACATAATGGGAACTCAAGAGAAGAGTAAAATTTGATGTTGAACTATTGAAGCTTAATAACAAAGAATTTATAAGATGAGTTTTTATTTTTTATTGCATCATGTAGACAATCCCTTTAAAATTATACTTATCAATCCAATCTATGTATGTATCATCCTACTCAAGAAGTCATAGGATCCTAGTGCACATGATATTTTTATATAATTATTTGGAGGAATTGATATCAAAACCTATGCTAGAAGAGGTTTGGGAAGCCATGGATGTTAGAGATGTTGATTTTAAAAATTAGGTGAAGATGGAGATTAAGGATAGCTAGATTAAATACTTTACCTTGGAAAATTGGTAAGGATGAAGGTCAAGGATAACTAGAACAATAAATAAAAAAGTGGTAAATAGGGTTCATGAATTCTTTAAATAGGTTATTGGATGGGGCTAACTTAGTGCCAACTATAGTATGTAATCAGATGACTATGCCATGTAACCAGCTGATTGCACCATGCAGTCGAACAACTACGCTCTACAGTTAGATGTCTACAAGATGTAGTTGGATGACTATAGTCCATAGTTAGATGATTATTTCATGAATTTAGATGATTGTGGTCTATATTAAGATGACTTCATCATGTAATTGGATGACTACATCATGTAGTTAGATGACTACATCACATAGTCGAGTGATTGCATAGTGTAGTCAGGTAATTGCATAACAAAGTCAGGTGATTGCATAAGGTAGTTAAATGATTACATAATGTAGTTGAGTGACTATATAGTATTTTATTCACCACATGCCACCTCTTAATGTACCTTATTATATTAAATTCCTTTTGAATTGATTCACCACCATTGTGAAATTGATTCGCTTAGTTACCTCTAAGTTTTTTTTAATATAGGACACTAAAACATTTCCTACATCAATGGCCTATGAACTAGCTAGTTCCCCAAAAGAGATGGAATTAATCCATCTGTGGGTAAATAACCCTAGTGAGAATCCTAAAACACTAATTGATTAGTCAAGGATTGGAACATCTCTTATTAGTGAGTATGTCACATTAGGATTACTTGATATGACATTTCCAACATTATTTCCTAATGGAAGATGTGATTGGATAGAACTATGATTAAAATGAGTACACATGCATGAATTTTTAAACTTTTATTTTAATATAAGGATCACAATTTTAGATGACATCCATGATTTATATATTACATGATGAATGTGATCATGAGACATTATCCAAAAAAATCATCTATAGTGTTCAAGAAAAAAAAAGCCTTCAAGATATGTAAATCACCATTACTAAGTTGCATGAACATATGGATGATGTGCCCCACTCTCATCTAGATGATCATTTGATGTAATTTGGAACTTAATTGATTGGTGTAAGGTCCTAAAATTTTGAAAAATGTCATGGTGAAGTTATGAACACATTGCATCAAATTGGATCGCTTAACACTTTCTTCACATTGACTACAACTGACATGTATTTACCTGATCTGCATGCACTAATGTTAATAACACCACCAAAAAAACCATTAAAATCCCAAATTGATGAATATAGAAAATTATTAATTATCCTCATATAGTGACACATTACATGCACTTACAACATTCAATTTTCCATAAGGAGACATTGCAAAAAGGAATGGAAGTAAAAGATTATTATTATAGATATAAATGGAAACATAAATGTTCACCACATGTGTATAGATTCATATCATCAGACAGAGCACCAAATATGGATAAAATTGATTGTAAAAATTATTGAGAAATACTTCTATTCTATTGTTCATGTAATAAATCCTTAGGAAGACCACACCAATGAAATGTAGAGGTATGTTATCAACCCTCACCAAATCTATGTTTCATACAATATTTTTATTTTCTCAATGTAAATACAAAATTATTATACATCATGAATTCTAGGCACTAAAAATATTTACGCAACATCCTTCTTTTAGATTTACAAGATAACTTACACAAGTGGATATGGAACATGACTATGAAGAGCTAATCAATTGTGTAGAATAATGACATACAATGTGTAGAGAAGGTACCTACCTACATAATAAAAGAGGAAAATGGTTTGTAGGTAAGATGTTCAATCATTTAAATAATTGTATACAAATTAAACATAATATTTGTGTAAGAACTAATAATCATGTTATTATTTCTTATACTTATGATGCACCATTAACATTGAATCTTAAGGAATCAAAATTATATCAAGACTTTGAGAAACAGATAAAACATTTGAGCCTACAAGAAATGTTGTTAGAGTAAATACACACAATCACTCCATATTAAATCTCTAGATAAAAAATGTAGATTATCAACATATTTTTCCCAAACATGATGTGGTCAAATACATTTCCAACTATGTAGTGAAAGTAGAGAAGAGTTATGAAATCTATCATCAAATGTTGATGCAACTTGAAAACATTGAAAACTCTAATGAATTAGTAGCAAGTGCACATAGGAGACTTATAACTAAAATAATTATTGAAAGATTTATTGGGGCATAAGAAAAATTACACGTGTTGGAGCTTCCATTAGAAGAGAACAGTAGAGTATTTATCAGTTTGAATGTTTCACGTGAGGTGATCAAACCTGTAGACAAAAAAGATGAAGATGATTATGAAAAAAATATAAAGGATTTAATTGACAGATACAAGAACATAGATTTTTCCATGGAATCATTTCACTTATTTATGAAAATAGATCTTGGACATATAATCCAAATTGAAACAAAAATAACAAATTAGAGGTGAAGAGTATTGTAGATATTGTGAGAGTATTCCCAAGATTTTCCTTTATCCCTACACATGAATCAAAAAAATGGATCGATTTTTTTTGTCAGAGTTATTAATTTATAATATATTTCATGATATACAAATAGATATTGAAATTGATGATTATGTAATAAAATCAAATTGGGAATCATTCCATTATAATCCATGACATGTCAAGAGAAGAACAATTCCAGAAGATGGTGAAATTCATGGTGATTCTAAATATGAGGATAATCAACCTATTAAACAAAATATAATAGAACATGAGTGAAAAATGATATGTAGGCTATAACATATCCAACTTATGGAAGTTAGTGAAATAGATATGTTGGGAAGAAGAAATCTTGATAGACAAACACCATGAAATAATGATTATTGAGGTAAAAATACATAATTAAAATGATAAAATTTATAAGCACCATGAAAGATAATGGACTTCTCATAGATGATGATATATCACCAAATATGAATTATAAAACCTTGAACTTGCTATACAAAAACAAGCACTTGATATAATTATGACACATTATCATGCAAGTCAAAATACTTTTGCATTATGCATGATAATGTAAGGAATAACATGAATAAGAAAGATCATGATATAACACCACATATGAATTATGGAACTATGGGCACTAAACAAAAATAATCACTTGATATAGTTATAACACATTATCATGTAGGGAAAAATATTTTTCCATTATGCATGATAATCCAAAGAACAATAGGAACATAAAAATCATATCTAATTGGTGTCATTCATTAGGCACTTCAAGATGTAATATTCATAGAGTGTTCTCCACTTCTATTAATTTCACCAACTGGTGTTGCAACAATCAATATTAGTGTCTCAACTATCTATGCACAACTTCGAATATCAATCATAGATTTTATTGAATTAGAAAGAACAAGACTTATAAATTTCAAGTAATATATTTTCTAAATAAAATACATATTTATTGATGAAATGAGATTCATTAGACAAATTTTTCTATTAAAAATAGACTATAAATTTCATCGAACATTTTTTGAAAATGCAAACATGAGTTTTGGTAGTATATCTATGATTTTGGTTAGATATTTGGATCAAATTATTCCTATTAGTGATAGACCACCATAAAATAATAATATACATGCAAAAATATTATGGAAAAAATTCAAAATGGTTATTACTTTAGATAAAATCTTTAGACAAGAAGGAGAAAATGAGGATCAACAAAGGTTTCATCGACTTCTGACAAATATAAGAGATACAAATCTGACAATTGATGATTAGAAGATATTAATGATAAGAACCAATGTTGGAATAGATAGAGACACTAATGAATAATTTGATAATTACATTTATTTGTTTTCTACAAATGATAATGTGCCTAACCACAATATAAGAATATAATATTCATTGAATAGAACTGTTGCATTTAGCATTGCATCCAAATTAGGAAGTGTTAATGCACTAGAAAGATGCCCAAATAATGAACTTGATGTGGAGTTAGTAATTTCTAAGGATTCAAGGGTCATATTAACATCCAATCTTTGGATAGAAGTATATCTTGTAAATGAAGTTTTACGGTATATCATAAATATAATATATAAACCTAGAAGTGTCACACTAGAACCACCAACATATATTATAGTTAAGTTTGGCAGTTACTTAGGAATATCATTTGAAGATAAAACTCCATATACAATCCCAATTGCACCAATACAAAAAGGATGCACAAACTAACTACCCTTATGATTGATTTAAGCATTAACAATACACAAATCACAAGGTTTGACTCTTTCAATTTAAGTCACAATTGATATAGGCCAAAAAGAAAGAACATGGTTAATATTTTTGGCTATACCATGTGTAAAGTCATTGAAAGGATTAATAATATTACTACCACTTATATATGACTGCTATGAAAAGTTAAAAAATAGAAAACATCTTTCAAAGCAAAAAGCTCAAAAAGAGAAATTGAAATTATTAGATGATAAATAATGTCATGTACTTATCAAAAATTTCTTTATATGAATATGAAATGAATCATTATTTCATATTTTATATGATGTATATGACATATTTTGATGACTATTAAATGATATTTTAAATTAAACATTTTATCTTATGTATATTATACTTTTAGGTAATTTAATGTAATGTATATTATATTTTTAGATGATTTAATGTGATGTATATTATACATTTAAAATTTTATATAAAAGAGTTCATATTATATTTTAAATAAATAGGTAATATATATGAATGCTACTAATATATTTTAGATAAATCTATATAAAAAACACATAGATATATCATTTTTGAGGTACCTATTTTATATTATATTTCTGACATAAATGGAATAAACATTTTGAAAATAATATATCTCGATACCTTTAACATAAATTTATGTCAAATAAATATATTATTAAATAAATATGATGTAATTTGACTTGATTCATTTATTTATTCCACATACAAAATAAATATTATCCTTTTAACTTTGAAATTTTATGATTATTATTCCAATTTAATAAATAATCAATTTATATTTAGAATTTTTAAAAACAAAAAATCCTTAATATTTAAATAAAGAAAAATATTTTTTTAAATAAAAATTAAAACATATAATTTACAACCAACGAACACAATTTTATAATTTGTCTCACCCTAGGAAGCGAATTATATTTTAATTTTATTAACTTCAAATAAAAAATTATTTTGTGTCCCATGAAAATAATTGCACAATTTATTTTTTCTAAGAAGTGATTAAAAATTAATTTTATTAAATATAGATTTTTTTTAAAAAATCCCAATAAATATAGCTATACAATATATACTTTATTGTAAGAAATGAATTAAAAAATTATTTGATTAATTATTGAAAAGTTAAATATTTATTTGTCAAATTGTAATTTTTTTATTTATAAAATATATTATAAATTTAAAAAATAATTTGATTAATTATAAATAAATAAAACATTCATTTGTGAAATTAATATGAATATTTTTTTAATTTATAAAATATATTATAAATTTTGAAAAAAAAATGATTAATTATAAGTAAATAAAAGATTTATTTGTCAAATTACTATAAGTGGGTAGGATAAAGTGAATTTTGATCGGACATCAAAACATATCTTTAGAGAGTGAGGGGTCAGGTTGGTTATAAAAAATCACAATGGTCAAGTCATAACGTACATGATCACCTATATCGAAATCAATACAAACAATATAATGGAAGTTGAGGGCCTTATTTTAAGGATAATATAGGTGTTGGAAGAAAATATTAAGAACACCATGATAGAAGGGGATTCGTTCATGGTCACCCATAACTAGATAATAGCAAAAATCTTAATTGGACAATTAAACAAATAATTGAAGAAGCGAAAAAACTTCGAAAGCATACTCTAAGAAAAATAAATCGAGTAGCGGATTGGCTAGTGAGATTCGAACTTCAATCCCATTTAAAAAATAATAAAGAAAACAAAGAAAATATCTCCATGAATAAAAACATGCAAGAATTAGAAGAAAATGTGTGTGTGTGTGTGTGTGTGTGTGTGTGTGTGTGTGTGTGTGTGTGTGTGTGTGTGTGTGTGTGTGTGTGTGTGTGTGTGTGTGTGTGTGTGTGTGTGTGTGTGAACAAGTTATTTGGGATTGCATGCATCATGCATGCAAGTCTTTTTTAGAAAGGTTAGTTACATAGATAAACTTGCATGTAAATGTCTTGAACTTGTTAAAAGAAAGCTTCTTATTTTTAGAAATTATGATTAAGTTAGATTCTGAAGGTAAAATTTAGAAAGTTTTTTTAATAAAAACTAACTTCTTGATATTTTTTGTTAAAATAATTTTATATTTATTTTTTGTTAAAAACTAACTTCTTGATATTTTTTGTTAAAATAATTTAGATGTTCAAATTGATGAAAATGCACTTAGTGATCTTTCATTTGACTCTGATGAAAATATCTTTAACAAGCTGAACTTTATCCATATGCAATTTTATTTTGATCAAAATTAAGTTGTATTTTTAGATCCAGTGATGGAGATGAATGAAATAAATATCATTGATCAGACAACATCAATGGCCTATGAACCACCCAATTCTCTAAGAGAGATGGAATTAATCCATCTGTGGGTAAATAACCCTAATGTGGATCTTGGAACATTGATTGATTGGTGGAGGATTGTAACATCTCTTTCCAATGAGTATGTCACATTAGGATTACTTGATATGACATTTCCAACATATTTCATGATGGAAGTTATGATTGGATAGAATCATGATTAAAATGAGTACATTTACTTGAATTTTTGTAAACTTATTTTTTGATATAGAGATCACCATTTTGGATGATATCCATGATTTATATATTATATGATTAATATCATCATGAGACATCTTTCAAACAAATTATATGTGGTGTTCGTGAAAAAAAACCTTCAAGATATGCAAATTACCATTATTGAGTTGTGTGAGCATATGGATAATGTGTCCCACTTCCATCTAGCTAATTGCTTGATGTAGTTTTGAACCTCATTGATGGGTATGAGGTATTACATTTTTTTTAAATGTCATGGTGAATTTATGAACATTTTACATCAAATTAGATCACCTACTATTTTCTTCACATTGAGTGCAACTGACATGTATTGGCTTGGTCTATGTGCACTAATGTCAAAAACACCACCACAAAATCTATGAGAAGCCTAAATTGGTGAAGATAGAATATAATTGATTATCCTCATATCATGACACACTACATACACTTGCAACATTCAATTTTCTATAAGGAGATATTACAAAAAGGAATGAAATTAAAATATTAGTGACCTAGATATAAATGCAAACATAGAGGTTCACCACATGTACATGGATTAATATCATTATATGGAACACTAAATATGGATAACCTTGATTGGAAATATGATCATGAACAAAAAATATTGAGAAATACTTCTATTTTATTGTTCATGCATGAAATCCTAAGGAAGATCCACACCAAAAAAATATACTTGTATGTTATCAATCCTCAAAAAATCTATGTTTCATACAATATTTTTATTTTCTCAATATAAATAAAAAATTAGTGTACATCATAAATTCTAGGCATTACAAAACTTTACGCGACATCTTTGTCTTCAAAATATAAGATAACCTGCACAAGTGGATATGGAGCATGACTATGAAGAGCTAATCAATTGTGTATAAAGACATACAATGTGTAGAGAGGGTGCCTCCCTACATAATAAAAGATGAAAAATGGTTTGTAGGTAAGATTTTTAATCATTTAAATAATTATATACAAATTGAACATAATATTTGTGTAAGAATTAATAATCATGTTATTATTTCTTATAGGTATGATGCACTGTGGCCATTGAATCTTGAAGAATCAAAATTATATCAAGACTTAGAGACAAAAAATAAAAATTTTGAGCTTGAAAGAAATGATGATAGAGTAAATACATACAATCTCTCCATATTAAAGCTCTAAAGATAAAATGTAGATTGTCAATGTGTTTTTTCCAAACATGATGTGGTCAAATACATTTCCAAGTATGTCACAAAATCATAGAAGAGTTATGAAACTTATTATGAAATTTTGATGCAAATTGCAAAGATTGAAAACTCTAATGAATTAGTATCAATTGTGCATAGGAGACATCTAACTAAAAAAATTGTCAAAAGAGTCATTAGGGCACAAGAAAATTTCACATGTTATTGGATATTCCATAAGTAGAGAGAAGTATAGTATTTATCAATATGAATGTTTCATGTGAGGTGATCAAACCCATAGACAAAAAAGATGAAGATGATTATGACAAAAATTAAAATTCTTTAATTGATGGATACAAGAACAAACCTTTTTCCATTGAAATAATTTCACTTATTGATGAAGATAGATCTTGGACATATAATCCAAGGTGAAAAAGAGATAACAAATTAGAGGTGAAGAGTATTACAACAATTGTGAGAGTATTTTCAATGTTTTTCTTTATCCCTACATGTGAATCAAATAAATGGATTGATTTTTTTATCAGGGTTATTACTATACAAGACATTTCATGATGTATAAAAAGATATTGGAATTGATGATTATGAAATAAAATCAAATATGGATTCATTCAATTATAATCCATGGCATGTCGAGAGAAGAGTAATTCCAGAATATTTTGAAATTCATGGTGATTATGAAGATGAGGACAATCAACCTATTCAACAAAATATAACGGAATGTGAGTGGTAAATCATATCTAGGCTATAATGTGGCCAATTTATGGAAGTTAGTGAAATAGATATGTTGGAAAAAAGAGATCTTGATAGAAAAGCATCATGGAAAAATGATTATCGAGGTGAAGAATACATAAATAAAATGATAAAATTCATAGTCACCATGAGATATAATTTGTTTCTCATTGATGATGATATATCACCAAATATGAATTATGGAACCTTCGACCTACTATACAAAAACAAGCACTTGATATAATCATGACACATTATCATATAGGTCAAAATAGTTTTCCATTATGCATGATAATCCAAGGAATAACAAGAATAACAAATATGATGATATAACACCAAATATGAATTATAAAACCATGGGTACTAAACAAAAACAAACACTTGATATAATTATGACATATTATCATGCAGGGCAAAATACTTTGCCATTATGCATGATAATCCAAAGAACAATAGGAACAAGAAAATCATATATAATTGGTGTCATTCATCAAACACTTCAAAATGTAACATTCAGAGAGTGTTCCCCGCTTCTATTACTTGCAAAAATTGGTGTTGCAGCATTCAATATTGATACCTCAATTATCCATGCAAAAAATCAAATCCCAATCTAGGATTTTGTTGAATTAGAAAGAACAAGACTTATAAATTTCAAATAAGATATTTTATACATAAAATACATATTTATTGATGAAATGAGATTCATTAGAAAACATTTGATATAAAACATAGACTATAAATTTCATCAAACATTTCCTAAAAATGAAAACATGAGTCTTGGTGGTATATCTATGATTTTGGTTAGAGATTTGGGTCAACTTGTTTCTATTAGTGATAAAACACCACATGATAGTAACAGAAGTGCAAAAATATTATGGGAAGAATTCAAAATAGTTATTAATTTGGATAAGATCTTTAGACAAGAAGGAGAAAGTGAGGACCAACAAAGGTTTCATTAACTTCTAACAAATCTGAGAGATGCAAATCTAACAATTGATGATTGAAATCTATTGATGATAAGAACCAATGTTAGAATAGATAGAGCCACTAATGAAGAATTTGATAATTCCAATCATTTATTTTCCATAAATGTTAATGTGCATAACCACAATAGAGGAATATAATATTCATTGAACATAATTGTTGCATGTAACATTGCATCCAAATTAGGAAGTACTAATGCACTAACAAGATGTCCAAATGATGAAATTGATGTGGAGTTATTAATTTTTAAGGATTCAAGGCTCATGTTAACATCCAATCTTTAGATAAAAATAGGTATTGTAAATGAAACTCTAGGGTATATTATAAGTATAATATACAAACCTAGGAGTGTCCCACTAGAACCACCAAAATATATTATGGTTGAGCTTGATAGCTACTCAAGCATATCATTTAAAGATAAAACTCTGTATACAGTTCCAATTGCACCAATACAAAAGGAATGAACAAACCAACTACCATTACGATCAGATTAGGCATTAAAAATCCAAAAATTACAAGGTTTTACTCTTTCAAAAGTCATAATTGATATATGTCAAAAAGAAACAGTAGGGTTAACATTTGTGGCTATATCATGTGTAAAGTCCTTGGAAGGATTAAGAATATTATTTCCATTTACATATGACTGCTATGAAAAAGTTGAAAAAATGGAAAACAACTTTTCAAATAAAAAGATGAGGAAGAGAAATTCAATTTCTTAGAGTCCATACATAATTTCATGTACTTATCCACAAATTTGTTTTTATGAATATGAAATAATTCATTATTTCACATGTTATATGATGTTTATGGCACATTTTGATGAGTATTAAATGATTCTTTAGTTTAAACATTTTATCATATATACATTATACATTTAGGTGATTTAATGTAATATATATTATACTTTTAGATGATTTAATGTGATATATATTATACATTTAAAATTTTATAAAAAAAACTTCTTATTATATGTTAAATAATTATGTAATACGTATGAATGCTACTAGCATACCTATCTTAGATAAATCTATGTAAAAGAGGTAAAAAGAGATCATTTTCCAAGTACCTATTTTATATTAGATTTGTGACATAAATAGAATAAGATTCTCAAAAATAATATATCTCATGTCTTTAACATAAATTTATCTAAGATAAATATGGTAGTAAATAAATATGATGTAATTTGACTTGGATTCATTTATCTATTCCACATGCAAAATAAATATTGACATTTTACCTTTAAAATTTTATGATTAATAGAAAGCTTATTCCAATTTAAAACATAATAAATTTATATGCAAAATTTCAAAAAAAATATTTCATTAATATTTAGTTACAAAAACATATTTTTTAAAATTAAAATTAAAACATATAATTTACAACCAACGAACATGATTCTATAATTTTTCTCACCCTAGGAAGTGAATTACATTTTAATTTTATTAATTTTAAATAAAATTTTAATTTTGTATCCCATGAAAATAATTCACAATTTATTCCTTTGTAAGAAGTGATTAAAAAGTTTTTTTTTAAATATAAATTTAAAACATTTTTTTAGCCAAATTTATAACTATCGATATATACTTTACTATATGAATGGAGTTACAAAATTATTTGATTGGCATACATATCTTAGATAAATCTATGTAAAACATATCAAGTGATATCATTACCAAGGCCTATATTCCACTTATGTCACAAATTCAATGTAAGGATAATGATATCTCTCGATGTATTTTACATAGATTTATCTAAGATATGTAGGATAGTTACTAAAAAAATATATATATTATAAATCTATGTAAAAAAATATTTTTCCATCATGTTTATACTCTATCTAGTCCCATATTTAATTTTAAAAAAATTTGCAACATAATTGATGTGTTGTGAACTATAACACGTTAATTATTACCTTGCCATGAAGGTAATAATCTAAAACTAGAGTTGGAGGCGGCCTTGGTATTATTCAACTGACTCAATAGACTCAATGGGGGACTAATTTTGATGGTCGTATAACTATAATTTTTTTATTTAATCGTAAAATATAACTAATTTTAATTCTTTTTTTTTTTGGAAATAATTATTTTTTTATTTTTTTATTTACATTTAGGATCATCGTCCATAATATTTCATAAGTCACTTTCACCCAATTAAGGATGTAATGGTGGTTTGTAATGGAGTGAGTGTGTTAACTTTTAATTCTAACCTTAAATTTGGCATCCATTTGACTATCATTTTATATCTTTTTCCATATAAAAAAATCCTAGCTGACATTATTAATCTACCTACAAAGAAAAACAACAATTACATATTAAAAAAATACAATTAATTTTTACAATACAACATATATATTATGTTTGAGGCTGGCATTATTATTCTACCTACAGAGAAATACCTTGCTTATATATATATATATATATATATATATATATATATATATATATATATATATATATATATATATATATATATATATATATATATAATATAAGTTGTATTGTAAAAATTATATATATATATAATTTTTACAATACAACTTATATTATATTATATATATATATATATATATATAATTTTTACAATACAACTTATATATTATTTTTGAAGAAGCAACCATACACTGTGAGATAATAAGCACGTTGACACTTTTGTCATTTAATGAGGAGCCTTTAATAACCGATACAACCTCGTACCATAAGCAATAGCTTTGAAAATTTTTATAAAGGTATTACATAACTCTTTGCAATCTAACAAGTGTGAAATCCATCTAACAAGTGTGATTGCATACGTCTTTCACACTTGTTAGATTGCAAAAAGCTCTGTAAGACCTTTATAAAAAATTTCAAAGTTTTTGATTTTGTTACGGGGTCATATCGGTTTTCAAGGGTTCCTAATTAAATGGTAAAAGTGTCAACTTGCTTATTATCTCATGATGTATGGTTGTTACTTCAAATATAATATATAAGTTGTATTATAAAAATTAATTGTATTTTTTTGTATATATAAGCATGATATTTTTCTATAGGTATAATAATAATGTAGAATAATAACGTTAGCCTCAAACATAATATATATGTTGTATTGTAAAAATTAAATGTATTTCTTTTTGGGTAGAATAATAACGTCAGCCATTTTTTTTAAATGAAAAAAAATATAAAATGACGGTCAAATGGATGTCAAATTTAAGGTTATAATTAAAATTTAACACACTCACTCCATTACAACCCACCACACCTCCTAAGATGTTATTGTAGGATGTCTATCAACATAATTTGATGCATTATAAATAAATAATATATTTATTTATCAAATTAATTTGTGTAATTTTTTAATTTATAAAATATATTATAAATTAAAAAAATGATTTGATTAATTATAAATAAATAAATAAATAAAATATTTATTTGTGAAATTACTATAAGAAGAGTTGTATAAAGTGAGTTTTGATGGGACATCAAAACACAACCCAAGAGAGTCATAAATTACAAAGGTAAGTCATAGCATACATAGTTGAAGGGGATATAGATTAAGATCACCATGATAGAAGGGGATTCATTCATAGTCATCAAATCTATAAATAATAGAAAAAATATTAATCGAAGAATCAAATAAATGATTGAAGAAGCAAAAAAAACTTTGGAACTATTTCTAGGGAGTGACTCTGAAGAATGCCCCGAGAAGGAAATCGAATAATAGATTCGCTGATAAACATTTGAAATCAATTCCACTCAAAAAATAAAAAAATGAAACATGAAAAGTATCACGGGAACAAACAGAGGAAATAATTAGAATAATTTATTAAAAAAAGAATGCACACATTTATAAACAAGTTATTTTGAACTACATGCATCATGCATGCAAGTCCTTTTTAGAAAATTTACTTAACAGATAAACTTGCGTGTAAATGTCTAAAACTTGTTAAAAGATCCCTTTTTGTTTTTAGAAAATATGATTATACTAGATTTTCAAGGTAGAATTTAGAAAATCTTTTTATAAAAACTAGCTTCTTGTTATCTTTGTATATTGTTTTCTAAATTTTTATTGATATCAATAATTTTTTTAATTAACAATTAAAAAAATATTATAAATGTAATTTTTTAATTTATAAAATATTTTATGAATATAATATGGATAAACATTTTAATATAAACTCTACATTTTAATAATAAATAGTATTAAATCAAATATTATTAAAATAATTTTATATCTATTTTTAACCTTCACATATCAGATCACTAATATAATAATGAATAATCATAAATATTAAAATTATAAACAATAATTATAAATTATAAATATTAATATACAAATAAAATTATCTTTTAATATATAAAACATGTACACCTCCCTAATTTTATGGACTTCGAAAGTCTAAAAGCCTTATATTATTTTGTAACCTTAAAAGACTCGAAGCGAAAACTTTTCGGAAGCATATAATTACCATACCAAACATTAAAAAAATGTCAAACACATATTCTCGATCGTCAAACTTCTCACGATCACGAATGCCGAACACGATCCGCCAAATCTGTGCTTTTGCCCTGGGATGGTGAGTGGGCGGAGAAAGTATTCCGATGAATCTGCACCAGTTGTTCCACCAACTTTTAACTATAAATACGCCACACTCAAAATGGAAACCATCAATCCGCACTGTCTGTCGAAGAAAGAATCAGCTTATAACACTCGTGATAAACCGATTCTTCCTTCAAAATGGGGAGAGAATGCATTTCTGATTCTCATGCAGGGCCGACAGACACCATTCCTCACCTTCTTTCGCCCTTTCAGATGGGCTCGTTGTTTCGACTTTCCCATAGGTATGTCTAAAAATTTGGCATCTCTGTAATCTTTCCACGTTGTTAGCGTGTTTTAACGGTTCGATGCATTGTAGAGTCATGTTGGCTCCCGTAACTTGGTGCTGTGCATTAAACAATGTCCCTCAACCTGCCCACGTCAAATTTTAATCGCAACGAACCACCTCGGGAGGCCTCCTCATCTCAGAAGCAACTGCAGTATCAATAAATTAAAAAATGTGCCGAGCAGGACGACAATTGACGAGATGTTGCATTGAATGGCATGCAGGTTTCCACATTCGCTAGGCATTTTCGTCGAGGAGCAGGTGAAGGCATGGAAAAAGGTGGTGGATGCCATTCACGATAAGGGCAGCGTCATTTTCTACCAGCTCTGGCACGTCGGCAGGGCGTCCCACACAGGTTCGAAAACTTGAGCAATCCTTAGGATTTTATTAGAGCTATTCTTCCATTAAATTTTTTTTGGGGGTGTTGATTATTATTTTATGGGATAATTTTAGATTAAAAATCAAATTTTGAGAAGTATCCATTCCATCAAATTATTACTTAACATAATTTCGTTTCATTATTTATATCGTTTCAAATTTTACTCATAGTAAAGGATCATTGATTCCTTGTAAAATATTGATTGTAGTTTATCGGATCAAAGGTGAGGCTCCAATTTCATCCACCGCCAACCCAATTCCAAAGGAATGGACCATCATGGTGTCGAACGGTTCAAAGACCAACTTCTCTTCACCGCAGGTGGTTGCACGTCATAAATACTTACAATCATTGACCAGTTCCATTCGGTGGTGGAGAATGCCATAGTAGTGGGATTTGACGGGGTGGAAATACATGTTGTACATAGATACCCGATCGACCAGTTCCTCAAGGATAGCATGAATGGCAAGGTGGATGATTACGGTGGGTTCTTGGAGAACATATGTCATTTTGTAGTTGAGGTGTTAGAGGCAGTGGTGAATGAGATTGGTGTAGAGTGCACTACCATATTCCTATCGTCCATCATTCGTCAAATGTTATCAAAATTCTTCTTAACAATTGTTTCAATCTTTGAAAAGACGTTACTATGCCTAGTGTCTCACAAACACCTTCTCAAACAGGGGCACAATATAGACATGTTGGCTCCCGTAACTTGGTGCTGTGCATTAAACAATGTCCCTCAACCTGCCCACGTCAAATTTTAATCGCAACGAACCACCTCGGGAGGCCTCCTCATCTCAGAAGCAACTGCAGTATCAATAAATTAAAAAATGTGCCGAGCAGGACGACAATTGACGAGATGTTGCATTGAATGGCATGCAGGTTTCCACATTCGCTAGGCATTTTCGTCGAGGAGCAGGTGAAGGCATGGAAAAAGGTGGTGGATGCCATTCACGATAAGGGCAGCGTCATTTTCTACCAGCTCTGGCACGTCGGCAGGGCGTCCCACACAGGTTCGAAAACTTGAGCAATCCTTAGGATTTTATTAGAGCTATTCTTCCATTAAATTTTTTTTTGGGGGTGTTGATTATTATTTTATGGGATAATTTTAGATTAAAAATCAAATTTTGAGAAGTATCCATTCCATCAAATTATTACTTAACATAATTTCGTTTCATTATTTATATCGTTTCAAATTTTACTCATAGTAAAGGATCATTGATTCCTTGTAAAATATTGATTGTAGTTTATCGGATCAAAGGTGAGGCTCCAATTTCATCCACCGCCAACCCAATTCCAAAGGAATGGACCATCATGGTGTCGAACGGTTCAAAGACCAACTTCTCTTCACCGCAGGTGGTTGCACGTCATAAATACTTACAATCATTGACCAGTTCCATTCGGTGGTGGAGAATGCCATAGTAGTGGGATTTGACGGGGTGGAAATACATGTTGTACATAGATACCCGATCGACCAGTTCCTCAAGGATAGCATGAATGGCAAGGTGGATGATTACGGTGGGTTCTTGGAGAACATATGTCATTTTGTAGTTGAGGTGTTAGAGGCAGTGGTGAATGAGATTGGTGTAGAGTGCACTACCATATTCCTATCGTCCATCATTCGTCAAATGTTATCAAAATTCTTCTTAACAATTGTTTCAATCTTTGAAAAGACGTTACTATGCCTAGTGTCTCACAAACACCTTCTCAAACAGGGGCACAATATAGACACTTCATTTTAACCACTTGCATGTCTAAACTATGTTCGAAACAACTTTCCATAATCGCATATAAATTTAACTAAAAAGCCTCAATTGGACTTAATTTACCCGTACAAATACAAATTTACCTTGAAATCATAATGATACATCACTAATTGTGGCAATGGATCATCTTGCATCATTTATCTTATCAAGTGCGCCCTAAATCAAAGCAACCCTTTGCAAGCGACTTTATAGGATAATTAAGTGAATAATTGATTGACAACGAACATTAAAAATTTTACCCTTTTTCTCATTTCTAGTTAATCACCTTGATTAATTATCCCAACCATTCCTCTAATAGGAAAATCCATGGATTTAGAATAATCTATTTTCCAAAAAATACAAAATTGAATAATGGCCTCACATAAGTGATGCAATAGGGGAAAGTCAATGAAATAGAGTGAAGTGTGGGAAAGGTGGCTTATGACATAGCCACTTACACACACTCAAGAAGACTAATGACTACACATTCTTCCAATGTACCTTCCAGACTCCAAAAAGGCCTTAAATGACATATCTTACACACTCTAAAGGTGTAATTATGTATTTGAGGATTGGTTCTTGAACCTCTATCATAGGATGAGATTAAAGGTCCATATCAGTTCAGGGAATCTATAAATAGGACCCTTGTACCTCTCATTTCATCAAGCTTCTCATCTTCAACTTACTCTGTTAGATTATTCCAAAAAGCTTCATCAACTTTCTCTCTCATGTCAAGCTAAAGCCAAGACCAAATGTATACAAGGAGAGTTGCTTCCCTATGCAAAGATTCAAGTGTCAATAAATACTTCTATATATACAAGCTGAGCTCAACTATTTTAGATAGATTTTCAAATATATCTTCAAGGGAGGTAAAAGTGTTGTTTTTATCCTTCCAATTTACATTTCTTGTTTGTCAATCACATAACTCAACATAAGGATTAGGCTTGATAAGTTATGTATTCAAGTTTTTTTTCTATTTATTCACTAAAGATTGAGTAACCTCTCTTGGATTCCTGATTTGCATGCAATGTGCGACATTTAGTAGGTTTTTCTTCACTTTTGGCGACTTGTGGTAACCTGCAATAAGAGTTAGATGATGAAATTTTAAGGGGTGATGTAAAATTTAACATAGATTTTTGGTTCAAATTCCATATCAATTGGATTAATGATGTTGAATTTATGGTAGTTTTTCAACTATTGATTACCTTAAAATGTCATCTGACAGTGTCTGACAGTTATTGATGGTTAGGTGTTGATCTTGAAAACTGAAGGTTGCCCAAATCTTTAGACATTTTGAGGATGTTAGTAAAGTTGAAGAGTAATCCCATGAAGCTAAGGATGTTAGATAAATACTTTGATTCAGTTAGATAAGTCATTTTAGTAAAGGGGATAAGTTTTATGGAGTAGAGGCAAAGTAGGGTAGAGTAGAATAGAGTGTGTTTTATTTTTTACATTTTGTCTAGAAAAAATAAGCTTGCATGGCAGTGTAATTTTTCGAAGATGATCCAACCATTGTAATGTTTGAATTAATGATAATATAAATATTTGAAGTATTGTTTTTGTCTACATGTTTGGTTTGAATTTATGTTTTAGTTTAGGTGAATATCTAAACATCACATAATTAGAAGTTGTCCTTAGATGGATACCATGTTCGTGCTTGCATCAAATAGTCATTTAGATATTAAAAAAATGAAATGCCTATCATTTGTTTGGAATGTTTTTGGATAAAGTTTATTAGGTTGGAAACTTAAGAATGTATATCAAAATATTTTAACACTTATAAACACTACTAAAATTTATTTTTATAACATGACTTTTTTTTGAAAAAGATATTAAGTGTTTTTTGTTTTCAATATTATGTAGGAATGTATAGCCACTCAAACATGATGTTTTAAAAAATATATTAAGTGTTTTTTATTTTTTTGAAAATCTATAATTTTAATTTTTGAGGGGGATTAAAGTATTTCAAATATATATTTGATAAATAAATTTGGATATCCTTTTATCATAAGTTATGTGATGAATAAAATATATACTATAATTAAAATAATATAGAAAATTCATTTTTATATCAATTTTAGCATCAATACCATTAAAATTTTAAAATATTATTTTGAAATAAATTGTAAGGATGGCTTAACCAAGATTAAATTTTAAAAATGAATTGAAAAAAAGAGAATATCAAATATAATATCATAGATGAAGACTATAATAAATGACAAATGCATAAATAAAAGAACAAAGAGAATATCAAAATGATAATGATACATAAATATTTATAGAACATAGGGTTGAATTGACATATGAAAAATTGGAAGCTAAAAATAGAAAACATGTTGATAACATAAAAATAATTTTTGAACAAAAATATAAAAATGAACAATATTTTTTTAGAACAAGATTACAAAGACAGATGCATTCAAATCAATTGACTGAGATAGGGAAAAAACATAGACAAGAACTTCATCATGAAGCATGTCAAAGGCAAAGGCACTATCATTGAATGACTATTAATGTTGACATTATTTATGAAGAAGTAAACTCAATATCAATATATCATGTTCTTGAAACACTAAATAATACAGCACAAGATACAATGGATGTTGATGTTGCAAAAAAAGTGAAAAATGATTATATACAAGAAGAAGCATAACCACAAAATAGAATAAGGTGAACAAAAAATAATTATTTATAAGAGTCAACATTGAAACCTAAAAGAAGAATACAAATGCAATATTCTAATATTGAAAGAGAATAAAATATAACCAATCCTAGTGGAATGCTTAGGAGGGATTTGAATACTATGCAAATGATTTTTTGACATGATTTAGATAATTTTATTTCACTAAACACATGTTATATTTTTTAAGACCATTATATTGGAATAAATGTTTCTCGAGCATCTAAAGGCCTAATATACAATAGATGTCAATAAGAGAAAGGCCATCATTTATTTTTAGCATCAAACAGTATGGATCTTGGACCACAAACACTAAAACTTGAAAACTTAACACAAGTTGAGGAAATGTTAATAGCCTGCATCAACCCAATCCTATTAGTGACACATGAAATTGGAGTTAAATATAAATAAAAATGGCATACAATAAGTTTTTTGGAAGAAGTAAAAGAAATTGTTAAGTTTTTACCACATCGAATAAAACATTTGCCAATGATTATAGTTTAGAGGAGGGATCAACATGAAAAAAATTATAGCTTTACTATCAATAGAGAATGAGTATATAAGACACTTAAATATAAAATAGAACATGACAATTTCTATTCAAATGTTTAGATTGATGAAAATGCACTTAGTGATCTTTCATCTGACTCTAATGAAAATATCTTTAACCAACTGAACTCTATCCATATTCAATTTAATTTTGATGTAGATGAGGTTGTATTTGTAGCTCTAGTGATGGAGATGGATGAAGGAAATATCATCGATCACATGACATAAATGTCTTATAAACCACTCAAATCCCTAAGAGAGATGGTATTAGTCCATGTACATGGGTAAACAACCCTATTGTAGATCCTAGAACACTAATTGATAAGTCAAGGATTATAACATATCTTATCAATGAATATGTCACATTAGGATTACTTGAGATGTCATTTTCAACATTGTTTCCTGATGGAAGATATGATTGGATAGAACCATGATTAAAATGAGTACATCTGCATGCATTTGTTAAACTTATTTTTAAATATAGTTATCATTGTTTCGATCAACGTCTATGATTTAGATATTACATGATGAAAATGATCATGAGATATTGTGCACAAAATTTATCTATAGTGTTTGTGAAAAAAATCCTTTAAGATATGTCAATCACCATTACAAAGTTATGTGAGCATATGGATAATATGCCCCACTCCCATCTAGCTATTCATCTGATGTAGTTTGGAACCTCATTGAGGGGTATAAGGTCCTATATGGAAAAATGTTTTGATGAATTTATGAACATGTTGCATCAAATTGGATCACCTACTATTTTCTTCATGTTGAGTATAAATTACATATATCAGCCTGATCTACATGCACTAATGTCGAGAACACTATTAATAATTCCATGAGAATACCAAAATTGGTGAAGATATAATATTATTTATTATCCTCATATAGTGGTACACTACATGCACTTGAGACATTTAATTTTTTGTAAGGATATATTTCAAAAATAAATGAAATTAAAAGATTATTAGTCTAGATATGAATGCAAACATAGAGGTTTAAACATGTGCATGGATTCATATCCTTAGATGGGGCACCAAATATGGATAACCTTGATTAGAAAAATGATCTTGAATGAAAAATATTAAGAAATACTTCCATTCCATTGTTCACGCATTGAATCCTCAAGAAGATCCACACCAATGAAACATATTACATTATCATTCCTCACCAAATCTATGTTTCATACAATATTTTTATTTTTCCAATGTAACTAACAAATTGTTATACATCATTAATTTTAGGCAATATAAAATTCTACGCAACATCCATGTCTTCAAAATATAAGACAACTTACACAAGTGGATATGGAGCATGACTATGAATCACTACTCAATTATGTAAAATGACATACAATGTGTAGAGAGGGTGCATGCCTACATAAAAAATAGGAAAAATAGTTTGTAGGTAATATGTTCAATCATTTAAATAGTTTTATATAAATTAAATATAATATTTATCGAAGAATTAATAATCATGTTATTATTTATTATATGTATGATGCACCATGGCCATTGAATCTATAGGAATCAAAACTATATCAAGACTTAGAGACAATAAATAAAAAGTTTGATCCTTGCAAAAATGATGATAGAGTAAATATATACAATTGATCTATATTAAAGCTCTATAGATTAAATTTAGATTGACAACATGTCTATCTACACATGATATGGTCAAATACATTTCCAAGTATGAAATAAAAGCAGAGAAGAGTTATGAAACTTATCATCAAATATTGATGTGGCTTGAAAATATTGTAAACTTTGATAAGTTAGCAGCAAGAGCATATTAGATATTTATAAATGAAAATTTTTTTGAAAGAGATATTGGGGTACAAGAAAAATTTCATAGGTTGTTGGAGTTTCCAGAGAGAGCTAGAGTATTTCTCATTTGAATGTTTCACATGAGGTGATCAAACCCATAGACGAGAAAGATGAAGATGGTCATGATGAACATACAATGTCCTTAATGGATTCAAGAACAAACCTTTTTCCTTGGAAATCACTTCACTTATTAATGAAGCTAGATTTTGGACATATAATCTAAGGTAAAAAAATATAAGAAATTGGAGCCAAAGAGTATAATAACTATTCTGAGAGTATTCCTAAGGTTTCCTTTATCGTTGCATGTGAATCAACTACATGGATTATTAAATTTTGTAAGAGTTATTACTTTATAATCCATTTCATGATATACAAAGAGATATTATAATTAATGATGATGCAATAAAATAAAATTGGGATTCATTTAATTATAATCATGGGCCTATCAAAAGAAGAACAATTCTAGAAGATGTTAACATTTATGGTGATTCTAAAGATGAGGATAATCAACCTATTCAACAAAATACAATGGACCATGAGTTGGAAATCATATTTAAGATACAACATGTCCAATTTATGGAAGTTAATAAAATATATATGTTAGGAAAAAGAGATATTAATAGACAAGTATCATGGAATAATGATTATCAAGGTGAAAACTACACAAATAAAGAAATAAAATTTATAAGCACCATGAAATATAATGATTTTGTCATAGATGATGATATATCACCAAATATGAATTATGGAACCTTGGGTGTTAAACAAAAACAAGAACTTGATATAATTATGACACATTATCATACATGTCAAAAATCTTTGTCATTATGAATGATAACACAAGGAATGACATGAACAATAAAGATGATGATATAACACCAAATATGAATTATGGAACCTTGGGTACTAAAAAAATAATCACTCAATATAATTATGACACATTATCATGCAGGGCATAATATTTTTCCATTATGCATGATAATAAAAGGAACAACACGAACATAAAATTCATATCTAATTGGTGTCATTGATCGAGCACTCTAAGATGAAACATTCGCATAATTTTCTCCACTTCTATTACTTGCACCAAATGATGTTGAAATATTCAATATTAGTCATCAACTATCCATGCACAACTTCGAATCCCAATCACTATTTTTTTTTAATTAGAAAGAATAAGAATTAAAAATTTCCAAGAAGATATCCACCACATAAAATACATATTGATTGATGAAATGAGATTTATTGGACAAATTTTGATATAAAATATAGACTATATATTTTGTCTAGCATTTTTTGAAAAAAAAAAACATGAGTTTTGGTGCTATATCTATGATTTTGGTTGGAAATTTAGGTCAACTTCCTCTTATTAGTGATAGACCACCATATGATAGTAACATACATGCAACACAATTATGGAAAGAATTCAAAATAATTGTTACTTTGGATAATATTTTTAGATAAGAAGAAGAAAGAGAGGACCAACAAAGGTTTCATCAACTTCTAACAAATATGAGTGATGGAAATATGACAATTAATGATTAGAAGCTATTGATGACAAGAACCAATTTTGGGATATATAGAGTCACCAATAAATAATTTGGTAATTATATTCATTTATTTTCCACAAATGATAATGTGCATAAAGACAATAGAAGAAAATAATGTTTATTGAACAAACCTATTTCACATAACATTGCAACCAAAGTAGGAAGTGCTAATGCACTAGAAAGAGGTCCAAATGATGATATTGATGTGAAGTTATTGATTTCTTAGGATGCAAGGGTCATGATAACATCTAATATTTGGGTAGAAGCGGGTATTGTAAATGGATCTATAGGGTATATTAGATTTATAATATACAAATCTGAGAGTGCCCCACCAGAACCACTAACATATGTTATGGTTGAGTTTGACAGTTATTAAAGAATTCCATTTGAAAATGAAACTCCATATACAATTCCAATTACACCAATACAAAGGGGGCACACCAACCAATTACCCTTACAGTTTACTTGGGCATTAACAATACATAAATCAGAAGGTTTGACTCTTTTAAATGCCATAATTCATATAGGTCAAAAATAAAGAGCAGGGTAAAAATGTGTGGCTATATCATGTGTAAAGTCCTTGGAAAGATTAAGAATATTACTACCATTTACATATGACCACTATGAAAAGATGAAAAATATAAAACAACTTTCCAAACAAAAAGTTCAAAAAAAAAAAACTTAAAATTCATGGAGGATAAATAATGTCATGTAATTATCACAAACTTCTTTCTATGAATATGAAATGATTCATTATTTCACATTTTATGTAATGTGTATGACAAATTTTGATGAGTATTAAATTATTCTTTAGTGAAACACTAGTTCAACATGGATTAGATGTTCAACCCATGTTTTCTAAAGATTAATATGTCATCAATGTAGATTAAAAAAATAACATAGGTAAAGGGCTTGAGGATGTCATTCAACATCTCAATGAATGAATTCACTACATCAGTTAACCTAAAAGGCATAACCAACTAGTCAATCAATCATTCCTTTGTTTTTAAGATTATATCCCAAATGTCTAGAGGTTCAACATGAATATGATGATACCCAAACTTAAGATCAATTTTGGAAAAGACTTATACACCATGGATATGGAAGAAAAATGTCTTAATATTTGGATGAGGATAGTAGTTCACTTTAATAGTTTTAATACTTTTTTATTTGATTCAAAACTTTGGCACAAGAACAATTGGGCTTCTATAAGGAAATTATTTGGGCATGATGTGACCATTATCCATGATTTCATGGATATACCACTTGATCTATTCATTATCTAGAAATGATATGTTGTATAAAGAGGTTTGAGGTAGAGGTAGTTAATAGATCAAATCAATAGTATTCTTTTGTGTATAGTATGTAGGAACTTATTTAGGTGACTGAAATATATCCTTATATTCATCTAATTTATGGTTTAGTTATTTTGTCTTTGTTATTGTTGGATAAACGACACTATGATTTGGTGACATAATGATGTTATTACATTTACTTCTTACTATCAAGATTATACTAATTACTAGAACTGACAAGATTCTTACACTTCCTATCACTAATGACTAAAAGCTTATGAACTACCTACGATATATGGTATTTCAAGTAATGATAATATATCATAACATTTCAAGGATTTAATTCATATACTATATTTAAATGGTAAATATATGGTTGACCACATGTAAAACATCACACACTTCTGATGGTGAGATGTCACAAAGTTTGATTTTGTACACTAAGTGACACTACTATGTGATCCATTTCTCAAGGCCTACACTAGACCATACACTAGCTCATGTTTATGGATGATGTATAAATTTCAAGTTCAATTTTTTAAAATATGCTTTAAAATAAATTAAATTATTCTGACTTATATTATAAATGATTAAGTGTAATATCTAACCATTGATCTCAATATTTTTAATTCATATCATTTCTTGTTGGGGTAAGTAGATATATTTTTAGTACATCTCATATCATTAGGTTCATAATATATTATCTACTTACCTTGTTATAGTGATAGATAACTTGTACCCACTTCTTGGGATGTGCAAGTAGAGAGTTAATAGTGTGACACTCTTCATTGGATTGAATATTGAAGTTATGAATTAAGCACCACTTTCCAATCTTGGACTACTTGTTATAATAATTTGAAAATTATTTTACACTCTCTTGTATTATGGCTCAATCAATAGACATAAAAATAGAAGGCCTTCAATGTAATTATTCAGATCATAAAAAGTCCTCATATGGAAAGCAATTGATTAGTTTCAAGAAATCACATAGATTGGTTATCCTCATTTATTTACTACCCATTTTTGGTGCTATGGTGGTTTTAATTGCTTCTCTTTTTATAGTGGATTTTAAATTGTGAATTACATCATTTTAATAAGCCCATATTTTTTCATAGGTGTTAAATATTTATGTTTCAAATTTGCCTCCACATCATCTTGAGCACTATGTCTTATATTTTATGCTAGAACTCAACTCTCCACTTGTATCTCCTATCATTGTTAAACCCAAACAAAATACCACCATCAAGGTATTGGATTGATTGATTAAGGATGAGGAGGGATGAGGAGGAATTGAGTAGAGATGATGAGAGAGTCAATAGGGATGATGAAGGATGGTGAGGGTCAATGAGGGAATGATTAAGGATGATAAGGGAGTGATTAGGGATGATGAGGGATCATGAGGGTTAATGAGTGAGTGTTAGGGATAATTAGGGATTAGGAATGAGTGATTATAGATGATGAGGTATGATGAATCAATGATTAGGGATGATGAGGGATGGTGAGGGTTAATGAGAGAGTAATTAGGGATGATGATGGAGTGATTAGGCATGAGTAGGGAGTGACTATAGATGATTAAGTGGTGATTAGGGATGATGAGAGAATGATTATGGATGATGAGGGATGGTGAGAGCTAATGAGGAAGTGATTAGGGATAATGAGGGTGTGATTAAATATGATGAGGGATGGTGAGGGTCAATGAGGGATGATGGATGGAGAGTGAGTGATTAGGGATAGTGAGGGTCAATGAAAGAGTAATCATGGATGTTTAGGGAGTGATTAGAGATGACTATGGATAGTAAGGGTCAATGAGGGAGCGATTAGGGACAATTAAGAATATGAGAGAGTGATTAGGGGTGATGAGGCATGAGTAGGAAGTGATCAGGGATGACGGAGGGATGATGAACTAGTAAAATTAACATAAAGTGTTCATTTTATGTTTATAGGTCATAAATGTGATCTATGTTACCCCATTCATATCAATTTGCATCAATTTCAAAGTGAGTGGTTTACAAACTTCAATTTTGACAAACCTAGGACTCATAGAAATGTTAGGAATCAATCTGAAAGACACAAAAACCTAAAAAAGGTATATTTACAAATCAACATAGTTTGAAACCTTAGATTAGTCCAAAATTTATTAGAACCATTTTTTTAAAGAGGAAAGCATGTTTGTCATGATGGTATTAATTTTTTGAATTTTCATGTTAAAATTTATAGTTTGTTTGGTGATCAAAATTGAATTTTGTTGTTTTTTATCATAACTCTCAGACTCAACTATAGATTGATAGGTCCAAGATTTTGTCTTAGGAATCCAATCCATTCCCAAGCCAAAAGGCATAGGATTTAAATTCAAATTTAAATATCATGATCATGTTAATGTATAACATGATCATGTTAATTGATAATGCAATCACATTATTATAAAATAAATAATTTGATCACATTATTGTTGTTTTGCACATTAAATTAGTCAACATGTAGATGGAATGAACCTTGGTTAATAGGTAATGTGATGATGTTATCAAAAATGCAATCATGTTATCAATAATGTGATCATGTTATTAATAATGCAATCATGTTCCTATTATTTTTCACATAAAATCATGTGGGTTTGCACATGGAAGCAACTTTGGCCAGAAGCTTATATTTACTACTCTAAATGTTAAGTATAAGTTTACATTTATTTTCTAATAGTTTAAATTTATTTTAGTAAATATAATAAATTAGGGTCACTCTATATCTAATAGAGTTGGTCTCATAACTACACACCTTATGATGTGGAAAATAGTTTTACAAAATTTAATCTGGTTAGCACTTAGGCATTTTCAAGGTCTAGGTATTAAACCTAGGGATTTTAGTACATAACCTTTGCAATTGATATCAATTTTTGGTAAACATATATTCATTTTTTAGGTTTTTATGCCTTCTAAATTGATTCTTGGCATTTATAAGACTCATAATTTTGTTAAAATTAAACTTTGACAAATACTCACTTTGAACTTGATCTAAAGTGGCATGATAATGATAATGTAGGTCATATCGATGACATGCACACATCAAATGACCATTTGTTTAGTTTCACTTGTTCATCATCCCTCCCTCATCCCTGATCACTTCTTACTCATCCCTCATTACCCCTAATCACTCTCTCATCATTCTTCATTATCCCTAATCACTCCCTCATTGATCCTCACTATCACTAGTAATCTCTAATCACTCCTTTATAATCCATAATCACTCCTCCATTGACCATCACTATCCCTCATCAGCCCTAATCACTCCCTCCCTATCCTTCATCATCCCTAGTCACTCTTTCCTCATCCCTTGTCATCTCTAATCACTTCCTCATCCCTATTGACTCCCTCCTCATCCCTAATCACTCCCTCATTGACCTTTATTATCTCTCATTACCTCTAATCACTCCTTCATTGACTATCACCATTCCTCATCATCCTTAATAACTCCCTCCTCATCCCTCATACTCCCTAATCAATCTTTCCTCATCCCTCATCATTGTTAATCACTCCCTCATTGAACCTCGCCATATGTCACCATCCCTTATCACTCCATCATTAAACCTCCCCATAAATCACCATCCCTAATCACTCCCTCATCATCTAAAATATGTATATACTCTAAAAATATCTTTAATTCTAATCATATGTTATTTAATCCATTATAATAAAAATTAAATTTTTTCTAGGACTTGTGTTGTTAATACCCATTTGTTATAGTCAATTTTATTATTGGATGAATTAGATGATCTTTCAAACTTATCATCAAGTAACATAAGTACTAACACAAAATAGAGTTTGATTTTTAGTTCATCAAGTTATCTTTTTTGTGCAACTAACTAGATGAAACTTTATACAGTTCCACCTTAGGTAGCTTGGTTCAAATGATAAAAATTAAACACATATATCTTGTATAATTTTCTAATTCTTAGAATATTTAAATCATATGCAAATTTATTTAGTATTTTCTATTCCTATATGACTTGAATCTTGGTCAGGTTCACACATACACTCCTTTTGTGTGTAATGTATCCCAAATATTTTATCTATTGCATGAAAAATGAAGATTAATTCATTCTATCATAAAAATGTGTTTCTAAAAAATGTGAAACACTAGTTCAACATGGATTAGATGTTCAACCCATGTTTTATAAAGATTAAGATGTCATCAGGGTAGATTAAAAAAATGACATAGGTAAAAGGCCTGAGGATGTTGTTCAACATCTCAACGAATGGATTCACTACATGAGTTAACCTAAAAGGCATAACCAACTAGTCAATCAATCATTCCTTTGTTTTTAAGATTATATTCCAAATATCTAGAGGTTCAACATGAATATGATGATATCCAAACTTAAGATCAATTTTGGAAAAGACTTATACACCATGGATATGGAAGAAAAATGTCTTAATATTTATATGAGGATAGTAGTTCTTCACTTTAATCTTGTTAATACTTTTGTAATCGATTCAAAACTTTGGCACAAGAATAATTGGGCTTTTATAAGGAAATTATTTGGGCATAATGTGACCATTATCCATGATTTCATGGATCTACCACTTGATCAATTCATTTTCTAGAAATGATATGTTTTATAAAGAGGTATGAGGTAGAGGTAGTTAAGAGATCAAATCAATAGTATATTTTAGTGTATAATATGTTGGAACTTATTTAGATGACTGAAATATATCCTTATATTCATCTAGTTTATGGTTCAGTTATTTTGTCTTTGTTATTGTTGGATAAATGACACTATGATTTGGTGACATAATGATGTTATTACATTTAATTCTTACCATTAAGAGTATATGTATTTGTAGAACTGACAATATTATTACACATCCTATCACTAATGACTAAAAGCTTATGAACTAACTATGATATATGGTATTTCAGATCATGACAATATATCACAAAATTTCAAGGATTTACTTCATAGACTACATGTAAATGGTAAATATATGGTTGACCACATGTAAAACATCACACACTTCTGATGGTGAGATGTCACAAAGTTTGATTTTGTACACTAAGTGACACTACTAGGTGATCCATTTCTCAAGGCCTACACTAGACCATACACTAGTTTATGTTTATGAATGATGTATAAATTTCAAGTTCAATTTTTGAAAATATTCTTAGGAGAAATTAAATTATTCTGACTTATATTAGAAATGATGAAGTGTATTATCTCACCATTGATCTCAATATTTTTAATTCATATAATTTATTATTGGGGTAAGTAGATATATTTTTAGTACCTCCCATATCATTAGGTTCATAATCTATTATCTACTTACCTTATTATAGTGATAGATAACTTGTACCCACTTCTTGGGATGTGCAAGTAGAGAGTTCATAGTGTGACACTCTTCATTGGATTGAATATTGAAGTTATGAATTAAGCACCACTTTCAAATCTTGGACTACTTGTTCTAATAATTTGAAAATTATTTTCCACTCTCTTGTATGATGGCTCAATCAATAGACATAAAAATAGAAGGCCTTCAATGTAATTATTCAAATCATAAAATGTCCTCATATGGAAAGTAATTAATTAGTTTCAATAAATCACATAGCTTGGTTATCCTCATGTATTTGCTACCCATTTTTGGTGATATGGTGGTTTTACTTGCTTCTCTTTTTATAGTGGATTTTCAATTGTGAATTACATAAATTATAATAAGCCCATATTTTTTCAGAGGTGTTAAATATTTATGTTTCAAATTTGCCTCCACATCATTTTGATCATTATGTATTATATTTTATCACTCAACTCTCCACTTGTATCTCCTATCATCGTTAAACCCAAAAAAAATAACACCATCAAGGTATTGGATGGAGTGATTAAGGATGAGGAGGGATGAGGAAGGATGGTGAGGGTCAATGAGGGAATGATTAAGGAGGATGAGGGAGTGATTAGGGATGATGAGGGATGGTAAGGGTTAATGAGGGAGTGTTAGGGATGGTGAGGGATGGTGAGGGTTAATGAGGTAGTGATTATGGATGATGAGGGAGTGATTATAAATGATGATGAATGGTGAGGGTCAATAAGGTGTCATTAGGGATGAGTAGGGAGTGATTACAGATGATAAAGTGGTGATTAGGGATGATGAGAGAATGATTAAGGATGGTGAGGGATGGTGAGAGCCAATGAGGAAGTAATTAGGGACAATGAGGGAGTGATTAAATATGATGAGGGATGGTGAGGGTCAATTAGGGAGTGATGAGGGATGATGGATGAAGATTGAGTGATTAGGGATAGTGAGGGTCAATAAAGGAGTAATTAGAAATGATTAGGGAGTGATTAGAGATGACTAGGGATAGTGAGGGTCAATGAGGGAGTGATTAGGGACAATAAATAATATGAGAGAGTTATTAGGGGTGATGAAGCATGAGTGGAAAGTGATCAGGGATGAGGGGGGGATGATGAACAAGTGAAATTAACATAAAGTGGTCATTTGATGTTTTCAAGTCATCAATGTGATCTATATTACCTCAATCATACCAAATTGAATCAATTTCAAAGTGAGTGGTTTGCAAACTTCAATTTTGACAAACTTAAGACTCAAAAATGTCAAGAATCAATCTGAAAGACACAAAAACCTAATAAATGACTATGTTTACCAAAAATGGACATCAATTATAAAAATTATGTCTTGAAATCCCTAGGTTTAATACTTAAACCCTAAAAATTCTTATGTACTGACTAGATTGGATTTTGAAAAACTATTTTCCACATTGTAAGACATGCAACTGTGAGACTAACTCTATCAAATGTAGAGTGACCCTAATTTGTCATATTTACTAAAATAAATTTAAGTATAAGGAAATAAATGTAACATATAATATAAATACTTTAATATTTAGATGAGGATAATAGTTCTTCACTTTAATCTTGTTAATATTTTTTTAATTGATTCTTAACTTTGGCGCAGACACAATTGGGATTCTATAAGGCAATGATTTGGGAATGATGTGTCCATTATCCATGATTTCATGAATCTACCACTTCATCTATTCATTTTCTAAAAAATTATATGTTGTATAAAGAGGTTTGAGGTAGAATTATTTGAGGGATGAAATAAATAGTATTGTTTAGTGTACAATATGTAAGAACTTATTTAGGTGATTGAAAGATATCATTGTATTCATCTAGGTTATGGTTCAATTATTTTATCTTTTTTGTTGTTGGATAAACCACACTATGATATGGTGACACAAGGATGTTATTAAATTTATTTTTCACCATCAAGAGTATACTTATTACTATAACTAACAAGATTATTGCACTTTATGGCACTAATGACATAAAGCTTATGAACTAACTATGATATATGGTATTTCAGATCATGACAATCTATCACAACATTTCAAGGATTTACTTCATAGACTACATGTTAATGGTAAATATATGGTTAACCACGTGTAAAACATCACACATATCTAATGGTGAGATGTCACAAAGTATTGCATATTTAAAAAGTTTAATTTTGTACACTAAGTGACACTACTAGGAATATAAATGTAAACTTATACTTAACATTTAGAGTAGTAAAAATAAGCTTCTGGCCAAAGTTGCCTCATGTAAAACTCCACATACTTTTACATGAAAAATAATAAGAATGCAATCACATTATTCATAACGTGACCAAGTTACCTATTAGCCAAGGTTCAATTCATCTACATGTTCACTAATTTCATGTGTAAAACAACAGTATTGTGATTGCATTATTAGTTTACAGTAATGTGATCATGTTATCTATTAACATGATTACATTATATATTAATGTGATCACAATATGTAAAATGTACATGGAATTATCCCCCAACTCCATGCACTTTCCCTATTTTATATTAGATTTATGACATAAGTGGAAGAGGCATCTAGAAAATGATATAAGTCGATGTCTTTAACATAGATTTATCTAAGATAAATATGCTAGTGAAAAAATATGATGTAATTTAACTTATTTATCTATTTCACACAATAAATATTACCCTTTAAATTTTAAATTTTATGATTAATAAAAATCTTATTCTGATTTTAAACATAATCAATTTATATTTATAATTTCAAAAAATTATTTCCTTAATATTTAGTTTTAAAAAACATAATTTTAAAATAAAAATTAAAACATATAATTTGAAACCAATGAAGATGATTCTATAATTTGTCTCACCCTAGGAAGTGAAGTATATTTTAATTTTATTAACTTTAAATAAAAATTTAATTTTTTATCCCATGAAAATAATTGCATAATTTATTTTGTCGTAAGAAGTGATTAAAAATAATTTTCATTAAATAAATATTTAAAACATTTTTTTAGCCAATAAATATAACTATAAAATATATACTTTACTTAATAAGTGAATTTAAAAATTATTTGATTAATTATAAATAAGTTAAACATTTATTTGTCAAGTTATTATAAGTGTATTTTTTCTCCCACTAATGGGTTCTTGGTGTCTATCTTAAAAGATATAAGAAAAGAAAATGTGATTTGGCTTCCACCATCCCTAGGATGGTTCAAACTTAAATTCCATGGTACTTCTTGAGGCAACCTTGGTACCTTGCATGTTAGGTGTTTTATAAGAGACTATAGTAGGTCACTTATTCAAGTAGCTTCCATTAAAATTGTTTATGGGACCACTAACAAAACAAAATATCAAGATTTAATGGCTAGGCTTGAGATGATAGTTTTATGTGGAATTGATAGTTTGATTATTGAAGGGAATTCTCAAATTCTGATTCAAGCCTTATGCAAGAAAACTACTAATCCTTAGAATTTATCTAATATTATTGAAAAGGCTTGGTCATGCTTGGGTTCTATTAAGGATTAGAATTATTGTCACTACTTTTGGGAAGTCAATCTAGTTGTTAATTTCCTTACCAACATTGGTATCAACCAATTGGAAGCTATAAGGATAGAAAACTAAAGGGAATATTGGGAAGACTTCGAAGTAGTCTCATCCATTGATTTGATAATTTAATGCCCTTCCCTCTACACTTGTGTAAAGGGCAATGTCATAATGATATCACGTGATTTTTTGTCAATGGATTGTGGGAATGATTACTTGGCTTGTGTTAAGATCGTATGATATATTCTAGGTTTTTTCTGATGGTTATGTCTTGTTTTCTTGGTTGGGTTATGTTGTCAATATCTATTCTTTTTTCTAGGTAGGTAAGTGCACAAAGTTGAGGGACAAAAAATGGCCTACTTGTGGACATGATTTTTCTAAAATTTCAAAAATTTGAACTTCTATAGATAATTTAAGATGGCTACACTCAAAATTTGAAGATGGTATAAAAATGTGAATTGTAGCATTTCAATTATAATTTCCAAAAAACTTTTTTTTTTAAATGGTTAAGTATAAGTAATTCAAACATCTAAAATTTTAAGAGGACCTCATTTTTTTAAAGAAAATATAGTAGATAGATGGTTGTGCAGCCCACCATTTTTTGAGCATCATTAAATATTGTTTGAAACACTTTGGTGAATATTTAGATAAGATATTCTAGTGTGTTATGAATTTTTTTTATTTTTTCAATGAATATATTTTTTAACTAATTTTGTAATTAAGTAGACCCTGAAAACTAACATTAAAAATGGATTGACAGTCGTGCAGCCCACTCTAACTACCTCAAAAAAAATGAAATTGTTTTTTTGAATGTGTGTAGAATTAGGCATAATCGACTACCATATAAGTTTTTTTAAATTGGATCAATGGAAAAAAATTACATAAAAATGAATAGGCATGTATAGGTGTGACATGTAGTGGCCTAAAAAAGGTGTAGTTAGAAATAAATACAGTTTGAACCCTTAAAATAGGCCAAAAGTTATAAAAATTATATATTTAGAAAGAGGATAGTGTGTTCATCACGATGGTAATAATTTTTTGAATTTTTATGTTGAAATCCATAGCATATTTAGTGATTAAATTTTGAACTTGTTGGTTTTATCAAAACTCTCAGTCTCGGCTGTAGATGCATAGTCACAAGCCTTTGGTTCAAAAATCTAAGCCATTTCTGAGACTAAAGGCTAAGTTTTAAAGTTAAATTCAAATAAAGTGTATGCATTGTATAAAGTGTATGATATAATGCATACCCATAGTATAATATATGATACAATGTGTACACATTGCTTTATTACAAGATGAAAACCATCTTCACAATCATGTAGGAGTTGCACATGAATCCAACTTTGGCCATAAGCTTATATTTACTACTACAAATTTTAAGTATAATAATATAATTTATATTCTTATAATTTAAATTTATTTTAGTAAATATAATAAATTAGGATCACTCAGCATCTAATAGAGTTGGTTTCATAGTTACATGTCTTATAATGTGGAAAATAGTTTTTCAAAATCCAATCAGGTCAGTACTTAGGCATTTTCAGGGTCTAATATTAAACCTAGGGATTTCAGGACATAACTTTTGCATTTGATATCCATCTTTGGTAAACATATAGTCATTTTTTAGTTTTTGGTGCCTTTTAGATTGATTCCTAGCATTTCTAAGAGTCTTAGGTTTGGAAAAAAATGAAGTTTTCAAACCACTCACTTTGAAATTGATGCAAGGTGGTGTTATTGGAGTAGCATATGTCACATGGATGACTTTCACACATCAAACAACCACTTTACATGTTAATTTCACTTGATCATCATCCCTCCCTCATTTTTATCATTTATTACTCATCCCTCATTAACCCTAATAACTCTTTCATTATTCCTCATTATCTCTCATCACTCCCTCATTGACCCTCATTATCCCTAGTCATCTCTAATCACTCCCTTATCATACATAATCACTCCTCCATTGACCCTCACTATCTCTCATCATCCCTAATCACTCCCTCCTTATCCTCTATAATCCCTAATCACTCTTTCCTCATCCCTCATCATACCTAATCACTTACTCATCCCTATTCACTCCCTCCTCAACCCTTCTCATCCCTAATCACTCCTTCATTGACCTCAATTATCTCTCATCATCTCTAATCACTTGAGATTATCATCCCTAATCACTCCATTGATTATCACCACCCTTCATCATCCCTAATCACTCACTTATCATCCCTCATAATCCCTAATCAATTTTTATTCATCCCTCATCATCACTAATCACTCCCTCATTGACCCTCACCATCTTTCATCACTCCATCATTGACCCTCACCATCCCTTACCATCCCTAATCGCTCCATCATCATCTGGCTTAAGTGCATACTCTAAAGAGATCTTTGATTCCAATCATATGTTGTTTAATCCATTATAAGATAAATTAACTCTTTTCTAGGACTTGTGTTGTCAATACACATTTGTGATAATCAATTTTATTAATGAATGAAGTAGATGATCTTCCAAATTTATAGTCAAGTAACATAAGTATTAACACAAAATAGAGTCTAAATTTTAGTTCATCTAATTATATTTGCTATGAAATTGACTAAATGAAACTTTATTCAGTTCCACCTTTGGTAGTTTGGTTCAAAAGATAAAAATTAAACACAAATCTCTTGTATAATTTTCTAATTCTGAGAAGATTTAAATCAAATGCAAAGTCATTTAGTGTTTCCCATTCTTGTATGAATTTAATCTTGGTTAGGTTCACACATTCACTCCTTATGTGTGTAATGTGCCCCAAATATTTTATCTCTTACATGAAAAATGAACATGTATTCATGTTATCACAAAAATATGTTTCTGTAAAATGTAAAACACTAGTACAACATGGTGTAGAGGTTCATCCCATGTTTTCTAAAGATTAAGATGTCATTGAGGTAGATTAAAAAAATGACATTGGTAAAAGGCCTAAGGATGTATTTAAGCATCTTGAAATGAATGAATTCATTATATGAGTTAACATAAAAGGCATAACCAACTAGTTAATTAATCATTCCTTTGTTTTTAAGACTATATTCCAAATGCCTAGAGGTTTAACATGAATATGATGATATCCAAACTTAAGATCAATTTTGGAAAATAATTCTACACCATGGATATGGTATAAAAATGCCTTAATATTTAAATGAGGATAATAGTTCTTCACTTTAATCTTGTTAAGATTTTTTTAATTGATTCACAAATTTGGCAAAAAAATAATTGGGTTTTTGCAAGGCAATGATTTGGGCATGATGTGTAAATTATCCATGATTTCGTGGATCTACCACTTGATAAATTCATTATCTAAAAATGATATTTTGTATAAAGAGGTTTGACTTAGAGGTAGTTAAGGGATAAAATCAATGGTATTGTTTAGTGTATAGTATGTAGGAACTTATTTAGGTGATTGAAATATATCCTTGTATTCATCTAGTTTATGGTTCAATTATTTTGTGTTTGTTATTTTTGGATAAACCACACTATGATATGGTGACATAAAGATGTCATTAAACATTTACTTATTACCCTTAAGAGTATACTTCTTACTATAATTGACAATATTCTTGCAGTTCCTGGCACTAATGACTGAAAGCTTATGAACTAGCTACGATATATGGTATTTTAGATCATGACAATCTTTCAAAAAATTTCAAGGATTTACTTCATATATTACATGTAAATAGTAAATAAACGGTTGACCACATGTAAAAAATCACACACCTATAATATTGAGATGTCACAAAAGATTGCATCTTTAAAAGGTTTGATTTTTTACAGCAAGTGACACTACCAGGTGACCCATTTCTCAAGGCCTACACCACTAGCATATGGTTATGGATGATGTATAAATTTTAAGTTAAATTTTTAAAAATATTATTTAGGATAAATTAAATTCTTCTGACTTCCATTAGAAATGATGAAGTGTATTTTCTCACCATTGATCTACATTTGTTAATGAAATAATATTTTTAATTCATATACTTTCTTGTTGGGGGAAGTAGAGATATTTTTAGTACTAACCATATCATTGGGTTCATAATATATTATCTACTTAAATTTTTATAGTGATAGATAACTTGTACCCACTTATTGAGATGTGCAAGTAGAGAGCTCATAGTGTGACACTCTTCATTGGATTGAATATTGAAGTTATGAATTAAGCACCACTCTCAAATCTTAGACTACCTATTTTAATCTTTCAAAAATTATTTTCCACTCTATGGTATGATGACTCAATCAATATACATACAAATAAAATGCCTTAAATATAATTATTTGGATCATAAAATGTCCTCATATGGAAATCAATTGATTGGTTTTAGGAAACCACATAGCTTAGTGATCCTCATGTATTTACTACCCATTTTTGGTGCTATGGTGGTTTTACTTGCTTCTCTTTTTCTAGTAGATTTTTAATTATGAATCACATCATTTCTAATAGGCCCATTTTTTTCATAGGTGTTAAATACTTATGTTTCAAATTTTTCTCCACATCATTTTGATCACTATGTCTTATATTTTATGCTAGCACTCAACTCTCCACTTGTATCTCCTAACATTGTTAAACCCCAACAAAATACCACCATCAAGTTATTGGATGGAGTGATTAAGGATGAGGAAGGATGAGGAGGAATTGAGTAGAGATTATGAACGAGTCAATAAGGATGGTGAAGGTCAATGAGGGAGAGATCAGGGATGATGAGTGATGGTGAGGATTAATGAGGGAGTGAATAGGGGAGATGATGGATGAAGAATAAGTGATTAGAGATGATGAGGTATGTTGAAGCAGTGGCTAGGGATGATGAAGTGATGCAGGAGCATCACTACCCAATATAAATAGTGATATAGTTTACATGTTTTGAGTCTTTAGAAGGTGGTCAAGGTCATAATAAGTTTGTAAAAGTTTTGCTAGGTTTATAGTTTTGTGTCACTTTTGAATTAGAGTTGTATTGGAATTTCTTGCCAAATCTTTCATTTGAATTTTTGAACTTTCATAGAGACCAAAATCTTGTTTCAAGAAGTCTAATGTTGAATTTGGTGTGGTTAAACTTTAGCGAGGATTTTAGGATGTTAAAAAACATATATATAAACTCATATTTGAGAAATATTTTAGTAGTTGAGTTAGTTGAGGAAAATCTAAACATACAAAAGAAGTTAGAAATCAGTTGAAGGTTATTTGGTAATAAGAGTCTTGTCCATGTCTTATTTTGTACTCAAAGTCATATTCAAGATTTGGATGGGGTAGGATTGAAAAGGATGAATTTAAATAACCCAAAATAAGTGAATAAATACAAGTTTTTATTATTTCTAGACAATAAAGCAAACAGACCTTACATCTTCTTAAATATGTGCAAGATAGTTGGCAATGTGCATGATTGTGAAACATGATTAGTAACAAGTTATTTGTGATATTTGTGTGAGTGGTAATTTAAAAATACTTTTTATTTGATGGTGATTATAAAATTTTTTATTTTATTTTCAAATCTTGTGAATGTTCAAATTACAAACTGTATACCCTATGCTTTTACAAACTATGCCTTGAAATCTAAGTCAAGGTTAAAGCCTTGCAGAAGAGGAGATTCTATTTTGTGGGATTTTTGAATGTATGATTAATTATTAAATTTACATAATAATTATTTAATATTATTTAAACATTTTATGTTGTTACTCTAAGGGCATTCTGTGTTGAACAACACAACCCTATTTTCTATGAGCAAAAGTTTTGAGTACACATCTATGTGAGAAGGTATATGCATGTATTAGAGTGAACACTAAAATGTATATGTTTGTGAGTTTATTATCATATTATCATGAATTATTATAGTCTTTTAAGTATATTTCATATATTTGGATGATCAAAAAGAAAACTAACACAGTCCTACAATCATCAAGAAACTTATCATAGTTAAAGTGGTATCTTGTGGAAATTGTAAAATTGAGTGTTATAGATAGAAGGAATTGATTTTTTAAAGTGTGTAAACATTGTGAAGAGTATTTTAAATCTTAATGTTGATTTATAACCCTTTTTAGAACCTCTTCTTGGATTACTACAAGCCCTTGACTAAGTACACAGTCTATTCAAATTTGGTTAAGTCAATCTATTATAGCTTAAAAAGGGAAATATAACACTTAGAAAATGTGAAAATGGTAAAATAAAACCTAATCCAATATTAAAAGTCATTTTAAATGCCTTTGGAAGATTTAAATCTCATTTTAACCCTTCTCAGGTTTGTAAAACTAGTTCAAACCTTGTATTAGGGTTTCTACTTTCAAAGTGAGTTTTTAGGAGTTGTAATCATCAATAATTCATGAAATTTGGTGAAAATTTTTAGTTAAACATAAAAAAAGATAATATAGTGTTGTTAAGTTATGTAAGTATGGATGGGGGATGACTGTGTGGTAGATATGGTAGAAAGAAACCTAAAGACCTAATCCAAGAGTAGAAAGAGCCAAAAGAAGTCATCAAATAGTTGAACCAAAGCCTAGAACTTTGTGAAGAGATGGAATATGTTACAAGGTATCCATAAATGAGGTAGATTTGATTATTTGAGTCTGTACAAGAAGAGTCTATGACAGATTAAAATGTAATGTATGATATGACGATTGTGTTGAGAAGTTAAGTAAGGTTGAGAAGAAGTTAGAAAGAACTTAAAGGTTTGGAAGGAAGTTTGTTAGAGACCTATTAAATCCTAAGGAACTAGAGACAAGATTTGATCCTAGTTGTTTTAAAGTATAAATATTAGTAAGGGGGATAGTCTCAAAGTAAGAGAGATTGAATGCATTGAGTACGGAGAATCGAAAGAATAATTTAGTGAGACCATCCAAAGAATGGTGGAGAATAAATTAAATGAATAAATACAGATGTGAATATGAAATGTATGTAGGGTCCAAATATAGAGATCAAGTAAGAAAAGACAAAGTGAAAGCTAGGTAGATATTGGCAGAGAGCTTGGACAAACAAAGTATGAAATAGGACTATCCATCATGAGGGATGGTGAAGGGAAATGAGGGAGTGATTATAAATGATGAAGAATTGTGAGGGTCAATAAGGGAGTGAATAGAGATGATGAGGGCTGAGGAGGGAGTGATTAGGGATGTTAAAGTGATGATAAGGGATGGTAATGGCCAATGAGGGAGTGATTAGGGATGATAAGGGAGTGATTAAAGATGATGAGGGATGGTGATAATCAATGAAGGAGTAATGATGGATGAGGAGGAACAAGGAGTGAATTATAAGGGATGATGAGGCATAATGAGGGTCAATGAGGGAGTAATCAAGGATCATGAGGGGGTAATTAGATATGACTAGGGATATTGAGGGTCAATGAGGGAGTGATTAGGGACAATGAAGAATGATGAGAGAGTGAGTAGGGGTGATGAGACATGAGTAATAAGTGATCAAGAATGAGGGAGGGATGATGGACAAGTAAAATTAACATAAAGTGGTTGTTTGATGTGTGCAGGTCATCAATGTGACATATGTTACCCCAATCACACCACTTTGCATCAATTTCAAAGTGAATGGTTTGAAAACTTTAATTTTAACAAACCTAAGAATCCTAGAAATGCCAAGAATCAATCTAAAAGGCACAAAAACCTAAAAAATAACTATATATTTACCAAAAATGGATATCAATTGCAAAAGTTATGTCCTAAAATTCCTAGGTTTAATACTTAGACCCTGAAAATGCCTAAGTACTAACCTGATTCGATTTTAAAAAAATATTTTCTACATCATAAGGTGTGCAACTATGAGACAAATTCTATCAGATGCTAAGTGACCCTATTTTTTTATATTTATTAAAATAAATTTAAAATTAAACTTATACTTAGCATTTAGAGTAGTAAATATAAGCTTATGGCTAAATTTGGCTTCATGTGCAACTCCCACATGATTATGGAGGTGGTTTTTGTTTTATAACAAAGTAACATGTATGCATTATATATTTTGCACACATTGTATAATATAATATATAATGTGTACATGTTATACAACACGTACATGTTATTTAAATTTATAGTAATGCGTACGCGTTATTATTTTCTCAATAACATGATCATGTTATGGCTCAGTAATTAATGAGCCATAATTTAAATAATGCGATCACATTAGTTAAATAACATGATCGCATTACCTAAAATGTCCACGGAATTATCCCCCAAATCTGTGCACATACCCAGGGGTCATCTTCTAGGTTCTTTCAAGAGAGGTATGGAGAGGGTAGTGTTTTAAGCTTTGGGCTTGCCTGTGGTTTTTAGCATGGGCCATTCTCATGAAATGGATTTTTGTGGTGAGTTATTTTGGTCCTATTTGAAAAATATTTTTTGAGTCACTTCTAAGGAGGTTCTACAATCGATTTAAAGTGTACTTGGGGAGGATATCTTTTTTGTAGTCCTAAAAGTGGTGTAAATTCAAATGTGACTTTCATGTTCATGAATAATCTTCTGGTGTTGGTGACAGATAAACAGCATGTTACATAAATGATGGAGTTTTTTGTTTCTCATGCACACATGGTGGGTTTGATGGAATAAATTGCTCTCGTGGATTCAGGGCCCTTAGTAAGTTTTTCTTTTTCTAGTCGGAATGGTCTGGGTGTTGTCCCTCTTTTGATTTTCAGGTATTTGGAAACCAAGTTTGTGACTCTTTTGTGTTGTGTGGATAATTTACAAGAGAAATTGAATTTTTATTCCCCTCAACTAGGGTGCTTTCTTCTTCCTCCTCTGGTGGTGTCAGTCAAATCCCCTATTATAGAGTGGAAGCTTGGAAGCTTTCACATCATTCTAGGGAGCATGTATAATTTGTTAAATTCCAAATGAAGTTGGTTTTTCATAGGCATGTGCTAGTCACTTCTTGGTTTCCTCAGGGCCCTCTTTGGGTTGTGATGGCTGCAATGCAGGGCCGATTGAGTAGTGTTCACTCATCACCGACTATTAGAGGTGTGCTCACTTGGAAGAAGGTGAAGATTGGATTTCAGAGTGTGGAGTGTGGTGCTTATTTGACTTTAGTTGGAAGGGACATGGAGCTCGTGATGACAATTAAGGAACGTGAGGGTGGATCTATGTTGGAGGTTAGTCACTTTAGACTATGCTAGAAGGCTCCTAGTTTTTAGTCTGTGTCTTTGTTGGTTTTAGGTTTGTAATGTATTATGCTCAAAAATGTGGTGTTAGTACTATTTTTTGGTCTTGTTGTTTTGACTTGCATATATATTTGGCTAAGCTAGTTCTTGGTGGCCTTGGTAGTATCAGTTCTTCGATACTCTAAGCTATATTTTTTAATCCTCTTTTTTATTAATAGAAATAGGGAGGGAACCCGTAAACCTTGGTATTTATCTAAAATATAAGTGTAATTTTTTAATTTATTAATCATATTATAAATTTAAAAAATGATTTGATTAATTATAAGTAAATTAATCATTTATTTTTCAAATCAATGTAATTGTAATTTTTTAATTTATAAAATATATTATAAATTAGAAAAATAATTTGATTTATTATAAATAAATAAAACATTTATTTGTCAAATTACTATAAGTGGGGGTGGTATAAAGTGAAATTTTATGGGGCATCAAAACATAATCCAAGGCATTCAGGCACAGGGGTGGTAATAAGAAATCAAAAGGGTCAAGTCATAGAGTACACAATTGTAAATATCGAAATCAACACAAATAATATAATAGAAGTTGAGGGTCATATTCTAGGAATAACACTAGGTTTGGAAGAAAATATTAAGAACGCTATTATAGAAGGGGATTCACTCATGGTTATCAGAGACATTAATAACAATAAAAACTTTAATTGGAGAATTAAACTGATAAAAAAAAAAAAAAAAAAATGGAACTATTTTGAAGGAGTGGCTCTGAAGCATACCTTGAGAAAAAATATTGAATAATGAATTGGTTTGAGAACTTCGAGCTTCAATCCCACTCAAAAAATAAAATAAAAAACATGGAAAGTATCTCTGAAAACAAGAAAATAAAAGAATTATTTAAAATTATTTAAAAAAAAAAAAGAATACACATATTTCTAAACAAGTTACCTAGGATTGCATGCATCATGCATACTAGTCTTTTTTCAGAAAGTTTGTTTAATAGATACACTTGCATGCAAATACCTTAATCTTGTTTGAAAAATGTTTTTTGTTTGTTTTTTTTGGTTTGTTTTTTTTAATTTTAAATTAAATTTTTAAGATGAAATTTAGAAAATTAATTTTATTATATAAAAATATTATAAGTATAATTTTTAATTTATAAAATATTTTATAAATTTAAAATGAATAAATATTTTAATATAAATTTTAAATTTTAATAATAGATTGTATTATATATTATCATATTAAATATTAATAAGCCAATTTAATGTATATGTGTGTATACTCTATGATCACATGTGTACTGTACTCGGACGGTGAGAAGGTGGATAAAGTATTACGATGAATCTACACCAGTTTTTCCACTAACTTTTAACTATAAATACGCCACACTCAAAATGGAAACCACTCTCTGTCGAAGAAAGAATCAGCTTATAACACTCGCCATAATCCGATTCTTCCTTCAAAATGGGGAGAGAATGTATTTCTGGTTCGCATGCAGGGCCGACAAACACCATTCCGGACCTTCTGAAAAATCTATAAACATTAACAAAGTTTATTTAAACACTTAAACATTAACAAAGTTAATTTTTATAACATGACATGTTTTAGAAAAATATATTGTGTTGTTCGTTTTCAGTATTTTGTAGGAATGTGTAGCCACACATGTTTTAGAAAAAGATATTAAGTGTTTTTAAATTTTTTATAAAGATCTATAATTTTAATTTATGAGGGGGATTAATTTATTTCAAATATATATTTGAGAAATAAGTTTGGATATCCTTTTATCATAGGTTATGTGATGAATAAAATATATTATATACTTAAAATAATATAGAGCATTTATTTTTATATTGATTTTAGTATAATACCATTAAAATATTTAAATACTATTTTGAAATATATTGTAGGGATGGCTCGAACAAGATTAAATTTTGAAAATGAAGAGCAGCAAAGAGTATCAAATATAATATCATATACAAAGACAAGAACATATGACAAATGCACAAATAAAAGAACAAATAAAACATCAAAATTATAATAATAGACAAATATTTATAGAATACAGGGCCAAATTGACATATGAAGAACTAGAGGCTAAAATTAAAAAAACATGTAGATTAGATGAACAATATGTGTTGAGAACAAGATTACAAAGACAAATGCATTCATATCAATTGACTAAGGTAGAAATAAAATATAGGCTCAAGAACTTCATTGTGAAGCATCTCAGAGGAAAAGGCACTATCATTGAACAATTACTAATGTTGACATAAAAACTTGAAGAAGTAAACTCAATATCAACACATCATGTTCTTAAAACACTCGATAATGCAGTTCAAGATACATTGGATGTTTGTATTGTAAAAACTATGAAAACTGATGATATATAAGAGGAAACATGATCACAAAATATATGAAGATGACGAATGCAAAATAATTATTCAAAAGAAGAGTCATCATTGCAACCTAAAAGAAGTAGACAAATTCAAGATTCTGAAATTGAAAGAGAACAAAATATAATTAATCCCAATGGAATGCTTGGGAGAGATTTGAATACTATACAAATGATTTCTTTGGCATGGTTTAGATAATCTTGTTTCGACCAAACATGTGTTATATTTGTCAATAATTTTATATTTTAATACATGTTTCTCAAACACCTAAAGGCACAATATGCAATAGATGTCGACAAGAGAAAATCCATCATCAATTTTTAGCATAAAAAATATGGATCTTAGACCACAAGTACCAAAACTTACAAAAGAATACAAGTTGAGGAAATGTTAATAGCCCATGTCAACCCAATACTACAAGTGACATACAATTGGAGTTCAATATAAATATAAAGGACATACAATAAGTTTTTCACAAGAAGTAAAATAAATTGCTAAGGTTTTGCCACATTAAATAAAATATTTGTCGACGATTATAATTCAGATGAAGGATCAATGTGGAACAAATTACAATTTTACTATCAATAAAGAGAAAGTATATAAGTCATTTAAATATAAAATATAACATGCAAAGTTGTATTCAAATGTTTAAATTGATGAAAATGCACTTAGTGGTCTTTCATTTGACTCTGATGAAAATATCTTTAACAAGATTAACTCTATCCATATGAAATTTGATTTTTATGGAAATTAAGTTATATTTTTTGGTATAGTGATGGAGATGAATGAAATAAATATCATTGATCACACAACATCAATGGCCTATGAACCACAAAATTCCCCAAGAGAGATGAAATTAATCCATCAGTGGGTAAATAACCCTAATGCAGATCTTGGAACATTGATTCATTGGTCAAGGATTGGAACATCTCTTATCAATGAGTATGTCACTTAGGATTATTTGATATGACACTTCCAACATATTTCCTAATGGAAGATGTGATTGGATAGAATCATGATTAAAATGACTACATTTGCATGAATTTATTAAACTTATTTTTTGATATAGGGATCACCATTTCGGATGATATCCATGAATTATATATTACATGATGAACGTCATCATGAGACATAATGCAAAAAATTCATCTTTAGTGTTCATGAAAAAAAACCTTCAAGATATGCAAATCATCATTATTGAGTTGTGTGAGCATATGGATAATGTGCCCCACTTCCATCTAGTTGATCGCTTGATGTAGTTTGGAACCTCATTGATGGGTATGAGGTCTTAATTTTTTGAAAAATGTTTGAGTGAATTTATGAACATGTTGCATCATTTAGATCACCTACTATTTTCTTCAAATTGAGTGTAGTTGGTATGTATTGGCCTGATCTACATGAACTAATGTTAGAAACACCACCAAAAAACTTTGTGAGAACCCCAAATTGGAGAAGATAGAATATTATTGATGATCCTTATATCGTGGCACACTACATGCACTTGCAACATTCAATTTTTTATAAGGAGATATTTCAAAAAGGAATGTAATTAAAATATTATTGATCTAGATATAAATGGAAACATAGAGGTTCATCACATGTGCATGGATTCATATCATTAGATGGAGAACCAAATATGGATAACCTTGATTGTAAAAATGATCACGAACAAAAAATGTTGAGAAATACTTATATTATATTGTTCATGCATGAAATCCTCGAGAAGATCCACAAATGTACATGTATGTTATCAATCCTTAGCAAATCTATGTTTCATACAATATTTTTATTTTCTCAATGTTAATAGAAAATTATTGTACATCATAAATTATAGGCATTACAAAATTTTACGCAACATCCTTGTCTTCAAATACAAGATAGCTTGCACAAGTGGATATAGAGCATGACTATGAAGAGCTAATAAATTATGTATAAATACATACAATGTGTAGGGAGGGTGCCTCCCTACATAAGAAAAGAGGAAGAATGGTTTGTAGGTAAGATGTTCAATCATTTAAATAATTATATACAAATTAAACATAATATTTACGTAAGAATTAATAATCATGTTATTATTGCTTATAGGTATGATGTATTATGGCCATTGAATCTTGAGGAATCAAAATTATATCAAGACTTAGAGACAACATATAAAAATTTTGAACCTGTAAGAAATGATGATAGAGTAAATACATACAATCGCTCCATACTAAAGCTCTAGAGAGAAAATAAATACTGTCAATGTGTTTTTTCCAAACATGATGTGGTCAAATACATTTTCAAGTATGTAGCAAAAGCATAGAAAAGTTCTCAAACTTATTATCGAATGTTGATGCAGCTTGAAAACATTGAAAAATATAATGAATTAGTATCAATTATGCCTAGGAGACATCTAACTGAATCAATTATTGAAAGAGTCATTGGGGGAAAATAAAATTTTCACATGTTTTTGGATCTTCCATTAGTAAAGAGAAGTAGTGTATTTATCAATTTTAATGTTTCACGTGAGGTAATCAAACTTGTAGACAAAAAAGATGAAGATGATCATGACAAAAAATAAAAAGTCTTTAATTGACAGATATAAGAACAAACAATTTTCCATTGAAATAATTTCACTTATTGATGAAGATAAATATTAGACATATAATCCAAGGTGAAAAAGAGATAACGAATTAGAGGTGAAGATTATTACAACTATTGTGAGAGTATTTATAATGTTTTTCTTTATTTCAACATGTGAATCAAATAAATGGATTGATTTTTTTTGTCAGCGTTATTACTATACAAGACATTTCATGATATACAAAGAGATATAGGAATTGATGATTATGCATTTAAATCAAATTTGGATTCATTCAATTATAATCCATGGCATGTCAACAGAAGCATAATTCCATAATATTTTAAAATTCATGGTGATTATGAAGATGATGATAATCAACCTATTCAACAAAGTATAATGGAACATGAGTGGGAAATCGTATCTAGGCTACAACATGGCCATGTTATGGAAGTTAGTGAAATAGATATGTTGGAAAGAAGAGATCTTGATAGAAAAGGATCATGGAATAATGATTATCAAGGTGAATAATAAACAAATAAAATGATAAAATTCATAAGCACCATGAAATATAATGGGTTTCTCATAGATGATGATATATCACCAATTATGAATTATGGAAACTTGGACCTACTATAAAAAAATAAACACTTGATATAATCATGACACATTATCATGTATGTCAAAATAGTTTTCCATTATGCATGATAATCCAAGGAATAATAGGAACAAAAAAGATGATGATATAACACCAAATATGAAATATGGAACTATGGGTACTAAACAAAAATAAGTACTTGATATAATTATAACATATTATCATGTAGGGCAAAATAATTTGCCATTGTACATGATAATCCAAGGAACAATAGGAATAAGAAAATCATATACAATTGGTTCCATTCATATATCACTTCAAGATATAACATTCAGAGAGTGTTTTCCACTTCTATTACTTGCACCAATTGGTGTTGCAACATTCAATGTTGGTGCCTTAAGTATCCATGCACAAATTTGAATCCCAATCAATGATTTTATTGAATTAGAAAGAACAAGACTTATAAATTTCAAATAAGATATTTTCTACATAAAATACATATTGATTGATGAAAAAATGAGATTCATTAGATAAAATTTTCTATAAAACATAGACTATAGATTTCATCAAACATTTCCTAAAAATTAAAACATGAGTTTTGGTGGTATATCTATGGTTTTAGTTAGAGATTTGGGTCAAATTATGTTTGTTAGTGATAAACCATCATATGATAGTAATATAAGTGAAAAACTATTGTGGGAAGAATTCAAAATAGTTGTTACTTTAGATAAGATCTTTAGATAAAAAGGAGAAAGTGAGGGCCAACAAAGGTTTTGGCAACTTTTGACAAATTTGAGAGATGTAAATCTGGAAATTGATGATAAGAACCAATGTTGGAATAGATAATGTACATAACCACAATTTCATGTAACATTAAAACTAAATAAGGAAGTGCTAATGCACTAACAAGATGTACCAATGATGAAATTTATGTGGAGTTATTAATTTTTAAGGATTCAAGGGTCATGTTAAAATCTAATCATTGGATAGAAGTAGGTCTTGTAAATAAAGATCTAGGGTATATTATAAGTATAATAAACAAAGCTAAGAGTGTCCCACTAGAACCATCGACATATATTATGATTAAGCTTGACAGTTACTCAAAAATATAATTTAAAGATAAAACTCCATATACAATTCCAATTGCACCAATCCAAAGGGGATGCACAAACCAACTCCCATTACGGTTGGCTTAGGCATTAACAATACACAAATCACAAGGTTTTACTCTTTCAAAAGTCACAATTGATATAGGCTAAAAATAAAGAACATGGTTAACGTGTGTGGCTATATCATGTGTAAAGTTCTTAGAAAGATTAAAAATATTATTACCATTTACATATGACTGCTAGGAAAACGTTGAAAAATAGAAAACAACTTTCCAAACAGAAAGCTAAGGAAGAGAAGTTTAATTTCCTAGAGTCCATACATAATGTCATGTACTTATCCACAAATTTATTTTAATTAATATGAAATGAATCATTATTTCACATGTTATATGATATGTATGACACATTTTGATGAGTATTAAATGATTCTTTAGTTTAAACATTTTATCTTAAGCATATTATGCATTTAGGTGATTTAATGTAATATATATTATACTTTTAGATGATTTAATGTTATGTATATTATAATTTTTAAATTATATAAAAAACTTCATATTATATGTTAAATAAATATGCAATATGTATGAATGCTATTAGCATACCTATCTTAGATAAATATATTTAAAAGAGGCAGAAAGAGATCATTTTCATGGTACCTATTTTGTATTATATTTGTGACATAAATAGAATAATCATCTCAAAAATAATATATCTCGATGTCTTTAACATAAATTTATCTAAGTAAATATGCTAGTAAATAAATGTGTTTTAATCTAACTTGGATTCATTTATCTATTCCACATGCAAAATAAATATTGCCCTTTTACCTCTAAAATTTTATGATTAATAGAAATCTTACTCCTATTTAATACATAATCAATTTATATGTAGAATTTCAAAACAATATTTCCTTAATATTTAGTTATAAAAACATATTTTTTAAAATTAAAAATAAAACATATAATTTACAACCAACAAACATGATTCTATAATTTGTCTCACCCTAAGAAGTGAATTGTATTTTAATTTTATTAATTTTAAATAAAAAATTAATTTTGTATCTCATGAAAATAATTCACAATTTATTTTGTTGTAAGAAGTGATTAAATTTTTTTTTTTTTTAATTATAGATTTAAAACAATTTGTTACCCAAAAATCTAACTATCAATATATACTTTAACGTAAGAAGGGAATTACAAAATTATTTGACTAGCATACATATCTTAGATAAATCTACGTAAAACATGTCAAGAGATATCATTATCAATGCCTCTATTCCACTTATGTCACAAATTCAATTTCATAACAATGATATCTTGTGACGTATTTTACCTAGATTTATCTAAAATATGTATGCTAGTTATTAAAAATAATATTATATATTATAAAGTTATGTAAAAGATATTTTTCTATCTTGTTTATACTCTATCTAATTCCCTTATTTAATTTTTTTTTAAAAATTGATAACACAATTGATATGTTGCTAGCTACAACACATTACTTATTACCCTATCATGAAGGTAATATTCTAAAGCTAAAGTTGGAGATGGATTTGGTATTATTCAACTAACTCAGTGGACTCAATGGGGGACTAAATTTGCTGGTCATATGATTGTATTTATTTTGTTTAATTGTAAAACATAATTAAATTTTAAATTTTTTTTTTTGAAATAATTATATTCTTATTTTTTGCTTTACATTTAGGATCATCGTCCATAATATTTCATAAGTCACTTTCACCTAATGAAGGATTTGGTGGTGGGTTGTAATGGAGTGAGTGTGTTAAATTTTAATTCTAACCTTAAATTTGAATTCTATTTGACTGTCATTTTATATTTTTTCCCATTTCAAAAAGACTTGGTTGACAGTATTATTCTACCTACAAAGAAATACAATAATTATATATTAAAAGAAATATAATTAATTTTTACAATACAACATATATATTATGTTTGAGGTTGACATTATTATTATATCTGTAGATAAATATCATGCTTATATATACAGAAAAATAAAATTAATTTTTACAATATAACTTATATATTATGTTTGAAGGAGAAACCATACACCGTGAGACAATAAAAAAAGTTGACACTTTTGTCATTTAAGTCGGATCCCTTGACAACCGATACAACCCCACACCATAAGTAACAACTTTGACAAAATTTATAGAGGTATTACAGAGCTCTTTACAATCTAACAAGTGTGATTTCATATATCTTTCACACTTGTTAGATTGCAAAGAGCTCTACAAGACCTTTATAAATTCTACCAAAGTTGTTACTTATGATGCGGGGTTATATCGATTATCAAGGGCTCGTAATTAAATGGCAAAAGTGTCAACTTGTTTATTATCTCATGGTGTATGGTTGCTTCTTCAAACATAAAATATAAGTTATATTGTAAAAATTAATTGTATATATATATATATATATATATATATATATATATATATATATATATATATATATATATAAGTACAGTATTTCTTTACAGATATAATAATAATGTTAGCCTCAAACATAATATATATGCTGTATTATAAAAATTAATTGGTTTTCTTTTTATATATAAGCGTTATATTTCTTTGTAGGTGGAATATAATGTCAATAGTTTTTTTTTTTTTAATGCAAAAAATATAAAATGATGGTCAAATGGACGTCAAATTCAAGGTTAAAATTAAAAGTTAATATACTCACTCTATTACAACCCACCACCCCCTTGTAGGATGCCATTGTAAAATATCTATCGACATAATTAATTATAAATAAGTTAAATATTTACTTGTCAAATTAATATAAGTGCAATTTTTTAATTTATAAAATATAGTATAAATTTAAAAAATAATTAGATTCATTATAAATAAATAATACATTTATTTTTCAAATTATTATGTGTAATTTTTTAATTTATAAAATACATTATAAATTAAAAAAATGATTTGATTAATTATAATAAATAAAATAGTTATTTGTGAAATTACTATAAGTAGAGTGGTATAAAGTGAGTTTTTATGGGGCATCAAAACATAACCCAAAGAAATCAGAAGATGTAGGGGTGGTTATAAGAAATCACAAGGGCAAGTCATAGCATACATAGTTGCCTATATCAAAATCAACATACACAATATAGCCGAAGTAGAGAGTTTTATTTTAAGAATGACGTTGGCTTTGTAAGAAAAGATTAAGAACACCATGATAGAAGGGGATTCACTCATAGCCATCAAAGCCATAGATAATAGCAAAAGTATTAATTGGAGAATTAAACAAATGATTAAAGAGGCACCAAAACTTTGGAACTATTTTGAGGGAATGACTGTGAAGCATACCCCCGAGAAGGAAATTGATTAGTAGATTAGTTGACAAACTTTTGGCTTCAATTCCACTCAAAAGATTAGAAATGAAACATGAAAAGTATCACAGGTACAAGTAGATAAAATAATTAATATAAATTATAAAGAAAAAATGCACATATTTGTAAATAAGTTAGTTTAAACTACATGCATCATGCATGCAAATCTTCTTTAGAAAGGTTATTTAACAGATAAACTTGCATGTAAATGTTTGGAACTTGTTAAAAGAACCCTTGTTGTTTTTGGAAAGTATGATTATACTAAATTTTCAAGGTACAATTTAGAAAATATTTTTATAAAAATTAGCTTCTTATTATCTTTGTATATTGTTTTCTTATTTTTTATTAATATCAATATTTATTTATTTTTAATCGGTAACCGGTTTTTTTTTTAACTTGAGAGAACTTTATATAGGAAACAATGCCCCCTGAGGAATCAATTACCAATGACAAGGGAAACTCGAACACAAGACCTCATAAGTAAAACCCACTTTCCTTACCATTTGGTAACCATCAGAAAGACATATCAAAAATATTTTTAATTATCAACCAACAAATATTATAAATATAATTGTTTAATTTATAAAATATTTTATAAATTTAATATAAAGAAATATTTTAATATAAATTATATATTTTAATTTAATAATGAATAACATTAAATCAAATATTATTAAAATAATTATATATCTATTTTTTACCTTCACATATCAAATCACTACGATAATACTAAATATTAAAACTGTAAACAACAATTATAATTATAAATATTAATATACAAATAAAATCTTTTAATATATACATGTACACACCTCCCTAATTTTATGGACTCCGAAAGTAGAAAAGCCTTTATCATTTTGCATCCTTAAAAGATTCAAAGCGAAAACTATTCGGAAGCATATCCTCTATCGTCAAACTTCACACAGGAAGCTTCCGAAAATGCCGAACACGAACTAACTCGGATCCGCCAAATCTGTGCTTTTGCCCTTCTGGACTTTGCTTCTACGACTCTATGATCACACGTGTACTGTACTCGGACGGTGACTAGTTGGATAAAGTATTACGATGAATCTACACCAGTTGTTCCACTAACTTTTAACTATAAATACGCCACACTCAAAATGGAAACCTCATTCTGTCGAAGAAAGAATCAGCTTATAACACTCGCGATAAACCGATTCTTCTTTCAAAATGGGGAAAGAATGTATTTCTGATTCGCATGCAGGGCCGACAGACACCATTCCTCACCTTCTTTCGCCCTTTCAGATGGGTTCGCTGTTTCGACTTTCCCACAGGTATGTCTAAAAATTTGGCATCTCTGCAATCTTTACACGTTGTTAGCGTGTTTTAACGGATCGATGCGTTGCAGAGTTGTGTTGGCTCACGTAACTCGGTGCCGTGCGTTAAACAACGTCCCTCAGCCTGCCCACGTCAAAGTCTATTCGCAACGAACCACCTCGGGAGGCCTCCTCATCTCAGAAGCAACCGCAGTATCACCGCAGGCCATTGGGTATGCGCTGAGATGAATAAATTAAAAATATGTGCCAAGCAGGGCGACGATTGACGATTGACGAGATGTTTCCACATTCCCCAGGCATTTTCGTCGAGGAGCAGGTAAAGGCATGGAAAAAGGTGGTGGACGCCGTCCACGACAAAGGCGGCGTCATTTTCTGCCAGCTCTGGCACGTCGGTAGGGCGTCGCATACAGGTTCGAATATTCAAGCAATCCCTCAGACTTCATTGGAGTTATTCGTGGATTCATTGTTTTTTTTTCAATCACGGTTTTAGGTTGTGATCTTAGTTAAGAATATCCAAATTTATTGAGAACACGATTCTAGTCTCATCTATCAAGATTTACTCTCTGTGATTTTAGTTTAAGAATACCCAAATTTATCAAGATCACGATTCTAGTTTCATCGTTTATAATATCAAGATTTACTAGCGATAATATTTGATCCCTGATGAAATATTGATTGCAGTTTATCAGATCAAAGGGGAGGCTCCGATATCGTCCACCGCCAACCCAATTCCGAAGGAATGGACCATCATGATGCCGGACGGTTCGAAGGCCAATTTTTCTTCACTGCGGGCGGTTTCGACGTCAGAAATACCTGCAATTGTGGAGCAGTTCCGCGCGCCGGCGAAGAATGCCATGGCGGCGGGGTTCGACGGGATCGAAATACACGCAGCGCACGGATACCTGATCGACCAGTTCCTCAAGGACGGCGTGAATGACAGGATGGACGATTACGGCGGGTGCTTGGAGAACAGATGTCGTTTTGTAATTGAGGTCTTGGAGGCGGTGGTGAATGAGATTGGTGCAGAACGCACTGCCATACGGCTGTCGCCCATCATAGACCACATGGGGGCTGCCGATTCCGACCCTCTCTCCCTCACCTTTCACTTAATTCACCTGCTCAATTCGTATCCTCTGGCTTATCTCCACATGACCGAGCCGCGATTCACCAAAGAAGGCCTGAGAGTGGAGGGTGAGAGCATGGATGAAAAAATGTGGAATATCGTGAAAAGAGAGTACCGAGGAAGGCTTATGAGGAGTGGGGGATATACGAGACAGGCTGCCATGGAGGCCATATCGAGCGGGAGTGCAGACATGATATCGTTCGGCAGGCTTTTCATTTCGAATCCAGATCTGCCTCTCCGACTCGCCCTGGAAGCCAAGCTGAGCAAATATGACAGATCCACTTTCTACACGAATGACCAGGTCGTCGGATATACAGATTATCCATTTTACATCGATTCCCCAAAGGCGAATTCAAAACAGAATAACACGGGATTGAAATCTTGATTATTTTGTTAAACTAAATAGTCTTTCTACAAACGGTCAAACATGCCCCCATTGATCATCTCTGTCGAATTGAAGTATGCATTAATTGTTCAAAAAGATATACTTATTATTTGTAGTAAGTGGCTACGGATTTCCTTGATGTAGTTGGCCTTATATATATTTGAACATCTATACTTTACAAATTCAATGAAAGATACAAAATGACCAATTTTATTAGAGGTAAACATGATTTAAAATCCAAATTTAATTTTTAGGCAAGGGTTCTATGGAGGGGGTTGTTGCTCCTATTTTTAATGAGCGGGTGACCCCATGGAAAATGAAAGGTATGGTAAAAGGAAATTTTAGAATCTTATCCTAAAAGTGAGGAGCTGGGTATTTTTAGGGGGAAAGTTTGAGGTGGTGAGAAAAAGAGGGGCTAGAGTATATATATATATATATATATATATATCATTTTCTTTTTTATTTTAATAGGTCCATTAAGGAACGTAGAAATGATCAGAACAAAGTCCTAACTCTCCAAGACAACAATTTAAAAAATAACACCTACTACAAATATGAGTAAGTTCAATTATCAATATTTACAATCAAGTTTAATTAACAATTTACAATCAAGTTGAATATAAATAGGTAAAACACAAAGGTATAAAATTCTCAACATCTAAATCCATATTTATAATAACACAAGCATTATTGTAAAACTTGTCCACCCCACGATCATGACTCTCACCACCTAAAATAGGTCCCATGCTTTTAATTCTAGGTCTCTTGTCTAGCACATATCCAACTTCTTTCTCTTTGGGGTATGAATTCCCAACAATATTATCTATCATCCCAAATAGGTCCCACTGTTATCTTATGTCCTATAGAGGTATTGAAGATTTCAAAGCTTTTCTCACCAACATCAATCCCCTGTCCCATTTTGAACCTCTTAATCATGCAATCAAGTTTTCTCTTTTATTTTGATCATCATTTTCTAAAATGCTCTGCAAGCTTATCAAAATGCTATTAATATTTGCATGAATAAAATTTTCTAGCCATGTTGACAACACTCCACCATAACCCTTCTCAACCAAAGTTATTCCAACCAATAAAGAGTATGATGAGGTACAAATTCCGACTATCAATTGGAACCTTATCTCTCTCATGTCCAACCTCACAATTAAGAACACTGTTATTAGAATAAGAGTGTTTTGGTCTCTTTAAAATTCAATTTTATGTCTTCACAAGACCCCTTGCTTTTCCCATTTATATCAATTATGGCCACATGGCCTAGACCAACCCCTTGCAACCTTTATTTTTTCCAACTTTATTTTTCTTGGACATCTTCTTGCTACACATGTCATCCTCTAATTGGTGACAAGACCAAGGGGCACACACTATGTCTCTACCTTGGATGTGAACAAATATATGATTTCCATGCATCACATTCCAATCACATCGAGACCTTTTCAAAGGCTGACATGTGGATATTATAAATTGGGGTTGAAAATATAACAAAACCATGCAATTTATAAAGTCACTTTTTGAATCCATGATCCATAGCTTATCATTACCTGCCACGTGTTCTCTTATTTTGATCATAATTTTATTTTAAAGGTTATACATGTTCTATTAATAAAATCCACATAGCTTTCTATGCAAATAATATGCATGCCCTTAGAAAGACTAGGCTAGATTTTATGAAATCACATTTTTGTGACCTTATGAAAAGTGATTTGAAATCTATGGTGATACTAGGCTCACTTTATGACTGTGAGAAAATAAAGTGTGGCCACATGTCACTTACTAGTCTCAACTAAATGGAAAAGTGCAGACATAAAAATAAAATAAAGCTAATTGAGTAAACTCATAGATCCATAGATTTCAAAGTTAGACATAAATACTGAGGCCATAATGGACTCTATGGTTGCAAGATAATCCTAACATTCCATGTGGATAATTTATAGAGAGATCATGGTGAAATCAAAAACCACATGGTGTAAGACACAAAATCAATATAAGAATGTATTCAATGAACCTAATGCATTCACCATTACATAGGGAATATAGAGTGAAAAATCTTAAGACTATTCAAATATATAGATATTCATAGATAAGGCCACATCAAAATTCCATAGGGATATTACTATTCTATTCACTAACAATATCTAAGTCCACAATATTTTTGTTATATCCACCCATTTGCTAGTCCATAGTGGTATGATCTTGAGCAGATTATTTGAGCCATAGTCCAGAGACCATTTAAAATATAATGATAAAAAACATAGACATAGCATAAATGTTAAGGCTGACCATCAAGTCATATATTATTTCATTAATGATCCTTGAAATCTAAATTAAAATATTATGTGAATTCACATGGCTATCATGTGTTGAATTGAATGAAAAATTGAATTTACAAGAACACTATGTGAATTTTAATTATGTTCATTACTTCATGTTTTGAATTTTATGGTTTTTTTAGACTGGTATCAAATTTAATTCTATGGGAATGAAAGATATCCTTCATCCATGGGGTAGCATCATGAGGCCTAGGGGTCATGGGATATCTTTTTTTTTGACATAGTTTTTTTGGATTAATGATGTGGATTTACCTATCAAATTTGTCTGAGTCATAATGGATTATCTGATCTTCCACATGGTAGAGCTCTTTCTCATCACAGACTCATGTTCCAACATATTCTTATTTTTCCTTACTATTGTCCAGCCAAAGTGAGACACCTTTCCTCCCCTAATTAGTTCATGGTCACAAGGTTGCATAAGTACCCAAACTCAACTTTATAGCTTTAGTTTTCCATGGCCACTTGTATTGAGACATGTGATACCTCTCCATTCACCACCAAGGCATAGGATGTTAGAGTTCATAATGATTACTTATTTCATTCCATGCACCCTTTCAATATTATAATTTACCTTTATAGCCTTTATGTGTGCAAATTTGTTCACTTCACACCATAAGTGTTTTTTTTTTGTTATGGGCAATACCCGATGCCCAATTTAATTTTTTTGTGAACATGGTATCTCCATCATTAATGTTGTGGCATCACAGAGCCTCAAGATCATGAGATAATTTTTATTTTATCATCAATTTTTTTGTGATGGGCAGTACTCAAATATATGGATTTAGTTCTCCATGTCCACTTATATTGAAACACATGGAATCTCTCCATTCACCAAAAGGTTACAAGTATCAAATATCATAATAATTCATTCAGTCTATTTGTTTACTTGTCGTGGTCCCTTTATATTGTTTGGTGATAGATTATCAATACCCTCTACCATGCATCTCAGTTATTTGATTTTGACCAATCATATTGTAATACATGGCCTTGTCCAATTAGTCATAGCTTAATGGGTTCCTAGAGTCAAAAAGGTTGATGAAGTTAAATCTACTTTAAATCATGTTTATAGAGTATTTATCAATTTTAATGCTTCACATGAAGTGATCAAACCTATAGACAAAAAATATGAAGATGATCATGACAAAAATAGAAAGTCTTTAATTGACGGATATAAGAACAAACCTTTTTCCATTGAAATAATTTCACTTATTGATGAAGATTGATATTGGACATATAATCCAAGATGAAAAAGAGATAAAAAAAATTAGAGGTGAAGATTATTACAACTATTGTGAGAGTATTTCTAGAGTTTTATTTATTTCAACATGTGAATCAAATAAACGGATTAATTTTTTTTGTCAGATTGATTACTATACATGACATTTAATGATATACAAAGAGATAATGGAATTGATGATTATGCTTTTAATTCAAATTTGAATTCATTCAATTATAATCCATGGAATGTCGAGAGAAACATAATTCCATAAGATTTTAAAATTCATGGTGGTTATGAAGATGATGATAATCAACCTATTCAACAAAGTATAATGGAACATGAGTGAGAAATTATATCTAGGATACAACATGGCCAAGTTATAAAAGTTAGTGAAATAGATATGTTGGAAAGAAGAGATATTAATAGAAAATGATCATGGAATAATGATTATTGAGGTGAATAATACACAAATAAAATGATAAAATTCATAAGCACCATGAAATATAATGGGTTTTTCATAGATGATGATATATCACCAACTATGAATTATGGAAACTTGGACCTACTATAAAAAAAAGAACTTGATATAATCATGACACATTATCATGTATGTCAAAATAGTTTTCTATTATGCATGATAATCCAAGGAATAATATGAACAATAAATATGATGATATAACACCAAATATGAATTATAGAACCATGGGTACTAAACAAAAATAAGTACTTGATATAATTATGACATATTATCATGTAGGGAAAAATAATTTGCCCATTATACATGATAATCTAAGGAACAATAAGAACAATAAAATCATATATAATTGGTTTCATTCATAGATAACTTCAAGATGTAACATTTAAAGAGTGTTTTCCACTTCTATTACTTGCACCAATTGGTGTTGTAACATTCAATATTGGTGCCTTAATTATCCATGCACGAATTTGAATCCCAATCAATGATTTTATCTAATTAGAAAGAACAAGACTTATAAATTCCAAATAAGATATTTAATACAAAAAATACATATTGATTGATGAAAAAATGAGATTCATTAGAAAGAAATTTCTATAAAACATAGACTATAGATTTCATCAAACATTTCCTAAAAATTAAAACATGAGTTTTGATGGTATATCTATGATTTTGGTTAGAGATTTGGGTCAAATTATTTATGTTAGTGATAGACCACCATACGATAGTAACATAAGTGAAAAAATATTGTGGGAAGAATTGAAAATAGTTGTTACTTTGGAAAAGATCTTTTGACAAGAAGGATAAAGTGAGGACCAAAAAAGTTTTCATCAACTTCTAACAAATATGAGAAATGCAAAGCTAACAATTAATGATTAGAAGCTATTAATGACAAGAACCAATGTTGGAATAGATAGATCCACTAATGAAGGATTTGATAATTCCATTCATTTATTTTCCATCCCATGAAAATAATTCATAATTTATTTTGTCTTTAGAAGTGATTAATTTTTTTTTTTAAATGTAGATTTAAAACATTTTTTAGCCAAAAATATAACTATCGATATATGCTTTACCGTAAGAAGGGAATTATAAAATTATTTGACTATCATACATATCTTAGATAAAATTATGTAAAATATGTCAAGATATATCAATTTCAAGGCCTCTATTCGACTTATGTCAAAAATTCAATGTGATGACAATGATATCTCTCGACATATTTTACATAAGATTTATGTAAGATATGTATGCTAGTTATTAAAAAAAATTATATATTATAAACCTATGTAAAATATATTTTTCTATCATATTTATACTCTATCTAGTCCCATATTTAATTTTTTTCAAAAAAAATTGGTAACACAATTAATGTATTGTTAGTTGTAATATATTACTTATTACCCTATCATGAAGGTAATAGTATAAATCTAGAGTTCGAAGCAGCCTTGGTATTATTCAACCAACTTGGTGGACTCAATGGGGGACTAAATTTGATGGTTGTATGACTGTATTTGTTTTGTTTAATGATAACATATAACTAAATTTAAATCTTTTTTTTTTGAAATAATTGTATTCTTATTTTTTGCTTTACATTTAGGATCATCATCATAATATTTCATAAGCCACTTTCACTTAATGAAGGATGTGGTGGTGCATTGTAATGGAGTGAGCATGTTACTTTTAATTCTAACCTTAAATTTGACATCCATTTAACTATCATTTTATATTTTTTTTTCCATTTTAGAAAAACTTGGCCAACATTATTATTCTACCCACAACAAAATACAATGATTATATATAATAAAAATACAATTAATTTTCAAACTACAACATATATGTTTATGTTTGAGGCTGATATTATTATTATACCTGCAAATAAATATTGTGCTTATATATATATATATATGTATATATATATATATATATATATACAATTAATTTTTACAATATATCTTATATATTATGTTTGAAGGAAAAACCACACACCATGAGATAATAAACAAGTTGAGATTTTTTCCATTTAATGAAGATCCCTTGATAACAGATATGACTTTTCAGCATAAGTAATAGCTTCAAAAAAAATTATAGAGGTATTACATAGCTCTTTGCAATCTAACAAGTGTGATTGCATATGGCTTTCACACTTGTTATATTACGAAGAGATCTACAAATACCTCTATAAATTCTTGTGAAGCTATTGCTTATGGTGCAGAGTCATATTGGTTGTCAACGACTCCTAATTAAATGGGAAAAGTGTCAAGTTGTTTATTATCTCACGGTGTATAGTTGCTCCTTAAAATATAATATAGAAGGTGTATTGTAAAAATTAATTGTATTTTTCTATATATAAAAACATGGTATTTATTTACATGTATAATAATATTGTCAGCTTCAAACATAATATATATGTTATATCATAAAAAAAACTATAATTATTTTTATATATAAGCATTGTATTTCTTTGTGGGTAGAATAATAATGTCGGCTATTTTTTTTAAATAGAAAAAAATATTAAATGACGGTCAAATGGATGTCAAATTTAAATTTAAAATTAAAAGTTAACACACACACTCCATTACAACCCACCACTACCTCCTAAGATGCCATTGTATAACATCTATCAATATAATTAATTATAAATAAGCTAAATATTTATCTATCAAATTAATATAAGTGTATTTTTTAATTTATAAAATATATTATAAATTTAAAAAATAATTAGATTCATTATAAATAAATAATACACTAATTTGTCAAAATAATATGTTAATTTTTTAATTTATTAAATATATTATAAATTATAAAAATGATTTGATTAATTAAAATATTTATTTGTGAAATTATTATAAGTAGAGTGGTATAAAGTGAGTTTTGATGGGTCATCAAAACACAACCCAAAAAATTCAGATGTAGGGGTGGTTATAAGAAATCATAAGGGTAAGTCATAGCATACATAATTGCCTATATCAAAATTAACATAAAAAATATAGCAGAAGTAGAGAGCCTTATTCTAATAATGACGTTGGCTTTGTAAGAAAATATTAAGAACACCATGATAGAAGGGGATTCACTCATAGTCATCAAAGCCATAAATAATAGTAAAAATATTCACTGGAGAATTAAAGAATGATTGAAGAATTAAAAAAAATTGAAATTATTTTGAGTGACTTTAAAGCATACTTCGAGAAGGAAATCGAGTAGTAGATTCACTGACAAACTTTAGGCTTCAATTCCACTCAAAAGATAAGAAATGAAACATGAAAAGTATCAAATATTTTATGCTTTCATAGTCCATAACATTACATTAATTTTTTTTGGAAAAACTGTATTGATTTTTGATACTCAATGTTTCAGATCCTCTTCCATGATCTTTGATTAGGATAAAAAATTAATGTGAAATATCACAACCTATCAGTTCTTTTTAGAATCTTTTAACTACGGTTAATTTATTAATTTAAAAAAAATTTATAACAATTAATTTATTAATTTATAAACTTTTTACAACGGCTATTTTCTCTTATTTTTAAGAACTGATAAGACTTGTTCTACATTAATCTTTTTTTCTTATAAAAGATCACGGAAGAGGATCCTAAATATTGAGCATAAAAAATCAACACAATTTTTTTTTTAAAAAGGTATTGTAATGAAAAGTATCACTGAAACAAATAGATAAAATAATTAAAATAAATTATAAGAAAAAGACTGCACATATTTGTAAACAAGTTATTTTTAACTACATGCATCATGCATACAAATCATTTTTAGAAAGTTTATTTAATAGATAAACATGCATGTAAATGTCTGAGACTTGTTAAAGGAACCCTTGTTATTTTTAGAAAGTATGATTATACTAAATTCTCAATCCAGAATTTAGAAAATCTTTTTATAAAAACTATTTTCTTGTTATCTTTGCATGTTGTTTTCTTAATTTGTATTCATATCAATAAGTTTTTTAAATATCAACAAAAAATATTATAAATATATTTTTTAATTTATAAAATATTTTATAAATTTAATATAGATAAACATTTTAATACAAATTCTACATTTTAATAATGAATAGTATTAACTAAAATATTATTAAAATAATTTTATATCTATTTTTAACCTTCACATATCAAATCACTAGTATAATGATAAATAATCTTAAATATTAAAATTGTAAATAACAATTATAATTATAGATATTAATATACAAATAAAATCTTTTAATATATACACCTACATTACATGTACACACCTCCTTCAATTTATGGACTGTGAAAGTCTAAAAGTGCTAATTATTTTATGGACTGCAAAAGTCTAAATGATTCAAAGTGAAAACTTTTGGGTATGCACTAGATGAATAAATTAAAATAGTTCAAAATTTATCAATTTTAACAAAAAATGGTCTCTCTCAATAAACATCGATTACCACCAAAAATACATCTAGAAGAAAAATAAAAGCATTAATAAGCCAAATACAAATCGTATTTTCAAAAAAAAATTAAAACAAATTCCCCTACCCTTACAAAATTCCAACCCGACCTCTTGGTAGGGTTGGGGGGGCCGGGGCGGCGAGGGGGAAGTGCTTTTCCTTTTCCCTTTTTTTTTAAAACTAAAAAACAATAAAAAAGAACTTCTTACAATATTGTTTTTCTATTAAAAACAATTTTAAAACTTCTCCAAAATCCCACCGAACTCACTTAGTCAATCTACCAACTGGCCTGTACGCATTTCATGCTTGACAATTCACAAATTAATATTTAAAGAATCAAAATTACTGACTGCATGAATTTTTGAAAAGTGAAGGATGCGTTGGAGGTAGGTGGATGTGCTTAAAGTCGTGTGGACTGCATGTTTCCGTAATCGCCAGGCATTTTCGGCGAGGAGCAGGTGATGGCATGGAAAAGGTGGTGGACGCCATCCATGACAAGGGCGGCATCATTTTCTGCTAGCTCTGGCACGTTGGTAGGGCGTCCCCCACAGGTTCGAAAACTTGAGCATAGGAGACATCTAACTGAAACAATTGTCGAAAGAAAAATTTCAGATGTTGTTGGATTTTTTATTAGTAGAGAAAAGTAGAATATTTATCAATTTAAATGTTTTATATGAGGTGATCAAACGCATAGATAAAAAAGATGAAGATGAGCATGACAAAAAATAAAGCGTATTTAATTGACAGATACAAGAACAAACCTTTTTTCATTGAAATAATTTCACTTATTGATGAAGATAGAGCTTGGACATATAATCCAAGGTGAAAAAGATAAAAAATTAGAGGTCAAGAGTATTATAATTATTGTGAGAGTATTTCTAAGGTTTTTATTTATCGCTACATGTGAATCAAATACATAGATTGATTTTTTTATCACAGTTATTACTATACAAGACATTTCATGATATACAAAGAGATATTGGAATTGATGATTATGCAATAAAATCAAATTTGGATTCATTCAATTATAATCCATGGCATGTTGAGAGAAGAATAATTCCATAAGATTTTGAAAGTCATGGTGATTATGAATATGAGGATAATTAACCTATTCAATAAAATATATAGAATATGAGTGGGAAATCATATCTAGGCTACAATGTGACCAAGTTATTGAAGTTAGTGAAATAGATATGTTCGAAAGAAGAGATCTTGACAGAAAAGCATAATGGAATAATGATTATCAAGGTGAATAATACACAAATAAAATGATAAAATTCATAAGCATCATGAAAGATAATAGGTTTTTCATGGATGATGATTTATCATTAAATATGAATTATGGAACCTTTGATCTACTATAGAAAAACAAGCACATAATATAATCATGACACATTATCATGTAGGTCAAAATAGTTTTCCATTATGCATAATAATCTAAGGAACAATAGAAACAAGAAAGATGATGATATAACACCAAATATGAATTATAGAATCATGGGTAGTAAACAAAACAATCAATTGATTTAATTATGACATATTATCATGCAAGCCAAAATACTTTGTCATTATGCATGATAATCCAAGGGACAATAGGAATAAAAAATCATATATAATTGGTATCATTCATCGAGCACTTCAAGATGTAACATTCAGAGAGTATTCTCCACTTATATTACTTGCACCAATTGGTGTTGTAACATTCAATATTGGTGCCTCAATTATCCATGCATAAATTCAAATTCCAATCAAGGATTTTGTTGAATTAGAAAGAACACGACTTATAAATTTCAAATAAGATATTTTATACATAAAATACATATTGATTGATTAAATGAGATTGATTAAACAAAAATTTTCTATAAAACATAGACTATAGATTTCATCAAACATTTCCTAAAAATAAAAACATGATTTTTGGTGGTATATCTATGATTTTGGTTAGAGATTTGGGTTGACTTATTTCTATTAGTGATATACCACCATACGATAGTAACATAAATGCAAAACTATTGTGGGAAGAATTCAAAATAGTTGTTACTTTAGATAAGATCTTTAGACAAAAAGGAGAAAGTGAGGGCCAACAAAGGTTTTGGCAACTTTTGATAAATTTGAGAGATGTAAATCTGGCAATTGATGATTAAAAGCTATTGATGATAAGAACCAATGTTGGAATAAATAATGTACATAACCACAATAGAAGAATATAATATTCACTGAATATAACTATTTCATGTAACATTACAACCAAATAAGGAAGTGTTAATGCACTAACAAGATGTACAAATGATGAAATTTATGTGGAGTTATTTATTGTTAAGGATTCAAGGGCCATGTTAACATCTAATCTTTGGATAGAAGTAGGTCTTGTAAATAAAGCTCTAGGGCATATTATAAGTATAATATACAAAGCTAAGAGTGTCCCACTAGAACCATCGACATATATTATGGTTAAGCTTGACAGTTACTCAAAAATATAATTTAAAGTTAAAACTCCATATACAATTCAAATTGCACCAATCCAAAGGGGATGCACAAACCAACTCCCATTACAGTTGGCTTAGGCATTAACAATACACAAATCACAAGGTTTTACTCTTTCAAAAGTCCCAATTGATATAGGCTAAAAATAAAGAACATGGTTAACATGTGTGGCTATATCATGTGTAAAGTCCTTAGAAAGATTAAAAATATTATTACCATTTACATATGACTGCTATGAAAACGCTAAAAAATAGAAAACAACTTTCCAAACAAGAAGCTGAGGAAGAGAAGTTTAATTTCTTAGAGTCCATACATAACGTCATGTACTTATCCAAAAAATTATTTTTATGAATATGAAATGATTCATTATTTCACATGTTATATGATATGTATGACACATTTTGATGAGTATTAAATGATTCTTTAGTTTAAACATTTTATCTTAAGCATATTATGCATTTAGGTGATTTAATGTAATATATATTATACTTTTAGATGATTTAATGTGATGTATATTATAATTTTAAAACTATATAAAAAACTTCATATTATATGTTAAATAAATATGCAATATGTATGAATGCTACTATTATACCTATCTTAGATAAATATATTTAAAAGAGGCAGAAAGAGATCATTTTCATGGTACCTATTTTGTATTATATTTGTGACATAAATAGAATAATCATCCCAAAAATAATATATCTCGATGTCTTTAACATAAATTTATCTAAGATAAATACGCTAATAAATAAATGTGTTTTAATCTAACTTGGATTCATTTATCTATTCCACATGCAAAATAAATATTGCCCTTTTACCTTTAAAATTTTATTATTAATAGAAATCTTATTCCTATTTAATACATAATCAATTTATATGTAGAATTTCAAAACAATATTTCCTTAATATTTAGTTATAAAAACATATTTTTAAAAATTAAAAATAAAATATATAATTTACAACCAACGAACATGATTCTATAATTTGTCTCACCCTAGGAAGTGAATTATATTTTAATTTTATTAATTTTAAATAAAAAATTAATTTTATATCTCATGAAAATAATTCACAATTTATTTTGTTGTAAGAAGTGATTAAAAAGTCTTTTTTTTTTAATTATAGATTTAAAACAATTTATTACCCATATATATATATATATATATATATATATATATATATATATATATATATATATATATATATATATATATATATATATATATATATATATATATATATACTTTACTGTAAGAAGGGAATTACAAAATTATTTGACTAGCATACATATCTTAGATAAATCTACGTAAAACATGTCAAGAGATATTATTATCAATGCCTCTATTCCACTTATGTCACAAATTCAATTTCATAATAATGAGATCTTGTGATGTATTTTACATAGATTTATTTAAAATATGTATGCTAGTTATTAAAAATAATATTATATATTATAAAGCTATGTAAAAGCTATTTTTCTATCCTGTTTATACTCTATCTAATTCCCTTATTTAATTTTTAAAAAAAAATGATAACACAATTGATATGTTGCTAGCTGCAACACATTACTTATTACCCTATCCTGAAGGTAATAGTCTAAAGCTAAATTTGGAGACGGATTTGGTATTATTCAACTAACTCGGTGGACTCAATGGGAGACTAAATTTGCTGGTCGTATGATTGTATTTATTTTGTTTAATTGTAAAACATAATTAAATTTTAAATCTTTTTTTTTGAAATAATTTTATTCTTATTTTTTGCTTTACATTTAAGATCATCGTCAATAATATTACATAAGTCACTTTCACCTAATGAAGGATGTGGTGGTGGGTTGTAATGGAGTGAGTGTGTTAAATTTTAATTCTAACCTTAAATTTGAAGTGTATTTGACTGTCATTTTATATTTTTTCCCATTTCAAAAAAACTTGGTTGACAGTATTATTCTACCTACAAAGAAATACAATAATTATATATAAAAAGAAATATAATTAATTTTTACAATACAACATACATATTATGTTTGAGGTTGACATTATTATTATACCCGTAGATAAATATCATGCTTATATATACAGAAAAATAAAATTAATTTTTAAAATATAACTTATATATTATGTTTGAAGGAGAAACCATACACCGTGAGACAATAAAAAAGTTGACACTTCTGTCGTTTAATGAGGAGCCCTTGACAACCGATACGACCCCACACCATAAGAACAACTTTGACAGAATTTATAGAGGAATTACAGAGCTCTTTCAATCTAACAAGTGTGATTTCATATATTTTTCACACTTGTTAGATTGCAAAGAGCTCTACAAGACCTTAATAAATTCGACCAAAGTTGTTACTTATGATGCAAGGTTATATCGATTATCAAGGGCTAGTAATTAAATGGCAAAAGTGTCAACTTGTTTATTATCTCATGGTGTATGGTTACTTCTTCAAACATAAAATATAAGTTATATTGTAAAAACTTATATATATATATATATATATATATAAGCACAATATTTCTTTACAGATATAATAATAATGTTAGCCTCAAACATAATATATATGTTGTATTATAAAAATTAATTGGTTTACTTTTTATATATAAACGTTATATTTCTTTGTAGGTGGAATATAATGTCAATAGTTTTTTTTTTTAATGCAAAAAATATAAAATGATGGTCAAATGGACGTCAAATTTAAGGTTAAAATTAAAAGTTAATATACTCACTCTATTACAACCCACCACCACCTTGTAGGATGCCATTGTAAAATATCTATCGACATAATTAATTATAAATAAGTTAAATATTTATTTGTCAAATTAATATAAGTGCAATTTTTTAATTTATAAAATATAGTATAAATTTAAAAAATAATTAGATTCATTATAAATAAATAATACATTTATTTGTCAAATTATTATGTGTAATTTTTTAATTTATAAAATACATTATAAATTTAAAAAATGATTTGATTAATTATAATAAATAAAATATTTATTTGTGAAATTACTATAAGTAGAGTGGTATAAAGTGAGTTTTGATGAGGCATCAAAACATAACCCAAAGAAATCAGAAGATGTAGGGGCGGTTATAAGAAATCACAAGGGCAAGTCATAGCATGCATAGTTGCCTATATCAAAATCAACATAAACAATATAGCCGAAGTAGAGAGTTTTATTTTAAGAATGACGTTGGCTTTGTAAGAAAAGATTAAGAACACCATGATAGAAGGGGATTCACTCATAGCCATCAAAGCCATAGATAATAGCAAAAGTATTAATTGGAGAATTAAACAAATGATTAAAGAGGCACCAAAACTTTGGAACTATTTTGAGGGAATGACTATGAAGCATACTCCCGAGAAGGAAATTGATTAGTAGATTAGCTGACAAACTTTTGGCTTCAATTCCACTCAAAAGATTAGAAATGAAACATGAAAAGTATCATAGGTACAAGTAGATAAAATAATTAAAATAATTTATAAAGAAAAAATGCACATATTTGTAAATAAGTTAGTTTAAACTACATGCATCATGCATGCAAATCTTCTTTAGAAAGGTTATTTAACAGATAAACTTGCATGTAAATGTTTGGAACTTGTTAAAAGAACCCTTGTTGTTTTTAGAAAGTATGATTATACTAAATTCTCAAGGTACAATTTAGAAAATATTTTTATAAAAATTAGCTTCTTATTATCTTTGTATATTATTTTCTTATTTTTTATTAATATCAATATTTATTTATTTTTAATCGGTAACCGGTTCTTTTTTTACTTGGGAGAACCTTATATAGGAAACAATGCCCCCTGAGGAATCAACTACCAATGACAAGGGAAACCCGAACACAAGGCCTCATAAGTAAAACCCATGTTCCTTACCATTTGGTAACCATCACAAAGACATCTCAATAATATTTTTAATTATCAACCAACAAATATTATAAATATAATTATTTAATTTATAAAATATTTTATAAATTTAATATAAAAAAATATTTTAATATAAATTATATATTTTAATAATGAATAACATTAAATCAAATATTATTAAAATAATTATATATCTATTTTTTACCTTCACATATCAAATCACTACAATAATACTAAATATTAAAATTGTAAACAACAATTATAATTATAAATATTAATATACAAATAAAATCTTTTAATAATACATGTACATGTACACACCTCCCTAATTTTATGGACTGCGAAAGTCTAAAAGCCTTAATTATTTTGTAACCTTAAAAGACTCAAAGCGAAAACTTTTCGGAAGCATATAATTACCATACCAAACACTAAACAAAAGGTCAAACACATATCCTCGATCGTCAAACTTCACACAGGAAGCTTCCGAAAATGCCGAACTCGGATCCGCCAAATCTGTGCTTTTGCCCTTCTGGACTTTGCTTCTACGACTCTATGATCCCACGTGTACTGTACTCGGACGGTGAGTAGTTGGAGAAAGTATTACGATGAATCTACACCAGTTGTTCCACTAACTTTTAACTATAAATACGCCACACTCAAAATGGAAACCACTCTCTGTCGAAGAAAGAATCAGCTTATAACACTCGCGATAAACCGATTCTTCTTTCAAAATGGGGAGAGAATGTATTTCTGATTCGCATGCAGGGCCGACAGACACCATTCCTCACCTTCTTTCGCCCTTTCAGATGGGTTCGCCGTTTCGACTTTCCCACAGGTATGTCTAAAAATTTGGCATCTCTGCAATCTTTACACGTTGTTAGCGTGTTTTAACGGATCGATGCGTTGCAGAGTTGTGTTGGCTCCCGTAACTCGGTGCCGTGCGTTAAACAACGTCCCTCAGCCTGCCCACGTCAAATTCTACTCGCAACGAACCACCTCGGGAGGCCTCCTCATCTCAGAAGCAACCGCAGTATCACCGCAGGCCATTGGGTATGCACTGAGATGAATAAATTAAAAATATGTGCCAAGCAGGACGACGATTAAAGAGATGTTGCTTTGAATGGTATGCAGGTTTCCACATTCGCCAGGCATTTTCGACGAGGAACAGGTGAAGGCTTGGAAAAAGGTGGTGGATGCCGTCCACGACAAGGGCGGCGTCATTTTCTGCCAGCTCTGGCACGTAGGAAGGGCGTCGCACACAGGTTCGAAAATTCGGGCAATCCCTCAGACTTCATTGGAGTTATTCGTGGATTCATTGTTTTTTGTTTTAATCACGGTTTTATGTTGTGATCTTAGTTAAGAATACCCAAATTTATTCAGAACACGATTCTAATCTCATCTATCAAGATTTACTCGCTGTGATTTTAGGTTAAGAATACCCAAATTTATCAAGATCATGATTCTAGTTTCATCGTTTATAATATCAAGATTTACTAGCAATAATAATTGATCCCTGATGAAATATTGATTGCAGTTTATCAGATCAAAGGGGAGGCTCCGATATCGTCCACCGCCAACCCAATTCCGAAGGAATGGACCATCATGATGCCGGACGGTTCGAATGCCAATTTTTCTTCACCGCGGGCGGTTGCGACGTCAGAAATACCTGCAATTGTGCAGCAGTTCCGCGCGGCGGCGAAGAATGCCATGGCGGCGGGGTTCGACGGGATTGAAATACACGCAGCGCACGGATACCTGATCGACCAGTTCCTCAAGGACGGCGTGAATGACAGGATGGACGATTACGGCGGGTGCTTGGAGAACAGATGTCGTTTTGCAATTGAGGTGTTGGAGGCGGTGGTAAATGAGATTGGCGCAGAGCGCACTGCCATACGACTGTCGCCCATCATAGACCACATGGGGGCTGCCGATTCCGACCCTCTCTCCCTCACCTTTCACTTAATTCACCTGTTCAATTCGTATCCTCTGGCTTATCTCCACATGACCGAGCCGCGATTCACCAAAGAAGGCCTGAGAGTGGACGGGGCAGGGGAGGGTGAGAGCATGGATGAAAAAATGTGGAATATCGTGAAAAGAGAGTACCGAGGAAGGCTTATGAGGAGTGGGGGATATACGAGACAGGCTGCCATGGAGGCCATATCGAGCGGGAGTGCAGACATGATATCGTTCGGCAGGCTTTTCATTTCGAATCCAGATCTGCCTCTCCGATTCGCCCTGGAAGCCAAGCTGAGCAAATATGACAGATCCACTTTCTACACGAATGACCAGGTCGTCGGATATACAGATTATCCATTTTACATCGATTCCCCAAAGGTGAATTCAAAACAGAATAACACGGGATTCAAATCTTGATTTTTTTGTTAAACTAAATAGGCTTTCTACAAACAGTCAAACATGCCCCCATTGATCATCTCTGTCGAATTGAAATATGCATTAATTGTTCAAAAAGATATCTTTGTTATTTGTAGTAAGTGGCTACGGATTTCCTTGATGTAGTTGGCCTTATATTACAGACACTTACCATATACAAACTAAGTGGTCTTATGGAGGGGTTTCCTAAATTTTTTAAGGAGGTGATGTAGAGTAAATTTAGGAGCGTATGTAGCAAAAGTGGGTTTATAGAATTAAAAATTTATATTTTTAAAGTGGTCCTATGGAAAAAAAAAAAAAATTATATTCTTATTTTATTGGAGATAATATTAAAAATTATTATCTTTTTATTTATAACTAAAGTTTACATAAATTTTGTCTACTCATATATTTACAAATGGTAAAATATCTTCGCACATATGGGAAATTCCATCAATTAGTAGAATATCTTCCTACAAAATAGAAGCACATATGGAAAACTCTAGCCCCTCTTTTTCTTACCCCCTCAAACTTTCCCCCTAAAAATACCCAGCTCCTCACTTTTAGGATAATATTCTAAAATTTTCTTTTACCATACCTTTCATTTTCCATGGGGTCACCCGCTCATTAAAAATAGGAGCAACAACCCCCTCCATGGAACCCTTGCCTAAAAATTAAATTTGGATTTTAAATGACATTTACCTCTAATGAAGTTGGTCATTTTGTATCTTTCATTAAATTTGTAAAGTATAGATATCCAAATATATATATCATTTTCTATTTTCTTTTAATAGGTCCATTAAGGAACGTAGACATGATCAGAACAAAGTCCTAACTTTCCAAGACAACACTTTAAAAAATAACACCTACTACAAATATGAGTAAGTTCAATTATCAAGATTTACAAGCAAGTTTAATTAACAATTTACAATCGAGTTAAATATAAATAGGTAAAACAGAAAGGTATAAAATTCCTAACATCTAAATTCATATTTATAAGAACACAAGCGTTATTGGAAAACTTGTCCACCCCACGATCGTGACTCTCACCACCTAAAATAGGTCCCATGCTTCTAATTCTAGGTCTCTTGGCTAGCACATATCCAACTTCTTCCTCTTTGGGGTATGAATTCCCAACAATATTATCTATCATCCCAAATAGGTCCCACTGTTATCTTACGTCCTATAGAGGTATTGAAGATATCAAAGCTTTTCTCACTAGCATCAATCCCTTGTCCTATTTTGAACCTCTTAATCATGCAATCAAGTTTTCTCTTTTATTTTGATCTTCATTTTCTAAAATGCTCTGCAAGCTTATCAAAATGCTATTAATATTTGCATGAACAAAATTTTCTAGCCATGTTGACAACATTCCACCATAAACCTTCTCAACCAAAGTTATTCCAACCAATAAAGAGTATGAGGAGGTACAAATTCTCACTATCAATTGGAACCTTATCTCTCTCATGTCCAACCTCTCAATTAAGAAAATTGTTATTAGAATAAGAGTGTTCTAGTCTCTTTAAAATTCAATTTTATGTCTTCACAAGACCCCTTGCTTTTCCCATTTATATCAATTATGGCCACATGGCCTAGACCAACCCCTTGCAACCTTTACTTTTTCCAACTTTATTTTTCTTGGACATCTGCTCGCTACACATGTCATCCTCTAATTGGTGACAGGACCAGGGGGCACACACTGTGTCTCTACCTTGGATGTAAACAAATATATGATTTCCATGCATCACATTCTAATCACATTGAGACCTTTTCAAAGGTTGACATGTGGTTATTATAAATTGGGGTTGAAAATGCAATACAACCATGCAATTTATAAAGTCACTTTTTGACTCCATGATCCATAGCTTATCATTACCTGCCACGTGTTCTCTTATTTTGATCATAATTTTATTTTAAAGGTTATACATGTTTTATTAATAAAATCCACATAGCTTTTTATGCAAAGAATATGCATGCCCTTGGAAAGACTAGGCTAGATTTTATGAAATCACATTTTTGTGACCTTATGAAAAGTGATTTGAAATCTATGGTGATACTAGGCTCACTTTATGACTGTGAGAAAATAAAGTGTGGCCACATGTCACTTACTAGTCTCAACTAAATGGAAAAGTGCAGACATAAAAATAAAATAAAGCCAATTGAGTAAACTCATAGATCCATAGATTTCAAAGTTAGACATAAATACTGAGGCCATAATGGACTCTGTGGTTGCAAGATAATCCTAATATTCCATGTGGAGCATTTATAGAGAGATCATGGTGAAATCAAAAACCACATTGTGTAAGACACAAAATCAATATAATATTGTATTCAATGAACCTAATGCATTCACCATTACATAGGGAATATAGAGTGAAAAATCTTGAGACTATTCAAATATATAGATATTCATAAATGAGGCCACATCAAAATTCCATAGGGATATTACTATTCTATTCACTAACAATATCTAAGTCCACAATATTTTTGTTATATCCACCCATTTGCTAGTCCATAGTGGTATGATCTTGAGCAGATTATTTGAGCCATAGTCCAGAGACCATTTAAAATATAATGATAAAAAACATAGACATAGCATAAATGTTAAGGCCAACCATCAAGTCATATATTATTTCATTAATGATCCTTAAAATCTAAATTAAAATATTATGTGAATTCACATGGCTATCATGTGTTGAATTGAATGAAAAATTGAATTTACAAGAACACTATGTGAATTTTAATTATGTTCATTACTTCATGTTTTGAATTTTATGGTTTTTTTAGACTAGTATCAAATTTAATTCTATGTGAATGAAAGATCTCCTTCATCCATGGGGTAGCATCATGAGGCCTAGGGGTCATGGGATATATTTTTTTTTTGACATAGTTTTTTTGGATTAATGATGTGGATTTACCTATCAAATTTGTTTGAGTCATAATGGATTATCTGATCTTCCACATGGTAGAGCTCTTTCTCATCACAGACTCATGTTCCAACATATTCTTCTTTGTCCTTACTATTGTCCACCCAAAGTGAGACACCTTTCCTCCCCTAATTAGTTCATGGTCATAGCGTTGCATAAGTACCCAAACTCAACTTTATAGCTTTAGTTCTCCATGGCCACTTATATTGAGACATGTGATACCTCTCCATTCACCACTAGGGCATAGGATGTTAGAGATCATAATGATTCCTTGTTTCATTCCATGCACCCTTTCAATATTATAATTTACCTTTATAGCCTTTATGTGTTCAAATTTGTTCACTTCACACCATAAATGTTTTTTTGTGATGGGAAATACCCAATGCCAAATTTAATTTTATGTGAACATGATATCTCCATCATTCATGTTGTGGCATCACAGAGCCTCAAGATCATGAGATAATTTTTATTTTATCATCAATTATTTTGTGATGGGAAGTACTCAACTATATGGATTTAGTTCTCCATGTCCACTTATATTGAGACACATGGCATCTCTCCATTCACTAAAAGGTTACAAGTATCAAATATCATAATAATTCATTCAGTCTATTTGTTTACTTGTCGTGGTCCCTTTATATTGTTTGGTGATAGATTATCAATACCCTCTACCATGCATCTCAGTTATTTGATTTTGACCAATCATATTGTAATACATGGCCTTGTCCAATTAGTCATAGCTTAATGGGTTCCTAGAGTCAAAAAGGTTGATGAAGTTAAATCTACTTTAAATCATGTAACTTTTAAGTGAACACGTGCCACTCCAATGGAGTCATGGACTAACGAACATCACAAATGGAATTTTCGTAACATACCCACTAGGATCCACTTAGAAATACACATTTTTTTTATATAAGTAACATATTCTTTTATTAGAATTTTCCACAAGAATCTAATTAGTGATACATATAAAACATTCTCACTATCCATCTAGCAATGCGAAATTTGGTTAACATAAATATAACCAACAAATTCATACAGATTATTGCCTACCATCAAGCATAAAACATGCTAAACACAAGAATAATCAAAATGTATATATTTAGTCTATCAAACATATGATTGAATCTCCACAACATCATTTATCACATAAATAACAAGCAAACAAATATAGTTTATACCAACCAAGTATAATCTTTGTTTAGTTTTCATAATCTAATTTTTGCAAGTCGATTCAAATATATAGTACAAGAAGTAATAAAAAAATCCATCATTTTTTATACATAGTACTTACTTTCAAGCAGTCAGTCATAATATTTACAAATAATCAAATAATTCATAAACCAAGTTATAACATAATATTTCATTTAAATAGTTTATTCTATTTCTAGGAGACTATTTTCATATGGTTATAGTTTTTGGTCCCTTGAAAACCTTATGACTTATTTTGACCATCCATTTAGCTATAAGTATAGGCATATGACCCATTACACCTATATATGCAATATTTTTATATGGTTACTTAAGTCCATATATAAATATGTTTCCTATATATGAATAGTTATACAATATGATATGTACCATATATAAGCAGACAAACAATATAAAAATACTATATCAATGGTCAAATATATATCTTAATCAATAAATCCATATGATTTCAATAATCATTATAACTTGCCTGTTCACAAGATATATTGACGATCTTTATAAGATAAGGGATTCAACAATGTAATTTTCCTTCATAATTTTTATCCCTAACTAAATATTTTTTATCCTAATATAATCAAAGCATATATAAATATGTACACAAGTTCTTATGACAACATAGTCTTTTGTATCGTGGTTTACATATAATTATTCAACAATACACAAATCACTCTTATATGATACTCTTAATTTCTATTAAATACAAATCACTAAAACCATGATATTATACCATTCAAAATCTATGCTTATAGGCACACATCCATGTGCGTGTGTGCATGTGTGCGTGTGCGTGTGCGTGTGCGTGTGCGTGTGCGTGTGTGTGTGTGTGTGTGGGTGTGTGTTTGTGTGTTTGTTTATGTTCTTAGATAGCTATAATTTGTATATTTACACACCCTACATAATGTATACTACATAATACATATATTTTAATATATAATTATTGATCTACCATACTAGAAATATCCTTCATTTTTATAAAATAAAACATGTGAGCTTCTAGAAACTATTTATCTTTTCATAGAAAAGATATCAAGATCTATGTGGGGCTTTCTTCCCTTATTTTGACTCACTTATCCCTACATAAAAGGTATGATTCAACTATGATCAAATTCATTATGATCAAATCTAAAACTACTTCATTGAGAACCAAATACTTTTTGACTTTGACATCATTATATGAATGTTTGAATAATGCAACCAGTTCTTATATATATTCTATCAAGTTTGACACAGTCATCTTCATACTTAAAGAATATAACCCCCCCCCCAACCGCCCCTCCCCCCCCACACACACATATATATTTTATTTATTTTTCAAAAACATATTATATATTTATGCACACTATTACCGTATATAGCTATATCCAATAATATAGAAAACATAACGTTTTAAAAATTATGGTATTTAAAAATATTACCAAATGTGGTAATACATATGGTAATTATATTAACTTTCCACCTATCAGTAGGAATAAAATAATATCTAGTAGACAATTATGAATGATATAATTTTATTGATATATCAAAGAGATATTACAAAAACAACAGGCTTTTATAAGACATATGGCTATGGATATGGACATAGATATGGCTCATGACTATGATACCATTATATACATGATCATTTTATTTCTCATATCATATCAAAGGCACACATAGAGTTTACATAGCTTTCAAATCTAACATAACATACTTAGGAAAAGTTTCTAATTCACAAGTTCTCACAAAGGGAAAGCAAAGAGCATACACTTATTCCTAACTCTCTAAGACACAACTCCTAGGCTAAAAATCTAGACTCAAATCTAGGCAGTCAATGCTTATGACATGAATAACTCCTCATATTTATAGGATGAAATGAGAAGATCGATGGTCAACATAAAGATGTTGAATCAACAGATAGAAGGCAAGATGCCAAAAGCTAGTGGGTTATGGGCCCACTATGCATCACCTAATAATAAATATGTCGACATGGTCAATAGGCTACCACCTTTTGAAAGTGGTGAGGTCCACAAAACCAAAAGAGGGTTAATGTGCTCACATTCACGACTATGGATAGACCCCGTAATTAGTCTTTATGTCAAATCAGTCATCATTGAATTTATATTCTCCTTGGGGAGAATAATGGTTTTCATCATTAGAATCAAAGTCAGTGTGGTCCATGTATAAATATAAAGGAATCATTAACATACAATTGCTAGGTGTAGGAGGAAACACAACTTGATGACTTATTGTGAACCATTTCCAAAGAGCAACTAACGGTTGAGCAAATACCATTTATAAATTACTAGAGTAATCAATATTTGAATGATAATGTTACTACTCAACATGGTCAACTTGTTCAAAAAATAGATAATGAGTCTAGTAGCATTAGACTACAACAACAATCCTGTTGAAGCAAAGGTAGATAATTTGATCACTAAAGAAAAGGTTATCAATCAAAGCTAAGATCAGCTTAATACTAGTATGGTTTCTCTTGAAATAGATTTTAAAGTGGTCTTATAGAAAAAAACTATATATATATTCTTATTTTATTGGAGATAATATTTAAAATTACTATCTTTTTATTTATAATTAAAGTTTACATAAATTTTATCTACTCATATATTTACAAATGGTAAAATATCTTCACACATATGGGAAATTCCATCAATTGGTAGAATATCTTCCTACAAAATAGAAGTACATATGGGAAACTCTAGCCCCTCTTTTTCTCACCACCTCAAACTTTCCCCCTAAAAATACCCAGCTCCTCACTTTTAGGATAAGATTCTAAAATTTCCTTTTACCATACCTTTCATTTTCCATGGGGTCACCCGCTCATTAAAAATAGGAGCAACAACCCCCTCCATAGAACCCTTGCCTAAAAATTAAATTTGGATTTTAAATCATGTTTACCTCTAATAAAATTGGTCATTTTGTATCTTTCATTGAATTTGTAAAGTATAGATGTTCAAATATATATATATATATTTGAACATCTATACTTTACAAATTCAATGAAAGATACAAAATGACCAATTTTATTAGAGGTAAACATGATTTAAAATCCAAATTTAATTTTTAGGCAAGGGTTCTATGGAGGGGGTTGTTGCTCCTATTTTAATGAGCGGGTGACCCCATGGAAAATGAAAGGTATGGTGAAAGGAAATTTTAGAATCTTATCCTAAAAGTGAGGAGCTGGGTATTTTTAGGGGGAAAGTTTGAGGTGGTGAGAAAAAGAGGGGCTAGAGTATATATATATATATATATATATATATATATATATATATATATATATATATATATATATATATATATATATATATATATATATATCATTTTCTTTTTTATTTTAATAGGTCCATTAAGGAACGTAGAAATGATCAGAACAAAGTCCTAACTCTCCAAGACAACAATTTAAAAAATAACACCTACTACAAATATGAGTAAGTTCAATTATCAATATTTACAATCAAGTTTAATTAACAATTTACAATCAAGTTGAATATAAATAGGTAAAACACAAAGGTATAAAATTCTCAACATCTAAATCCATATTTATAATAACACAAGCGTTATTGTAAAACTTGTCCACCCCACGATCGTGACTCTCACCACCTAAAATAGGTCCCATGCTTTTAATTCTAGGTCTCTTGTCTAGCACATATCCAACTTCTTTCTCTTTGGGGTATGAATTCCCAACAATATTATCTATCATCCCAAATAGGTCCCACTGTTATCTTATGTCCTATAGAGGTATTGAAGATTTCAAAGCTTTTCTCACCAACATCAATCCCCTGTCCCATTTTGAACCTCTTAATCATGCAATCAAGTTTTCTCTTTTATTTTGATCATCATTTTCTAAAATGCTCTGCAAGCTTATCAAAATGCTATTAATATTTGCATGAATAAAATTTTCTAGCCATGTTGACAACACTCCACCATAACCCTTCTCAACCAAAGTTATTCCAACCAATAAAGAGTATGATGAGGTACAAATTCCGACTATCAATTGGAACCTTATCTCTCTCATGTCCAACCTCACAATTAAGAACACTGTTATTAGAATAAGAGTGTTTTGGTCTCTTTAAAATTCAATTTTATGTCTTCACAAGACCCCTTGCTTTTCCCATTTATATCAATTATGGCCACATGGCCTAGACCAACCCCTTGCAACCTTTATTTTTTCCAACTTTATTTTTCTTGGACATCTTCTTGCTACACATGTCATCCTCTAATTGGTGACAAGACCAAGGGGCACACACTATGTCTCTACCTTTGATGTGAACAAATATATGATTTCCATGCATCACATTCCAATCACATCGAGACCTTTTCAAAGGCTGACATGTGGATATTATAAATTGGGGTTGAAAATATAACAAAACCATGCAATTTATAAAGTCACTTTTTGAATCCATGATCCATAGCTTATCATTACCTGCCACGTGTTCTCTTATTTTGATCATAATTTTATTTTAAAGGTTATACATGTTCTATTAATAAAATCCACATAGCTTTTTATGCAAATAATATGCATGCCCTTAGAAAGACTAGGCTAGATTTTATGAAATCACATTTTTGTGACCTTATGAAAAGTGATTTGAAATCTATGGTGATACTAGGCTCACTTTATGACTGTGAGAAAATAAAGTGTGGCCACATGTCACTTACTAGTCTCAACTAAATGGAAAAGTGCAGACATAAAAATAAAATAAAGCTAATTGAGTAAACTCATAGATCCATAGATTTCAAAGTTAGCAATAAATACTGAGGCCATAATGGACTCTATGGTTGCAAGATAATCCTAACATTCCATGTGGATAATTTATAGAGAGATCATGGTGAAATCAAAAACCACATGGTGTAAGACACAAAATCAATATAAGAATGTATTCAATGAACCTAATGCATTCACCATTACATAGGGAATATAGAGTGAAAAATCTTAAGACTATTCAAATATATAGATATTCATAGATAAGGCCACATCAAAATTCCATAGGGATATTACTATTCTATTCACTAACAATATCTAAGTCCACAATATTTTTGTTATATCCACCCATTTGCTAGTCCATAGTGGTATGATCTTGAGCAGATTATTTGAGCCATAGTCCAGAGACCATTTAAAATATAATGATAAAAAACATAGACATAGCATAAATGTTAAGGCTGACCATCAAGTCATATATTATTTCATTAATGATCCTTGAAATCTAAATTAAAATATTATGTGAATTCACATGGCTATCATGTGTTGAATTGAATGAAAAATTGAATTTACAAGAACACTATGTGAATTTTAATTATGTTCATTACTTCATGTTTTGAATTTTATGGTTTTTTTAGACTGGTATCAAATTTAATTCTATGGGAATGAAAGATATCCTTCATCCATGGGGTAGCATCATGAGGCCTAGGGGTCATGGGATATCTTTTTTTTTGACATAGTTTTTTTGGATTAATGATGTGGATTTACCTATCAAATTTGTCTGAGTCATAATGGATTATCTGATCTTCCACATGGTAGAGCTCTTTCTCATCACAGACTCATGTTCCAACATATTCTTATTTTTCCTTACTATTGTCCAGCCAAAGTGAGACACCTTTCCTCCCCTAATTAGTTCATGGTCACAAGGTTGCATAAGTACCCAAACTCAACTTTATAGCTTTAGTTTTCCATGGCCACTTGTATTGAGACATGTGATACCTCTCCATTCACCACCAGGGCATAGGATGTTAGAGTTCATAATGATTACTTATTTCATTCCATGCACCCTTTCAATATTATAATTTACCTTTATAGCCTTTATGTGTGCAAATTTGTTCACTTCACACCATAAGTGTTTTTTTTTTGTTATGGGCAATACCCGATGCCCAATTTAATTTTTTGTGAACATGGTATCTCCATCATTAATGTTGTGGCATCACAGAGCCTCAAGATCATGAGATAATTTTTATTTTATCATCAATTTTTTTGTGATGGGCAGTACTCAAATATATGGATTTAGTTCTCCATGTCCACTTATATTGAAACACATGGAATCTCTCCATTCACCAAAAGGTTACAAGTATCAAATATCATAATAATTCATTCAGTCTATTTGTTTACTTGTCGTGGTCCCTTTATATTGTTTGGTGATAGATTATCAATACCCTCTACCATGCATCTCAGTTATTTGATTTTGACCAATCATATTGTAATACATGGCCTTGTCCAATTAGTCATAGCTTAATGGGTTCCTAGAGTCAAAAAGGTTGATGAAGTTAAATCTACTTTAAATCATGTTTATAGAGTATTTATCAATTTTAATGCTTCACATGAAGTGATCAAACCTATAGACAAAAAATATGAAGATGATCATGACAAAAATAGAAAGTCTTTAATTGACGGATATAAGAACAAACCTTTTTCCATTGAAATAATTTCACTTATTGATGAAGATTGATATTGGACATATAATCCAAGATGAAAAAGAGATAAAAAAAATTAGAGGTGAAGATTATTACAACTATTGTGAGAGTATTTCTAGAGTTTTATTTATTTCAACATGTGAATCAAATAAACGGATTAATTTTTTTTGTCAGATTGATTACTATACATGACATTTAATGATATACAAAGAGATAATGGAATTGATGATTATGCTTTTAATTCAAATTTGAATTCATTCAATTATAATCCATGGAATGTCGAGAGAAACATAATTCCATAAGATTTTAAAATTCATGGTGGTTATGAAGATGATGATAATCAACCTATTCAACAAAGTATAATGGAACATGAGTGAGAAATTATATCTAGGATACAACATGGCCAAGTTATAAAAGTTAGTGAAATAGATATGTTGGAAAGAAGAGATATTAATAGAAAATGATCATGGAATAATGATTATTGAGGTGAATAATACACAAATAAAATGATAAAATTCATAAGCACCATGAAATATAATGGGTTTTTCATAGATGATGATATATCACCAACTATGAATTATGGAAACTTGGACCTACTATAAAAAAAAGAACTTGATATAATCATGACACATTATCATGTATGTCAAAATAGTTTTCTATTATGCATGATAATCCAAGGAATAATAGGAACAATAAATATGATGATATAACACCAAATATGAATTATAGAACCATGGGTACTAAACAAAAATAAGTACTTGATATAATTATGACATATTATCATGTAGGGAAAAATAATTTGCCCATTATACATGATAATCTAAGGATCAATAAGAACAATAAAATCATATATAATTGGTTTCATTCATAGATAACTTCAAGATGTAACATTTAAAGAGTGTTTTCCACTTCTATTACTTGCACCAATTGGTGTTGTAACATTCAATATTGGTGCCTTAATTATCCATGCACGAATTTGAATCCCAATCAATGATTTTATCTAATTAGAAAGAACAAGACTTATAAATTCCAAATAAGATATTTAATACAAAAAATACATATTGATTGATGAAAAAATGAGATTCATTAGAAAAAAATTTCTATAAAACATAGACTATAGATTTCATCAAACATTTCCTAAAAATTAAAACATGAGTTTTGATGGTATATCTATGATTTTGGTTAGAGATTTGGGTCAAATTATTTATGTTAGTGATAGACCACCATACGATAGTAACATAAGTGAAAAAATATTGTGGGAAGAATTGAAAATAGTTGTTACTTTGGAAAAGATCTTTTGACAAGAAGGATAAAGTGAGGACCAAAAAAGTTTTCATCAACTTCTAACAAATATGAGAAATGCAAAGCTAACAATTAATGATTAGAAGCTATTAATGACAAGAACCAATGTTGGAATAGATAGATCCACTAATGAAGGATTTGATAATTCCATTCATTTATTTTCCATCCCATGAAAATAATTCATAATTTATTTTGTCTTTAGAAGTGATTAATTTTTTTTTTTAAATGTAGATTTAAAACATTTTTTAGCCAAAAATATAACTATCGATATATGCTTTACCGTAAGAAGGGAATTATAAAATTATTTGACTATCATACATATCTTAGATAAAATTATGTAAAATATGTCAAGATATATCAATTTCAAGGCCTCTATTCGACTTATGTCAAAAATTCAATGTGATGACAATGATATCTCTCGACATATTTTACATAAGATTTATGTAAGATATGTATGCTAGTTATTAAAAAAAATTATATATTATAAACCTATGTAAAATATATTTTTCTATCATATTTATACTCTATCTAGTCCCATATTTAATTTTTTTTAAAAAAAATTGGTAACACAATTAATGTATTGTTAGTTGTAATATATTACTTATTACCCTATCATGAAGGTAATAGTATAAATCTAGAGTTCGAAGCAGCCTTGGTATTATTCAACCAACTTGGTGGACTCAATGGGGGACTAAATTTGATGGTTGTATGACTGTATTTGTTTTGTTTAATGATAACATATAACTAAATTTAAATCTTTTTTTTTTGAAATAATTGTATTCTTATTTTTTGCTTTACATTTAGGATCATCATCATAATATTTCATAAGCCACTTTCACTTAATGAAGGATGTGGTGGTGCATTGTAATGGAGTGAGCATGTTACTTTTAATTCTAACCTTAAATTTGACATCCATTTAACTATCATTTTATATTTTTTTTTCCATTTTAGAAAAACTTGGCCAACATTATTATTCTACCCACAACAAAATACAATGATTATATATAATAAAAATACAATTAATTTTCAAACTACAACATATATGTTTATGTTTGAGGCTGATATTATTATTATACCTGCAAATAAATATTGTGCTTATATATATATATATATATATATATATATATATATATACAATTAATTTTTACAATATATCTTATATATTATGTTTGAAGGAAAAACCACACACCATGAGATAATAAACAAGTTGAGATTTTTTCCATTTAATGAAGATCCCTTGATAACAGATATGACTTTTCAGCATAAGTAATAGCTTCAAAAAAAATTATAGAGGTATTACATAGCTCTTTGCAATCTAACAAGTGTGATTGCATATGGCTTTCACACTTGTTATATTACGAAGAGATCTACAAATACCTCTATAAATTCTTGTGAAGCTATTGCTTATGGTGCAGAGTCATATTGGTTGTCAACGACTCCTAATTAAATGGGAAAAGTGTCAAGTTGTTTATTATCTCACGGTGTATAGTTGCTCCTTAAAATATAATATAGAAGGTGTATTGTAAAAATTAATTGTATTTTTCTATATATAAAAACATGGTATTTATTTACATGTATAATAATATTGTCAGCTTCAAACATAATATATATGTTATATCATAAAAAAAACTATAATTATTTTTATATATAAGCATTGTATTTCTTTGTGGGTAGAATAATAATGTCGGCTATTTTTTTTAAATAGAAAAAAATATTAAATGACGGTCAAATGGATGTCAAATTTAAATTTAAAATTAAAAGTTAACACACACACTCCATTACAACCCACCACTACCTCCTAAGATGCCATTGTATAACATCTATCAATATAATTAATTATAAATAAGCTAAATATTTATCTATCAAATTAATATAAGTGTATTTTTTAATTTATAAAATATATTATAAATTTAAAAAATAATTAGATTCATTATAAATAAATAATACACTAATTTGTCAAAATAATATGTTAATTTTTTAATTTATTAAATATATTATAAATTATAAAAATGATTTGATTAATTAAAATATTTATTTGTGAAATTATTATAAGTAGAGTGGTATAAAGTGAGTTTTGATGGGTCATCAAAACACAACCCAAAAAATTCAGATGTAGGGGTGGTTATAAGAAATCATAAGGGTAAGTCATAGCATACATAATTGCCTATATCAAAATTAACATAAAAAATATAGCAGAAGTAGAGAGCCTTATTCTAATAATGACGTTGGCTTTGTAAGAAAATATTAAGAACACCATGATAGAAGGGGATTCACTCATAGTCATCAAAGCCATAAATAATAGTAAAAATATTCACTGGAGAATTAAAGAATGATTGAAGAATTAAAAAAAATTGAAATTATTTTGAGTGACTTTAAAGCATACTTCGAGAAGGAAATCGAGTAGTAGATTCACTGACAAACTTTAGGCTTCAATTCCACTCAAAAGATAAGAAATGAAACATGAAAAGTATCAAATATTTTATGCTTTCATAGTCCATAACATTACATTAATTTTTTTTGGAAAAACTGTATTGATTTTTGATACTCAATGTTTCAGATCCTCTTCCATGATCTTTGATTAGGATAAAAAATTAATGTGAAATATCACAACCTATCAGTTCTTTTTAGAATCTTTTAACTACGGTTAATTTATTAATTTAAAAAAAATTTATAACAATTAATTTATTAATTTATAAACTTTTTACAACGGCTATTTTCTCTTATTTTTAAGAACTGATAAGACTTGTTCTACATTAATCTTTTTTTCTTATAAAAGATCACGGAAGAGGATCCTAAATATTGAGCATAAAAAATCAACACAATTTTTTTTTTAAAAAGGTATTGTAATGAAAAGTATCACTGAAACAAATAGATAAAATAATTAAAATAAATTATAAGAAAAAGACTGCACATATTTGTAAACAAGTTATTTTTAACTACATGCATCATGCATACAAATCATTTTTAGAAAGTTTATTTAATAGATAAACATGCATGTAAATGTCTGAGACTTGTTAAAGGAACCCTTGTTATTTTTAGAAAGTATGATTATACTAAATTCTCAATCCAGAATTTAGAAAATCTTTTTATAAAAACTATTTTCTTGTTATCTTTGCATGTTGTTTTCTTAATTTGTATTCATATCAATAAGTTTTTTAAATATCAACAAAAAATATTATAAATATATTTTTTAATTTATAAAATATTTTATAAATTTAATATAGATAAACATTTTAATACAAATTCTACATTTTAATAATGAATAGTATTAACTAAAATATTATTAAAATAATTTTATATCTATTTTTAACCTTCACATATCAAATCACTAGTATAATGATAAATAATCTTAAATATTAAAATTGTAAATAACAATTATAATTATAGATATTAATATACAAATAAAATCTTTTAATATATACACCTACATTACATGTACACACCTCCTTCAATTTATGGACTGTGAAAGTCTAAAAGTGCTAATTATTTTATGGACTGCAAAAGTCTAAATGATTCAAAGTGAAAACTTTTGGGTATGCACTAGATGAATAAATTAAAATAGTTCAAAATTTATCAATTTTAACAAAAAATGGTCTCTCTCAATAAACATCGATTACCACCAAAAATACATCTAGAAGAAAAATAAAAGCATTAATAAGCCAAATACAAATTGTATTTTCAAAAAAAAATTAAAACAAATTCCCCTACCCTTACAAAATTCCAACCCGACCTCTTGGTAGGGTTGGGGGGGCCGGGGCGGCGAGGGGGAAGTGCTTTTCCTTTTCCCTTTTTTTTTAAAACTAAAAAACAATAAAAAAGAACTTCTTACAATATTGTTTTTCTATTAAAAACAATTTTAAAACTTCTCCAAAATCCCACCGAACTCACTTAGTCAATCTACCAACTGGCCTGTACGCATTTCATGCTTGACAATTCACAAATTAATATTTAAAGAATCAAAATTACTGACTGCATGAATTTTTGAAAAGTGAAGGATGCGTTGGAGGTAGGTGGATGTGCTTAAAGTCGTGTGGACTGCATGTTTCCGTAATCGCCAGGCATTTTCGGCGAGGAGCAGGTGATGGCATGGAAAAGGTGGTGGACGCCATCCATGACAAGGGCGGCATCATTTTCTGCTAGCTCTGGCACGTTGGTAGGGCGTCCCCCACAGGTTCGAAAACTTGAGCATAGGAGACATCTAACTGAAACAATTGTCGAAAGAAAAATTTCAGATGTTGTTGGATTTTTTATTAGTAGAGAAAAGTAGAATATTTATCAATTTAAATGTTTTATATGAGGTGATCAAACGCATAGATAAAAAAGATGAAGATGAGCATGACAAAAAATAAAGCGTATTTAATTGACAGATACAAGAACAAACCTTTTTTCATTGAAATAATTTCACTTATTGATGAAGATAGAGCTTGGACATATAATCCAAGGTGAAAAAGATAAAAAATTAGAGGTCAAGAGTATTATAATTATTGTGAGAGTATTTCTAAGGTTTTTATTTATCGCTACATGTGAATCAAATACATAGATTGATTTTTTTATCACAGTTATTACTATACAAGACATTTCATGATATACAAAGAGATATTGGAATTGATGATTATGCAATAAAATCAAATTTGGATTCATTCAATTATAATCCATGGCATGTTGAGAGAAGAATAATTCCATAAGATTTTGAAAGTCATGGTGATTATGAATATGAGGATAATTAACCTATTCAATAAAATATATAGAATATGAGTGGGAAATCATATCTAGGCTACAATGTGACCAAGTTATTGAAGTTAGTGAAATAGATATGTTCGAAAGAAGAGATCTTGACAGAAAAGCATAATGGAATAATGATTATCAAGGTGAATAATACACAAATAAAATGATAAAATTCATAAGCATCATGAAAGATAATAGGTTTTTCATGGATGATGATTTATCATTAAATATGAATTATGGAACCTTTGATCTACTATAGAAAAACAAGCACATAATATAATCATGACACATTATCATGTAGGTCAAAATAGTTTTCCATTATGCATAATAATCTAAGGAACAATAGAAACAAGAAAGATGATGATATAACACCAAATATGAATTATAGAATCATGGGTAGTAAACAAAACAATCAATTGATTTAATTATGACATATTATCATGCAAGCCAAAATACTTTGTCATTATGCATGATAATCCAAGGGACAATAGGAATAAAAAATCATATATAATTGGTATCATTCATCGAGCACTTCAAGATGTAACATTCAGAGAGTATTCTCCACTTATATTACTTGCACCAATTGGTGTTGTAACATTCAATATTGGTGCCTCAATTATCCATGCATAAATTCAAATTCCAATCAAGGATTTTGTTGAATTAGAAAGAACACGACTTATAAATTTCAAATAAGATATTTTATACATAAAATACATATTGATTGATTAAATGAGATTGATTAAACAAAAATTTTCTATAAAACATAGACTATAGATTTCATCAAACATTTCCTAAAAATAAAAACATGATTTTTGGTGGTATATCTATGATTTTGGTTAGAGATTTGGGTTGACTTATTTCTATTAGTGATATACCACCATACGATAGTAACATAAATGCAAAACTATTGTGGGAAGAATTCAAAATAGTTGTTACTTTAGATAAGATCTTTAGACAAAAAGGAGAAAGTGAGGACCAACAAAGGTTTTGGCAACTTTTGATAAATTTGAGAGATGTAAATCTGGCAATTGATGATTAAAAGCTATTGATGATAAGAACCAATGTTGGAATAAATAATGTACATAACCACAATAGAAGAATATAATATTCACTGAATATAACTATTTCATGTAACATTACAACCAAATAAGGAAGTGTTAATGCACTAACAAGATGTACAAATGATGAAATTTATGTGGAGTTATTTATTGTTAAGGATTCAAGGGCCATGTTAACATCTAATCTTTGGATAGAAGTAGGTCTTGTAAATAAAGCTCTAGGGCATATTATAAGTATAATATACAAAGCTAAGAGTGTCCCACTAGAACCATCGACATATATTATGGTTAAGCTTGACAGTTACTCAAAAATATAATTTAAAGTTAAAACTCCATATACAATTCAAATTGCACCAATCCAAAGGGGATGCACAAACCAACTCCCATTACAGTTGGCTTAGGCATTAACAATACACAAATCACAAGGTTTTACTCTTTCAAAAGTCCCAATTGATATAGGCTAAAAATAAAGAACATGGTTAACATGTGTGGCTATATCATGTGTAAAGTCCTTAGAAAGATTAAAAATATTATTACCATTTACATATGACTGCTATGAAAATGCTAAAAAATAGAAAACAACTTTCCAAACAAGAAGCTGAGGAAGAGAAGTTTAATTTCTTAGAGTCCATACATAACGTCATGTACTTATCCAAAAAATTATTTTTATGAATATGAAATGATTCATTATTTCACATGTTATATGATATGTATGACACATTTTGATGAGTATTAAATGATTCTTTAGTTTAAACATTTTATCTTAAGCATATTATGCATTTAGGTGATTTAATGTAATATATATTATACTTTTAGATGATTTAATGTGATGTATATTATAATTTTAAAACTATATAAAAAACTTCATATTATATGTTAAATAAATATGCAATATGTATGAATGCTACTATTATACCTATCTTAGATAAATATATTTAAAAGAGGCAGAAAGAGATCATTTTCATGGTACCTATTTTGTATTATATTTGTGACATAAATAGAATAATCATCCCAAAAATAATATATCTCGATGTCTTTAACATAAATTTATCTAAGATAAATACGCTAATAAATAAATGTGTTTTAATCTAACTTGGATTCATTTATCTATTCCACATGCAAAATAAATATTGCCCTTTTACCTTTAAAATTTTATTATTAATAGAAATCTTATTCCTATTTAATACATAATCAATTTATATGTAGAATTTCAAAACAATATTTCCTTAATATTTAGTTATAAAAACATATTTTTAAAAATTAAAAATAAAATATATAATTTACAACCAACGAACATGATTCTATAATTTGTCTCACCCTAGGAAGTGAATTATATTTTAATTTTATTAATTTTAAATAAAAAATTAATTTTATATCTCATGAAAATAATTCACAATTTATTTTGTTGTAAGAAGTGATTAAAAAGTCTTTTTTTTTTAATTATAGATTTAAAACAATTTATTACCCAAAATATATATATATATATATATATATATATATATATATATATATATATATATATATATATATATATATACTTTACTGTAAGAAGGGAATTACAAAATTATTTGACTAGCATACATATCTTAGATAAATCTACGTAAAACATGTCAAGAGATATTATTATCAATGCCTCTATTCCACTTATGTCACAAATTCAATTTCATAATAATGAGATCTTGTGATGTATTTTACATAGATTTATTTAAAATATGTATGCTAGTTATTAAAAATAATATTATATATTATAAAGCTATGTAAAAGCTATTTTTCTATCCTGTTTATACTCTATCTAATTCCCTTATTTAATTTTTAAAAAAAAATGATAACACAATTGATATGTTGCTAGCTGCAACACATTACTTATTACCCTATCCTGAAGGTAATAGTCTAAAGCTAAATTTGGAGACGGATTTGGTATTATTCAACTAACTCGGTGGACTCAATGGGAGACTAAATTTGCTGGTCGTATGATTGTATTTATTTTGTTTAATTGTAAAACATAATTAAATTTTAAATCTTTTTTTTTGAAATAATTTTATTCTTATTTTTTGCTTTACATTTAAGATCATCGTCAATAATATTACATAAGTCACTTTCACCTAATGAAGGATGTGGTGGTGGGTTGTAATGGAGTGAGTGTGTTAAATTTTAATTCTAACCTTAAATTTGAAGTGTATTTGACTGTCATTTTATATTTTTTCCCATTTCAAAAAAACTTGGTTGACAGTATTATTCTACCTACAAAGAAATACAATAATTATATATAAAAAGAAATATAATTAATTTTTACAATACAACATACATATTATGTTTGAGGTTGACATTATTATTATACCCGTAGATAAATATCATGCTTATATATACAGAAAAATAAAATTAATTTTTAAAATATAACTTATATATTATGTTTGAAGGAGAAACCATACACCGTGAGACAATAAAAAAGTTGACACTTCTGTCGTTTAATGAGGAGCCCTTGACAACCGATACGACCCCACACCATAAGAACAACTTTGACAGAATTTATAGAGGAATTACAGAGCTCTTTCAATCTAACAAGTGTGATTTCATATATTTTTCACACTTGTTAGATTGCAAAGAGCTCTACAAGACCTTAATAAATTCGACCAAAGTTGTTACTTATGATGCAAGGTTATATCGATTATCAAGGGCTAGTAATTAAATGGCAAAAGTGTCAACTTGTTTATTATCTCATGGTGTATGGTTACTTCTTCAAACATAAAATATAAGTTATATTGTAAAAACTTATATATATATATATATATATATATATATATATATATATATATATATATATATATATATATATATATATATATATATATATATATATATAAGCACAATATTTCTTTACAGATATAATAATAATGTTAGCCTCAAACATAATATATATGTTGTATTATAAAAATTAATTGGTTTACTTTTTATATATAAACGTTATATTTCTTTGTAGGTGGAATATAATGTCAATAGTTTTTTTTTTTAATGCAAAAAATATAAAATGATGGTCAAATGGACGTCAAATTTAAGGTTAAAATTAAAAGTTAATATACTCACTCTATTACAACCCACCACCACCTTGTAGGATGCCATTGTAAAATATCTATCGACATAATTAATTATAAATAAGTTAAATATTTATTTGTCAAATTAATATAAGTGCAATTTTTTAATTTATAAAATATAGTATAAATTTAAAAAATAATTAGATTCATTATAAATAAATAATACATTTATTTGTCAAATTATTATGTGTAATTTTTTAATTTATAAAATACATTATAAATTTAAAAAATGATTTGATTAATTATAATAAATAAAATATTTATTTGTGAAATTACTATAAGTAGAGTGGTATAAAGTGAGTTTTGATGAGGCATCAAAACATAACCCAAAGAAATCAGAAGATGTAGGGGCGGTTATAAGAAATCACAAGGGCAAGTCATAGCATGCATAGTTGCCTATATCAAAATCAACATAAACAATATAGCCGAAGTAGAGAGTTTTATTTTAAGAATGACGTTGGCTTTGTAAGAAAAGATTAAGAACACCATGATAGAAGGGGATTCACTCATAGCCATCAAAGCCATAGATAATAGCAAAAGTATTAATTGGAGAATTAAACAAATGATTAAAGAGGCACCAAAACTTTGGAACTATTTTGAGGGAATGACTATGAAGCATACTCCCGAGAAGGAAATTGATTAGTAGATTAGCTGACAAACTTTTGGCTTCAATTCCACTCAAAAGATTAGAAATGAAACATGAAAAGTATCATAGGTACAAGTAGATAAAATAATTAAAATAATTTATAAAGAAAAAATGCACATATTTGTAAATAAGTTAGTTTAAACTACATGCATCATGCATGCAAATCTTCTTTAGAAAGGTTATTTAACAGATAAACTTGCATGTAAATGTTTGGAACTTGTTAAAAGAACCCTTGTTGTTTTTAGAAAGTATGATTATACTAAATTCTCAAGGTACAATTTAGAAAATATTTTTATAAAAATTAGCTTCTTATTATCTTTGTATATTATTTTCTTATTTTTTATTAATATCAATATTTATTTATTTTTAATCGGTAACCGGTTCTTTTTTGACTTGGGAGAACCTTATATAGGAAACAATGCCCCCTGAGGAATCAACTACCAATGACAAGGGAAACCCGAACACAAGGCCTCATAAGTAAAACCCATGTTCCTTACCATTTGGTAACCATCACAAAAACATCTCAATAATATTTTTAATTATCAACCAACAAATATTATAAATATAATTATTTAATTTATAAAATATTTTATAAATTTAATATAAAAAAATATTTTAATATAAATTATATATTTTAATAATGAATAACATTAAATCAAATATTATTAAAATAATTATATATCTATTTTTTACCTTCACATATCAAATCACTACAATAATACTAAATATTAAAATTGTAAACAACAATTATAATTATAAATATTAATATACAAATAAAATCTTTTAATAATACATGTACATGTACACACCTCCCTAATTTTATGGACTGCGAAAGTCTAAAAGCCTTAATTATTTTGTAACCTTAAAAGACTCAAAGCGAAAACTTTTCGGAAGCATATAATTACCATACCAAACACTAAACAAAAGGTCAAACACATATCCTCGATCGTCAAACTTCACACAGGAAGCTTCCGAAAATGCCGAACTCGGATCCGCCAAATCTGTGCTTTTGCCCTTCTGGACTTTGCTTCTACGACTCTATGATCCCACGTGTACTGTACTCGGACGGTGAGTAGTTGGAGAAAGTATTACGATGAATCTACACCAGTTGTTCCACTAACTTTTAACTATAAATACGCCACACTCAAAATGGAAACCACTCTCTGTCGAAGAAAGAATCAGCTTATAACACTCGCGATAAACCGATTCTTCTTTCAAAATGGGGAGAGAATGTATTTCTGATTCGCATGCAGGGCCGACAGACACCATTCCTCACCTTCTTTCGCCCTTTCAGATGGGTTCGCCGTTTCGACTTTCCCACAGGTATGTCTAAAAATTTGGCATCTCTGCAATCTTTACACGTTGTTAGCGTGTTTTAACGGATCGATGCGTTGCAGAGTTGTGTTGGCTCCCGTAACTCGGTGCCGTGCGTTAAACAACGTCCCTCAGCCTGCCCACGTCAAATTCTACTCGCAACGAACCACCTCGGGAGGCCTCCTCATCTCAGAAGCAACCGCAGTATCACCGCAGGCCATTGGGTATGCACTGAGATGAATAAATTAAAAATATGTGCCAAGCAGGACGACGATTAAAGAGATGTTGCTTTGAATGGTATGCAGGTTTCCACATTCGCCAGGCATTTTCGACGAGGAACAGGTGAAGGCTTGGAAAAAGGTGGTGGACGCCGTCCACGACAAGGGCGGCGTCATTTTCTGCCAGCTCTGGCACGTAGGAAGGGCGTCGCACACAGGTTCGAAAATTCGGGCAATCCCTCAGACTTCATTGGAGTTATTCGTGGATTCATTGTTTTTTGTTTTAATCACGGTTTTATGTTGTGATCTTAGTTAAGAATACCCAAATTTATTCAGAACACGATTCTAATCTCATCTATCAAGATTTACTCGCTGTGATTTTAGGTTAAGAATACCCAAATTTATCAAGATCATGATTCTAGTTTCATCGTTTATAATATCAAGATTTACTAGCAATAATAATTGATCCCTGATGAAATATTGATTGCAGTTTATCAGATCAAAGGGGAGGCTCCGATATCGTCCACCGCCAACCCAATTCCGAAGGAATGGACCATCATGATGCCGGACGGTTCGAATGCCAATTTTTCTTCACCGCGGGCGGTTGCGACGTCAGAAATACCTGCAATTGTGCAGCAGTTCCGCGCGGCGGCGAAGAATGCCATGGCGGCGGGGTTCGACGGGATTGAAATACACGCAGCGCACGGATACCTGATCGACCAGTTCCTCAAGGACGGCGTGAATGACAGGATGGACGATTACGGCGGGTGCTTGGAGAACAGATGTCGTTTTGCAATTGAGGTGTTGGAGGCGGTGGTAAATGAGATTGGCGCAGAGCGCACTGCCATACGACTGTCGCCCATCATAGACCACATGGGGGCTGCCGATTCCGACCCTCTCTCCCTCACCTTTCACTTAATTCACCTGTTCAATTCGTATCCTCTGGCTTATCTCCACATGACCGAGCCGCGATTCACCAAAGAAGGCCTGAGAGTGGACGGGGCAGGGGAGGGTGAGAGCATGGATGAAAAAATGTGGAATATCGTGAAAAGAGAGTACCGAGGAAGGCTTATGAGGAGTGGGGGATATACGAGACAGGCTGCCATGGAGGCCATATCGAGCGGGAGTGCAGACATGATATCGTTCGGCAGGCTTTTCATTTCGAATCCAGATCTGCCTCTCCGATTCGCCCTGGAAGCCAAGCTGAGCAAATATGACAGATCCACTTTCTACACGAATGACCAGGTCGTCGGATATACAGATTATCCATTTTACATCGATTCCCCAAAGGTGAATTCAAAACAGAATAACACGGGATTCAAATCTTGATTTTTTTGTTAAACTAAATAGGCTTTCTACAAACAGTCAAACATGCCCCCATTGATCATCTCTGTCGAATTGAAATATGCATTAATTGTTCAAAAAGATATCTTTGTTATTTGTAGTAAGTGGCTACGGATTTCCTTGATGTAGTTGGCCTTATATTACAGACACTTACCATATACAAACTAAGTGGTCTTATGGAGGGGTTTCCTAAATTTTTTAAGGAGGTGATGTAGAGTAAATTTAGGAGCGTATGTAGCAAAAGTGGGTTTATAGAATTAAAAATTTATATTTTTAAAGTGGTCCTATGGAAAAAAAAAAAAAATTATATTCTTATTTTATTGGAGATAATATTAAAAATTATTATCTTTTTATTTATAACTAAAGTTTACATAAATTTTGTCTACTCATATATTTACAAATGGTAAAATATCTTCGCACATATGGGAAATTCCATCAATTAGTAGAATATCTTCCTACAAAATAGAAGCACATATGGAAAACTCTAGCCCCTCTTTTTCTTACCCCCTCAAACTTTCCCCCTAAAAATACCCAGCTCCTCACTTTTAGGATAATATTCTAAAATTTTCTTTTACCATACCTTTCATTTTCCATGGGGTCACCCGCTCATTAAAAATAGGAGCAACAACCCCCTCCATGGAACCCTTGCCTAAAAATTAAATTTGGATTTTAAATGACATTTACCTCTAATGAAGTTGGTCATTTTGTATCTTTCATTAAATTTGTAAAGTATAGATATCCAAATATATATATCATTTTCTATTTTCTTTTAATAGGTCCATTAAGGAACGTAGACATGATCAGAACAAAGTCCTAACTTTCCAAGACAACACTTTAAAAAATAACACCTACTACAAATATGAGTAAGTTCAATTATCAAGATTTACAAGCAAGTTTAATTAACAATTTACAATCGAGTTAAATATAAATAGGTAAAACAGAAAGGTATAAAATTCCTAACATCTAAATTCATATTTATAAGAACACAAGCGTTATTGGAAAACTTGTCCACCCCACGATCGTGACTCTCACCACCTAAAATAGGTCCCATGCTTCTAATTCTAGGTCTCTTGGCTAGCACATATCCAACTTCTTCCTCTTTGGGGTATGAATTCCCAACAATATTATCTATCATCCCAAATAGGTCCCACTGTTATCTTACGTCCTATAGAGGTATTGAAGATATCAAAGCTTTTCTCACTAGCATCAATCCCTTGTCCTATTTTGAACCTCTTAATCATGCAATCAAGTTTTCTCTTTTATTTTGATCTTCATTTTCTAAAATGCTCTGCAAGCTTATCAAAATGCTATTAATATTTGCATGAACAAAATTTTCTAGCCATGTTGACAACATTCCACCATAAACCTTCTCAACCAAAGTTATTCCAACCAATAAAGAGTATGAGGAGGTACAAATTCTCACTATCAATTGGAACCTTATCTCTCTCATGTCCAACCTCTCAATTAAGAAAATTGTTATTAGAATAAGAGTGTTCTAGTCTCTTTAAAATTCAATTTTATGTCTTCACAAGACCCCTTGCTTTTCCCATTTATATCAATTATGGCCACATGGCCTAGACCAACCCCTTGCAACCTTTACTTTTTCCAACTTTATTTTTCTTGGACATCTGCTCGCTACACATGTCATCCTCTAATTGGTGACAGGACCAGGGGGCACACACTGTGTCTCTACCTTGGATGTAAACAAATATATGATTTCCATGCATCACATTCTAATCACATTGAGACCTTTTCAAAGGTTGACATGTGGTTATTATAAATTGGGGTTGAAAATGCAATACAACCATGCAATTTATAAAGTCACTTTTTGACTCCATGATCCATAGCTTATCATTACCTGCCACGTGTTCTCTTATTTTGATCATAATTTTATTTTAAAGGTTATACATGTTTTATTAATAAAATCCACATAGCTTTTTATGCAAAGAATATGCATGCCCTTGGAAAGACTAGGCTAGATTTTATGAAATCACATTTTTGTGACCTTATGAAAAGTGATTTGAAATCTATGGTGATACTAGGCTCACTTTATGACTGTGAGAAAATAAAGTGTGGCCACATGTCACTTACTAGTCTCAACTAAATGGAAAAGTGCAGACATAAAAATAAAATAAAGCCAATTGAGTAAACTCATAGATCCATAGATTTCAAAGTTAGACATAAATACTGAGGCCATAATGGACTCTGTGGTTGCAAGATAATCCTAATATTCCATGTGGAGCATTTATAGAGAGATCATGGTGAAATCAAAAACCACATTGTGTAAGACACAAAATCAATATAATATTGTATTCAATGAACCTAATGCATTCACCATTACATAGGGAATATAGAGTGAAAAATCTTGAGACTATTCAAATATATAGATATTCATAAATGAGGCCACATCAAAATTCCATAGGGATATTACTATTCTATTCACTAACAATATCTAAGTCCACAATATTTTTGTTATATCCACCCATTTGCTAGTCCATAGTGGTATGATCTTGAGCAGATTATTTGAGCCATAGTCCAGAGACCATTTAAAATATAATGATAAAAAACATAGACATAGCATAAATGTTAAGGCCAACCATCAAGTCATATATTATTTCATTAATGATCCTTAAAATCTAAATTAAAATATTATGTGAATTCACATGGCTATCATGTGTTGAATTGAATGAAAAATTGAATTTACAAGAACACTATGTGAATTTTAATTATGTTCATTACTTCATGTTTTGAATTTTATGGTTTTTTTAGACTAGTATCAAATTTAATTCTATGTGAATGAAAGATCTCCTTCATCCATGGGGTAGCATCATGAGGCCTAGGGGTCATGGGATATATTTTTTTTTTGACATAGTTTTTTTGGATTAATGATGTGGATTTACCTATCAAATTTGTTTGAGTCATAATGGATTATCTGATCTTCCACATGGTAGAGCTCTTTCTCATCACAGACTCATGTTCCAACATATTCTTCTTTGTCCTTACTATTGTCCACCCAAAGTGAGACACCTTTCCTCCCCTAATTAGTTCATGGTCATAGCGTTGCATAAGTACCCAAACTCAACTTTATAGCTTTAGTTCTCCATGGCCACTTATATTGAGACATGTGATACCTCTCCATTCACCACTAGGGCATAGGATGTTAGAGATCATAATGATTCCTTGTTTCATTCCATGCACCCTTTCAATATTATAATTTACCTTTATAGCCTTTATGTGTTCAAATTTGTTCACTTCACACCATAAATGTTTTTTTGTGATGGGAAATACCCAATGCCAAATTTAATTTTATGTGAACATGATATCTCCATCATTCATGTTGTGGCATCACAGAGCCTCAAGATCATGAGATAATTTTTATTTTATCATCAATTATTTTGTGATGGGAAGTACTCAACTATATGGATTTAGTTCTCCATGTCCACTTATATTGAGACACATGGCATCTCTCCATTCACTAAAAGGTTACAAGTATCAAATATCATAATAATTCATTCAGTCTATTTGTTTACTTGTCGTGGTCCCTTTATATTGTTTGGTGATAGATTATCAATACCCTCTACCATGCATCTCAGTTATTTGATTTTGACCAATCATATTGTAATACATGGCCTTGTCCAATTAGTCATAGCTTAATGGGTTCCTAGAGTCAAAAAGGTTGATGAAGTTAAATCTACTTTAAATCATGTAACTTTTAAGTGAACACGTGCCACTCCAATGGAGTCATGGACTAACGAACATCACAAATGGAATTTTCGTAACATACCCACTAGGATCCACTTAGAAATACACATTTTTTTTATATAAGTAACATATTCTTTTATTAGAATTTTCCACAAGAATCTAATTAGTGATACATATAAAACATTCTCACTATCCATCTAGCAATGCGAAATTTGGTTAACATAAATATAACCAACAAATTCATACAGATTATTGCCTACCATCAAGCATAAAACATGCTAAACACAAGAATAATCAAAATGTATATATTTAGTCTATCAAACATATGATTGAATCTCCACAACATCATTTATCACATAAATAACAAGCAAACAAATATAGTTTATACCAACCAAGTATAATCTTTGTTTAGTTTTCATAATCTAATTTTTGCAAGTCGATTCAAATATATAGTACAAGAAGTAATAAAAAAATCCATCATTTTTTATACATAGTACTTACTTTCAAGCAGTCAGTCATAATATTTACAAATAATCAAATAATTCATAAACCAAGTTATAACATAATATTTCATTTAAATAGTTTATTCTATTTCTAGGAGACTATTTTCATATGGTTATAGTTTTTGGTCCCTTGAAAACCTTATGACTTATTTTGACCATCCATTTAGCTATAAGTATAGGCATATGACCCATTACACCTATATATGCAATATTTTTATATGGTTACTTAAGTCCATATATAAATATGTTTCCTATATATGAATAGTTATACAATATGATATGTACCATATATAAGCAGACAAACAATATAAAAATACTATATCAATGGTCAAATATATATCTTAATCAATAAATCCATATGATTTCAATAATCATTATAACTTGCCTGTTCACAAGATATATTGACGATCTTTATAAGATAAGGGATTCAACAATGTAATTTTCCTTCATAATTTTTATCCCTAACTAAATATTTTTTATCCTAATATAATCAAAGCATATATAAATATGTACACAAGTTCTTATGACAACATAGTCTTTTGTATCGTGGTTTACATATAATTATTCAACAATACACAAATCACTCTTATATGATACTCTTAATTTCTATTAAATACAAATCACTAAAACCATGATATTATACCATTCAAAATCTATGCTTATAGGCACACATCCATGTGCGTGTGTGCATGTGTGCGTGTGCGTGTGCGTGTGCGTGTGCGTGTGCGTGTGCGTGTGCGTGTGTGTGTGTGTGTGTGGGTGTGTGTGTGTGTGTGTTTGTGTGTTTGTTTATGTTCTTAGATAGCTATAATTTGTATATTTACACACCCTACATAATGTATACTACATAATACATATATTTTAATATATAATTATTGATCTACCATACTAGAAATATCCTTCATTTTTATAAAATAAAACATGTGAGCTTCTAGAAACTATTTATCTTTTCATAGAAAAGATATCAAGATCTATGTGGGGCTTTCTTCCCTTATTTTGACTCACTTATCCCTACATAAAAGGTATGATTCAACTATGATCAAATTCATTATGATCAAATCTAAAACTACTTCATTGAGAACCAAATACTTTTTGACTTTGACATCATTATATGAATGTTTGAATAATGCAACCAGTTCTTATATATATTCTATCAAGTTTGACACAGTCATCTTCATACTTAAAGAATATAACCCCCCCCCCAACCGCCCCTCCCCCCCCACACACACATATATATTTTATTTATTTTTCAAAAACATATTATATATTTATGCACACTATTACCGTATATAGCTATATCCAATAATATAGAAAACATAACGTTTTAAAAATTATGGTATTTAAAAATATTACCAAATGTGGTAATACATATGGTAATTATATTAACTTTCCACCTATCAGTAGGAATAAAATAATATCTAGTAGACAATTATGAATGATATAATTTTATTGATATATCAAAGAGATATTACAAAAACAACAGGCTTTTATAAGACATATGGCTATGGATATGGACATAGATATGGCTCATGACTATGATACCATTATATACATGATCATTTTATTTCTCATATCATATCAAAGGCACACATAGAGTTTACATAGCTTTCAAATCTAACATAACATACTTAGGAAAAGTTTCTAATTCACAAGTTCTCACAAAGGGAAAGCAAAGAGCATACACTTATTCCTAACTCTCTAAGACACAACTCCTAGGCTAAAAATCTAGACTCAAATCTAGGCAGTCAATGCTTATGACATGAATAACTCCTCATATTTATAGGATGAAATGAGAAGATCGATGGTCAACATAAAGATGTTGAATCAACAGATAGAAGGCAAGATGCCAAAAGCTAGTGGGTTATGGGCCCACTATGCATCACCTAATAATAAATATGTCGACATGGTCAATAGGCTACCACCTTTTGAAAGTGGTGAGGTCCACAAAACCAAAAGAGGGTTAATGTGCTCACATTCACGACTATGGATAGACCCCGTAATTAGTCTTTATGTCAAATCAGTCATCATTGAATTTATATTCTCCTTGGGGAGAATAATGGTTTTCATCATTAGAATCAAAGTCAGTGTGGTCCATGTATAAATATAAAGGAATCATTAACATACAATTGCTAGGTGTAGGAGGAAACACAACTTGATGACTTATTGTGAACCATTTCCAAAGAGCAACTAACGGTTGAGCAAATACCATTTATAAATTACTAGAGTAATCAATATTTGAATGATAATGTTACTACTCAACATGGTCAACTTGTTCAAAAAATAGATAATGAGTCTAGTAGCATTAGACTACAACAACAATCCTGTTGAAGCAAAGGTAGATAATTTGATCACTAAAGAAAAGGTTATCAATCAAAGCTAAGATCAGCTTAATACTAGTATGGTTTCTCTTGAAATAGATTTTAAAGTGGTCTTATAGAAAAAAACTATATATATATTCTTATTTTATTGGAGATAATATTTAAAATTACTATCTTTTTATTTATAATTAAAGTTTACATAAATTTTATCTACTCATATATTTACAAATGGTAAAATATCTTCACACATATGGGAAATTCCATCAATTGGTAGAATATCTTCCTACAAAATAGAAGTACATATGGGAAACTCTAGCCCCTCTTTTTCTCACCACCTCAAACTTTCCCCCTAAAAATACCCAGCTCCTCACTTTTAGGATAAGATTCTAAAATTTCCTTTTACCATACCTTTCATTTTCCATGGGGTCACCCGCTCATTAAAAATAGGAGCAACAACCCCCTCCATAGAACCCTTGCCTAAAAATTAAATTTGGATTTTAAATCATGTTTACCTCTAATAAAATTGGTCATTTTGTATCTTTCATTGAATTTGTAAAGTATAGATGTTCAAATATATATATATATATTTGAACATCTATACTTTACAAATTCAATGAAAGATACAAAATGACCAATTTTATTAGAGGTAAACATGATTTAAAATCCAAATTTAATTTTTAGGCAAGGGTTCTATGGAGGGGGTTGTTGCTCCTATTTTAATGAGCGGGTGACCCCATGGAAAATGAAAGGTATGGTGAAAGGAAATTTTAGAATCTTATCCTAAAAGTGAGGAGCTGGGTATTTTTAGGGGGAAAGTTTGAGGTGGTGAGAAAAAGAGGGGCTAGAGTATATATATATATATATATATATATATATATATATATATATATATATATATATATATATATATATATATATATATATATATATATATATATATCATTTTCTTTTTTATTTTAATAGGTCCATTAAGGAACGTAGAAATGATCAGAACAAAGTCCTAACTCTCCAAGACAACAATTTAAAAAATAACACCTACTACAAATATGAGTAAGTTCAATTATCAATATTTACAATCAAGTTTAATTAACAATTTACAATCAAGTTGAATATAAATAGGTAAAACACAAAGGTATAAAATTCTCAACATCTAAATCCATATTTATAATAACACAAGCGTTATTGTAAAACTTGTCCACCCCACGATCGTGACTCTCACCACCTAAAATAGGTCCCATGCTTTTAATTCTAGGTCTCTTGTCTAGCACATATCCAACTTCTTTCTCTTTGGGGTATGAATTCCCAACAATATTATCTATCATCCCAAATAGGTCCCACTGTTATCTTATGTCCTATAGAGGTATTGAAGATTTCAAAGCTTTTCTCACCAACATCAATCCCCTGTCCCATTTTGAACCTCTTAATCATGCAATCAAGTTTTCTCTTTTATTTTGATCATCATTTTCTAAAATGCTCTGCAAGCTTATCAAAATGCTATTAATATTTGCATGAATAAAATTTTCTAGCCATGTTGACAACACTCCACCATAACCCTTCTCAACCAAAGTTATTCCAACCAATAAAGAGTATGATGAGGTACAAATTCCGACTATCAATTGGAACCTTATCTCTCTCATGTCCAACCTCACAATTAAGAACACTGTTATTAGAATAAGAGTGTTTTGGTCTCTTTAAAATTCAATTTTATGTCTTCACAAGACCCCTTGCTTTTCCCATTTATATCAATTATGGCCACATGGCCTAGACCAACCCCTTGCAACCTTTATTTTTTCCAACTTTATTTTTCTTGGACATCTTCTTGCTACACATGTCATCCTCTAATTGGTGACAAGACCAAGGGGCACACACTATGTCTCTACCTTGGATGTGAACAAATATATGATTTCCATGCATCACATTCCAATCACATCGAGACCTTTTCAAAGGCTGACATGTGGATATTATAAATTGGGGTTGAAAATATAACAAAACCATGCAATTTATAAAGTCACTTTTTGAATCCATGATCCATAGCTTATCATTACCTGCCACGTGTTCTCTTATTTTGATCATAATTTTATTTTAAAGGTTATACATGTTCTATTAATAAAATCCACATAGCTTTTTATGCAAATAATATGCATGCCCTTAGAAAGACTAGGCTAGATTTTATGAAATCACATTTTTGTGACCTTATGAAAAGTGATTTGAAATCTATGGTGATACTAGGCTCACTTTATGACTGTGAGAAAATAAAGTGTGGCCACATGTCACTTACTAGTCTCAACTAAATGGAAAAGTGCAGACATAAAAATAAAATAAAGCTAATTGAGTAAACTCATAGATCCATAGATTTCAAAGTTAGCAATAAATACTGAGGCCATAATGGACTCTATGGTTGCAAGATAATCCTAACATTCCATGTGGATAATTTATAGAGAGATCATGGTGAAATCAAAAACCACATGGTGTAAGACACAAAATCAATATAAGAATGTATTCAATGAACCTAATGCATTCACCATTACATAGGGAATATAGAGTGAAAAATCTTAAGACTATTCAAATATATAGATATTCATAGATAAGGCCACATCAAAATTCCATAGGGATATTACTATTCTATTCACTAACAATATCTAAGTCCACAATATTTTTGTTATATCCACCCATTTGCTAGTCCATAGTGGTATGATCTTGAGCAGATTATTTGAGCCATAGTCCAGAGACCATTTAAAATATAATGATAAAAAACATAGACATAGCATAAATGTTAAGGCTGACCATCAAGTCATATATTATTTCATTAATGATCCTTGAAATCTAAATTAAAATATTATGTGAATTCACATGGCTATCATGTGTTGAATTGAATGAAAAATTGAATTTACAAGAACACTATGTGAATTTTAATTATGTTCATTACTTCATGTTTTGAATTTTATGGTTTTTTTAGACTGGTATCAAATTTAATTCTATGGGAATGAAAGATATCCTTCATCCATGGGGTAGCATCATGAGGCCTAGGGGTCATGGGATATCTTTTTTTTTGACATAGTTTTTTTGGATTAATGATGTGGATTTACCTATCAAATTTGTCTGAGTCATAATGGATTATCTGATCTTCCACATGGTAGAGCTCTTTCTCATCACAGACTCATGTTCCAACATATTCTTATTTTTCCTTACTATTGTCCAGCCAAAGTGAGACACCTTTCCTCCCCTAATTAGTTCATGGTCACAAGGTTGCATAAGTACCCAAACTCAACTTTATAGCTTTAGTTTTCCATGGCCACTTGTATTGAGACATGTGATACCTCTCCATTCACCACCAGGGCATAGGATGTTAGAGTTCATAATGATTACTTATTTCATTCCATGCACCCTTTCAATATTATAATTTACCTTTATAGCCTTTATGTGTGCAAATTTGTTCACTTCACACCATAAGTGTTTTTTTTTTGTTATGGGCAATACCCGATGCCCAATTTAATTTTTTGTGAACATGGTATCTCCATCATTAATGTTGTGGCATCACAGAGCCTCAAGATCATGAGATAATTTTTATTTTATCATCAATTTTTTTGTGATGGGCAGTACTCAAATATATGGATTTAGTTCTCCATGTCCACTTATATTGAAACACATGGAATCTCTCCATTCACCAAAAGGTTACAAGTATCAAATATCATAATAATTCATTCAGTCTATTTGTTTACTTGTCGTGGTCCCTTTATATTGTTTGGTGATAGATTATCAATACCCTCTACCATGCATCTCAGTTATTTGATTTTGACCAATCATATTGTAATACATGGCCTTGTCCAATTAGTCATAGCTTAATGGGTTCCTAGAGTCAAAAAGGTTGATGAAGTTAAATCTACTTTAAATCATGTTTATAGAGTATTTATCAATTTTAATGCTTCACATGAAGTGATCAAACCTATAGACAAAAAATATGAAGATGATCATGACAAAAATAGAAAGTCTTTAATTGACGGATATAAGAACAAACCTTTTTCCATTGAAATAATTTCACTTATTGATGAAGATTGATATTGGACATATAATCCAAGATGAAAAAGAGATAAAAAAAATTAGAGGTGAAGATTATTACAACTATTGTGAGAGTATTTCTAGAGTTTTATTTATTTCAACATGTGAATCAAATAAACGGATTAATTTTTTTTGTCAGATTGATTACTATACATGACATTTAATGATATACAAAGAGATAATGGAATTGATGATTATGCTTTTAATTCAAATTTGAATTCATTCAATTATAATCCATGGAATGTCGAGAGAAACATAATTCCATAAGATTTTAAAATTCATGGTGGTTATGAAGATGATGATAATCAACCTATTCAACAAAGTATAATGGAACATGAGTGAGAAATTATATCTAGGATACAACATGGCCAAGTTATAAAAGTTAGTGAAATAGATATGTTGGAAAGAAGAGATATTAATAGAAAATGATCATGGAATAATGATTATTGAGGTGAATAATACACAAATAAAATGATAAAATTCATAAGCACCATGAAATATAATGGGTTTTTCATAGATGATGATATATCACCAACTATGAATTATGGAAACTTGGACCTACTATAAAAAAAAGAACTTGATATAATCATGACACATTATCATGTATGTCAAAATAGTTTTCTATTATGCATGATAATCCAAGGAATAATAGGAACAATAAATATGATGATATAACACCAAATATGAATTATAGAACCATGGGTACTAAACAAAAATAAGTACTTGATATAATTATGACATATTATCATGTAGGGAAAAATAATTTGCCCATTATACATGATAATCTAAGGATCAATAAGAACAATAAAATCATATATAATTGGTTTCATTCATAGATAACTTCAAGATGTAACATTTAAAGAGTGTTTTCCACTTCTATTACTTGCACCAATTGGTGTTGTAACATTCAATATTGGTGCCTTAATTATCCATGCACGAATTTGAATCCCAATCAATGATTTTATCTAATTAGAAAGAACAAGACTTATAAATTCCAAATAAGATATTTAATACAAAAAATACATATTGATTGATGAAAAAATGAGATTCATTAGAAAAAAATTTCTATAAAACATAGACTATAGATTTCATCAAACATTTCCTAAAAATTAAAACATGAGTTTTGATGGTATATCTATGATTTTGGTTAGAGATTTGGGTCAAATTATTTATGTTAGTGATAGACCACCATACGATAGTAACATAAGTGAAAAAATATTGTGGGAAGAATTGAAAATAGTTGTTACTTTGGAAAAGATCTTTTGACAAGAAGGATAAAGTGAGGACCAAAAAAGTTTTCATCAACTTCTAACAAATATGAGAAATGCAAAGCTAACAATTAATGATTAGAAGCTATTAATGACAAGAACCAATGTTGGAATAGATAGATCCACTAATGAAGGATTTGATAATTCCATTCATTTATTTTCCATCCCATGAAAATAATTCATAATTTATTTTGTCTTTAGAAGTGATTAATTTTTTTTTTTAAATGTAGATTTAAAACATTTTTTAGCCAAAAATATAACTATCGATATATGCTTTACCGTAAGAAGGGAATTATAAAATTATTTGACTATCATACATATCTTAGATAAAATTATGTAAAATATGTCAAGATATATCAATTTCAAGGCCTCTATTCGACTTATGTCAAAAATTCAATGTGATGACAATGATATCTCTCGACATATTTTACATAAGATTTATGTAAGATATGTATGCTAGTTATTAAAAAAAATTATATATTATAAACCTATGTAAAATATATTTTTCTATCATATTTATACTCTATCTAGTCCCATATTTAATTTTTTTTAAAAAAAATTGGTAACACAATTAATGTATTGTTAGTTGTAATATATTACTTATTACCCTATCATGAAGGTAATAGTATAAATCTAGAGTTCGAAGCAGCCTTGGTATTATTCAACCAACTTGGTGGACTCAATGGGGGACTAAATTTGATGGTTGTATGACTGTATTTGTTTTGTTTAATGATAACATATAACTAAATTTAAATCTTTTTTTTTTGAAATAATTGTATTCTTATTTTTTGCTTTACATTTAGGATCATCATCATAATATTTCATAAGCCACTTTCACTTAATGAAGGATGTGGTGGTGCATTGTAATGGAGTGAGCATGTTACTTTTAATTCTAACCTTAAATTTGACATCCATTTAACTATCATTTTATATTTTTTTTTCCATTTTAGAAAAACTTGGCCAACATTATTATTCTACCCACAACAAAATACAATGATTATATATAATAAAAATACAATTAATTTTCAAACTACAACATATATGTTTATGTTTGAGGCTGATATTATTATTATACCTGCAAATAAATATTGTGCTTATATATATATATATATATATATATATATATATATATACAATTAATTTTTACAATATATCTTATATATTATGTTTGAAGGAAAAACCACACACCATGAGATAATAAACAAGTTGAGATTTTTTCCATTTAATGAAGATCCCTTGATAACAGATATGACTTTTCAGCATAAGTAATAGCTTCAAAAAAAATTATAGAGGTATTACATAGCTCTTTGCAATCTAACAAGTGTGATTGCATATGGCTTTCACACTTGTTATATTACGAAGAGATCTACAAATACCTCTATAAATTCTTGTGAAGCTATTGCTTATGGTGCAGAGTCATATTGGTTGTCAACGACTCCTAATTAAATGGGAAAAGTGTCAAGTTGTTTATTATCTCACGGTGTATAGTTGCTCCTTAAAATATAATATAGAAGGTGTATTGTAAAAATTAATTGTATTTTTCTATATATAAAAACATGGTATTTATTTACATGTATAATAATATTGTCAGCTTCAAACATAATATATATGTTATATCATAAAAAAAACTATAATTATTTTTATATATAAGCATTGTATTTCTTTGTGGGTAGAATAATAATGTCGGCTATTTTTTTTAAATAGAAAAAAATATTAAATGACGGTCAAATGGATGTCAAATTTAAATTTAAAATTAAAAGTTAACACACACACTCCATTACAACCCACCACTACCTCCTAAGATGCCATTGTATAACATCTATCAATATAATTAATTATAAATAAGCTAAATATTTATCTATCAAATTAATATAAGTGTATTTTTTAATTTATAAAATATATTATAAATTTAAAAAATAATTAGATTCATTATAAATAAATAATACACTAATTTGTCAAAATAATATGTTAATTTTTTAATTTATTAAATATATTATAAATTATAAAAATGATTTGATTAATTAAAATATTTATTTGTGAAATTATTATAAGTAGAGTGGTATAAAGTGAGTTTTGATGGGTCATCAAAACACAACCCAAAAAATTCAGATGTAGGGGTGGTTATAAGAAATCATAAGGGTAAGTCATAGCATACATAATTGCCTATATCAAAATTAACATAAAAAATATAGCAGAAGTAGAGAGCCTTATTCTAATAATGACGTTGGCTTTGTAAGAAAATATTAAGAACACCATGATAGAAGGGGATTCACTCATAGTCATCAAAGCCATAAATAATAGTAAAAATATTCACTGGAGAATTAAAGAATGATTGAAGAATTAAAAAAAATTGAAATTATTTTGAGTGACTTTAAAGCATACTTCGAGAAGGAAATCGAGTAGTAGATTCACTGACAAACTTTAGGCTTCAATTCCACTCAAAAGATAAGAAATGAAACATGAAAAGTATCAAATATTTTATGCTTTCATAGTCCATAACATTACATTAATTTTTTTTGGAAAAACTGTATTGATTTTTGATACTCAATGTTTCAGATCCTCTTCCATGATCTTTGATTAGGATAAAAAATTAATGTGAAATATCACAACCTATCAGTTCTTTTTAGAATCTTTTAACTACGGTTAATTTATTAATTTAAAAAAAATTTATAACAATTAATTTATTAATTTATAAACTTTTTACAACGGCTATTTTCTCTTATTTTTAAGAACTGATAAGACTTGTTCTACATTAATCTTTTTTTCTTATAAAAGATCACGGAAGAGGATCCTAAATATTGAGCATAAAAAATCAACACAATTTTTTTTTTAAAAAGGTATTGTAATGAAAAGTATCACTGAAACAAATAGATAAAATAATTAAAATAAATTATAAGAAAAAGACTGCACATATTTGTAAACAAGTTATTTTTAACTACATGCATCATGCATACAAATCATTTTTAGAAAGTTTATTTAATAGATAAACATGCATGTAAATGTCTGAGACTTGTTAAAGGAACCCTTGTTATTTTTAGAAAGTATGATTATACTAAATTCTCAATCCAGAATTTAGAAAATCTTTTTATAAAAACTATTTTCTTGTTATCTTTGCATGTTGTTTTCTTAATTTGTATTCATATCAATAAGTTTTTTAAATATCAACAAAAAATATTATAAATATATTTTTTAATTTATAAAATATTTTATAAATTTAATATAGATAAACATTTTAATACAAATTCTACATTTTAATAATGAATAGTATTAACTAAAATATTATTAAAATAATTTTATATCTATTTTTAACCTTCACATATCAAATCACTAGTATAATGATAAATAATCTTAAATATTAAAATTGTAAATAACAATTATAATTATAGATATTAATATACAAATAAAATCTTTTAATATATACACCTACATTACATGTACACACCTCCTTCAATTTATGGACTGTGAAAGTCTAAAAGTGCTAATTATTTTATGGACTGCAAAAGTCTAAATGATTCAAAGTGAAAACTTTTGGGTATGCACTAGATGAATAAATTAAAATAGTTCAAAATTTATCAATTTTAACAAAAAATGGTCTCTCTCAATAAACATCGATTACCACCAAAAATACATCTAGAAGAAAAATAAAAGCATTAATAAGCCAAATACAAATCGTATTTTCAAAAAAAAATTAAAACAAATTCCCCTACCCTTACAAAATTCCAACCCGACCTCTTGGTAGGGTTGGGGGGGCCGGGGCGGCGAGGGGGAAGTGCTTTTCCTTTTCCCTTTTTTTTTAAAACTAAAAAACAATAAAAAAGAACTTCTTACAATATTGTTTTTCTATTAAAAACAATTTTAAAACTTCTCCAAAATCCCACCGAACTCACTTAGTCAATCTACCAACTGGCCTGTACGCATTTCATGCTTGACAATTCACAAATTAATATTTAAAGAATCAAAATTACTGACTGCATGAATTTTTGAAAAGTGAAGGATGCGTTGGAGGTAGGTGGATGTGCTTAAAGTCGTGTGGACTGCATGTTTCCGTAATCGCCAGGCATTTTCGGCGAGGAGCAGGTGATGGCATGGAAAAGGTGGTGGACGCCATCCATGACAAGGGCGGCATCATTTTCTGCTAGCTCTGGCACGTTGGTAGGGCGTCCCCCACAGGTTCGAAAACTTGAGCATAGGAGACATCTAACTGAAACAATTGTCGAAAGAAAAATTTCAGATGTTGTTGGATTTTTTATTAGTAGAGAAAAGTAGAATATTTATCAATTTAAATGTTTTATATGAGGTGATCAAACGCATAGATAAAAAAGATGAAGATGAGCATGACAAAAAATAAAGCGTATTTAATTGACAGATACAAGAACAAACCTTTTTTCATTGAAATAATTTCACTTATTGATGAAGATAGAGCTTGGACATATAATCCAAGGTGAAAAAGATAAAAAATTAGAGGTCAAGAGTATTATAATTATTGTGAGAGTATTTCTAAGGTTTTTATTTATCGCTACATGTGAATCAAATACATAGATTGATTTTTTTATCACAGTTATTACTATACAAGACATTTCATGATATACAAAGAGATATTGGAATTGATGATTATGCAATAAAATCAAATTTGGATTCATTCAATTATAATCCATGGCATGTTGAGAGAAGAATAATTCCATAAGATTTTGAAAGTCATGGTGATTATGAATATGAGGATAATTAACCTATTCAATAAAATATATAGAATATGAGTGGGAAATCATATCTAGGCTACAATGTGACCAAGTTATTGAAGTTAGTGAAATAGATATGTTCGAAAGAAGAGATCTTGACAGAAAAGCATAATGGAATAATGATTATCAAGGTGAATAATACACAAATAAAATGATAAAATTCATAAGCATCATGAAAGATAATAGGTTTTTCATGGATGATGATTTATCATTAAATATGAATTATGGAACCTTTGATCTACTATAGAAAAACAAGCACATAATATAATCATGACACATTATCATGTAGGTCAAAATAGTTTTCCATTATGCATAATAATCTAAGGAACAATAGAAACAAGAAAGATGATGATATAACACCAAATATGAATTATAGAATCATGGGTAGTAAACAAAACAATCAATTGATTTAATTATGACATATTATCATGCAAGCCAAAATACTTTGTCATTATGCATGATAATCCAAGGGACAATAGGAATAAAAAATCATATATAATTGGTATCATTCATCGAGCACTTCAAGATGTAACATTCAGAGAGTATTCTCCACTTATATTACTTGCACCAATTGGTGTTGTAACATTCAATATTGGTGCCTCAATTATCCATGCATAAATTCAAATTCCAATCAAGGATTTTGTTGAATTAGAAAGAACACGACTTATAAATTTCAAATAAGATATTTTATACATAAAATACATATTGATTGATTAAATGAGATTGATTAAACAAAAATTTTCTATAAAACATAGACTATAGATTTCATCAAACATTTCCTAAAAATAAAAACATGATTTTTGGTGGTATATCTATGATTTTGGTTAGAGATTTGGGTTGACTTATTTCTATTAGTGATATACCACCATACGATAGTAACATAAATGCAAAACTATTGTGGGAAGAATTCAAAATAGTTGTTACTTTAGATAAGATCTTTAGACAAAAAGGAGAAAGTGAGGGCCAACAAAGGTTTTGGCAACTTTTGATAAATTTGAGAGATGTAAATCTGGCAATTGATGATTAAAAGCTATTGATGATAAGAACCAATGTTGGAATAAATAATGTACATAACCACAATAGAAGAATATAATATTCACTGAATATAACTATTTCATGTAACATTACAACCAAATAAGGAAGTGTTAATGCACTAACAAGATGTACAAATGATGAAATTTATGTGGAGTTATTTATTGTTAAGGATTCAAGGGCCATGTTAACATCTAATCTTTGGATAGAAGTAGGTCTTGTAAATAAAGCTCTAGGGCATATTATAAGTATAATATACAAAGCTAAGAGTGTCCCACTAGAACCATCGACATATATTATGGTTAAGCTTGACAGTTACTCAAAAATATAATTTAAAGTTAAAACTCCATATACAATTCAAATTGCACCAATCCAAAGGGGATGCACAAACCAACTCCCATTACAGTTGGCTTAGGCATTAACAATACACAAATCACAAGGTTTTACTCTTTCAAAAGTCCCAATTGATATAGGCTAAAAATAAAGAACATGGTTAACATGTGTGGCTATATCATGTGTAAAGTCCTTAGAACGATTAAAAATATTATTACCATTTACATATGACTGCTATGAAAACGCTAAAAAATAGAAAACAACTTTCCAAACAAGAAGCTGAGGAAGAGAAGTTTAATTTCTTAGAGTCCATACATAACGTCATGTACTTATCCAAAAAATTATTTTTATGAATATGAAATGATTCATTATTTCACATGTTATATGATATGTATGACACATTTTGATGAGTATTAAATGATTCTTTAGTTTAAACATTTTATCTTAAGCATATTATGCATTTAGGTGATTTAATGTAATATATATTATACTTTTAGATGATTTAATGTGATGTATATTATAATTTTAAAACTATATAAAAAACTTCATATTATATGTTAAATAAATATGCAATATGTATGAATGCTACTATTATACCTATCTTAGATAAATATATTTAAAAGAGGCAGAAAGAGATCATTTTCATGGTACCTATTTTGTATTATATTTGTGACATAAATAGAATAATCATCCCAAAAATAATATATCTCGATGTCTTTAACATAAATTTATCTAAGATAAATACGCTAATAAATAAATGTGTTTTAATCTAACTTGGATTCATTTATCTATTCCACATGCAAAATAAATATTGCCCTTTTACCTTTAAAATTTTATTATTAATAGAAATCTTATTCCTATTTAATACATAATCAATTTATATGTAGAATTTCAAAACAATATTTCCTTAATATTTAGTTATAAAAACATATTTTTAAAAATTAAAAATAAAATATATAATTTACAACCAACGAACATGATTCTATAATTTGTCTCACCCTAGGAAGTGAATTATATTTTAATTTTATTAATTTTAAATAAAAAATTAATTTTATATCTCATGAAAATAATTCACAATTTATTTTGTTGTAAGAAGTGATTAAAAAGTCTTTTTTTTTTAATTATAGATTTAAAACAATTTATTACCCAAATATATATATATATATATATATATATATATATATATATATATATATATATATATATATATATATATATACTTTACTGTAAGAAGGGAATTACAAAATTATTTGACTAGCATACATATCTTAGATAAATCTACGTAAAACATGTCAAGAGATATTATTATCAATGCCTCTATTCCACTTATGTCACAAATTCAATTTCATAATAATGAGATCTTGTGATGTATTTTACATAGATTTATTTAAAATATGTATGCTAGTTATTAAAAATAATATTATATATTATAAAGCTATGTAAAAGCTATTTTTCTATCCTGTTTATACTCTATCTAATTCCCTTATTTAATTTTTAAAAAAAAATGATAACACAATTGATATGTTGCTAGCTGCAACACATTACTTATTACCCTATCCTGAAGGTAATAGTCTAAAGCTAAATTTGGAGACGGATTTGGTATTATTCAACTAACTCGGTGGACTCAATGGGAGACTAAATTTGCTGGTCGTATGATTGTATTTATTTTGTTTAATTGTAAAACATAATTAAATTTTAAATCTTTTTTTTTGAAATAATTTTATTCTTATTTTTTGCTTTACATTTAAGATCATCGTCAATAATATTACATAAGTCACTTTCACCTAATGAAGGATGTGGTGGTGGGTTGTAATGGAGTGAGTGTGTTAAATTTTAATTCTAACCTTAAATTTGAAGTGTATTTGACTGTCATTTTATATTTTTTCCCATTTCAAAAAAACTTGGTTGACAGTATTATTCTACCTACAAAGAAATACAATAATTATATATAAAAAGAAATATAATTAATTTTTACAATACAACATACATATTATGTTTGAGGTTGACATTATTATTATACCCGTAGATAAATATCATGCTTATATATACAGAAAAATAAAATTAATTTTTAAAATATAACTTATATATTATGTTTGAAGGAGAAACCATACACCGTGAGACAATAAAAAAGTTGACACTTCTGTCATTTAATGAGGAGCCCTTGACAACCGATACGACCCCACACCATAAGAACAACTTTGACAGAATTTATAGAGGAATTACAGAGCTCTTTCAATCTAACAAGTGTGATTTCATATATTTTTCACACTTGTTAGATTGCAAAGAGCTCTACAAGACCTTAATAAATTCGACCAAAGTTGTTACTTATGATGCAAGGTTATATCGATTATCAAGGGCTAGTAATTAAATGGCAAAAGTGTCAACTTGTTTATTATCTCATGGTGTATGGTTACTTCTTCAAACATAAAATATAAGTTATATTGTATATATATATATATATATATAAGCACAATATTTCTTTACAGATATAATAATAATGTTAGCCTCAAACATAATATATATGTTGTATTATAAAAATTAATTGGTTTACTTTTTATATATAAACGTTATATTTCTTTGTAGGTGGAATATAATGTCAATAGTTTTTTTTTTTAATGCAAAAAATATAAAATGATGGTCAAATGGACGTCAAATTTAAGGTTAAAATTAAAAGTTAATATACTCACTCTATTACAACCCACCACCACCTTGTAGGATGCCATTGTAAAATATCTATCGACATAATTAATTATAAATAAGTTAAATATTTATTTGTCAAATTAATATAAGTGCAATTTTTTAATTTATAAAATATAGTATAAATTTAAAAAATAATTAGATTCATTATAAATAAATAATACATTTATTTGTCAAATTATTATGTGTAATTTTTTAATTTATAAAATACATTATAAATTTAAAAAATGATTTGATTAATTATAATAAATAAAATATTTATTTGTGAAATTACTATAAGTAGAGTGGTATAAAGTGAGTTTTGATGAGGCATCAAAACATAACCCAAAGAAATCAGAAGATGTAGGGGCGGTTATAAGAAATCACAAGGGCAAGTCATAGCATGCATAGTTGCCTATATCAAAATCAACATAAACAATATAGCCGAAGTAGAGAGTTTTATTTTAAGAATGACGTTGGCTTTGTAAGAAAAGATTAAGAACACCATGATAGAAGGGGATTCACTCATAGCCATCAAAGCCATAGATAATAGCAAAAGTATTAATTGGAGAATTAAACAAATGATTAAAGAGGCACCAAAACTTTGGAACTATTTTGAGGGAATGACTATGAAGCATACTCCCGAGAAGGAAATTGATTAGTAGATTAGCTGACAAACTTTTGGCTTCAATTCCACTCAAAAGATTAGAAATGAAACATGAAAAGTATCATAGGTACAAGTAGATAAAATAATTAAAATAATTTATAAAGAAAAAATGCACATATTTGTAAATAAGTTAGTTTAAACTACATGCATCATGCATGCAAATCTTCTTTAGAAAGGTTATTTAACAGATAAACTTGCATGTAAATGTTTGGAACTTGTTAAAAGAACCCTTGTTGTTTTTAGAAAGTATGATTATACTAAATTCTCAAGGTACAATTTAGAAAATATTTTTATAAAAATTAGCTTCTTATTATCTTTGTATATTATTTTCTTATTTTTTATTAATATCAATATTTATTTATTTTTAATCGGTAACCGGTTCTTTTTTGACTTGGGAGAACCTTATATAGGAAACAATGCCCCCTGAGGAATCAACTACCAATGACAAGGGAAACCCGAACACAAGGCCTCATAAGTAAAACCCATGTTCCTTACCATTTGGTAACCATCACAAAAACATCTCAATAATATTTTTAATTATCAACCAACAAATATTATAAATATAATTATTTAATTTATAAAATATTTTATAAATTTAATATAAAAAAATATTTTAATATAAATTATATATTTTAATAATGAATAACATTAAATCAAATATTATTAAAATAATTATATATCTATTTTTTACCTTCACATATCAAATCACTACAATAATACTAAATATTAAAATTGTAAACAACAATTATAATTATAAATATTAATATACAAATAAAATCTTTTAATAATACATGTACATGTACACACCTCCCTAATTTTATGGACTGCGAAAGTCTAAAAGCCTTAATTATTTTGTAACCTTAAAAGACTCAAAGCGAAAACTTTTCGGAAGCATATAATTACCATACCAAACACTAAACAAAAGGTCAAACACATATCCTCGATCGTCAAACTTCACACAGGAAGCTTCCGAAAATGCCGAACTCGGATCCGCCAAATCTGTGCTTTTGCCCTTCTGGACTTTGCTTCTACGACTCTATGATCCCACGTGTACTGTACTCGGACGGTGAGTAGTTGGAGAAAGTATTACGATGAATCTACACCAGTTGTTCCACTAACTTTTAACTATAAATACGCCACACTTAAAATGGAAACCACTCTCTGTCGAAGAAAGAATCAGCTTATAACACTCGCGATAAACCGATTCTTCTTTCAAAATGGGGAGAGAATGTATTTCTGATTCGCATGCAGGGCCGACAGACACCATTCCTCACCTTCTTTCGCCCTTTCAGATGGGTTCGCCGTTTCGACTTTCCCACAGGTATGTCTAAAAATTTGGCATCTCTGCAATCTTTACACGTTGTTAGCGTGTTTTAACGGATCGATGCGTTGCAGAGTTGTGTTGGCTCCCGTAACTCGGTGCCGTGCGTTAAACAACGTCCCTCAGCCTGCCCACGTCAAATTCTACTCGCAACGAACCACCTCGGGAGGCCTCCTCATCTCAGAAGCAACCGCAGTATCACCGCAGGCCATTGGGTATGCACTGAGATGAATAAATTAAAAATATGTGCCAAGCAGGACGACGATTAAAGAGATGTTGCTTTGAATGGTATGCAGGTTTCCACATTCGCCAGGCATTTTCGACGAGGAACAGGTGAAGGCTTGGAAAAAGGTGGTGGACGCCGTCCACGACAAGGGCGGCGTCATTTTCTGCCAGCTCTGGCACGTAGGAAGGGCGTCGCACACAGGTTCGAAAATTCGGGCAATCCCTCAGACTTCATTGGAGTTATTCGTGGATTCATTGTTTTTTGTTTTAATCACGGTTTTATGTTGTGATCTTAGTTAAGAATACCCAAATTTATTCAGAACACGATTCTAATCTCATCTATCAAGATTTACTCGCTGTGATTTTAGGTTAAGAATACCCAAATTTATCAAGATCATGATTCTAGTTTCATCGTTTATAATATCAAGATTTACTAGCAATAATAATTGATCCCTGATGAAATATTGATTGCAGTTTATCAGATCAAAGGGGAGGCTCCGATATCGTCCACCGCCAACCCAATTCCGAAGGAATGGACCATCATGATGCCGGACGGTTCGAATGCCAATTTTTCTTCACCGCGGGCGGTTGCGACGTCAGAAATACCTGCAATTGTGCAGCAGTTCCGCGCGGCGGCGAAGAATGCCATGGCGGCGGGGTTCGACGGGATTGAAATACACGCAGCGCACGGATACCTGATCGACCAGTTCCTCAAGGACGGCGTGAATGACAGGATGGACGATTACGGCGGGTGCTTGGAGAACAGATGTCGTTTTGCAATTGAGGTGTTGGAGGCGGTGGTAAATGAGATTGGCGCAGAGCGCACTGCCATACGACTGTCGCCCATCATAGACCACATGGGGGCTGCCGATTCCGACCCTCTCTCCCTCACCTTTCACTTAATTCACCTGTTCAATTCGTATCCTCTGGCTTATCTCCACATGACCGAGCCGCGATTCACCAAAGAAGGCCTGAGAGTGGACGGGGCAGGGGAGGGTGAGAGCATGGATGAAAAAATGTGGAATATCGTGAAAAGAGAGTACCGAGGAAGGCTTATGAGGAGTGGGGGATATACGAGACAGGCTGCCATGGAGGCCATATCGAGCGGGAGTGCAGACATGATATCGTTCGGCAGGCTTTTCATTTCGAATCCAGATCTGCCTCTCCGATTCGCCCTGGAAGCCAAGCTGAGCAAATATGACAGATCCACTTTCTACACGAATGACCAGGTCGTCGGATATACAGATTATCCATTTTACATCGATTCCCCAAAGGTGAATTCAAAACAGAATAACACGGGATTCAAATCTTGATTTTTTTGTTAAACTAAATAGGCTTTCTACAAACAGTCAAACATGCCCCCATTGATCATCTCTGTCGAATTGAAATATGCATTAATTGTTCAAAAAGATATCTTTGTTATTTGTAGTAAGTGGCTACGGATTTCCTTGATGTAGTTGGCCTTATATTACAGACACTTACCATATACAAACTAAGTGGTCTTATGGAGGGGTTTCCTAAATTTTTTAAGGAGGTGATGTAGAGTAAATTTAGGAGCGTATGTAGCAAAAGTGGGTTTATAGAATTAAAAATTTATATTTTTAAAGTGGTCCTATGGAAAAAAAAAAAAAATTATATTCTTATTTTATTGGAGATAATATTAAAAATTATTATCTTTTTATTTATAACTAAAGTTTACATAAATTTTGTCTACTCATATATTTACAAATGGTAAAATATCTTCGCACATATGGGAAATTCCATCAATTAGTAGAATATCTTCCTACAAAATAGAAGCACATATGGAAAACTCTAGCCCCTCTTTTTCTTACCCCCTCAAACTTTCCCCCTAAAAATACCCAGCTCCTCACTTTTAGGATAATATTCTAAAATTTTCTTTTACCATACCTTTCATTTTCCATGGGGTCACCCGCTCATTAAAAATAGGAGCAACAACCCCCTCCATGGAACCCTTGCCTAAAAATTAAATTTGGATTTTAAATGACATTTACCTCTAATGAAGTTGGTCATTTTGTATCTTTCATTAAATTTGTAAAGTATAGATATCCAAATATATATATCATTTTCTATTTTCTTTTAATAGGTCCATTAAGGAACGTAGACATGATCAGAACAAAGTCCTAACTTTCCAAGACAACACTTTAAAAAATAACACCTACTACAAATATGAGTAAGTTCAATTATCAAGATTTACAAGCAAGTTTAATTAACAATTTACAATCGAGTTAAATATAAATAGGTAAAACAGAAAGGTATAAAATTCCTAACATCTAAATTCATATTTATAAGAACACAAGCGTTATTGGAAAACTTGTCCACCCCACGATCGTGACTCTCACCACCTAAAATAGGTCCCATGCTTCTAATTCTAGGTCTCTTGGCTAGCACATATCCAACTTCTTCCTCTTTGGGGTATGAATTCCCAACAATATTATCTATCATCCCAAATAGGTCCCACTGTTATCTTACGTCCTATAGAGGTATTGAAGATATCAAAGCTTTTCTCACTAGCATCAATCCCTTGTCCTATTTTGAACCTCTTAATCATGCAATCAAGTTTTCTCTTTTATTTTGATCTTCATTTTCTAAAATGCTCTGCAAGCTTATCAAAATGCTATTAATATTTGCATGAACAAAATTTTCTAGCCATGTTGACAACATTCCACCATAAACCTTCTCAACCAAAGTTATTCCAACCAATAAAGAGTATGAGGAGGTACAAATTCTCACTATCAATTGGAACCTTATCTCTCTCATGTCCAACCTCTCAATTAAGAAAATTGTTATTAGAATAAGAGTGTTCTAGTCTCTTTAAAATTCAATTTTATGTCTTCACAAGACCCCTTGCTTTTCCCATTTATATCAATTATGGCCACATGGCCTAGACCAACCCCTTGCAACCTTTACTTTTTCCAACTTTATTTTTCTTGGACATCTGCTCGCTACACATGTCATCCTCTAATTGGTGACAGGACCAGGGGGCACACACTGTGTCTCTACCTTGGATGTAAACAAATATATGATTTCCATGCATCACATTCTAATCACATTGAGACCTTTTCAAAGGTTGACATGTGGTTATTATAAATTGGGGTTGAAAATGCAATACAACCATGCAATTTATAAAGTCACTTTTTGACTCCATGATCCATAGCTTATCATTACCTGCCACGTGTTCTCTTATTTTGATCATAATTTTATTTTAAAGGTTATACATGTTTTATTAATAAAATCCACATAGCTTTTTATGCAAAGAATATGCATGCCCTTGGAAAGACTAGGCTAGATTTTATGAAATCACATTTTTGTGACCTTATGAAAAGTGATTTGAAATCTATGGTGATACTAGGCTCACTTTATGACTGTGAGAAAATAAAGTGTGGCCACATGTCACTTACTAGTCTCAACTAAATGGAAAAGTGCAGACATAAAAATAAAATAAAGCCAATTGAGTAAACTCATAGATCCATAGATTTCAAAGTTAGACATAAATACTGAGGCCATAATGGACTCTGTGGTTGCAAGATAATCCTAATATTCCATGTGGAGCATTTATAGAGAGATCATGGTGAAATCAAAAACCACATTGTGTAAGACACAAAATCAATATAATATTGTATTCAATGAACCTAATGCATTCACCATTACATAGGGAATATAGAGTGAAAAATCTTGAGACTATTCAAATATATAGATATTCATAAATGAGGCCACATCAAAATTCCATAGGGATATTACTATTCTATTCACTAACAATATCTAAGTCCACAATATTTTTGTTATATCCACCCATTTGCTAGTCCATAGTGGTATGATCTTGAGCAGATTATTTGAGCCATAGTCCAGAGACCATTTAAAATATAATGATAAAAAACATAGACATAGCATAAATGTTAAGGCCAACCATCAAGTCATATATTATTTCATTAATGATCCTTGAAATCTAAATTAAAATATTATGTGAATTCACATGGCTATCATGTGTTGAATTGAATGAAAAATTGAATTTACAAGAACACTATGTGAATTTTAATTATGTTCATTACTTCATGTTTTGAATTTTATGGTTTTTTTAGACTAGTATCAAATTTAATTCTATGTGAATGAAAGATCTCCTTCATCCATGGGGTAGCATCATGAGGCCTAGGGGTCATGGGATATATTTTTTTTTTGACATAGTTTTTTTGGATTAATGATGTGGATTTACCTATCAAATTTGTTTGAGTCATAATGGATTATCTGATCTTCCACATGGTAGAGCTCTTTCTCATCACAGACTCATGTTCCAACATATTCTTCTTTGTCCTTACTATTGTCCACCCAAAGTGAGACACCTTTCCTCCCCTAATTAGTTCATGGTCATAGCGTTGCATAAGTACCCAAACTCAACTTTATAGCTTTAGTTCTCCATGGCCACTTATATTGAGACATGTGATACCTCTCCATTCACCACTAGGGCATAGGATGTTAGAGATCATAATGATTCCTTGTTTCATTCCATGCACCCTTTCAATATTATAATTTACCTTTATAGCCTTTATGTGTTCAAATTTGTTCACTTCACACCATAAATGTTTTTTTGTGATGGGAAATACCCAATGCCAAATTTAATTTTATGTGAACATGATATCTCCATCATTCATGTTGTGGCATCACAGAGCCTCAAGATCATGAGATAATTTTTATTTTATCATCAATTATTTTGTGATGGGAAGTACTCAACTATATGGATTTAGTTCTCCATGTCCACTTATATTGAGACACATGGCATCTCTCCATTCACTAAAAGGTTACAAGTATCAAATATCATAATAATTCATTCAGTCTATTTGTTTACTTGTCGTGGTCCCTTTATATTGTTTGGTGATAGATTATCAATACCCTCTACCATGCATCTCAGTTATTTGATTTTGACCAATCATATTGTAATACATGGCCTTGTCCAATTAGTCATAGCTTAATGGGTTCCTAGAGTCAAAAAGGTTGATGAAGTTAAATCTACTTTAAATCATGTAACTTTTAAGTGAACACGTGCCACTCCAATGGAGTCATGGACTAACGAACATCACAAATGGAATTTTCGTAACATACCCACTAGGATCCACTTAGAAATACACATTTTTTTTATATAAGTAACATATTCTTTTATTAGAATTTTCCACAAGAATCTAATTAGTGATACATATAAAACATTCTCACTATCCATCTAGCAATGCGAAATTTGGTTAACATAAATATAACCAACAAATTCATACAGATTATTGCCTACCATCAAGCATAAAACATGCTAAACACAAGAATAATCAAAATGTATATATTTAGTCTATCAAACATATGATTGAATCTCCACAACATCATTTATCACATAAATAACAAGCAAACAAATATAGTTTATACCAACCAAGTATAATCTTTGTTTAGTTTTCATAATCTAATTTTTGCAAGTCGATTCAAATATATAGTACAAGAAGTAATAAAAAAATCCATCATTTTTTATACATAGTACTTACTTTCAAGCAGTCAGTCATAATATTTACAAATAATCAAATAATTCATAAACCAAGTTATAACATAATATTTCATTTAAATAGTTTATTCTATTTCTAGGAGACTATTTTCATATGGTTATAGTTTTTGGTCCCTTGAAAACCTTATGACTTATTTTGACCATCCATTTAGCTATAAGTATAGGCATATGACCCATTACACCTATATATGCAATATTTTTATATGGTTACTTAAGTCCATATATAAATATGTTTCCTATATATGAATAGTTATACAATATGATATGTACCATATATAAGCAGACAAACAATATAAAAATACTATATCAATGGTCAAATATATATCTTAATCAATAAATCCATATGATTTCAATAATCATTATAACTTGCCTGTTCACAAGATATATTGACGATCTTTATAAGATAAGGGATTCAACAATGTAATTTTCCTTCATAATTTTTATCCCTAACTAAATATTTTTTATCCTAATATAATCAAAGCATATATAAATATGTACACAAGTTCTTATGACAACATAGTCTTTTGTATCGTGGTTTACATATAATTATTCAACAATACACAAATCACTCTTATATGATACTCTTAATTTCTATTAAATACAAATCACTAAAACCATGATATTATACCATTCAAAATCTATGCTTATAGGCACACATCCATGTGCGTGTGTGCATGTGTGCGTGTGCGTGTGCGTGTGCGTGTGTGTGTGTGTGTGTGGGTGTGTGTGTGTGTGTGTGTTTGTGTTTGTTTATGTTCTTAGATAGCTATAATTTGTATATTTACACACCCTACATAATGTATACTACATAATACATATATTTTAATATATAATTATTGATCTACCATACTAGAAATATCCTTCATTTTTATAAAATAAAACATGTGAGCTTCTAGAAACTATTTATCTTTTCATAGAAAAGATATCAAGATCTATGTGGGGCTTTCTTCCCTTATTTTGACTCACTTATCCCTACATAAAAGGTATGATTCAACTATGATCAAATTCATTATGATCAAATCTAAAACTACTTCATTGAGAACCAAATACTTTTTGACTTTGACATCATTATATGAATGTTTGAATAATGCAACCAGTTCTTATATATATTCTATCAAGTTTGACACAGTCATCTTCATACTTAAAGAATATAACCCCCCCCCCCCAACCGCCCCTCCCCCCCCACACACACATATATATTTTATTTATTTTTCAAAAACATATTATATATTTATGCACACTATTACCGTATATAGCTATATCCAATAATATAGAAAACATAACGTTTTAAAAATTATGGTATTTAAAAATATTACCAAATGTGGTAATACATATGGTAATTATATTAACTTTCCACCTATCAGTAGGAATAAAATAATATCTAGTAGACAATTATGAATGATATAATTTTATTGATATATCAAAGAGATATTACAAAAACAACAGGCTTTTATAAGACATATGGCTATGGATATGGACATAGATATGGCTCATGACTATGATACCATTATATACATGATCATTTTATTTCTCATATCATATCAAAGGCACACATAGAGTTTACATAGCTTTCAAATCTAACATAACATACTTAGGAAAAGTTTCTAATTCACAAGTTCTCACAAAGGGAAAGCAAAGAGCATACACTTATTCCTAACTCTCTAAGACACAACTCCTAGGCTAAAAATCTAGACTCAAATCTAGGCAGTCAATGCTTATGACATGAATAACTCCTCATATTTATAGGATGAAATGAGAAGATCGATGGTCAACATAAAGATGTTGAATCAACAGATAGAAGGCAAGATGCCAAAAGCTAGTGGGTTATGGGCCCACTATGCATCACCTAATAATAAATATGTCGACATGGTCAATAGGCTACCACCTTTTGAAAGTGGTGAGGTCCACAAAACCAAAAGAGGGTTAATGTGCTCACATTCACGACTATGGATAGACCCCGTAATTAGTCTTTATGTCAAATCAGTCATCATTGAATTTATATTCTCCTTGGGGAGAATAATGGTTTTCATCATTAGAATCAAAGTCAGTGTGGTCCATGTATAAATATAAAGGAATCATTAACATACAATTGCTAGGTGTAGGAGGAAACACAACTTGATGACTTATTGTGAACCATTTCCAAAGAGCAACTAACGGTTGAGCAAATACCATTTATAAATTACTAGAGTAATCAATATTTGAATGATAATGTTACTACTCAACATGGTCAACTTGTTCAAAAAATAGATAATGAGTCTAGTAGCATTAGACTACAACAACAATCCTGTTGAAGCAAAGGTAGATAATTTGATCACTAAAGAAAAGGTTATCAATCAAAGCTAAGATCAGCTTAATACTAGTATGGTTTCTCTTGAAATAGATTTTAAAGTGGTCTTATAGAAAAAAACTATATATATATTCTTATTTTATTGGAGATAATATTTAAAATTACTATCTTTTTATTTATAATTAAAGTTTACATAAATTTTATCTACTCATATATTTACAAATGGTAAAATATCTTCACACATATGGGAAATTCCATCAATTGGTAGAATATCTTCCTACAAAATAGAAGTACATATGGGAAACTCTAGCCCCTCTTTTTCTCACCACCTCAAACTTTCCCCCTAAAAATACCCAGCTCCTCACTTTTAGGATAAGATTCTAAAATTTCCTTTTACCATACCTTTCATTTTCCATGGGGTCACCCGCTCATTAAAAATAGGAGCAACAACCCCCTCCATAGAACCCTTGCCTAAAAATTAAATTTGGATTTTAAATCATGTTTACCTCTAATAAAATTGGTCATTTTGTATCTTTCATTGAATTTGTAAAGTATAGATGTTCAAATATATATATATATATATTTGAACATCTATACTTTACAAATTCAATGAAAGATACAAAATGACCAATTTTATTAGAGGTAAACATGATTTAAAATCCAAATTTAATTTTTAGGCAAGGGTTCTATGGAGGGGGTTGTTGCTCCTATTTTAATGAGCGGGTGACCCCATGGAAAATGAAAGGTATGGTAAAAGGAAATTTTAGAATCTTATCCTAAAAGTGAGGAGCTGGGTATTTTTAGGGGGAAAGTTTGAGGTGGTGAGAAAAAGAGGGGCTAGAGTATATATATATATATATATATATATATATATATATATATATATATATATATATATATATATATATATCATTTTCTTTTTTATTTTAATAGGTCCATTAAGGAACGTAGAAATGATCAGAACAAAGTCCTAACTCTCCAAGACAACAATTTAAAAAATAACACCTACTACAAATATGAGTAAGTTCAATTATCAATATTTACAATCAAGTTTAATTAACAATTTACAATCAAGTTGAATATAAATAGGTAAAACACAAAGGTATAAAATTCTCAACATCTAAATCCATATTTATAATAACACAAGCGTTATTGTAAAACTTGTCCACCCCACGATCGTGACTCTCACCACCTAAAATAGGTCCCATGCTTTTAATTCTAGGTCTCTTGTCTAGCACATATCCAACTTCTTTCTCTTTGGGGTATGAATTCCCAACAATATTATCTATCATCCCAAATAGGTCCCACTGTTATCTTATGTCCTATAGAGGTATTGAAGATTTCAAAGCTTTTCTCACCAACATCAATCCCCTGTCCCATTTTGAACCTCTTAATCATGCAATCAAGTTTTCTCTTTTATTTTGATCATCATTTTCTAAAATGCTCTGCAAGCTTATCAAAATGCTATTAATATTTGCATGAATAAAATTTTCTAGCCATGTTGACAACACTCCACCATAACCCTTCTCAACCAAAGTTATTCCAACCAATAAAGAGTATGATGAGGTACAAATTCCGACTATCAATTGGAACCTTATCTCTCTCATGTCCAACCTCACAATTAAGAACACTGTTATTAGAATAAGAGTGTTTTGGTCTCTTTAAAATTCAATTTTATGTCTTCACAAGACCCCTTGCTTTTCCCATTTATATCAATTATGGCCACATGGCCTAGACCAACCCCTTGCAACCTTTATTTTTTCCAACTTTATTTTTCTTGGACATCTTCTTGCTACACATGTCATCCTCTAATTGGTGACAAGACCAAGGGGCACACACTATGTCTCTACCTTGGATGTGAACAAATATATGATTTCCATGCATCACATTCCAATCACATCGAGACCTTTTCAAAGGCTGACATGTGGATATTATAAATTGGGGTTGAAAATATAACAAAACCATGCAATTTATAAAGTCACTTTTTGAATCCATGATCCATAGCTTATCATTACCTGCCACGTGTTCTCTTATTTTGATCATAATTTTATTTTAAAGGTTATACATGTTCTATTAATAAAATCCACATAGCTTTTTATGCAAATAATATGCATGCCCTTAGAAAGACTAGGCTAGATTTTATGAAATCACATTTTTGTGACCTTATGAAAAGTGATTTGAAATCTATGGTGATACTAGGCTCACTTTATGACTGTGAGAAAATAAAGTGTGGCCACATGTCACTTACTAGTCTCAACTAAATGGAAAAGTGCAGACATAAAAATAAAATAAAGCTAATTGAGTAAACTCATAGATCCATAGATTTCAAAGTTAGCAATAAATACTGAGGCCATAATGGACTCTATGGTTGCAAGATAATCCTAACATTCCATGTGGATAATTTATAGAGAGATCATGGTGAAATCAAAAACCACATGGTGTAAGACACAAAATCAATATAAGAATGTATTCAATGAACCTAATGCATTCACCATTACATAGGGAATATAGAGTGAAAAATCTTAAGACTATTCAAATATATAGATATTCATAGATAAGGCCACATCAAAATTCCATAGGGATATTACTATTCTATTCACTAACAATATCTAAGTCCACAATATTTTTGTTATATCCACCCATTTGCTAGTCCATAGTGGTATGATCTTGAGCAGATTATTTGAGCCATAGTCCAGAGACCATTTAAAATATAATGATAAAAAACATAGACATAGCATAAATGTTAAGGCTGACCATCAAGTCATATATTATTTCATTAATGATCCTTGAAATCTAAATTAAAATATTATGTGAATTCACATGGCTATCATGTGTTGAATTGAATGAAAAATTGAATTTACAAGAACACTATGTGAATTTTAATTATGTTCATTACTTCATGTTTTGAATTTTATGGTTTTTTTAGACTGGTATCAAATTTAATTCTATGGGAATGAAAGATATCCTTCATCCATGGGGTAGCATCATGAGGCCTAGGGGTCATGGGATATCTTTTTTTTTGACATAGTTTTTTTGGATTAATGATGTGGATTTACCTATCAAATTTGTCTGAGTCATAATGGATTATCTGATCTTCCACATGGTAGAGCTCTTTCTCATCACAGACTCATGTTCCAACATATTCTTATTTTTCCTTACTATTGTCCAGCCAAAGTGAGACACCTTTCCTCCCCTAATTAGTTCATGGTCACAAGGTTGCATAAGTACCCAAACTCAACTTTATAGCTTTAGTTTTCCATGGCCACTTGTATTGAGACATGTGATACCTCTCCATTCACCACCAGGGCATAGGATGTTAGAGTTCATAATGATTACTTATTTCATTCCATGCACCCTTTCAATATTATAATTTACCTTTATAGCCTTTATGTGTGCAAATTTGTTCACTTCACACCATAAGTGTTTTTTTTTTGTTATGGGCAATACCCGATGCCCAATTTAATTTTTTGTGAACATGGTATCTCCATCATTAATGTTGTGGCATCACAGAGCCTCAAGATCATGAGATAATTTTTATTTTATCATCAATTTTTTTGTGATGGGCAGTACTCAAATATATGGATTTAGTTCTCCATGTCCACTTATATTGAAACACATGGAATCTCTCCATTCACCAAAAGGTTACAAGTATCAAATATCATAATAATTCATTCAGTCTATTTGTTTACTTGTCGTGGTCCCTTTATATTGTTTGGTGATAGATTATCAATACCCTCTACCATGCATCTCAGTTATTTGATTTTGACCAATCATATTGTAATACATGGCCTTGTCCAATTAGTCATAGCTTAATGGGTTCCTAGAGTCAAAAAGGTTGATGAAGTTAAATCTACTTTAAATCATGTTTATAGAGTATTTATCAATTTTAATGCTTCACATGAAGTGATCAAACCTATAGACAAAAAATATGAAGATGATCATGACAAAAATAGAAAGTCTTTAATTGACGGATATAAGAACAAACCTTTTTCCATTGAAATAATTTCACTTATTGATGAAGATTGATATTGGACATATAATCCAAGATGAAAAAGAGATAAAAAAAATTAGAGGTGAAGATTATTACAACTATTGTGAGAGTATTTCTAGAGTTTTATTTATTTCAACATGTGAATCAAATAAACGGATTAATTTTTTTTGTCAGATTGATTACTATACATGACATTTAATGATATACAAAGAGATAATGGAATTGATGATTATGCTTTTAATTCAAATTTGAATTCATTCAATTATAATCCATGGAATGTCGAGAGAAACATAATTCCATAAGATTTTAAAATTCATGGTGGTTATGAAGATGATGATAATCAACCTATTCAACAAAGTATAATGGAACATGAGTGAGAAATTATATCTAGGATACAACATGGCCAAGTTATAAAAGTTAGTGAAATAGATATGTTGGAAAGAAGAGATATTAATAGAAAATGATCATGGAATAATGATTATTGAGGTGAATAATACACAAATAAAATGATAAAATTCATAAGCACCATGAAATATAATGGGTTTTTCATAGATGATGATATATCACCAACTATGAATTATGGAAACTTGGACCTACTATAAAAAAAAGAACTTGATATAATCATGACACATTATCATGTATGTCAAAATAGTTTTCTATTATGCATGATAATCCAAGGAATAATAGGAACAATAAATATGATGATATAACACCAAATATGAATTATAGAACCATGGGTACTAAACAAAAATAAGTACTTGATATAATTATGACATATTATCATGTAGGGAAAAATAATTTGCCCATTATACATGATAATCTAAGGATCAATAAGAACAATAAAATCATATATAATTGGTTTCATTCATAGATAACTTCAAGATGTAACATTTAAAGAGTGTTTTCCACTTCTATTACTTGCACCAATTGGTGTTGTAACATTCAATATTGGTGCCTTAATTATCCATGCACGAATTTGAATCCCAATCAATGATTTTATCTAATTAGAAAGAACAAGACTTATAAATTCCAAATAAGATATTTAATACAAAAAATACATATTGATTGATGAAAAAATGAGATTCATTAGAAAAAAATTTCTATAAAACATAGACTATAGATTTCATCAAACATTTCCTAAAAATTAAAACATGAGTTTTGATGGTATATCTATGATTTTGGTTAGAGATTTGGGTCAAATTATTTATGTTAGTGATAGACCACCATACGATAGTAACATAAGTGAAAAAATATTGTGGGAAGAATTGAAAATAGTTGTTACTTTGGAAAAGATCTTTTGACAAGAAGGATAAAGTGAGGACCAAAAAAGTTTTCATCAACTTCTAACAAATATGAGAAATGCAAAGCTAACAATTAATGATTAGAAGCTATTAATGACAAGAACCAATGTTGGAATAGATAGATCCACTAATGAAGGATTTGATAATTCCATTCATTTATTTTCCATCCCATGAAAATAATTCATAATTTATTTTGTCTTTAGAAGTGATTAATTTTTTTTTTTAAATGTAGATTTAAAACATTTTTTAGCCAAAAATATAACTATCGATATATGCTTTACCGTAAGAAGGGAATTATAAAATTATTTGACTATCATACATATCTTAGATAAAATTATGTAAAATATGTCAAGATATATCAATTTCAAGGCCTCTATTCGACTTATGTCAAAAATTCAATGTGATGACAATGATATCTCTCGACATATTTTACATAAGATTTATGTAAGATATGTATGCTAGTTATTAAAAAAAATTATATATTATAAACCTATGTAAAATATATTTTTCTATCATATTTATACTCTATCTAGTCCCATATTTAATTTTTTTTAAAAAAAATTGGTAACACAATTAATGTATTGTTAGTTGTAATATATTACTTATTACCCTATCATGAAGGTAATAGTATAAATCTAGAGTTCGAAGCAGCCTTGGTATTATTCAACCAACTTGGTGGACTCAATGGGGGACTAAATTTGATGGTTGTATGACTGTATTTGTTTTGTTTAATGATAACATATAACTAAATTTAAATCTTTTTTTTTTGAAATAATTGTATTCTTATTTTTTGCTTTACATTTAGGATCATCATCATAATATTTCATAAGCCACTTTCACTTAATGAAGGATGTGGTGGTGCATTGTAATGGAGTGAGCATGTTACTTTTAATTCTAACCTTAAATTTGACATCCATTTAACTATCATTTTATATTTTTTTTTCCATTTTAGAAAAACTTGGCCAACATTATTATTCTACCCACAACAAAATACAATGATTATATATAATAAAAATACAATTAATTTTCAAACTACAACATATATGTTTATGTTTGAGGCTGATATTATTATTATACCTGCAAATAAATATTGTGCTTATATATATATATATATATATATACAATTAATTTTTACAATATATCTTATATATTATGTTTGAAGGAAAAACCACACACCATGAGATAATAAACAAGTTGAGATTTTTTCCATTTAATGAAGATCCCTTGATAACAGATATGACTTTTCAGCATAAGTAATAGCTTCAAAAAAAATTATAGAGGTATTACATAGCTCTTTGCAATCTAACAAGTGTGATTGCATATGGCTTTCACACTTGTTATATTACGAAGAGATCTACAAATACCTCTATAAATTCTTGTGAAGCTATTGCTTATGGTGCAGAGTCATATTGGTTGTCAACGACTCCTAATTAAATGGGAAAAGTGTCAAGTTGTTTATTATCTCACGGTGTATAGTTGCTCCTTAAAATATAATATAGAAGGTGTATTGTAAAAATTAATTGTATTTTTCTATATATAAAAACATGGTATTTATTTACATGTATAATAATATTGTCAGCTTCAAACATAATATATATGTTATATCATAAAAAAAACTATAATTATTTTTATATATAAGCATTGTATTTCTTTGTGGGTAGAATAATAATGTCGGCTATTTTTTTTAAATAGAAAAAAATATTAAATGACGGTCAAATGGATGTCAAATTTAAATTTAAAATTAAAAGTTAACACACACACTCCATTACAACCCACCACTACCTCCTAAGATGCCATTGTATAACATCTATCAATATAATTAATTATAAATAAGCTAAATATTTATCTATCAAATTAATATAAGTGTATTTTTTAATTTATAAAATATATTATAAATTTAAAAAATAATTAGATTCATTATAAATAAATAATACACTAATTTGTCAAAATAATATGTTAATTTTTTAATTTATTAAATATATTATAAATTATAAAAATGATTTGATTAATTAAAATATTTATTTGTGAAATTATTATAAGTAGAGTGGTATAAAGTGAGTTTTGATGGGTCATCAAAACACAACCCAAAAAATTCAGATGTAGGGGTGGTTATAAGAAATCATAAGGGTAAGTCATAGCATACATAATTGCCTATATCAAAATTAACATAAAAAATATAGCAGAAGTAGAGAGCCTTATTCTAATAATGACGTTGGCTTTGTAAGAAAATATTAAGAACACCATGATAGAAGGGGATTCACTCATAGTCATCAAAGCCATAAATAATAGTAAAAATATTCACTGGAGAATTAAAGAATGATTGAAGAATTAAAAAAAATTGAAATTATTTTGAGTGACTTTAAAGCATACTTCGAGAAGGAAATCGAGTAGTAGATTCACTGACAAACTTTAGGCTTCAATTCCACTCAAAAGATAAGAAATGAAACATGAAAAGTATCAAATATTTTATGCTTTCATAGTCCATAACATTACATTAATTTTTTTTGGAAAAACTGTATTGATTTTTGATACTCAATGTTTCAGATCCTCTTCCATGATCTTTGATTAGGATAAAAAATTAATGTGAAATATCACAACCTATCAGTTCTTTTTAGAATCTTTTAACTACGGTTAATTTATTAATTTAAAAAAAATTTATAACAATTAATTTATAAACTTTTTACAACGGCTATTTTCTCTTATTTTTAAGAACTGATAAGACTTGTTCTACATTAATCTTTTTTTCTTATAAAAGATCACGGAAGAGGATCCTAAATATTGAGCATAAAAAATCAACACAATTTTTTTTTTAAAAAGGTATTGTAATGAAAAGTATCACTGAAACAAATAGATAAAATAATTAAAATAAATTATAAGAAAAAGACTGCACATATTTGTAAACAAGTTATTTTTAACTACATGCATCATGCATACAAATCATTTTTAGAAAGTTTATTTAATAGATAAACATGCATGTAAATGTCTGAGACTTGTTAAAGGAACCCTTGTTATTTTTAGAAAGTATGATTATACTAAATTCTCAATCCAGAATTTAGAAAATCTTTTTATAAAAACTATTTTCTTGTTATCTTTGCATGTTGTTTTCTTAATTTGTATTCATATCAATAAGTTTTTTAAATATCAACAAAAAATATTATAAATATATTTTTTAATTTATAAAATATTTTATAAATTTAATATAGATAAACATTTTAATACAAATTCTACATTTTAATAATGAATAGTATTAACTAAAATATTATTAAAATAATTTTATATCTATTTTTAACCTTCACATATCAAATCACTAGTATAATGATAAATAATCTTAAATATTAAAATTGTAAATAACAATTATAATTATAGATATTAATATACAAATAAAATCTTTTAATATATACACCTACATTACATGTACACACCTCCTTCAATTTATGGACTGTGAAAGTCTAAAAGTGCTAATTATTTTATGGACTGCAAAAGTCTAAATGATTCAAAGTGAAAACTTTTGGGTATGCACTAGATGAATAAATTAAAATAGTTCAAAATTTATCAATTTTAACAAAAAATGGTCTCTCTCAATAAACATCGATTACCACCAAAAATACATCTAGAAGAAAAATAAAAGCATTAATAAGCCAAATACAAATCGTATTTTCAAAAAAAAATTAAAACAAATTCCCCTACCCTTACAAAATTCCAACCCGACCTCTTGGTAGGGTTGGGGGGGCCGGGGCGGCGAGGGGGAAGTGCTTTTCCTTTTCCCTTTTTTTTTAAAACTAAAAAACAATAAAAAAGAACTTCTTACAATATTGTTTTTCTATTAAAAACAATTTTAAAACTTCTCCAAAATCCCACCGAACTCACTTAGTCAATCTACCAACTGGCCTGTACGCATTTCATGCTTGACAATTCACAAATTAATATTTAAAGAATCAAAATTACTGACTGCATGAATTTTTGAAAAGTGAAGGATGCGTTGGAGGTAGGTGGATGTGCTTAAAGTCGTGTGGACTGCATGTTTCCGTAATCGCCAGGCATTTTCGGCGAGGAGCAGGTGATGGCATGGAAAAGGTGGTGGACGCCATCCATGACAAGGGCGGCATCATTTTCTGCTAGCTCTGGCACGTTGGTAGGGCGTCCCCCACAGGTTCGAAAACTTGAGCATAGGAGACATCTAACTGAAACAATTGTCGAAAGAAAAATTTCAGATGTTGTTGGATTTTTTATTAGTAGAGAAAAGTAGAATATTTATCAATTTAAATGTTTTATATGAGGTGATCAAACGCATAGATAAAAAAGATGAAGATGAGCATGACAAAAAATAAAGCGTATTTAATTGACAGATACAAGAACAAACCTTTTTTCATTGAAATAATTTCACTTATTGATGAAGATAGAGCTTGGACATATAATCCAAGGTGAAAAAGATAAAAAATTAGAGGTCAAGAGTATTATAATTATTGTGAGAGTATTTCTAAGGTTTTTATTTATCGCTACATGTGAATCAAATACATAGATTGATTTTTTTATCACAGTTATTACTATACAAGACATTTCATGATATACAAAGAGATATTGGAATTGATGATTATGCAATAAAATCAAATTTGGATTCATTCAATTATAATCCATGGCATGTTGAGAGAAGAATAATTCCATAAGATTTTGAAAGTCATGGTGATTATGAATATGAGGATAATTAACCTATTCAATAAAATATATAGAATATGAGTGGGAAATCATATCTAGGCTACAATGTGACCAAGTTATTGAAGTTAGTGAAATAGATATGTTCGAAAGAAGAGATCTTGACAGAAAAGCATAATGGAATAATGATTATCAAGGTGAATAATACACAAATAAAATGATAAAATTCATAAGCATCATGAAAGATAATAGGTTTTTCATGGATGATGATTTATCATTAAATATGAATTATGGAACCTTTGATCTACTATAGAAAAACAAGCACATAATATAATCATGACACATTATCATGTAGGTCAAAATAGTTTTCCATTATGCATAATAATCTAAGGAACAATAGAAACAAGAAAGATGATGATATAACACCAAATATGAATTATAGAATCATGGGTAGTAAACAAAACAATCAATTGATTTAATTATGACATATTATCATGCAAGCCAAAATACTTTGTCATTATGCATGATAATCCAAGGGACAATAGGAATAAAAAATCATATATAATTGGTATCATTCATCGAGCACTTCAAGATGTAACATTCAGAGAGTATTCTCCACTTATATTACTTGCACCAATTGGTGTTGTAACATTCAATATTGGTGCCTCAATTATCCATGCATAAATTCAAATTCCAATCAAGGATTTTGTTGAATTAGAAAGAACACGACTTATAAATTTCAAATAAGATATTTTATACATAAAATACATATTGATTGATTAAATGAGATTGATTAAACAAAAATTTTCTATAAAACATAGACTATAGATTTCATCAAACATTTCCTAAAAATAAAAACATGATTTTTGGTGGTATATCTATGATTTTGGTTAGAGATTTGGGTTGACTTATTTCTATTAGTGATATACCACCATACGATAGTAACATAAATGCAAAACTATTGTGGGAAGAATTCAAAATAGTTGTTACTTTAGATAAGATCTTTAGACAAAAAGGAGAAAGTGAGGGCCAACAAAGGTTTTGGCAACTTTTGATAAATTTGAGAGATGTAAATCTGGCAATTGATGATTAAAAGCTATTGATGATAAGAACCAATGTTGGAATAAATAATGTACATAACCACAATAGAAGAATATAATATTCACTGAATATAACTATTTCATGTAACATTACAACCAAATAAGGAAGTGTTAATGCACTAACAAGATGTACAAATGATGAAATTTATGTGGAGTTATTTATTGTTAAGGATTCAAGGGCCATGTTAACATCTAATCTTTGGATAGAAGTAGGTCTTGTAAATAAAGCTCTAGGGCATATTATAAGTATAATATACAAAGCTAAGAGTGTCCCACTAGAACCATCGACATATATTATGGTTAAGCTTGACAGTTACTCAAAAATATAATTTAAAGTTAAAACTCCATATACAATTCAAATTGCACCAATCCAAAGGGGATGCACAAACCAACTCCCATTACAGTTGGCTTAGGCATTAACAATACACAAATCACAAGGTTTTACTCTTTCAAAAGTCCCAATTGATATAGGCTAAAAATAAAGAACATGGTTAACATGTGTGGCTATATCATGTGTAAAGTCCTTAGAAAGATTAAAAATATTATTACCATTTACATATGACTGCTATGAAAACGCTAAAAAATAGAAAACAACTTTCCAAACAAGAAGCTGAGGAAGAGAAGTTTAATTTCTTAGAGTCCATACATAACGTCATGTACTTATCCAAAAAATTATTTTTATGAATATGAAATGATTCATTATTTCACATGTTATATGATATGTATGACACATTTTGATGAGTATTAAATGATTCTTTAGTTTAAACATTTTATCTTAAGCATATTATGCATTTAGGTGATTTAATGTAATATATATTATACTTTTAGATGATTTAATGTGATGTATATTATAATTTTAAAACTATATAAAAAACTTCATATTATATGTTAAATAAATATGCAATATGTATGAATGCTACTAGTATACCTATCTTAGATAAATATATTTAAAAGAGGCAGAAAGAGATCATTTTCATGGTACCTATTTTGTATTATATTTGTGACATAAATAGAATAATCATCCCAAAAATAATATATCTCGATGTCTTTAACATAAATTTATCTAAGATAAATACGCTAATAAATAAATGTGTTTTAATCTAACTTGGATTCATTTATCTATTCCACATGCAAAATAAATATTGCCCTTTTACCTTTAAAATTTTATGATTAATAGAAATCTTATTCCTATTTAATACATAATCAATTTATATGTAGAATTTCAAAACAATATTTCCTTAATATTTAGTTATAAAAACATATTTTTAAAAATTAAAAATAAAATATATAATTTACAACCAACGAACATGATTCTATAATTTGTCTCACCCTAGGAAGTGAATTATATTTTAATTTTATTAATTTTAAATAAAAAATTAATTTTATATCTCATGAAAATAATTCACAATTTATTTTGTTGTAAGAAGTGATTAAAAAGTTTTTTTTTTTTAATTATAGATTTAAAACAATTTATTACCCAAATATATATATATATATATATATATATATATATATATATACTTTACCGTAAGAAGGGAATTACAAAATTATTTGACTAGCATACATATCTTAGATAAATCTACGTAAAACATGTCAAGAGATATTATTATCAATGCCTCTATTCCACTTATGTCACAAATTCAATTTCATAATAATGAGATCTTGTGATGTATTTTACATAGATTTATTTAAAATATGTATGCTAGTTATTAAAAATAATATTATATATTATAAAGCTATGTAAAAGCTATTTTTCTATCCTGTTTATACTCTATCTAATTCCCTTATTTAATTTTTTAAAAAAAATGATAACACAATTGATATGTTGCTAGCTGCAACACATTACTTATTACCCTATCCTGAAGGTAATAGTCTAAAGCTAAATTTGGAGACGGATTTGGTATTATTCAACTAACTCGGTGGACTCAATGGGAGACTAAATTTGCTGGTCGTATGATTGTATTTATTTTGTTTAATTGTAAAACATAATTAAATTTTAAATCTTTTTTTTTGAAATAATTTTATTCTTATTTTTTGCTTTACATTTAAGATCATCGTCAATAATATTACATAAGTCACTTTCACCTAATGAAGGATGTGGTGGTGGGTTGTAATGGAGTGAGTGTGTTAAATTTTAATTCTAACCTTAAATTTGAAGTGTATTTGACTGTCATTTTATATTTTTTCCCATTTCAAAAAAACTTGGTTGACAGTATTATTCTACCTACAAAGAAATACAATAATTATATATAAAAAGAAATATAATTAATTTTTACAATACAACATACATATTATGTTTGAGGTTGACATTATTATTATACCCGTAGATAAATATCATGCTTATATATACAGAAAAATAAAATTAATTTTTAAAATATAACTTATATATTATGTTTGAAGGAGAAACCATACACCGTGAGACAATAAAAAAGTTGACACTTCTGTCGTTTAATGAGGAGCCCTTGACAACCGATACAACCCCACACCATAAGAACAACTTTGACAGAATTTATAGAGGAATTACAGAGCTCTTTCAATCTAACAAGTGTGATTTCATATATTTTTCACACTTGTTAGATTGCAAAGAGCTCTACAAGACCTTAATAAATTCGACCAAAGTTGTTACTTATGATGCAAGGTTATATCGATTATCAAGGGCTAGTAATTAAATGGCAAAAGTGTCAACTTGTTTATTATCTCATGGTGTATGGTTGCTTCTTCAAACATAAAATATAAGTTATATTGTAAAAACTTATATATATATATATATATATATATATATATATATATATATATATATATAAGCACAATATTTCTTTACAGATATAATAATAATGTTAGCCTCAAACATAATATATATGTTGTATTATAAAAATTAATTGGTTTACTTTTTATATATAAACGTTATATTTCTTTGTAGGTGGAATATAATGTCAATAGTTTTTTTTTTTAATGCAAAAAATATAAAATGATGGTCAAATGGACGTCAAATTTAAGGTTAAAATTAAAAGTTAATATACTCACTCTATTACAACCCACCACCACCTTGTAGGATGCCATTGTAAAATATCTATCGACATAATTAATTATAAATAAGTTAAATATTTATTTGTCAAATTAATATAAGTGCAATTTTTTAATTTATAAAATATAGTATAAATTTAAAAAATAATTAGATTCATTATAAATAAATAATACATTTATTTGTCAAATTATTATGTGTAATTTTTTAATTTATAAAATACATTATAAATTTAAAAAATGATTTGATTAATTATAATAAATAAAATATTTATTTGTGAAATTACTATAAGTAGAGTGGTATAAAGTGAGTTTTGATGAGGCATCAAAACATAACCCAAAGAAATCAGAAGATGTAGGGGCGGTTATAAGAAATCACAAGGGCAAGTCATAGCATGCATAGTTGCCTATATCAAAATCAACATAAACAATATAGCCGAAGTAGAGAGTTTTATTTTAAGAATGACGTTGGCTTTGTAAGAAAAGATTAAGAACACCATGATAGAAGGGGATTCACTCATAGCCATCAAAGCCATAGATAATAGCAAAAGTATTAATTGGAGAATTAAACAAATGATTAAAGAGGCACCAAAACTTTGGAACTATTTTGAGGGAATGACTATGAAGCATACTCCCGAGAAGGAAATTGATTAGTAGATTAGCTGACAAACTTTTGGCTTCAATTCCACTCAAAAGATTAGAAATGAAACATGAAAAGTATCATAGGTACAAGTAGATAAAATAATTAAAATAATTTATAAAGAAAAAATGCACATATTTGTAAATAAGTTAGTTTAAACTACATGCATCATGCATGCAAATCTTCTTTAGAAAGGTTATTTAACAGATAAACTTGCATGTAAATGTTTGGAACTTGTTAAAAGAACCCTTGTTGTTTTTAGAAAGTATGATTATACTAAATTCTCAAGGTACAATTTAGAAAATATTTTTATAAAAATTAGCTTCTTATTATCTTTGTATATTATTTTCTTATTTTTTATTAATATCAATATTTATTTATTTTTAATCGGTAACCGGTTCTTTTTTGACTTGGGAGAACCTTATATAGGAAACAATGCCCCCTGAGGAATCAACTACCAATGACAAGGGAAACCCGAACACAAGGCCTCATAAGTAAAACCCATGTTCCTTACCATTTGGTAACCATCACAAAGACATCTCAATAATATTTTTAATTATCAACCAACAAATATTATAAATATAATTATTTAATTTATAAAATATTTTATAAATTTAATATAAAAAAATATTTTAATATAAATTATATATTTTAATAATGAATAACATTAAATCAAATATTATTAAAATAATTATATATCTATTTTTTACCTTCACATATCAAATCACTACAATAATACTAAATATTAAAATTGTAAACAACAATTATAATTATAAATATTAATATACAAATAAAATCTTTTAATAATACATGTACATGTACACACCTCCCTAATTTTATGGACTGCGAAAGTCTAAAAGCCTTAATTATTTTGTAACCTTAAAAGACTCAAAGCGAAAACTTTTCGGAAGCATATAATTACCATACCAAACACTAAACAAAAGGTCAAACACATATCCTCGATCGTCAAACTTCACACAGGAAGCTTCCGAAAATGCCGAACTCGGATCCGCCAAATCTGTGCTTTTGCCCTTCTGGACTTTGCTTCTACGACTCTATGATCCCACGTGTACTGTACTCGGACGGTGAGTAGTTGGAGAAAGTATTACGATGAATCTACACCAGTTGTTCCACTAACTTTTAACTATAAATACGCCACACTCAAAATGGAAACCACTCTCTGTCGAAGAAAGAATCAGCTTATAACACTCGCGATAAACCGATTCTTCTTTCAAAATGGGGAGAGAATGTATTTCTGATTCGCATGCAGGGCCGACAGACACCATTCCTCACCTTCTTTCGCCCTTTCAGATGGGTTCGCCGTTTCGACTTTCCCACAGGTATGTCTAAAAATTTGGCATCTCTGCAATCTTTACACGTTGTTAGCGTGTTTTAACGGATCGATGCGTTGCAGAGTTGTGTTGGCTCCCGTAACTCGGTGCCGTGCGTTAAACAACGTCCCTCAGCCTGCCCACGTCAAATTCTACTCGCAACGAACCACCTCGGGAGGCCTCCTCATCTCAGAAGCAACCGCAGTATCACCGCAGGCCATTGGGTATGCACTGAGATGAATAAATTAAAAATATGTGCCAAGCAGGACGACGATTAAAGAGATGTTGCTTTGAATGGTATGCAGGTTTCCACATTCGCCAGGCATTTTCGACGAGGAACAGGTGAAGGCTTGGAAAAAGGTGGTGGACGCCGTCCACGACAAGGGCGGCGTCATTTTCTGCCAGCTCTGGCACGTAGGAAGGGCGTCGCACACAGGTTCGAAAATTCGGGCAATCCCTCAGACTTCATTGGAGTTATTCGTGGATTCATTGTTTTTTGTTTTAATCACGGTTTTATGTTGTGATCTTAGTTAAGAATACCCAAATTTATTCAGAACACGATTCTAATCTCATCTATCAAGATTTACTCGCTGTGATTTTAGGTTAAGAATACCCAAATTTATCAAGATCATGATTCTAGTTTCATCGTTTATAATATCAAGATTTACTAGCAATAATAATTGATCCCTGATGAAATATTGATTGCAGTTTATCAGATCAAAGGGGAGGCTCCGATATCGTCCACCGCCAACCCAATTCCGAAGGAATGGACCATCATGATGCCGGACGGTTCGAATGCCAATTTTTCTTCACCGCGGGCGGTTGCGACGTCAGAAATACCTGCAATTGTGCAGCAGTTCCGCGCGGCGGCGAAGAATGCCATGGCGGCGGGGTTCGACGGGATTGAAATACACGCAGCGCACGGATACCTGATCGACCAGTTCCTCAAGGACGGCGTGAATGACAGGATGGACGATTACGGCGGGTGCTTGGAGAACAGATGTCGTTTTGCAATTGAGGTGTTGGAGGCGGTGGTAAATGAGATTGGCGCAGAGCGCACTGCCATACGACTGTCGCCCATCATAGACCACATGGGGGCTGCCGATTCCGACCCTCTCTCCCTCACCTTTCACTTAATTCACCTGTTCAATTCGTATCCTCTGGCTTATCTCCACATGACCGAGCCGCGATTCACCAAAGAAGGCCTGAGAGTGGACGGGGCAGGGGAGGGTGAGAGCATGGATGAAAAAATGTGGAATATCGTGAAAAGAGAGTACCGAGGAAGGCTTATGAGGAGTGGGGGATATACGAGACAGGCTGCCATGGAGGCCATATCGAGCGGGAGTGCAGACATGATATCGTTCGGCAGGCTTTTCATTTCGAATCCAGATCTGCCTCTCCGATTCGCCCTGGAAGCCAAGCTGAGCAAATATGACAGATCCACTTTCTACACGAATGACCAGGTCGTCGGATATACAGATTATCCATTTTACATCGATTCCCCAAAGGTGAATTCAAAACAGAATAACACGGGATTCAAATCTTGATTTTTTTGTTAAACTAAATAGGCTTTTTACAAACAGTCAAACATGCCCCCATTGATCATCTCTGTCGAATTGAAATATGCATTAATTGTTCAAAAAGATATCTTTGTTATTTGTAGTAAGTGGCTACGGATTTCCTTGATGTAGTTGGCCTTATATTACAGACACTTACCATATACAAACTAAGTGGTCTTATGGAGGGGTTTCCTAAATTTTTTGAGGTGATGTAGAGTAAATTTAGGAGCGTATGTAGCAAAAGTGGGTTTATAGAATTAAAAATTTATATTTTTAAAGTGGTCCTATGGAAAAAAAAAAAAAATTATATTCTTATTTTATTGGAGATAATATTAAAAATTATTATCTTTTTATTTATAACTAAAGTTTACATAAATTTTGTCTACTCATATATTTACAAATGGTAAAATATCTTCGCACATATGGGAAATTCCATCAATTAGTAGAATATCTTCCTACAAAATAGAAGCACATATGGAAAACTCTAGCCCCTCTTTTTCTTACCCCCTCAAACTTTCCCCCTAAAAATACCCAGCTCCTCACTTTTAGGATAATATTCTAAAATTTTCTTTTACCATACCTTTCATTTTCCATGGGGTCACCCGCTCATTAAAAATAGGAGCAACAACCCCCTCCATGGAACCCTTGCCTAAAAATTAAATTTGGATTTTAAATGACATTTACCTCTAATGAAGTTGGTCATTTTGTATCTTTCATTAAATTTGTAAAGTATAGATATCCAAATATATATATCATTTTCTATTTTCTTTTAATAGGTCCATTAAGGAACGTAGACATGATCAGAACAAAGTCCTAACTTTCCAAGACAACACTTTAAAAAATAACACCTACTACAAATATGAGTAAGTTCAATTATCAAGATTTACAAGCAAGTTTAATTAACAATTTACAATCGAGTTAAATATAAATAGGTAAAACAGAAAGGTATAAAATTCCTAACATCTAAATTTATATTTATAAGAACACAAGCGTTATTGGAAAACTTGTCCACCCCACGATCGTGACTCTCACCACCTAAAATAGGTCCCATGCTTCTAATTCTAGGTCTCTTGGCTAGCACATATCCAACTTCTTCCTCTTTGGGGTATGAATTCCCAACAATATTATCTATCATCCCAAATAGGTCCCACTGTTATCTTACGTCCTATAGAGGTATTGAAGATATCAAAGCTTTTCTCACTAGCATCAATCCCTTGTCCTATTTTGAACCTCTTAATCATGCAATCAAGTTTTCTCTTTTATTTTGATCTTCATTTTCTAAAATGCTCTGCAAGCTTATCAAAATGCTATTAATATTTGCATGAACAAAATTTTCTAGCCATGTTGACAACATTCCACCATAAACCTTCTCAACCAAAGTTATTCCAACCAATAAAGAGTATGAGGAGGTACAAATTCTCACTATCAATTGGAACCTTATCTCTCTCATGTCCAACCTCTCAATTAAGAAAATTGTTATTAGAATAAGAGTGTTCTAGTCTCTTTAAAATTCAATTTTATGTCTTCACAAGACCCCTTGCTTTTCCCATTTATATCAATTATGGCCACATGGCCTAGACCAACCCCTTGCAACCTTTACTTTTTCCAACTTTATTTTTCTTGGACATCTGCTCGCTACACATGTCATCCTCTAATTGGTGACAGGACCAGGGGGCACACACTGTGTCTCTACCTTGGATGTAAACAAATATATGATTTCCATGCATCACATTCTAATCACATTGAGACCTTTTCAAAGGTTGACATGTGGTTATTATAAATTGGGGTTGAAAATGCAATACAACCATGCAATTTATAAAGTCACTTTTTGACTCCATGATCCATAGCTTATCATTACCTGCCACGTGTTCTCTTATTTTGATCATAATTTTATTTTAAAGGTTATACATGTTTTATTAATAAAATCCACATAGCTTTTTATGCAAAGAATATGCATGCCCTTGGAAAGACTAGGCTAGATTTTATGAAATCACATTTTTGTGACCTTATGAAAATTGATTTGAAATCTATGGTGATACTAGGCTCACTTTATGACTGTGAGAAAATAAAGTGTGGCCACATGTCACTTACTAGTCTCAACTAAATGGAAAAGTGCAGACATAAAAATAAAATAAAGCCAATTGAGTAAACTCATAGATCCATAGATTTCAAAGTTAGACATAAATACTGAGGCCATAATGGACTCTGTGGTTGCAAGATAATCCTAATATTCCATGTGGAGCATTTATAGAGAGATCATGGTGAAATCAAAAACCACATTGTGTAAGACACAAAATCAATATAATATTGTATTCAATGAACCTAATGCATTCACCATTACATAGGGAATATAGAGTGAAAAATCTTGAGACTATTCAAATATATAGATATTCATAAATGAGGCCACATCAAAATTCCATAGGGATATTACTATTCTATTCACTAACAATATCTAAGTCCACAATATTTTTGTTATATCCACCCATTTGCTAGTCCATAGTGGTATGATCTTGAGCAGATTATTTGAGCCATAGTCCAGAGACCATTTAAAATATAATGATAAAAAACATAGACATAGCATAAATGTTAAGGCCAACCATCAAGTCATATATTATTTCATTAATGATCCTTGAAATCTAAATTAAAATATTATGTGAATTCACATGGCTATCATGTGTTGAATTGAATGAAAAATTGAATTTACAAGAACACTATGTGAATTTTAATTATGTTCATTACTTCATGTTTTGAATTTTATGGTTTTTTTAGACTAGTATCAAATTTAATTCTATGTGAATGAAAGATCTCCTTCATCCATGGGGTAGCATCATGAGGCCTAGGGGTCATGGGATATATTTTTTTTTTGACATAGTTTTTTTGGATTAATGATGTGGATTTACCTATCAAATTTGTTTGAGTCATAATGGATTATCTGATCTTCCACATGGTAGAGCTCTTTCTCATCACAGACTCATGTTCCAACATATTCTTCTTTGTCCTTACTATTGTCCACCCAAAGTGAGACACCTTTCCTCCCCTAATTAGTTCATGGTCATAGCGTTGCATAAGTACCCAAACTCAACTTTATAGCTTTAGTTCTCCATGGCCACTTATATTGAGACATGTGATACCTCTCCATTCACCACTAGGGCATAGGATGTTAGAGATCATAATGATTCCTTGTTTCATTCCATGCACCCTTTCAATATTATAATTTACCTTTATAGCCTTTATGTGTTCAAATTTGTTCACTTCACACCATAAATGTTTTTTTGTGATGGGAAATACCCAATGCCAAATTTAATTTTATGTGAACATGATATCTCCATCATTCATGTTGTGGCATCACAGAGCCTCAAGATCATGAGATAATTTTTATTTTATCATCAATTATTTTGTGATGGGAAGTACTCAACTATATGGATTTAGTTCTCCATGTCCACTTATATTGAGACACATGGCATCTCTCCATTCACTAAAAGGTTACAAGTATCAAATATCATAATAATTCATTCAGTCTATTTGTTTACTTGTCGTGGTCCCTTTATATTGTTTGGTGATAGATTATCAATACCCTCTACCATGCATCTCAGTTATTTGATTTTGACCAATCATATTGTAATACATGGCCTTGTCCAATTAGTCATAGCTTAATGGGTTCCTAGAGTCAAAAAGGTTGATGAAGTTAAATCTACTTTAAATCATGTAACTTTTAAGTGAACACGTGCCACTCCAATGGAGTCATGGACTAACGAACATCACAAATGGAATTTTCGTAACATACCCACTAGGATCCACTTAGAAATACACATTTTTTTTATATAAGTAACATATTCTTTTATTAGAATTTTCCACAAGAATCTAATTAGTGATACATATAAAACATTCTCACTATCCATCTAGCAATGCGAAATTTGGTTAACATAAATATAACCAACAAATTCATACAGATTATTGCCTACCATCAAGCATAAAACATGCTAAACACAAGAATAATCAAAATGTATATATTTAGTCTATCAAACATATGATTGAATCTCCACAACATCATTTATCACATAAATAACAAGCAAACAAATATAGTTTATACCAACCAAGTATAATCTTTGTTTAGTTTTCATAATCTAATTTTTGCAAGTCGATTCAAATATATAGTACAAGAAGTAATAAAAAAATCCATCATTTTTTATACATAGTACTTACTTTCAAGCAGTCAGTCATAATATTTACAAATAATCAAATAATTCATAAACCAAGTTATAACATAATATTTCATTTAAATAGTTTATTCTATTTCTAGGAGACTATTTTCATATGGTTATAGTTTTTGGTCCCTTGAAAACCTTATGACTTATTTTGACCATCCATTTAGCTATAAGTATAGGCATATGACCCATTACACCTATATATGCAATATTTTTATATGGTTACTTAAGTCCATATATAAATATGTTTCCTATATATGAATAGTTATACAATATGATATGTACCATATATAAGCAGACAAACAATATAAAAATACTATATCAATGGTCAAATATATATCTTAATCAATAAATCCATATGATTTCAATAATCATTATAACTTGCCTGTTCACAAGATATATTGACGATCTTTATAAGATAAGGGATTCAACAATGTAATTTTCCTTCATAATTTTTATCCCTAACTAAATATATTTTTATCCTAATATAATCAAAGCATATATAAATATGTACACAAGTTCTTATGACAACATAGTCTTTTGTATCGTGGTTTACATATAATTATTCAACAATACACAAATCACTCTTATATGATACTCTTAATTTCTATTAAATACAAATCACTAAAACCATGATATTATACCATTCAAAATCTATGCTTATAGGCACACATCCATGTGCGTGTGTGCATGTGTGCGTGTGCGTGTGCGTGTGCGTGTGCGTGTGCGTGTGCGTGTGCGTGTGTGTGTGTGTGTGTGGGTGTGTGTGTGTGTGTGTTTGTGTGTTTGTTTATGTTCTTAGATAGCTATAATTTGTATATTTACACACCCTACATAATGTATACTACATAATACATATATTTTAATATATAATTATTGATCTACCATACTAGAAATATCCTTCATTTTTATAAAATAAAACATGTGAGCTTCTAGAAACTATTTATCTTTTCATAGAAAAGATATCAAGATCTATGTGGGGCTTTCTTCCCTTATTTTGACTCACTTATCCCTACATAAAAGGTATGATTCAACTATGATCAAATTCATTATGATCAAATCTAAAACTACTTCATTGAGAACCAAATACTTTTTGACTTTGACATCATTATATGAATGTTTGAATAATGCAACCAGTTCTTATATATATTCTATCAAGTTTGACACAGTCATCTTCATACTTAAAGAATATAACCCCCCCCCCAACCGCCCCTCCCCCCCCACACACACATATATATTTTATTTATTTTTCAAAAACATATTATATATTTATGCACACTATTACCGTATATAGCTATATCCAATAATATAGAAAACATAACGTTTTAAAAATTATGGTATTTAAAAATATTACCAAATGTGGTAATACATATGGTAATTATATTAACTTTCCACCTATCAGTAGGAATAAAATAATATCTAGTAGACAATTATGAATGATATAATTTTATTGATATATCAAAGAGATATTACAAAAACAACAGGCTTTTATAAGACATATGGCTATGGATATGGACATAGATATGGCTCATGACTATGATACCATTATATACATGATCATTTTATTTCTCATATCATATCAAAGGCACACATAGAGTTTACATAGCTTTCAAATCTAACATAACATACTTAGGAAAAGTTTCTAATTCACAAGTTCTCACAAAGGGAAAGCAAAGAGCATACACTTATTCCTAACTCTCTAAGACACAACTCCTAGGCTAAAAATCTAGACTCAAATCTAGGCAGTCAATGCTTATGACATGAATAACTCCTCATATTTATAGGATGAAATGAGAAGATCGATGGTCAACATAAAGATGTTGAATCAACAGATAGAAGGCAAGATGCCAAAAGCTAGTGGGTTATGGGCCCACTATGCATCACCTAATAATAAATATGTCGACATGGTCAATAGGCTACCACCTTTTGAAAGTGGTGAGGTCCACAAAACCAAAAGAGGGTTAATGTGCTCACATTCACGACTATGGATAGACCCCGTAATTAGTCTTTATGTCAAATCAGTCATCATTGAATTTATATTCTCCTTGGGGAGAATAATGGTTTTCATCATTAGAATCAAAGTCAGTGTGGTCCATGTATAAATATAAAGGAATCATTAACATACAATTGCTAGGTGTAGGAGGAAACACAACTTGATGACTTATTGTGAACCATTTCCAAAGAGCAACTAACGGTTGAGCAAATACCATTTATAAATTACTAGAGTAATCAATATTTGAATGATAATGTTACTACTCAACATGGTCAACTTGTTCAAAAAATAGATAATGAGTCTAGTAGCATTAGACTACAACAACAATCCTGTTGAAGCAAAGGTAGATAATTTGATCACTAAAGAAAAGGTTATCAATCAAAGCTAAGATCAGCTTAATACTAGTATGGTTTCTCTTGAAATAGATTTTAAAGTGGTCTTATAGAAAAAAACTATATATATATTCTTATTTTATTGGAGATAATATTTAAAATTACTATCTTTTTATTTATAATTAAAGTTTACATAAATTTTATCTACTCATATATTTACAAATGGTAAAATATCTTCACACATATGGGAAATTCCATCAATTGGTAGAATATCTTCCTACAAAATAGAAGTACATATGGGAAACTCTAGCCCCTCTTTTTCTCACCACCTCAAACTTTCCCCCTAAAAATACCCAGCTCCTCACTTTTAGGATAAGATTCTAAAATTTCCTTTTACCATACCTTTCATTTTCCATGGGGTCACCCGCTCATTAAAAATAGGAGCAACAACCCCCTCCATAGAACCCTTGCCTAAAAATTAAATTTGGATTTTAAATCATGTTTACCTCTAATAAAATTGGTCATTTTGTATCTTTCATTGAATTTGTAAAGTATAGATGTTCAAATATATATATATATATATATTTGAACATCTATACTTTACAAATTCAATGAAAGATACAAAATGACCAATTTTATTAGAGGTAAACATGATTTAAAATCCAAATTTAATTTTTAGGCAAGGGTTCTATGGAGGGGGTTGTTGCTCCTATTTTAATGAGCGGGTGACCCCATGGAAAATGAAAGGTATGGTAAAAGGAAATTTTAGAATCTTATCCTAAAAGTGAGGAGCTGGGTATTTTTAGGGGGAAAGTTTGAGGTGGTGAGAAAAAGAGGGGCTAGAGTATATATATATATATATATATATATATATATATATATATATATATATATATATATATATATATATATATATATATATATATATATATATCATTTTCTTTTTTATTTTAATAGGTCCATTAAGGAACGTAGAAATGATCAGAACAAAGTCCTAACTCTCCAAGACAACAATTTAAAAAATAACACCTACTACAAATATGAGTAAGTTCAATTATCAATATTTACAATCAAGTTTAATTAACAATTTACAATCAAGTTGAATATAAATAGGTAAAACACAAAGGTATAAAATTCTCAACATCTAAATCCATATTTATAATAACACAAGCGTTATTGTAAAACTTGTCCACCCCACGATCGTGACTCTCACCACCTAAAATAGGTCCCATGCTTTTAATTCTAGGTCTCTTGTCTAGCACATATCCAACTTCTTTCTCTTTGGGGTATGAATTCCCAACAATATTATCTATCATCCCAAATAGGTCCCACTGTTATCTTATGTCCTATAGAGGTATTGAAGATTTCAAAGCTTTTCTCACCAACATCAATCCCCTGTCCCATTTTGAACCTCTTAATCATGCAATCAAGTTTTCTCTTTTATTTTGATCATCATTTTCTAAAATGCTCTGCAAGCTTATCAAAATGCTATTAATATTTGCATGAATAAAATTTTCTAGCCATGTTGACAACACTCCACCATAACCCTTCTCAACCAAAGTTATTCCAACCAATAAAGAGTATGATGAGGTACAAATTCCGACTATCAATTGGAACCTTATCTCTCTCATGTCCAACCTCACAATTAAGAACACTGTTATTAGAATAAGAGTGTTTTGGTCTCTTTAAAATTCAATTTTATGTCTTCACAAGACCCCTTGCTTTTCCCATTTATATCAATTATGGCCACATGGCCTAGACCAACCCCTTGCAACCTTTATTTTTTCCAACTTTATTTTTCTTGGACATCTTCTTGCTACACATGTCATCCTCTAATTGGTGACAAGACCAAGGGGCACACACTATGTCTCTACCTTGGATGTGAACAAATATATGATTTCCATGCATCACATTCCAATCACATCGAGACCTTTTCAAAGGCTGACATGTGGATATTATAAATTGGGGTTGAAAATATAACAAAACCATGCAATTTATAAAGTCACTTTTTGAATCCATGATCCATAGCTTATCATTACCTGCCACGTGTTCTCTTATTTTGATCATAATTTTATTTTAAAGGTTATACATGTTCTATTAATAAAATCCACATAGCTTTTTATGCAAATAATATGCATGCCCTTAGAAAGACTAGGCTAGATTTTATGAAATCACATTTTTGTGACCTTATGAAAAGTGATTTGAAATCTATGGTGATACTAGGCTCACTTTATGACTGTGAGAAAATAAAGTGTGGCCACATGTCACTTACTAGTCTCAACTAAATGGAAAAGTGCAGACATAAAAATAAAATAAAGCTAATTGAGTAAACTCATAGATCCATAGATTTCAAAGTTAGCAATAAATACTGAGGCCATAATGGACTCTATGGTTGCAAGATAATCCTAACATTCCATGTGGATAATTTATAGAGAGATCATGGTGAAATCAAAAACCACATGGTGTAAGACACAAAATCAATATAAGAATGTATTCAATGAACCTAATGCATTCACCATTACATAGGGAATATAGAGTGAAAAATCTTAAGACTATTCAAATATATAGATATTCATAGATAAGGCCACATCAAAATTCCATAGGGATATTACTATTCTATTCACTAACAATATCTAAGTCCACAATATTTTTGTTATATCCACCCATTTGCTAGTCCATAGTGGTATGATCTTGAGCAGATTATTTGAGCCATAGTCCAGAGACCATTTAAAATATAATGATAAAAAACATAGACATAGCATAAATGTTAAGGCTGACCATCAAGTCATATATTATTTCATTAATGATCCTTGAAATCTAAATTAAAATATTATGTGAATTCACATGGCTATCATGTGTTGAATTGAATGAAAAATTGAATTTACAAGAACACTATGTGAATTTTAATTATGTTCATTACTTCATGTTTTGAATTTTATGGTTTTTTTAGACTGGTATCAAATTTAATTCTATGGGAATGAAAGATATCCTTCATCCATGGGGTAGCATCATGAGGCCTAGGGGTCATGGGATATCTTTTTTTTTGACATAGTTTTTTTGGATTAATGATGTGGATTTACCTATCAAATTTGTCTGAGTCATAATGGATTATCTGATCTTCCACATGGTAGAGCTCTTTCTCATCACAGACTCATGTTCCAACATATTCTTATTTTTCCTTACTATTGTCCACCCAAAGTGAGACACCTTTCCTCCCCTAATTAGTTCATGGTCACAAGGTTGCATAAGTACCCAAACTCAACTTTATAGCTTTAGTTTTCCATGGCCACTTATATTGAGACATGTGATACCTCTCCATTCACCACCAGGGCATAGGATGTTAGAGTTCATAATGATTCCTTATTTCATTCCATGCACCCTTTCAATATTATAATTTACCTTTATAGCCTTTATGTGTGCAAATTTGTTCACTTCACACCATAAGTGTTTTTTTTTTGTTATGGGCAATACCCGATGCCCAATTTAATTTTTTTGTGAACATGGTATCTCCATCATTAATGTTGTGGCATCACAGAGCCTCAAGATCATGAGATAATTTTTATTTTATCATCAATTTTTTTGTGATGGGCAGTACTCAAATATATGGATTTAGTTCTCCATGTCCACTTATATTGAAACACATGGAATCTCTCCATTCACCAAAAGGTTACAAGTATCAAATATCATAATAATTCATTCAGTCTATTTGTTTACTTGTCGTGGTCCCTTTATATTGTTTGGTGATAGATTATCAATACCCTCTACCATGCATCTCAGTTATTTGATTTTGACCAATCATATTGTAATACATGGCCTTGTCCAATTAGTCATAGCTTAATGGGTTCCTAGAGTCAAAAAGGTTGATGAAGTTAAATCTACTTTAAATCATGTTTATAGAGTATTTATCAATTTTAATGCTTCACATGAAGTGATCAAACCTATAGACAAAAAATATGAAGATGATCATGACAAAAATAGAAAGTCTTTAATTGACGGATATAAGAACAAACCTTTTTCCATTGAAATAATTTCACTTATTGATGAAGATTGATATTGGACATATAATCCAAGATGAAAAAGAGATAAAAAAAATTAGAGGTGAAGATTATTACAACTATTGTGAGAGTATTTCTAGAGTTTTATTTATTTCAACATGTGAATCAAATAAACGGATTAATTTTTTTTGTCAGATTGATTACTATACATGACATTTAATGATATACAAAGAGATAATGGAATTGATGATTATGCTTTTAATTCAAATTTGAATTCATTCAATTATAATCCATGGAATGTCGAGAGAAACATAATTCCATAAGATTTTAAAATTCATGGTGGTTATGAAGATGATGATAATCAACCTATTCAACAAAGTATAATGGAACATGAGTGAGAAATTATATCTAGGATACAACATGGCCAAGTTATAAAAGTTAGTGAAATAGATATGTTGGAAAGAAGAGATATTAATAGAAAATGATCATGGAATAATGATTATTGAGGTGAATAATACACAAATAAAATGATAAAATTCATAAGCACCATGAAATATAATGGGTTTTTCATAGATGATGATATATCACCAACTATGAATTATGGAAACTTGGACCTACTATAAAAAAAAGAACTTGATATAATCATGACACATTATCATGTATGTCAAAATAGTTTTCTATTATGCATGATAATCCAAGGAATAATAGGAACAATAAATATGATGATATAACACCAAATATGAATTATAGAACCATGGGTACTAAACAAAAATAAGTACTTGATATAATTATGACATATTATCATGTAGGGAAAAATAATTTGCCCATTATACATGATAATCTAAGGAACAATAAGAACAATAAAATCATATATAATTGGTTTCATTCATAGATAACTTCAAGATGTAACATTTAAAGAGTGTTTTCCACTTCTATTACTTGCACCAATTGGTGTTGTAACATTCAATATTGGTGCCTTAATTATCCATGCACGAATTTGAATCCCAATCAATGATTTTATCTAATTAGAAAGAACAAGACTTATAAATTCCAAATAAGATATTTAATACAAAAAATACATATTGATTGATGAAAAAATGAGATTCATTAGAAAAAAATTTCTATAAAACATAGACTATAGATTTCATCAAACATTTCCTAAAAATTAAAACATGAGTTTTGATGGTATATCTATGATTTTGGTTAGAGATTTGGGTCAAATTATTTATGTTAGTGATAGACCACCATACGATAGTAACATAAGTGAAAAAATATTGTGGGAAGAATTGAAAATAGTTGTTACTTTGGAAAAGATCTTTTGACAAGAAGGATAAAGTGAGGACCAAAAAAGTTTTCATCAACTTCTAACAAATATGAGAAATGCAAAGCTAACAATTAATGATTAGAAGCTATTAATGACAAGAACCAATGTTGGAATAGATAGATCCACTAATGAAGGATTTGATAATTCCATTCATTTATTTTCCATCCCATGAAAATAATTCATAATTTATTTTGTCTTTAGAAGTGATTAATTTTTTTTTTTAAATGTAGATTTAAAACATTTTTTAGCCAAAAATATAACTATCGATATATGCTTTACCGTAAGAAGGGAATTATAAAATTATTTGACTATCATACATATCTTAGATAAAATTATGTAAAATATGTCAAGATATATCAATTTCAAGGCCTCTATTCGACTTATGTCAAAAATTCAATGTGATGACAATGATATCTCTCGACATATTTTACATAAGATTTATGTAAGATATGTATGCTAGTTATTAAAAAAAATTATATATTATAAACCTATGTAAAATATATTTTTCTATCATATTTATACTCTATCTAGTCCCATATTTAATTTTTTTTAAAAAAAATTGGTAACACAATTAATGTATTGTTAGTTGTAATATATTACTTATTACCCTATCATGAAGGTAATAGTATAAATCTAGAGTTCGAAGCAGCCTTGGTATTATTCAACCAACTTGGTGGACTCAATGGGGGACTAAATTTGATGGTTGTATGACTGTATTTGTTTTGTTTAATGATAACATATAACTAAATTTAAATCTTTTTTTTTTGAAATAATTGTATTCTTATTTTTTGCTTTACATTTAGGATCATCATCATAATATTTCATAAGCCACTTTCACTTAATGAAGGATGTGGTGGTGCATTGTAATGGAGTGAGCATGTTACTTTTAATTCTAACCTTAAATTTGACATCCATTTAACTATCATTTTATATTTTTTTTTCCATTTTAGAAAAACTTGGCCAACATTATTATTCTACCCACAACAAAATACAATGATTATATATAATAAAAATACAATTAATTTTCAAACTACAACATATATGTTTATGTTTGAGGCTGATATTATTATTATACCTGCAAATAAATATTGTGCTTATATATATATATATATATATATATATATACAATTAATTTTTACAATATATCTTATATATTATGTTTGAAGGAAAAACCACACACCATGAGATAATAAACAAGTTGACATTTTTTCCATTTAATGAAGATCCCTTGATAACAGATATGACTTTTCAGCATAAGTAATAGCTTCAAAAAAAATTATAGAGGTATTACATAGCTCTTTGCAATCTAACAAGTGTGATTGCATATGGCTTTCACACTTGTTATATTACGAAGAGATCTACAAATACCTCTATAAATTCTTGTGAAGCTATTGCTTATGGTGCAAAGTCATATTGGTTGTCAACGACTCCTAATTAAATGGGAAAAGTGTCAAGTTGTTTATTATCTCACGGTGTATAGTTGCTCCTTAAAATATAATATAGAAGGTGTATTGTAAAAATTAATTGTATTTTTCTATATATAAAAACATGGTATTTATTTACATGTATAATAATATTGTCAGCTTCAAACATAATATATATGTTATATCATAAAAAAAACTATAATTATTTTTATATATAAGCATTGTATTTCTTTGTGGGTAGAATAATAATGTCGGCTATTTTTTTTAAATAGAAAAAAATATTAAATGACGGTCAAATGGATGTCAAATTTAAATTTAAAATTAAAAGTTAACACACACACTCCATTACAACCCACCACTACCTCCTAAGATGCCATTGTATAACATCTATCAATATAATTAATTATAAATAAGCTAAATATTTATCTATCAAATTAATATAAGTGTATTTTTTAATTTATAAAATATATTATAAATTTAAAAAATAATTAGATTCATTATAAATAAATAATACACTAATTTGTCAAAATAATATGTTAATTTTTTAATTTATTAAATATATTATAAATTATAAAAATGATTTGATTAATTAAAATATTTATTTGTGAAATTATTATAAGTAGAGTGGTATAAAGTGAGTTTTGATGGGTCATCAAAACACAACCCAAAAAATTCAGATGTAGGGGTGGTTATAAGAAATCATAAGGGTAAGTCATAGCATACATAATTGCCTATATCAAAATTAACATAAAAAATATAGCAGAAGTAGAGAGCCTTATTCTAATAATGACGTTGGCTTTGTAAGAAAATATTAAGAACACCATGATAGAAGGGGATTCACTCATAGTCATCAAAGCCATAAATAATAGTAAAAATATTCACTGGAGAATTAAAGAATGATTGAAGAATTAAAAAAAATTGAAATTATTTTGAGTGACTTTAAAGCATACTTCGAGAAGGAAATCGAGTAGTAGATTCACTGACAAACTTTAGGCTTCAATTCCACTCAAAAGATAAGAAATGAAACATGAAAAGTATCAAATATTTTATGCTTTCATAGTCCATAACATTACATTAATTTTTTTTGGAAAAACTGTATTGATTTTTGATACTCAATGTTTCAGATCCTCTTCCATGATCTTTGATTAGGATAAAAAATTAATGTGAAATATCACAACCTATCAGTTCTTTTTAGAATCTTTTAACTACGGTTAATTTATTAATTTAAAAAAAATTTATAACAATTAATTTATAAACTTTTTACAACGGCTATTTTCTCTTATTTTTAAGAACTGATAAGACTTGTTCTACATTAATCTTTTTTTCTTATAAAAGATCACGGAAGAGGATCCTAAATATTGAGCATAAAAAATCAACACAATTTTTTTTTTAAAAAGGTATTGTAATGAAAAGTATCACTGAAACAAATAGATAAAATAATTAAAATAAATTATAAGAAAAAGACTGCACATATTTGTAAACAAGTTATTTTTAACTACATGCATCATGCATACAAATCATTTTTAGAAAGTTTATTTAATAGATAAACATGCATGTAAATGTCTGAGACTTGTTAAAGGAACCCTTGTTATTTTTAGAAAGTATGATTATACTAAATTCTCAATCCAGAATTTAGAAAATCTTTTTATAAAAACTATTTTCTTGTTATCTTTGCATGTTGTTTTCTTAATTTGTATTCATATCAATAAGTTTTTTAAATATCAACAAAAAATATTATAAATATATTTTTTAATTTATAAAATATTTTATAAATTTAATATAGATAAACATTTTAATACAAATTCTACATTTTAATAATGAATAGTATTAACTAAAATATTATTAAAATAATTTTATATCTATTTTTAACCTTCACATATCAAATCACTAGTATAATGATAAATAATCTTAAATATTAAAATTGTAAATAACAATTATAATTATAGATATTAATATACAAATAAAATCTTTTAATATATACACCTACATTACATGTACACACCTCCTTCAATTTATGGACTGTGAAAGTCTAAAAGTGCTAATTATTTTATGGACTGCAAAAGTCTAAATGATTCAAAGTGAAAACTTTTGGGTATGCACTAGATGAATAAATTAAAATAGTTCAAAATTTATCAATTTTAACAAAAAATGGTCTCTCTCAATAAACATCGATTACCACCAAAAATACATCTAGAAGAAAAATAAAAGCATTAATAAGCCAAATACAAATCGTATTTTCAAAAAAAAATTAAAACAAATTCCCCTACCCTTACAAAATTCCAACCCGACCTCTTGGTAGGGTTGGGGGGGCCGGGGCGGCGAGGGGGAAGTGCTTTTCCTTTTCCCTTTTTTTTTAAAACTAAAAAACAATAAAAAAGAACTTCTTACAATATTGTTTTTCTATTAAAAACAATTTTAAAACTTCTCCAAAATCCCACCGAACTCACTTAGTCAATCTACCAACTGGCCTGTACGCATTTCATGCTTGACAATTCACAAATTAATATTTAAAGAATCAAAATTACTGACTGCATGAATTTTTGAAAAGTGAAGGATGCGTTGGAGGTAGGTGGATGTGCTTAAAGTCGTGTGGACTGCATGTTTCCGTAATCGCCAGGCATTTTCGGCGAGGAGCAGGTGATGGCATGGAAAAGGTGGTGGACGCCATCCATGACAAGGGCGGCATCATTTTCTGCTAGCTCTGGCACGTTGGTAGGGCGTCCCCCACAGGTTCGAAAACTTGAGCATAGGAGACATCTAACTGAAACAATTGTCGAAAGAAAAATTTCAGATGTTGTTGGATTTTTTATTAGTAGAGAAAAGTAGAATATTTATCAATTTAAATGTTTTATATGAGGTGATCAAACGCATAGATAAAAAAGATGAAGATGAGCATGACAAAAAATAAAGCGTATTTAATTGACAGATACAAGAACAAACCTTTTTTCATTGAAATAATTTCACTTATTGATGAAGATAGAGCTTGGACATATAATCCAAGGTGAAAAAGATAAAAAATTAGAGGTCAAGAGTATTATAATTATTGTGAGAGTATTTCTAAGGTTTTTATTTATCGCTACATGTGAATCAAATACATAGATTGATTTTTTTATCACAGTTATTACTATACAAGACATTTCATGATATACAAAGAGATATTGGAATTGATGATTATGCAATAAAATCAAATTTGGATTCATTCAATTATAATCCATGGCATGTTGAGAGAAGAATAATTCCATAAGATTTTGAAAGTCATGGTGATTATGAATATGAGGATAATTAACCTATTCAATAAAATATATAGAATATGAGTGGGAAATCATATCTAGGCTACAATGTGACCAAGTTATTGAAGTTAGTGAAATAGATATGTTCGAAAGAAGAGATCTTGACAGAAAAGCATAATGGAATAATGATTATCAAGGTGAATAATACACAAATAAAATGATAAAATTCATAAGCATCATGAAAGATAATAGGTTTTTCATGGATGATGATTTATCATTAAATATGAATTATGGAACCTTTGATCTACTATAGAAAAACAAGCACATAATATAATCATGACACATTATCATGTAGGTCAAAATAGTTTTCCATTATGCATAATAATCTAAGGAACAATAGAAACAAGAAAGATGATGATATAACACCAAATATGAATTATAGAATCATGGGTAGTAAACAAAACAATCAATTGATTTAATTATGACATATTATCATGCAAGCCAAAATACTTTGTCATTATGCATGATAATCCAAGGGACAATAGGAATAAAAAATCATATATAATTGGTATCATTCATCGAGCACTTCAAGATGTAACATTCAGAGAGTATTCTCCACTTATATTACTTGCACCAATTGGTGTTGTAACATTCAATATTGGTGCCTCAATTATCCATGCATAAATTCAAATTCCAATCAAGGATTTTGTTGAATTAGAAAGAACACGACTTATAAATTTCAAATAAGATATTTTATACATAAAATACATATTGATTGATTAAATGAGATTGATTAAACAAAAATTTTCTATAAAACATAGACTATAGATTTCATCAAACATTTCCTAAAAATAAAAACATGATTTTTGGTGGTATATCTATGATTTTGGTTAGAGATTTGGGTTGACTTATTTCTATTAGTGATATACCACCATACGATAGTAACATAAATGCAAAACTATTGTGGGAAGAATTCAAAATAGTTGTTACTTTAGATAAGATCTTTAGACAAAAAGGAGAAAGTGAGGGCCAACAAAGGTTTTGGCAACTTTTGATAAATTTGAGAGATGTAAATCTGGCAATTGATGATTAAAAGCTATTGATGATAAGAACCAATGTTGGAATAAATAATGTACATAACCACAATAGAAGAATATAATATTCACTGAATATAACTATTTCATGTAACATTACAACCAAATAAGGAAGTGTTAATGCACTAACAAGATGTACAAATGATGAAATTTATGTGGAGTTATTTATTGTTAAGGATTCAAGGGCCATGTTAACATCTAATCTTTGGATAGAAGTAGGTCTTGTAAATAAAGCTCTAGGGCATATTATAAGTATAATATACAAAGCTAAGAGTGTCCCACTAGAACCATCGACATATATTATGGTTAAGCTTGACAGTTACTCAAAAATATAATTTAAAGTTAAAACTCCATATACAATTCAAATTGCACCAATCCAAAGGGGATGCACAAACCAACTCCCATTACAGTTGGCTTAGGCATTAACAATACACAAATCACAAGGTTTTACTCTTTCAAAAGTCCCAATTGATATAGGCTAAAAATAAAGAACATGGTTAACATGTGTGGCTATATCATGTGTAAAGTCCTTAGAAAGATTAAAAATATTATTACCATTTACATATGACTGCTATGAAAACGCTAAAAAATAGAAAACAACTTTCCAAACAAGAAGCTGAGGAAGAGAAGTTTAATTTCTTAGAGTCCATACATAACGTCATGTACTTATCCAAAAAATTATTTTTATGAATATGAAATGATTCATTATTTCACATGTTATATGATATGTATGACACATTTTGATGAGTATTAAATGATTCTTTAGTTTAAACATTTTATCTTAAGCATATTATGCATTTAGGTGATTTAATGTAATATATATTATACTTTTAGATGATTTAATGTGATGTATATTATAATTTTAAAACTATATAAAAAACTTCATATTATATGTTAAATAAATATGCAATATGTATGAATGCTACTAGTATACCTATCTTAGATAAATATATTTAAAAGAGGCAGAAAGAGATCATTTTCATGGTACCTATTTTGTATTATATTTGTGACATAAATAGAATAATCATCCCAAAAATAATATATCTCGATGTCTTTAACATAAATTTATCTAAGATAAATACGCTAATAAATAAATGTGTTTTAATCTAACTTGGATTCATTTATCTATTCCACATGCAAAATAAATATTGCCCTTTTACCTTTAAAATTTTATGATTAATAGAAATCTTATTCCTATTTAATACATAATCAATTTATATGTAGAATTTCAAAACAATATTTCCTTAATATTTAGTTATAAAAACATATTTTTAAAAATTAAAAATAAAATATATAATTTACAACCAACGAACATGATTCTATAATTTGTCTCACCCTAGGAAGTGAATTATATTTTAATTTTATTAATTTTAAATAAAAAATTAATTTTATATCTCATGAAAATAATTCACAATTTATTTTGTTGTAAGAAGTGATTAAAAAGTTTTTTTTTTTTAATTATAGATTTAAAACAATTTATTACCCAATATATATATATATATATATATATATATATATATATATATATATATATATATATATATATATATATATATATATATATATATATATATATATATATATATATATACTTTACCGTAAGAAGGGAATTACAAAATTATTTGACTAGCATACATATCTTAGATAAATCTACGTAAAACATGTCAAGAGATATTATTATCAATGCCTCTATTCCACTTATGTCACAAATTCAATTTCATAATAATGAGATCTTGTGATGTATTTTACATAGATTTATTTAAAATATGTATGCTAGTTATTAAAAATAATATTATATATTATAAAGCTATGTAAAAGCTATTTTTCTATCCTGTTTATACTCTATCTAATTCCCTTATTTAATTTTTTAAAAAAAATGATAACACAATTGATATGTTGCTAGCTGCAACACATTACTTATTACCCTATCCTGAAGGTAATAGTCTAAAGCTAAATTTGGAGACGGATTTGGTATTATTCAACTAACTCGGTGGACTCAATGGGAGACTAAATTTGCTGGTCGTATGATTGTATTTATTTTGTTTAATTGTAAAACATAATTAAATTTTAAATCTTTTTTTTTGAAATAATTTTATTCTTATTTTTTGCTTTACATTTAAGATCATCGTCAATAATATTACATAAGTCACTTTCACCTAATGAAGGATGTGGTGGTGGGTTGTAATGGAGTGAGTGTGTTAAATTTTAATTCTAACCTTAAATTTGAAGTGTATTTGACTGTCATTTTATATTTTTTCCCATTTCAAAAAAACTTGGTTGACAGTATTATTCTACCTACAAAGAAATACAATAATTATATATAAAAAGAAATATAATTAATTTTTACAATACAACATACATATTATGTTTGAGGTTGACATTATTATTATACCCGTAGATAAATATCATGCTTATATATACAGAAAAATAAAATTAATTTTTAAAATATAACTTATATATTATGTTTGAAGGAGAAACCATACACCGTGAGACAATAAAAAAGTTGACACTTCTGTCGTTTAATGAGGAGCCCTTGACAACCGATACAACCCCACACCATAAGAACAACTTTGACAGAATTTATAGAGGAATTACAGAGCTCTTTCAATCTAACAAGTGTGATTTCATATATTTTTCACACTTGTTAGATTGCAAAGAGCTCTACAAGACCTTAATAAATTCGACCAAAGTTGTTACTTATGATGCAAGGTTATATCGATTATCAAGGGCTAGTAATTAAATGGCAAAAGTGTCAACTTGTTTATTATCTCATGGTGTATGGTTGCTTCTTCAAACATAAAATATAAGTTATATTGTAAAAACTTATATATATATATATATATATATATATATATATATATATATATATATATATATATATATATAAGCACAATATTTCTTTACAGATATAATAATAATGTTAGCCTCAAACATAATATATATGTTGTATTATAAAAATTAATTGGTTTACTTTTTATATATAAACGTTATATTTCTTTGTAGGTGGAATATAATGTCAATAGTTTTTTTTTTTAATGCAAAAAATATAAAATGATGGTCAAATGGACGTCAAATTTAAGGTTAAAATTAAAAGTTAATATACTCACTCTATTACAACCCACCACCACCTTGTAGGATGCCATTGTAAAATATCTATCGACATAATTAATTATAAATAAGTTAAATATTTATTTGTCAAATTAATATAAGTGCAATTTTTTAATTTATAAAATATAGTATAAATTTAAAAAATAATTAGATTCATTATAAATAAATAATACATTTATTTGTCAAATTATTATGTGTAATTTTTTAATTTATAAAATACATTATAAATTTAAAAAATGATTTGATTAATTATAATAAATAAAATATTTATTTGTGAAATTACTATAAGTAGAGTGGTATAAAGTGAGTTTTGATGAGGCATCAAAACATAACCCAAAGAAATCAGAAGATGTAGGGGCGGTTATAAGAAATCACAAGGGCAAGTCATAGCATGCATAGTTGCCTATATCAAAATCAACATAAACAATATAGCCGAAGTAGAGAGTTTTATTTTAAGAATGACGTTGGCTTTGTAAGAAAAGATTAAGAACACCATGATAGAAGGGGATTCACTCATAGCCATCAAAGCCATAGATAATAGCAAAAGTATTAATTGGAGAATTAAACAAATGATTAAAGAGGCACCAAAACTTTGGAACTATTTTGAGGGAATGACTATGAAGCATACTCCCGAGAAGGAAATTGATTAGTAGATTAGCTGACAAACTTTTGGCTTCAATTCCACTCAAAAGATTAGAAATGAAACATGAAAAGTATCATAGGTACAAGTAGATAAAATAATTAAAATAATTTATAAAGAAAAAATGCACATATTTGTAAATAAGTTAGTTTAAACTACATGCATCATGCATGCAAATCTTCTTTAGAAAGGTTATTTAACAGATAAACTTGCATGTAAATGTTTGGAACTTGTTAAAAGAACCCTTGTTGTTTTTAGAAAGTATGATTATACTAAATTCTCAAGGTACAATTTAGAAAATATTTTTATAAAAATTAGCTTCTTATTATCTTTGTATATTATTTTCTTATTTTTTATTAATATCAATATTTATTTATTTTTAATCGGTAACCGGTTCTTTTTTGACTTGGGAGAACCTTATATAGGAAACAATGCCCCCTGAGGAATCAACTACCAATGACAAGGGAAACCCGAACACAAGGCCTCATAAGTAAAACCCATGTTCCTTACCATTTGGTAACCATCACAAAGACATCTCAATAATATTTTTAATTATCAACCAACAAATATTATAAATATAATTATTTAATTTATAAAATATTTTATAAATTTAATATAAAAAAATATTTTAATATAAATTATATATTTTAATAATGAATAACATTAAATCAAATATTATTAAAATAATTATATATCTATTTTTTACCTTCACATATCAAATCACTACAATAATACTAAATATTAAAATTGTAAACAACAATTATAATTATAAATATTAATATACAAATAAAATCTTTTAATAATACATGTACATGTACACACCTCCCTAATTTTATGGACTGCGAAAGTCTAAAAGCCTTAATTATTTTGTAACCTTAAAAGACTCAAAGCGAAAACTTTTCGGAAGCATATAATTACCATACCAAACACTAAACAAAAGGTCAAACACATATCCTCGATCGTCAAACTTCACACAGGAAGCTTCCGAAAATGCCGAACTCGGATCCGCCAAATCTGTGCTTTTGCCCTTCTGGACTTTGCTTCTACGACTCTATGATCCCACGTGTACTGTACTCGGACGGTGAGTAGTTGGAGAAAGTATTACGATGAATCTACACCAGTTGTTCCACTAACTTTTAACTATAAATACGCCACACTCAAAATGGAAACCACTCTCTGTCGAAGAAAGAATCAGCTTATAACACTCGCGATAAACCGATTCTTCTTTCAAAATGGGGAGAGAATGTATTTCTGATTCGCATGCAGGGCCGACAGACACCATTCCTCACCTTCTTTCGCCCTTTCAGATGGGTTCGCCGTTTCGACTTTCCCACAGGTATGTCTAAAAATTTGGCATCTCTGCAATCTTTACACGTTGTTAGCGTGTTTTAACGGATCGATGCGTTGCAGAGTTGTGTTGGCTCCCGTAACTCGGTGCCGTGCGTTAAACAACGTCCCTCAGCCTGCCCACGTCAAATTCTACTCGCAACGAACCACCTCGGGAGGCCTCCTCATCTCAGAAGCAACCGCAGTATCACCGCAGGCCATTGGGTATGCACTGAGATGAATAAATTAAAAATATGTGCCAAGCAGGACGACGATTAAAGAGATGTTGCTTTGAATGGTATGCAGGTTTCCACATTCGCCAGGCATTTTCGACGAGGAACAGGTGAAGGCTTGGAAAAAGGTGGTGGACGCCGTCCACGACAAGGGCGGCGTCATTTTCTGCCAGCTCTGGCACGTAGGAAGGGCGTCGCACACAGGTTCGAAAATTCGGGCAATCCCTCAGACTTCATTGGAGTTATTCGTGGATTCATTGTTTTTTGTTTTAATCACGGTTTTATGTTGTGATCTTAGTTAAGAATACCCAAATTTATTCAGAACACGATTCTAATCTCATCTATCAAGATTTACTCGCTGTGATTTTAGGTTAAGAATACCCAAATTTATCAAGATCATGATTCTAGTTTCATCGTTTATAATATCAAGATTTACTAGCAATAATAATTGATCCCTGATGAAATATTGATTGCAGTTTATCAGATCAAAGGGGAGGCTCCGATATCGTCCACCGCCAACCCAATTCCGAAGGAATGGACCATCATGATGCCGGACGGTTCGAATGCCAATTTTTCTTCACCGCGGGCGGTTGCGACGTCAGAAATACCTGCAATTGTGCAGCAGTTCCGCGCGGCGGCGAAGAATGCCATGGCGGCGGGGTTCGACGGGATTGAAATACACGCAGCGCACGGATACCTGATCGACCAGTTCCTCAAGGACGGCGTGAATGACAGGATGGACGATTACGGCGGGTGCTTGGAGAACAGATGTCGTTTTGCAATTGAGGTGTTGGAGGCGGTGGTAAATGAGATTGGCGCAGAGCGCACTGCCATACGACTGTCGCCCATCATAGACCACATGGGGGCTGCCGATTCCGACCCTCTCTCCCTCACCTTTCACTTAATTCACCTGTTCAATTCGTATCCTCTGGCTTATCTCCACATGACCGAGCCGCGATTCACCAAAGAAGGCCTGAGAGTGGACGGGGCAGGGGAGGGTGAGAGCATGGATGAAAAAATGTGGAATATCGTGAAAAGAGAGTACCGAGGAAGGCTTATGAGGAGTGGGGGATATACGAGACAGGCTGCCATGGAGGCCATATCGAGCGGGAGTGCAGACATGATATCGTTCGGCAGGCTTTTCATTTCGAATCCAGATCTGCCTCTCCGATTCGCCCTGGAAGCCAAGCTGAGCAAATATGACAGATCCACTTTCTACACGAATGACCAGGTCGTCGGATATACAGATTATCCATTTTACATCGATTCCCCAAAGGTGAATTCAAAACAGAATAACACGGGATTCAAATCTTGATTTTTTTGTTAAACTAAATAGGCTTTTTACAAACAGTCAAACATGCCCCCATTGATCATCTCTGTCGAATTGAAATATGCATTAATTGTTCAAAAAGATATCTTTGTTATTTGTAGTAAGTGGCTACGGATTTCCTTGATGTAGTTGGCCTTATATTACAGACACTTACCATATACAAACTAAGTGGTCTTATGGAGGGGTTTCCTAAATTTTTTGAGGTGATGTAGAGTAAATTTAGGAGCGTATGTAGCAAAAGTGGGTTTATAGAATTAAAAATTTATATTTTTAAAGTGGTCCTATGGAAAAAAAAAAAAAATTATATTCTTATTTTATTGGAGATAATATTAAAAATTATTATCTTTTTATTTATAACTAAAGTTTACATAAATTTTGTCTACTCATATATTTACAAATGGTAAAATATCTTCGCACATATGGGAAATTCCATCAATTAGTAGAATATCTTCCTACAAAATAGAAGCACATATGGAAAACTCTAGCCCCTCTTTTTCTTACCCCCTCAAACTTTCCCCCTAAAAATACCCAGCTCCTCACTTTTAGGATAATATTCTAAAATTTTCTTTTACCATACCTTTCATTTTCCATGGGGTCACCCGCTCATTAAAAATAGGAGCAACAACCCCCTCCATGGAACCCTTGCCTAAAAATTAAATTTGGATTTTAAATGACATTTACCTCTAATGAAGTTGGTCATTTTGTATCTTTCATTAAATTTGTAAAGTATAGATATCCAAATATATATATCATTTTCTATTTTCTTTTAATAGGTCCATTAAGGAACGTAGACATGATCAGAACAAAGTCCTAACTTTCCAAGACAACACTTTAAAAAATAACACCTACTACAAATATGAGTAAGTTCAATTATCAAGATTTACAAGCAAGTTTAATTAACAATTTACAATCGAGTTAAATATAAATAGGTAAAACAGAAAGGTATAAAATTCCTAACATCTAAATTTATATTTATAAGAACACAAGCGTTATTGGAAAACTTGTCCACCCCACGATCGTGACTCTCACCACCTAAAATAGGTCCCATGCTTCTAATTCTAGGTCTCTTGGCTAGCACATATCCAACTTCTTCCTCTTTGGGGTATGAATTCCCAACAATATTATCTATCATCCCAAATAGGTCCCACTGTTATCTTACGTCCTATAGAGGTATTGAAGATATCAAAGCTTTTCTCACTAGCATCAATCCCTTGTCCTATTTTGAACCTCTTAATCATGCAATCAAGTTTTCTCTTTTATTTTGATCTTCATTTTCTAAAATGCTCTGCAAGCTTATCAAAATGCTATTAATATTTGCATGAACAAAATTTTCTAGCCATGTTGACAACATTCCACCATAAACCTTCTCAACCAAAGTTATTCCAACCAATAAAGAGTATGAGGAGGTACAAATTCTCACTATCAATTGGAACCTTATCTCTCTCATGTCCAACCTCTCAATTAAGAAAATTGTTATTAGAATAAGAGTGTTCTAGTCTCTTTAAAATTCAATTTTATGTCTTCACAAGACCCCTTGCTTTTCCCATTTATATCAATTATGGCCACATGGCCTAGACCAACCCCTTGCAACCTTTACTTTTTCCAACTTTATTTTTCTTGGACATCTGCTCGCTACACATGTCATCCTCTAATTGGTGACAGGACCAGGGGGCACACACTGTGTCTCTACCTTGGATGTAAACAAATATATGATTTCCATGCATCACATTCTAATCACATTGAGACCTTTTCAAAGGTTGACATGTGGTTATTATAAATTGGGGTTGAAAATGCAATACAACCATGCAATTTATAAAGTCACTTTTTGACTCCATGATCCATAGCTTATCATTACCTGCCACGTGTTCTCTTATTTTGATCATAATTTTATTTTAAAGGTTATACATGTTTTATTAATAAAATCCACATAGCTTTTTATGCAAAGAATATGCATGCCCTTGGAAAGACTAGGCTAGATTTTATGAAATCACATTTTTGTGACCTTATGAAAATTGATTTGAAATCTATGGTGATACTAGGCTCACTTTATGACTGTGAGAAAATAAAGTGTGGCCACATGTCACTTACTAGTCTCAACTAAATGGAAAAGTGCAGACATAAAAATAAAATAAAGCCAATTGAGTAAACTCATAGATCCATAGATTTCAAAGTTAGACATAAATACTGAGGCCATAATGGACTCTGTGGTTGCAAGATAATCCTAATATTCCATGTGGAGCATTTATAGAGAGATCATGGTGAAATCAAAAACCACATTGTGTAAGACACAAAATCAATATAATATTGTATTCAATGAACCTAATGCATTCACCATTACATAGGGAATATAGAGTGAAAAATCTTGAGACTATTCAAATATATAGATATTCATAAATGAGGCCACATCAAAATTCCATAGGGATATTACTATTCTATTCACTAACAATATCTAAGTCCACAATATTTTTGTTATATCCACCCATTTGCTAGTCCATAGTGGTATGATCTTGAGCAGATTATTTGAGCCATAGTCCAGAGACCATTTAAAATATAATGATAAAAAACATAGACATAGCATAAATGTTAAGGCCAACCATCAAGTCATATATTATTTCATTAATGATCCTTGAAATCTAAATTAAAATATTATGTGAATTCACATGGCTATCATGTGTTGAATTGAATGAAAAATTGAATTTACAAGAACACTATGTGAATTTTAATTATGTTCATTACTTCATGTTTTGAATTTTATGGTTTTTTTAGACTAGTATCAAATTTAATTCTATGTGAATGAAAGATCTCCTTCATCCATGGGGTAGCATCATGAGGCCTAGGGGTCATGGGATATATTTTTTTTTTGACATAGTTTTTTTGGATTAATGATGTGGATTTACCTATCAAATTTGTTTGAGTCATAATGGATTATCTGATCTTCCACATGGTAGAGCTCTTTCTCATCACAGACTCATGTTCCAACATATTCTTCTTTGTCCTTACTATTGTCCACCCAAAGTGAGACACCTTTCCTCCCCTAATTAGTTCATGGTCATAGCGTTGCATAAGTACCCAAACTCAACTTTATAGCTTTAGTTCTCCATGGCCACTTATATTGAGACATGTGATACCTCTCCATTCACCACTAGGGCATAGGATGTTAGAGATCATAATGATTCCTTGTTTCATTCCATGCACCCTTTCAATATTATAATTTACCTTTATAGCCTTTATGTGTTCAAATTTGTTCACTTCACACCATAAATGTTTTTTTGTGATGGGAAATACCCAATGCCAAATTTAATTTTATGTGAACATGATATCTCCATCATTCATGTTGTGGCATCACAGAGCCTCAAGATCATGAGATAATTTTTATTTTATCATCAATTATTTTGTGATGGGAAGTACTCAACTATATGGATTTAGTTCTCCATGTCCACTTATATTGAGACACATGGCATCTCTCCATTCACTAAAAGGTTACAAGTATCAAATATCATAATAATTCATTCAGTCTATTTGTTTACTTGTCGTGGTCCCTTTATATTGTTTGGTGATAGATTATCAATACCCTCTACCATGCATCTCAGTTATTTGATTTTGACCAATCATATTGTAATACATGGCCTTGTCCAATTAGTCATAGCTTAATGGGTTCCTAGAGTCAAAAAGGTTGATGAAGTTAAATCTACTTTAAATCATGTAACTTTTAAGTGAACACGTGCCACTCCAATGGAGTCATGGACTAACGAACATCACAAATGGAATTTTCGTAACATACCCACTAGGATCCACTTAGAAATACACATTTTTTTTATATAAGTAACATATTCTTTTATTAGAATTTTCCACAAGAATCTAATTAGTGATACATATAAAACATTCTCACTATCCATCTAGCAATGCGAAATTTGGTTAACATAAATATAACCAACAAATTCATACAGATTATTGCCTACCATCAAGCATAAAACATGCTAAACACAAGAATAATCAAAATGTATATATTTAGTCTATCAAACATATGATTGAATCTCCACAACATCATTTATCACATAAATAACAAGCAAACAAATATAGTTTATACCAACCAAGTATAATCTTTGTTTAGTTTTCATAATCTAATTTTTGCAAGTCGATTCAAATATATAGTACAAGAAGTAATAAAAAAATCCATCATTTTTTATACATAGTACTTACTTTCAAGCAGTCAGTCATAATATTTACAAATAATCAAATAATTCATAAACCAAGTTATAACATAATATTTCATTTAAATAGTTTATTCTATTTCTAGGAGACTATTTTCATATGGTTATAGTTTTTGGTCCCTTGAAAACCTTATGACTTATTTTGACCATCCATTTAGCTATAAGTATAGGCATATGACCCATTACACCTATATATGCAATATTTTTATATGGTTACTTAAGTCCATATATAAATATGTTTCCTATATATGAATAGTTATACAATATGATATGTACCATATATAAGCAGACAAACAATATAAAAATACTATATCAATGGTCAAATATATATCTTAATCAATAAATCCATATGATTTCAATAATCATTATAACTTGCCTGTTCACAAGATATATTGACGATCTTTATAAGATAAGGGATTCAACAATGTAATTTTCCTTCATAATTTTTATCCCTAACTAAATATTTTTTATCCTAATATAATCAAAGCATATATAAATATGTACACAAGTTCTTATGACAACATAGTCTTTTGTATCGTGGTTTACATATAATTATTCAACAATACACAAATCACTCTTATATGATACTCTTAATTTCTATTAAATACAAATCACTAAAACCATGATATTATACCATTCAAAATCTATGCTTATAGGCACACATCCATGTGCGTGTGTGCATGTGTGCGTGTGCGTGTGCGTGTGCGTGTGCGTGTGCGTGTGCGTGTGCGTGTGCGTGTGTGTGTGTGTGTGTGGGTGTGTGTGTGTGTGTGTTTGTGTGTTTGTTTATGTTCTTAGATAGCTATAATTTGTATATTTACACACCCTACATAATGTATACTACATAATACATATATTTTAATATATAATTATTGATCTACCATACTAGAAATATCCTTCATTTTTATAAAATAAAACATGTGAGCTTCTAGAAACTATTTATCTTTTCATAGAAAAGATATCAAGATCTATGTGGGGCTTTCTTCCCTTATTTTGACTCACTTATCCCTACATAAAAGGTATGATTCAACTATGATCAAATTCATTATGATCAAATCTAAAACTACTTCATTGAGAACCAAATACTTTTTGACTTTGACATCATTATATGAATGTTTGAATAATGCAACCAGTTCTTATATATATTCTATCAAGTTTGACACAGTCATCTTCATACTTAAAGAATATAACCCCCCCCCCAACCGCCCCTCCCCCCCCACACACACATATATATTTTATTTATTTTTCAAAAACATATTATATATTTATGCACACTATTACCGTATATAGCTATATCCAATAATATAGAAAACATAACGTTTTAAAAATTATGGTATTTAAAAATATTACCAAATGTGGTAATACATATGGTAATTATATTAACTTTCCACCTATCAGTAGGAATAAAATAATATCTAGTAGACAATTATGAATGATATAATTTTATTGATATATCAAAGAGATATTACAAAAACAACAGGCTTTTATAAGACATATGGCTATGGATATGGACATAGATATGGCTCATGACTATGATACCATTATATACATGATCATTTTATTTCTCATATCATATCAAAGGCACACATAGAGTTTACATAGCTTTCAAATCTAACATAACATACTTAGGAAAAGTTTCTAATTCACAAGTTCTCACAAAGGGAAAGCAAAGAGCATACACTTATTCCTAACTCTCTAAGACACAACTCCTAGGCTAAAAATCTAGACTCAAATCTAGGCAGTCAATGCTTATGACATGAATAACTCCTCATATTTATAGGATGAAATGAGAAGATCGATGGTCAACATAAAGATGTTGAATCAACAGATAGAAGGCAAGATGCCAAAAGCTAGTGGGTTATGGGCCCACTATGCATCACCTAATAATAAATATGTCGACATGGTCAATAGGCTACCACCTTTTGAAAGTGGTGAGGTCCACAAAACCAAAAGAGGGTTAATGTGCTCACATTCACGACTATGGATAGACCCCGTAATTAGTCTTTATGTCAAATCAGTCATCATTGAATTTATATTCTCCTTGGGGAGAATAATGGTTTTCATCATTAGAATCAAAGTCAGTGTGGTCCATGTATAAATATAAAGGAATCATTAACATACAATTGCTAGGTGTAGGAGGAAACACAACTTGATGACTTATTGTGAACCATTTCCAAAGAGCAACTAACGGTTGAGCAAATACCATTTATAAATTACTAGAGTAATCAATATTTGAATGATAATGTTACTACTCAACATGGTCAACTTGTTCAAAAAATAGATAATGAGTCTAGTAGCATTAGACTACAACAACAATCCTGTTGAAGCAAAGGTAGATAATTTGATCACTAAAGAAAAGGTTATCAATCAAAGCTAAGATCAGCTTAATACTAGTATGGTTTCTCTTGAAATAGATTTTAAAGTGGTCTTATAGAAAAAAACTATATATATATTCTTATTTTATTGGAGATAATATTTAAAATTACTATCTTTTTATTTATAATTAAAGTTTACATAAATTTTATCTACTCATATATTTACAAATGGTAAAATATCTTCACACATATGGGAAATTCCATCAATTGGTAGAATATCTTCCTACAAAATAGAAGTACATATGGGAAACTCTAGCCCCTCTTTTTCTCACCACCTCAAACTTTCCCCCTAAAAATACCCAGCTCCTCACTTTTAGGATAAGATTCTAAAATTTCCTTTTACCATACCTTTCATTTTCCATGGGGTCACCCGCTCATTAAAAATAGGAGCAACAACCCCCTCCATAGAACCCTTGCCTAAAAATTAAATTTGGATTTTAAATCATGTTTACCTCTAATAAAATTGGTCATTTTGTATCTTTCATTGAATTTGTAAAGTATAGATGTTCAAATATATATATATATATATATATTTGAACATCTATACTTTACAAATTCAATGAAAGATACAAAATGACCAATTTTATTAGAGGTAAACATGATTTAAAATCCAAATTTAATTTTTAGGCAAGGGTTCTATGGAGGGGGTTGTTGCTCCTATTTTAATGAGCGGGTGACCCCATGGAAAATGAAAGGTATGGTAAAAGGAAATTTTAGAATCTTATCCTAAAAGTGAGGAGCTGGGTATTTTTAGGGGGAAAGTTTGAGGTGGTGAGAAAAAGAGGGGCTAGAGTATATATATATATATATATATATATATATATATATATATATATATATATATATATATATATATATATATATATATATATATATATATATATATATCATTTTCTTTTTTATTTTAATAGGTCCATTAAGGAACGTAGAAATGATCAGAACAAAGTCCTAACTCTCCAAGACAACAATTTAAAAAATAACACCTACTACAAATATGAGTAAGTTCAATTATCAATATTTACAATCAAGTTTAATTAACAATTTACAATCAAGTTGAATATAAATAGGTAAAACACAAAGGTATAAAATTCTCAACATCTAAATCCATATTTATAATAACACAAGCGTTATTGTAAAACTTGTCCACCCCACGATCGTGACTCTCACCACCTAAAATAGGTCCCATGCTTTTAATTCTAGGTCTCTTGTCTAGCACATATCCAACTTCTTTCTCTTTGGGGTATGAATTCCCAACAATATTATCTATCATCCCAAATAGGTCCCACTGTTATCTTATGTCCTATAGAGGTATTGAAGATTTCAAAGCTTTTCTCACCAACATCAATCCCCTGTCCCATTTTGAACCTCTTAATCATGCAATCAAGTTTTCTCTTTTATTTTGATCATCATTTTCTAAAATGCTCTGCAAGCTTATCAAAATGCTATTAATATTTGCATGAATAAAATTTTCTAGCCATGTTGACAACACTCCACCATAACCCTTCTCAACCAAAGTTATTCCAACCAATAAAGAGTATGATGAGGTACAAATTCCGACTATCAATTGGAACCTTATCTCTCTCATGTCCAACCTCACAATTAAGAACACTGTTATTAGAATAAGAGTGTTTTGGTCTCTTTAAAATTCAATTTTATGTCTTCACAAGACCCCTTGCTTTTCCCATTTATATCAATTATGGCCACATGGCCTAGACCAACCCCTTGCAACCTTTATTTTTTCCAACTTTATTTTTCTTGGACATCTTCTTGCTACACATGTCATCCTCTAATTGGTGACAAGACCAAGGGGCACACACTATGTCTCTACCTTGGATGTGAACAAATATATGATTTCCATGCATCACATTCCAATCACATCGAGACCTTTTCAAAGGCTGACATGTGGATATTATAAATTGGGGTTGAAAATATAACAAAACCATGCAATTTATAAAGTCACTTTTTGAATCCATGATCCATAGCTTATCATTACCTGCCACGTGTTCTCTTATTTTGATCATAATTTTATTTTAAAGGTTATACATGTTCTATTAATAAAATCCACATAGCTTTTTATGCAAATAATATGCATGCCCTTAGAAAGACTAGGCTAGATTTTATGAAATCACATTTTTGTGACCTTATGAAAAGTGATTTGAAATCTATGGTGATACTAGGCTCACTTTATGACTGTGAGAAAATAAAGTGTGGCCACATGTCACTTACTAGTCTCAACTAAATGGAAAAGTGCAGACATAAAAATAAAATAAAGCTAATTGAGTAAACTCATAGATCCATAGATTTCAAAGTTAGCAATAAATACTGAGGCCATAATGGACTCTATGGTTGCAAGATAATCCTAACATTCCATGTGGATAATTTATAGAGAGATCATGGTGAAATCAAAAACCACATGGTGTAAGACACAAAATCAATATAAGAATGTATTCAATGAACCTAATGCATTCACCATTACATAGGGAATATAGAGTGAAAAATCTTAAGACTATTCAAATATATAGATATTCATAGATAAGGCCACATCAAAATTCCATAGGGATATTACTATTCTATTCACTAACAATATCTAAGTCCACAATATTTTTGTTATATCCACCCATTTGCTAGTCCATAGTGGTATGATCTTGAGCAGATTATTTGAGCCATAGTCCAGAGACCATTTAAAATATAATGATAAAAAACATAGACATAGCATAAATGTTAAGGCTGACCATCAAGTCATATATTATTTCATTAATGATCCTTGAAATCTAAATTAAAATATTATGTGAATTCACATGGCTATCATGTGTTGAATTGAATGAAAAATTGAATTTACAAGAACACTATGTGAATTTTAATTATGTTCATTACTTCATGTTTTGAATTTTATGGTTTTTTTAGACTGGTATCAAATTTAATTCTATGGGAATGAAAGATATCCTTCATCCATGGGGTAGCATCATGAGGCCTAGGGGTCATGGGATATCTTTTTTTTTGACATAGTTTTTTTGGATTAATGATGTGGATTTACCTATCAAATTTGTCTGAGTCATAATGGATTATCTGATCTTCCACATGGTAGAGCTCTTTCTCATCACAGACTCATGTTCCAACATATTCTTATTTTTCCTTACTATTGTCCACCCAAAGTGAGACACCTTTCCTCCCCTAATTAGTTCATGGTCACAAGGTTGCATAAGTACCCAAACTCAACTTTATAGCTTTAGTTTTCCATGGCCACTTATATTGAGACATGTGATACCTCTCCATTCACCACCAGGGCATAGGATGTTAGAGTTCATAATGATTCCTTATTTCATTCCATGCACCCTTTCAATATTATAATTTACCTTTATAGCCTTTATGTGTGCAAATTTGTTCACTTCACACCATAAGTGTTTTTTTTTTGTTATGGGCAATACCCGATGCCCAATTTAATTTTTTTGTGAACATGGTATCTCCATCATTAATGTTGTGGCATCACAGAGCCTCAAGATCATGAGATAATTTTTATTTTATCATCAATTTTTTTGTGATGGGCAGTACTCAAATATATGGATTTAGTTCTCCATGTCCACTTATATTGAAACACATGGAATCTCTCCATTCACCAAAAGGTTACAAGTATCAAATATCATAATAATTCATTCAGTCTATTTGTTTACTTGTCGTGGTCCCTTTATATTGTTTGGTGATAGATTATCAATACCCTCTACCATGCATCTCAGTTATTTGATTTTGACCAATCATATTGTAATACATGGCCTTGTCCAATTAGTCATAGCTTAATGGGTTCCTAGAGTCAAAAAGGTTGATGAAGTTAAATCTACTTTAAATCATGTTTATAGAGTATTTATCAATTTTAATGCTTCACATGAAGTGATCAAACCTATAGACAAAAAATATGAAGATGATCATGACAAAAATAGAAAGTCTTTAATTGACGGATATAAGAACAAACCTTTTTCCATTGAAATAATTTCACTTATTGATGAAGATTGATATTGGACATATAATCCAAGATGAAAAAGAGATAAAAAAAATTAGAGGTGAAGATTATTACAACTATTGTGAGAGTATTTCTAGAGTTTTATTTATTTCAACATGTGAATCAAATAAACGGATTAATTTTTTTTGTCAGATTGATTACTATACATGACATTTAATGATATACAAAGAGATAATGGAATTGATGATTATGCTTTTAATTCAAATTTGAATTCATTCAATTATAATCCATGGAATGTCGAGAGAAACATAATTCCATAAGATTTTAAAATTCATGGTGGTTATGAAGATGATGATAATCAACCTATTCAACAAAGTATAATGGAACATGAGTGAGAAATTATATCTAGGATACAACATGGCCAAGTTATAAAAGTTAGTGAAATAGATATGTTGGAAAGAAGAGATATTAATAGAAAATGATCATGGAATAATGATTATTGAGGTGAATAATACACAAATAAAATGATAAAATTCATAAGCACCATGAAATATAATGGGTTTTTCATAGATGATGATATATCACCAACTATGAATTATGGAAACTTGGACCTACTATAAAAAAAAGAACTTGATATAATCATGACACATTATCATGTATGTCAAAATAGTTTTCTATTATGCATGATAATCCAAGGAATAATAGGAACAATAAATATGATGATATAACACCAAATATGAATTATAGAACCATGGGTACTAAACAAAAATAAGTACTTGATATAATTATGACATATTATCATGTAGGGAAAAATAATTTGCCCATTATACATGATAATCTAAGGAACAATAAGAACAATAAAATCATATATAATTGGTTTCATTCATAGATAACTTCAAGATGTAACATTTAAAGAGTGTTTTCCACTTCTATTACTTGCACCAATTGGTGTTGTAACATTCAATATTGGTGCCTTAATTATCCATGCACGAATTTGAATCCCAATCAATGATTTTATCTAATTAGAAAGAACAAGACTTATAAATTCCAAATAAGATATTTAATACAAAAAATACATATTGATTGATGAAAAAATGAGATTCATTAGAAAAAAATTTCTATAAAACATAGACTATAGATTTCATCAAACATTTCCTAAAAATTAAAACATGAGTTTTGATGGTATATCTATGATTTTGGTTAGAGATTTGGGTCAAATTATTTATGTTAGTGATAGACCACCATACGATAGTAACATAAGTGAAAAAATATTGTGGGAAGAATTGAAAATAGTTGTTACTTTGGAAAAGATCTTTTGACAAGAAGGATAAAGTGAGGACCAAAAAAGTTTTCATCAACTTCTAACAAATATGAGAAATGCAAAGCTAACAATTAATGATTAGAAGCTATTAATGACAAGAACCAATGTTGGAATAGATAGATCCACTAATGAAGGATTTGATAATTCCATTCATTTATTTTCCATCCCATGAAAATAATTCATAATTTATTTTGTCTTTAGAAGTGATTAATTTTTTTTTTTAAATGTAGATTTAAAACATTTTTTAGCCAAAAATATAACTATCGATATATGCTTTACCGTAAGAAGGGAATTATAAAATTATTTGACTATCATACATATCTTAGATAAAATTATGTAAAATATGTCAAGATATATCAATTTCAAGGCCTCTATTCGACTTATGTCAAAAATTCAATGTGATGACAATGATATCTCTCGACATATTTTACATAAGATTTATGTAAGATATGTATGCTAGTTATTAAAAAAAATTATATATTATAAACCTATGTAAAATATATTTTTCTATCATATTTATACTCTATCTAGTCCCATATTTAATTTTTTTCAAAAAAAATTGGTAACACAATTAATGTATTGTTAGTTGTAATATATTACTTATTACCCTATCATGAAGGTAATAGTATAAATCTAGAGTTCGAAGCAGCCTTGGTATTATTCAACCAACTTGGTGGACTCAATGGGGGACTAAATTTGATGGTTGTATGACTGTATTTGTTTTGTTTAATGATAACATATAACTAAATTTAAATCTTTTTTTTTTGAAATAATTGTATTCTTATTTTTTGCTTTACATTTAGGATCATCATCATAATATTTCATAAGCCACTTTCACTTAATGAAGGATGTGGTGGTGCATTGTAATGGAGTGAGCATGTTACTTTTAATTCTAACCTTAAATTTGACATCCATTTAACTATCATTTTATATTTTTTTTTCCATTTTAGAAAAACTTGGCCAACATTATTATTCTACCCACAACAAAATACAATGATTATATATAATAAAAATACAATTAATTTTCAAACTACAACATATATGTTTATGTTTGAGGCTGATATTATTATTATACCTGCAAATAAATATTGTGCTTATATATATATATATATATATATACAATTAATTTTTACAATATATCTTATATATTATGTTTGAAGGAAAAACCACACACCATGAGATAATAAACAAGTTGACATTTTTTCCATTTAATGAAGATCCCTTGATAACAGATATGACTTTTCAGCATAAGTAATAGCTTCAAAAAAAATTATAGAGGTATTACATAGCTCTTTGCAATCTAACAAGTGTGATTGCATATGGCTTTCACACTTGTTATATTACGAAGAGATCTACAAATACCTCTATAAATTCTTGTGAAGCTATTGCTTATGGTGCAAAGTCATATTGGTTGTCAACGACTCCTAATTAAATGGGAAAAGTGTCAAGTTGTTTATTATCTCACGGTGTATAGTTGCTCCTTAAAATATAATATAGAAGGTGTATTGTAAAAATTAATTGTATTTTTCTATATATAAAAACATGGTATTTATTTACATGTATAATAATATTGTCAGCTTCAAACATAATATATATGTTATATCATAAAAAAAACTATAATTATTTTTATATATAAGCATTGTATTTCTTTGTGGGTAGAATAATAATGTCGGCTATTTTTTTTAAATAGAAAAAAATATTAAATGACGGTCAAATGGATGTCAAATTTAAATTTAAAATTAAAAGTTAACACACACACTCCATTACAACCCACCACTACCTCCTAAGATGCCATTGTATAACATCTATCAATATAATTAATTATAAATAAGCTAAATATTTATCTATCAAATTAATATAAGTGTATTTTTTAATTTATAAAATATATTATAAATTTAAAAAATAATTAGATTCATTATAAATAAATAATACACTAATTTGTCAAAATAATATGTTAATTTTTTAATTTATTAAATATATTATAAATTATAAAAATGATTTGATTAATTAAAATATTTATTTGTGAAATTATTATAAGTAGAGTGGTATAAAGTGAGTTTTGATGGGTCATCAAAACACAACCCAAAAAATTCAGATGTAGGGGTGGTTATAAGAAATCATAAGGGTAAGTCATAGCATACATAATTGCCTATATCAAAATTAACATAAAAAATATAGCAGAAGTAGAGAGCCTTATTCTAATAATGACGTTGGCTTTGTAAGAAAATATTAAGAACACCATGATAGAAGGGGATTCACTCATAGTCATCAAAGCCATAAATAATAGTAAAAATATTCACTGGAGAATTAAAGAATGATTGAAGAATTAAAAAAAATTGAAATTATTTTGAGTGACTTTAAAGCATACTTCGAGAAGGAAATCGAGTAGTAGATTCACTGACAAACTTTAGGCTTCAATTCCACTCAAAAGATAAGAAATGAAACATGAAAAGTATCAAATATTTTATGCTTTCATAGTCCATAACATTACATTAATTTTTTTTGGAAAAACTGTATTGATTTTTGATACTCAATGTTTCAGATCCTCTTCCATGATCTTTGATTAGGATAAAAAATTAATGTGAAATATCACAACCTATCAGTTCTTTTTAGAATCTTTTAACTACGGTTAATTTATTAATTTAAAAAAAATTTATAACAATTAATTTATAAACTTTTTACAACGGCTATTTTCTCTTATTTTTAAGAACTGATAAGACTTGTTCTACATTAATCTTTTTTTCTTATAAAAGATCACGGAAGAGGATCCTAAATATTGAGCATAAAAAATCAACACAATTTTTTTTTTAAAAAGGTATTGTAATGAAAAGTATCACTGAAACAAATAGATAAAATAATTAAAATAAATTATAAGAAAAAGACTGCACATATTTGTAAACAAGTTATTTTTAACTACATGCATCATGCATACAAATCATTTTTAGAAAGTTTATTTAATAGATAAACATGCATGTAAATGTCTGAGACTTGTTAAAGGAACCCTTGTTATTTTTAGAAAGTATGATTATACTAAATTCTCAATCCAGAATTTAGAAAATCTTTTTATAAAAACTATTTTCTTGTTATCTTTGCATGTTGTTTTCTTAATTTGTATTCATATCAATAAGTTTTTTAAATATCAACAAAAAATATTATAAATATATTTTTTAATTTATAAAATATTTTATAAATTTAATATAGATAAACATTTTAATACAAATTCTACATTTTAATAATGAATAGTATTAACTAAAATATTATTAAAATAATTTTATATCTATTTTTAACCTTCACATATCAAATCACTAGTATAATGATAAATAATCTTAAATATTAAAATTGTAAATAACAATTATAATTATAGATATTAATATACAAATAAAATCTTTTAATATATACACCTACATTACATGTACACACCTCCTTCAATTTATGGACTGTGAAAGTCTAAAAGTGCTAATTATTTTATGGACTGCAAAAGTCTAAATGATTCAAAGTGAAAACTTTTGGGTATGCACTAGATGAATAAATTAAAATAGTTCAAAATTTATCAATTTTAACAAAAAATGGTCTCTCTCAATAAACATCGATTACCACCAAAAATACATCTAGAAGAAAAATAAAAGCATTAATAAGCCAAATACAAATCGTATTTTCAAAAAAAAATTAAAACAAATTCCCCTACCCTTACAAAATTCCAACCCGACCTCTTGGTAGGGTTGGGGGGGCCGGGGCGGCGAGGGGGAAGTGCTTTTCCTTTTCCCTTTTTTTTTAAAACTAAAAAACAATAAAAAAGAACTTCTTACAATATTGTTTTTCTATTAAAAACAATTTTAAAACTTCTCCAAAATCCCACCGAACTCACTTAGTCAATCTACCAACTGGCCTGTACGCATTTCATGCTTGACAATTCACAAATTAATATTTAAAGAATCAAAATTACTGACTGCATGAATTTTTGAAAAGTGAAGGATGCGTTGGAGGTAGGTGGATGTGCTTAAAGTCGTGTGGACTGCATGTTTCCGTAATCGCCAGGCATTTTCGGCGAGGAGCAGGTGATGGCATGGAAAAGGTGGTGGACGCCATCCATGACAAGGGCGGCATCATTTTCTGCTAGCTCTGGCACGTTGGTAGGGCGTCCCCCACAGGTTCGAAAACTTGAGCATAGGAGACATCTAACTGAAACAATTGTCGAAAGAAAAATTTCAGATGTTGTTGGATTTTTTATTAGTAGAGAAAAGTAGAATATTTATCAATTTAAATGTTTTATATGAGGTGATCAAACGCATAGATAAAAAAGATGAAGATGAGCATGACAAAAAATAAAGCGTATTTAATTGACAGATACAAGAACAAACCTTTTTTCATTGAAATAATTTCACTTATTGATGAAGATAGAGCTTGGACATATAATCCAAGGTGAAAAAGATAAAAAATTAGAGGTCAAGAGTATTATAATTATTGTGAGAGTATTTCTAAGGTTTTTATTTATCGCTACATGTGAATCAAATACATAGATTGATTTTTTTATCACAGTTATTACTATACAAGACATTTCATGATATACAAAGAGATATTGGAATTGATGATTATGCAATAAAATCAAATTTGGATTCATTCAATTATAATCCATGGCATGTTGAGAGAAGAATAATTCCATAAGATTTTGAAAGTCATGGTGATTATGAATATGAGGATAATTAACCTATTCAATAAAATATATAGAATATGAGTGGGAAATCATATCTAGGCTACAATGTGACCAAGTTATTGAAGTTAGTGAAATAGATATGTTCGAAAGAAGAGATCTTGACAGAAAAGCATAATGGAATAATGATTATCAAGGTGAATAATACACAAATAAAATGATAAAATTCATAAGCATCATGAAAGATAATAGGTTTTTCATGGATGATGATTTATCATTAAATATGAATTATGGAACCTTTGATCTACTATAGAAAAACAAGCACATAATATAATCATGACACATTATCATGTAGGTCAAAATAGTTTTCCATTATGCATAATAATCTAAGGAACAATAGAAACAAGAAAGATGATGATATAACACCAAATATGAATTATAGAATCATGGGTAGTAAACAAAACAATCAATTGATTTAATTATGACATATTATCATGCAAGCCAAAATACTTTGTCATTATGCATGATAATCCAAGGGACAATAGGAATAAAAAATCATATATAATTGGTATCATTCATCGAGCACTTCAAGATGTAACATTCAGAGAGTATTCTCCACTTATATTACTTGCACCAATTGGTGTTGTAACATTCAATATTGGTGCCTCAATTATCCATGCATAAATTCAAATTCCAATCAAGGATTTTGTTGAATTAGAAAGAACACGACTTATAAATTTCAAATAAGATATTTTATACATAAAATACATATTGATTGATTAAATGAGATTGATTAAACAAAAATTTTCTATAAAACATAGACTATAGATTTCATCAAACATTTCCTAAAAATAAAAACATGATTTTTGGTGGTATATCTATGATTTTGGTTAGAGATTTGGGTTGACTTATTTCTATTAGTGATATACCACCATACGATAGTAACATAAATGCAAAACTATTGTGGGAAGAATTCAAAATAGTTGTTACTTTAGATAAGATCTTTAGACAAAAAGGAGAAAGTGAGGGCCAACAAAGGTTTTGGCAACTTTTGATAAATTTGAGAGATGTAAATCTGGCAATTGATGATTAAAAGCTATTGATGATAAGAACCAATGTTGGAATAAATAATGTACATAACCACAATAGAAGAATATAATATTCACTGAATATAACTATTTCATGTAACATTACAACCAAATAAGGAAGTGTTAATGCACTAACAAGATGTACAAATGATGAAATTTATGTGGAGTTATTTATTGTTAAGGATTCAAGGGCCATGTTAACATCTAATCTTTGGATAGAAGTAGGTCTTGTAAATAAAGCTCTAGGGCATATTATAAGTATAATATACAAAGCTAAGAGTGTCCCACTAGAACCATCGACATATATTATGGTTAAGCTTGACAGTTACTCAAAAATATAATTTAAAGTTAAAACTCCATATACAATTCAAATTGCACCAATCCAAAGGGGATGCACAAACCAACTCCCATTACAGTTGGCTTAGGCATTAACAATACACAAATCACAAGGTTTTACTCTTTCAAAAGTCCCAATTGATATAGGCTAAAAATAAAGAACATGGTTAACATGTGTGGCTATATCATGTGTAAAGTCCTTAGAAAGATTAAAAATATTATTACCATTTACATATGACTGCTATGAAAACGCTAAAAAATAGAAAACGACTTTCCAAACAAGAAGCTGAGGAAGAGAAGTTTAATTTCTTAGAGTCCATACATAACGTCATGTACTTATCCAAAAAATTATTTTTATGAATATGAAATGATTCATTATTTCACATGTTATATGATATGTATGACACATTTTGATGAGTATTAAATGATTCTTTAGTTTAAACATTTTATCTTAAGCATATTATGCATTTAGGTGATTTAATGTAATATATATTATACTTTTAGATGATTTAATGTGATGTATATTATAATTTTAAAACTATATAAAAAACTTCATATTATATGTTAAATAAATATGCAATATGTATGAATGCTACTAGTATACCTATCTTAGATAAATATATTTAAAAGAGGCAGAAAGAGATCATTTTCATGGTACCTATTTTGTATTATATTTGTGACATAAATAGAATAATCATCCCAAAAATAATATATCTCGATGTCTTTAACATAAATTTATCTAAGATAAATACGCTAATAAATAAATGTGTTTTAATCTAACTTGGATTCATTTATCTATTCCACATGCAAAATAAATATTGCCCTTTTACCTTTAAAATTTTATGATTAATAGAAATCTTATTCCTATTTAATACATAATCAATTTATATGTAGAATTTCAAAACAATATTTCCTTAATATTTAGTTATAAAAACATATTTTTAAAAATTAAAAATAAAATATATAATTTACAACCAACGAACATGATTCTATAATTTGTCTCACCCTAGGAAGTGAATTATATTTTAATTTTATTAATTTTAAATAAAAAATTAATTTTATATCTCATGAAAATAATTCACAATTTATTTTGTTGTAAGAAGTGATTAAAAAGTTTTTTTTTTTTAATTATAGATTTAAAACAATTTATTACCCAAATATATATATATATATATATATATATATATATATATATATATATATATATATATATATACTTTACCGTAAGAAGGGAATTACAAAATTATTTGACTAGCATACATATCTTAGATAAATCTACGTAAAACATGTCAAGAGATATTATTATCAATGCCTCTATTCCACTTATGTCACAAATTCAATTTCATAATAATGAGATCTTGTGATGTATTTTACATAGATTTATTTAAAATATGTATGCTAGTTATTAAAAATAATATTATATATTATAAAGCTATGTAAAAGCTATTTTTCTATCCTGTTTATACTCTATCTAATTCCCTTATTTAATTGTTTAAAAAAAATGATAACACAATTGATATGTTGCTAGCTGCAACACATTACTTATTACCCTATCCTGAAGGTAATAGTCTAAAGCTAAATTTGGAGACGGATTTGGTATTATTCAACTAACTCGGTGGACTCAATGGGAGACTAAATTTGCTGGTCGTATGATTGTATTTATTTTGTTTAATTGTAAAACATAATTAAATTTTAAATCTTTTTTTTTGAAATAATTTTATTCTTATTTTTTGCTTTACATTTAAGATCATCGTCAATAATATTACATAAGTCACTTTCACCTAATGAAGGATGTGGTGGTGGGTTGTAATGGAGTGAGTGTGTTAAATTTTAATTCTAACCTTAAATTTGAAGTGTATTTGATTGTCATTTTATATTTTTTCCCATTTCAAAAAAACTTGGTTGACAGTATTATTCTACCTACAAAGAAATACAATAATTATATATAAAAAGAAATATAATTAATTTTTACAATACAACATACATATTATGTTTGAGGTTGACATTATTATTATACCCGTAGATAAATATCATGCTTATATATACAGAAAAATAAAATTAATTTTTAAAATATAACTTATATATTATGTTTGAAGGAGAAACCATACACCGTGAGACAATAAAAAAGTTGACACTTCTGTCGTTTAATGAGGAGCCCTTGACAACCGATACGACCCCACACCATAAGAACAACTTTGACAGAATTTATAGAGGAATTACAGAGCTCTTTCAATCTAACAAGTGTGATTTCATATATTTTTCACACTTGTTAGATTGCAAAGAGCTCTACAAGACCTTAATAAATTCGACCAAAGTTGTTACTTATGATGCAAGGTTATATCGATTATCAAGGGCTAGTAATTAAATGGCAAAAGTGTCAACTTGTTTATTATCTCATGGTGTATGGTTGCTTCTTCAAACATAAAATATAAGTTATATTGTAAAAACTTATATATATATATATATATATATATATATATATATATATATATATATATATATATATATATATATATAAGCACAATATTTCTTTACAGATATAATAATAATGTTAGCCTCAAACATAATATATATGTTGTATTATAAAAATTAATTGGTTTACTTTTTATATATAAACGTTATATTTCTTTGTAGGTGGAATATAATGTCAATAGTTTTTTTTTTTAATGCAAAAAATATAAAATGATGGTCAAATGGACGTCAAATTTAAGGTTAAAATTAAAAGTTAATATACTCACTCTATTACAACCCACCACCACCTTGTAGGATGCCATTGTAAAATATCTATCGACATAATTAATTATAAATAAGTTAAATATTTATTTGTCAAATTAATATAAGTGCAATTTTTTAATTTATAAAATATAGTATAAATTTAAAAAATAATTAGATTCATTATAAATAAATAATACATTTATTTGTCAAATTATTATGTGTAATTTTTTAATTTATAAAATACATTATAAATTTAAAAAATGATTTGATTAATTATAATAAATAAAATATTTATTTGTGAAATTACTATAAGTAGAGTGGTATAAAGTGAGTTTTGATGAGGCATCAAAACATAACCCAAAGAAATCAGAAGATGTAGGGGCGGTTATAAGAAATCACAAGGGCAAGTCATAGCATGCATAGTTGCCTATATCAAAATCAACATAAACAATATAGCCGAAGTAGAGAGTTTTATTTTAAGAATGACGTTGGCTTTGTAAGAAAAGATTAAGAACACCATGATAGAAGGGGATTCACTCATAGCCATCAAAGCCATAGATAATAGCAAAAGTATTAATTGGAGAATTAAACAAATGATTAAAGAGGCACCAAAACTTTGGAACTATTTTGAGGGAATGACTATGAAGCATACTCCCGAGAAGGAAATTGATTAGTAGATTAGCTGACAAACTTTTGGCTTCAATTCCACTCAAAAGATTAGAAATGAAACATGAAAAGTATCATAGGTACAAGTAGATAAAATAATTAAAATAATTTATAAAGAAAAAATGCACATATTTGTAAATAAGTTAGTTTAAACTACATGCATCATGCATGCAAATCTTCTTTAGAAAGGTTATTTAACAGATAAACTTGCATGTAAATGTTTGGAACTTGTTAAAAGAACCCTTGTTGTTTTTAGAAAGTATGATTATACTAAATTCTCAAGGTACAATTTAGAAAATATTTTTATAAAAATTAGCTTCTTATTATCTTTGTATATTATTTTCTTATTTTTTATTAATATCAATATTTATTTATTTTTAATCGGTAACCGGTTCTTTTTTTACTTGGGAGAACCTTATATAGGAAACAATGCCCCCTGAGGAATCAACTACCAATGACAAGGGAAACCCGAACACAAGGCCTCATAAGTAAAACCCATGTTCCTTACCATTTGGTAACCATCACAAAGACATCTCAATAATATTTTTAATTATCAACCAACAAATATTATAAATATAATTATTTAATTTATAAAATATTTTATAAATTTAATATAAAAAAATATTTTAATATAAATTATATATTTTAATAATGAATAACATTAAATCAAATATTATTAAAATAATTATATATCTATTTTTTACCTTCACATATCAAATCACTACAATAATACTAAATATTAAAATTGTAAACAACAATTATAATTATAAATATTAATATACAAATAAAATCTTTTAATAATACATGTACATGTACACACCTCCCTAATTTTATGGACTGCGAAAGTCTAAAAGCCTTAATTATTTTGTAACCTTAAAAGACTCAAAGCGAAAACTTTTCGGAAGCATATAATTACCATACCAAACACTAAACAAAAGGTCAAACACATATCCTCGATCGTCAAACTTCACACAGGAAGCTTCCGAAAATGCCGAACTCGGATCCGCCAAATCTGTGCTTTTGCCCTTCTGGACTTTGCTTCTACGACTCTATGATCCCACGTGTACTGTACTCGGACGGTGAGTAGTTGGAGAAAGTATTACGATGAATCTACACCAGTTGTTCCACTAACTTTTAACTATAAATACGCCACACTCAAAATGGAAACCACTCTCTGTCGAAGAAAGAATCAGCTTATAACACTCGCGATAAACCGATTCTTCTTTCAAAATGGGGAGAGAATGTATTTCTGATTCGCATGCAGGGCCGACAGACACCATTCCTCACCTTCTTTCGCCCTTTCAGATGGGTTCGCCGTTTCGACTTTCCCACAGGTATGTCTAAAAATTTGGCATCTCTGCAATCTTTACACGTTGTTAGCGTGTTTTAACGGATCGATGCGTTGCAGAGTTGTGTTGGCTCCCGTAACTCGGTGCCGTGCGTTAAACAACGTCCCTCAGCCTGCCCACGTCAAATTCTACTCGCAACGAACCACCTCGGGAGGCCTCCTCATCTCAGAAGCAACCGCAGTATCACCGCAGGCCATTGGGTATGCACTGAGATGAATAAATTAAAAATATGTGCCAAGCAGGACGACGATTAAAGAGATGTTGCTTTGAATGGTATGCAGGTTTCCACATTCGCCAGGCATTTTCGACGAGGAACAGGTGAAGGCTTGGAAAAAGGTGGTGGATGCCGTCCACGACAAGGGCGGCGTCATTTTCTGCCAGCTCTGGCACGTAGGAAGGGCGTCGCACACAGGTTCGAAAATTCGGGCAATCCCTCAGACTTCATTGGAGTTATTCGTGGATTCATTGTTTTTTGTTTTAATCACGGTTTTATGTTGTGATCTTAGTTAAGAATACCCAAATTTATTCAGAACACGATTCTAATCTCATCTATCAAGATTTACTCGCTGTGATTTTAGGTTAAGAATACCCAAATTTATCAAGATCATGATTCTAGTTTCATCGTTTATAATATCAAGATTTACTAGCAATAATAATTGATCCCTGATGAAATATTGATTGCAGTTTATCAGATCAAAGGGGAGGCTCCGATATCGTCCACCGCCAACCCAATTCCGAAGGAATGGACCATCATGATGCCGGACGGTTCGAATGCCAATTTTTCTTCACCGCGGGCGGTTGCGACGTCAGAAATACCTGCAATTGTGCAGCAGTTCCGCGCGGCGGCGAAGAATGCCATGGCGGCGGGGTTCGACGGGATTGAAATACACGCAGCGCACGGATACCTGATCGACCAGTTCCTCAAGGACGGCGTGAATGACAGGATGGACGATTACGGCGGGTGCTTGGAGAACAGATGTCGTTTTGCAATTGAGGTGTTGGAGGCGGTGGTAAATGAGATTGGCGCAGAGCGCACTGCCATACGACTGTCGCCCATCATAGACCACATGGGGGCTGCCGATTCCGACCCTCTCTCCCTCACCTTTCACTTAATTCACCTGTTCAATTCGTATCCTCTGGCTTATCTCCACATGACCGAGCCGCGATTCACCAAAGAAGGCCTGAGAGTGGACGGGGCAGGGGAGGGTGAGAGCATGGATGAAAAAATGTGGAATATCGTGAAAAGAGAGTACCGAGGAAGGCTTATGAGGAGTGGGGGATATACGAGACAGGCTGCCATGGAGGCCATATCGAGCGGGAGTGCAGACATGATATCGTTCGGCAGGCTTTTCATTTCGAATCCAGATCTGCCTCTCCGATTCGCCCTGGAAGCCAAGCTGAGCAAATATGACAGATCCACTTTCTACACGAATGACCAGGTCGTCGGATATACAGATTATCCATTTTACATCGATTCCCCAAAGGTGAATTCAAAACAGAATAACACGGGATTCAAATCTTGATTTTTTTGTTAAACTAAATAGGCTTTCTACAAACAGTCAAACATGCCCCCATTGATCATCTCTGTCGAATTGAAATATGCATTAATTGTTCAAAAAGATATCTTTGTTATTTGTAGTAAGTGGCTACGGATTTCCTTGATGTAGTTGGCCTTATATTACAGACACTTACCATATACAAACTAAGTGGTCTTATGGAGGGGTTTCCTAAATTTTTTAAGGAGGTGATGTAGAGTAAATTTAGGAGCGTATGTAGCAAAAGTGGGTTTATAGAATTAAAAATTTATATTTTTAAAGTGGTCCTATGGAAAAAAAAAAAAAAAATTATATTCTTATTTTATTGGAGATAATATTAAAAATTATTATCTTTTTATTTATAACTAAAGTTTACATAAATTTTGTCTACTCATATATTTACAAATGGTAAAATATCTTCGCACATATGGGAAATTCCATCAATTAGTAGAATATCTTCCTACAAAATAGAAGCACATATGGAAAACTCTAGCCCCTCTTTTTCTTACCCCCTCAAACTTTCCCCCTAAAAATACCCAGCTCCTCACTTTTAGGATAATATTCTAAAATTTTCTTTTACCATACCTTTCATTTTCCATGGGGTCACCCGCTCATTAAAAATAGGAGCAACAACCCCCTCCATGGAACCCTTGCCTAAAAATTAAATTTGGATTTTAAATGACATTTACCTCTAATGAAGTTGGTCATTTTGTATCTTTCATTAAATTTGTAAAGTATAGATATCCAAATATATATATCATTTTCTATTTTCTTTTAATAGGTCCATTAAGGAACGTAGACATGATCAGAACAAAGTCCTAACTTTCCAAGACAACACTTTAAAAAATAACACCTACTACAAATATGAGTAAGTTCAATTATCAAGATTTACAAGCAAGTTTAATTAACAATTTACAATCGAGTTAAATATAAATAGGTAAAACAGAAAGGTATAAAATTCCTAACATCTAAATTCATATTTATAAGAACACAAGCGTTATTGGAAAACTTGTCCACCCCACGATCGTGACTCTCACCACCTAAAATAGGTCCCATGCTTCTAATTCTAGGTCTCTTGGCTAGCACATATCCAACTTCTTCCTCTTTGGGGTATGAATTCCCAACAATATTATCTATCATCCCAAATAGGTCCCACTGTTATCTTACGTCCTATAGAGGTATTGAAGATATCAAAGCTTTTCTCACTAGCATCAATCCCTTGTCCTATTTTGAACCTCTTAATCATGCAATCAAGTTTTCTCTTTTATTTTGATCTTCATTTTCTAAAATGCTCTGCAAGCTTATCAAAATGCTATTAATATTTGCATGAACAAAATTTTCTAGCCATGTTGACAACATTCCACCATAAACCTTCTCAACCAAAGTTATTCCAACCAATAAAGAGTATGAGGAGGTACAAATTCTCACTATCAATTGGAACCTTATCTCTCTCATGTCCAACCTCTCAATTAAGAAAATTGTTATTAGAATAAGAGTGTTCTAGTCTCTTTAAAATTCAATTTTATGTCTTCACAAGACCCCTTGCTTTTCCCATTTATATCAATTATGGCCACATGGCCTAGACCAACCCCTTGCAACCTTTACTTTTTCCAACTTTATTTTTCTTGGACATCTGCTCGCTACACATGTCATCCTCTAATTGGTGACAGGACCAGGGGGCACACACTGTGTCTCTACCTTGGATGTAAACAAATATATGATTTCCATGCATCACATTCTAATCACATTGAGACCTTTTCAAAGGTTGACATGTGGTTATTATAAATTGGGGTTGAAAATGCAATACAACCATGCAATTTATAAAGTCACTTTTTGACTCCATGATCCATAGCTTATCATTACCTGCCACGTGTTCTCTTATTTTGATCATAATTTTATTTTAAAGGTTATACATGTTTTATTAATAAAATCCACATAGCTTTTTATGCAAAGAATATGCATGCCCTTGGAAAGACTAGGCTAGATTTTATGAAATCACATTTTTGTGACCTTATGAAAAGTGATTTGAAATCTATGGTGATACTAGGCTCACTTTATGACTGTGAGAAAATAAAGTGTGGCCACATGTCACTTACTAGTCTCAACTAAATGGAAAAGTGCAGACATAAAAATAAAATAAAGCCAATTGAGTAAACTCATAGATCCATAGATTTCAAAGTTAGACATAAATACTGAGGCCATAATGGACTCTGTGGTTGCAAGATAATCCTAATATTCCATGTGGAGCATTTATAGAGAGATCATGGTGAAATCAAAAACCACATTGTGTAAGACACAAAATCAATATAATATTGTATTCAATGAACCTAATGCATTCACCATTACATAGGGAATATAGAGTGAAAAATCTTGAGACTATTCAAATATATAGATATTCATAAATGAGGCCACATCAAAATTCCATAGGGATATTACTATTCTATTCACTAACAATATCTAAGTCCACAATATTTTTGTTATATCCACCCATTTGCTAGTCCATAGTGGTATGATCTTGAGCAGATTATTTGAGCCATAGTCCAGAGACCATTTAAAATATAATGATAAAAAACATAGACATAGCATAAATGTTAAGGCCAACCATCAAGTCATATATTATTTCATTAATGATCCTTGAAATCTAAATTAAAATATTATGTGAATTCACATGGCTATCATGTGTTGAATTGAATGAAAAATTGAATTTACAAGAACACTATGTGAATTTTAATTATGTTCATTACTTCATGTTTTGAATTTTATGGTTTTTTTAGACTAGTATCAAATTTAATTCTATGTGAATGAAAGATCTCCTTCATCCATGGGGTAGCATCATGAGGCCTAGGGGTCATGGGATATATTTTTTTTTTGACATAGTTTTTTTGGATTAATGATGTGGATTTACCTATCAAATTTGTTTGAGTCATAATGGATTATCTGATCTTCCACATGGTAGAGCTCTTTCTCATCACAGACTCATGTTCCAACATATTCTTCTTTGTCCTTACTATTGTCCACCCAAAGTGAGACACCTTTCCTCCCCTAATTAGTTCATGGTCATAGCGTTGCATAAGTACCCAAACTCAACTTTATAGCTTTAGTTCTCCATGGCCACTTATATTGAGACATGTGATACCTCTCCATTCACCACTAGGGCATAGGATGTTAGAGATCATAATGATTCCTTGTTTCATTCCATGCACCCTTTCAATATTATAATTTACCTTTATAGCCTTTATGTGTTCAAATTTGTTCACTTCACACCATAAATGTTTTTTTGTGATGGGAAATACCCAATGCCAAATTTAATTTTATGTGAACATGATATCTCCATCATTCATGTTGTGGCATCACAGAGCCTCAAGATCATGAGATAATTTTTATTTTATCATCAATTATTTTGTGATGGGAAGTACTCAACTATATGGATTTAGTTCTCCATGTCCACTTATATTGAGACACATGGCATCTCTCCATTCACTAAAAGGTTACAAGTATCAAATATCATAATAATTCATTCAGTCTATTTGTTTACTTGTCGTGGTCCCTTTATATTGTTTGGTGATAGATTATCAATACCCTCTACCATGCATCTCAGTTATTTGATTTTGACCAATCATATTGTAATACATGGCCTTGTCCAATTAGTCATAGCTTAATGGGTTCCTAGAGTCAAAAAGGTTGATGAAGTCAAATCTACTTTAAATCATGTAACTTCTAAGTGAACACGTGCCACTCCAATGGAGTCATGGACTAACGAACATCACAAATGGAATTTTCGTAACATACCCACTAGGATCCACTTAGAAATACACATTTTTTTTATATAAGTAACATATTCTTTTATTAGAATTTTCCACAAGAATCTAATTAGTGATACATATAAAACATTCTCACTATCCATCTAGCAATGCGAAATTTGGTTAACATAAATATAACCAACAAATTCATACAGATTATTGCCTACCATCAAGCATAAAACATGCTAAACACAAGAATAATCAAAATGTATATATTTAGTCTATCAAACATATGATTGAATCTCCACAACATCATTTATCACATAAATAACAAGCAAACAAATATAGTTTATACCAACCAAGTATAATCTTTGTTTAGTTTTCATAATCTAATTTTTGCAAGTCGATTCAAATATATAGTACAAGAAGTAATAAAAAAATCCATCATTTTTTATACATAGTACTTACTTTCAAGCAGTCAGTCATAATATTTACAAATAATCAAATAATTCATAAACCAAGTTATAACATAATATTTCATTTAAATAGTTTATTCTATTTCTAGGAGACTATTTTCATATGGTTATAGTTTTTGGTCCCTTGAAAACCTTATGACTTATTTTGACCATCCATTTAGCTATAAGTATAGGCATATGACCCATTACACCTATATATGCAATATTTTTATATGGTTACTTAAGTCCATATATAAATATGTTTCCTATATATGAATAGTTATACAATATGATATGTACCATATATAAGCAGACAAACAATATAAAAATACTATATCAATGGTCAAATATATATCTTAATCAATAAATCCATATGATTTCAATAATCATTATAACTTGCCTGTTCACAAGATATATTGACGATCTTTATAAGATAAGGGATTCAACAATGTAATTTTCCTTCATAATTTTTATCCCTAACTAAATATATTTTTATCCTAATATAATCAAAGCATATATAAATATGTACACAAGTTCTTATGACAACATAGTCTTTTGTATCGTGGTTTACATATAATTATTCAACAATACACAAATCACTCTTATATGATACTCTTAATTTCTATTAAATACAAATCACTAAAACCATGATATTATACCATTCAAAATCTATGCTTATAGGCACACATCCATGTGCGTGTGTGCATGTGTGCGTGTGCGTGTGCGTGTGCGTGTGCGTGTGTGTGTGCGTGTGCGTGTGCGTGTGCGTGTGCGTGTGCGTGTGCGTGTGCGTGTGCGTGTGTGTGTGTGTGTGTGTTTGTGTGTTTGTGTGTTTGTTTATGTTCTCAGATAGCTATAATTTGTATATTTACACACCCTACATAATATATACTACATAATACATATATTTTAATATATAATTATTGATCTACCATACTAGAAATATCCTTCATTTTTATAAAATAAAACATGTGAGCTTCTAGAAACTATTTATCTTTTCATAGAAAAGATATCAAGATCTATGTGGGGCTTTCTTCCCTTATTTTGACTCACTTATCCCTACATAAAAGGTATGATTCAACTATGATCAAATTCATTATGATCAAATCTAAAACTACTTCATTGAGGACCAAATACTTTTTGACTTTGACATCATTATATGAATGTTTGAATAATGCAACCAGTTCTTATATATATTCTATCAAGTTTGACACAGTCATCTTCATACTTAAAGAATATAACCCCCCCCCAACCGCCTCTCCCCCCCCACACACACATATATATTTTATTTATTTTTCAAAAACATATTATATATTTATGCACACTATTACCGTATATAGCTATATCCAATAATATAGAAAACATAACGTTTTAAAAATTATGGTATTTAAAAATATTACCAAATGTGGTAATACATATGGTAATTATATTAACTTTCCACCTATCAGTAGGAATAAAATAATATCTAGTAGACAATTATGAATGATATAATTTTATTGATATATCAAAGAGATATTACAAAAACAACAGGCTTTTATAAGACATATGGCTATGGATATGGACATAGATATGGCTCATGACTATGATACCATTATATACATGATCATTTTATTTCTCATATCATATCAAAGGCACACATAGAGTTTACATAGCTTTCAAATCTAACATAACATACTTAGGAAAAGTTTCTAATTCACAAGTTCTCACAAAGGGAAAGCAAAGAGCATACACTTATTCCTAACTCTCTAAGACACAACTCCTAGGCTAAAAATCTAGACTCAAATCTAGGCAGTCAATGCTTATGACATGAATAACTCCTCATATTTATAGGATGAAATGAGAAGATCGATGGTCAACATAAAGATGTTGAATCAACAGATAGAAGGCAAGATGCCAAAAGCTAGTGGGTTATGGGCCCACTATGCATCACCTAATAATAAATATGTCGACATGGTCAATAGGCTACCACCTTTTGAAAGTGGTGAGGTCCACAAAACCAAAAGAGGGTTAATGTGCTCACATTCACGACTATGGATAGACCCCGTAATTAGTCTTTATGTCAAATCAGTCATCATTGAATTTATATTCTCCTTGGGGAGAATAATGGTTTTCATCATTAGAATCAAAGTCAGTGTGGTCCATGTATAAATATAAAGGAATCATTAACATACAATTGCTAGGTGTAGGAGGAAACACAACTTGATGACTTATTGTGAACCATTTCCAAAGAGCAACTAACGGTTGAGCAAATACCATTTATAAATTACTAGAGTAATCAATATTTGAATGATAATGTTACTACTCAACATGGTCAACTTGTTCAAAAAATAGATAATGAGTCTAGTAGCATTAGACTACAACAACAATCCTGTTGAAGCAAAGGTAGATAATTTGATCACTAAAGAAAAGGTTATCAATCAAAGCTAAGATCAGCTTAATACTAGTATGGTTTCTCTTGAAATAGATTTTAAAAATCAAAATGATAATCTTAAGACAAAATATGAAGAAGCATATCAAGAAATTAGATAGCTATTTTTAGCTTTTGATAGCATAGCTAGAGAAATTATAAATCAAAATTTTAGCTTATCTTATATTCCTGATATTCTAGATTCACCAAAGGATAAAGGCCATTCTTCTTGGCCACAACTAGAAATAGTTGTCTCAAAAAATATTGATTGCAATCAAAATATCCATTCTTGGAAAAATGTTTTATAATTACAAAGAGAATCATTTACGAAGTCTAAATCAAAGAGTCTACCTAATCCTGAAAAATCTCTTGATAAAATCTTCCAAGTGGGGATGGGTAAGATAGAACCTATTGAAACTGAAAGTTAATTTGAGATAGGAGAATATTAAACATCTAAATCTCCATTAGATTCTCAAATAAGGATGTTGAATTTTCAACCTTCTTCTAAAAATTCAATTGTGAACCGCCAAAAAAAGGAAAAAAATGATTCATGCAATGTTAGCTTGGGCCAGTGTATAGATTCATGGTCTTAAAAAAGATTCTTTTAGTGTTAGTCAACAAATTGCAAATGGGTTCATATAAAATATCAAGGAATGGTGGGATGCTAGTCGTACAATGTTTCATGAGAGCATATACACTCATCTAGAACCTATCTCTGCACTCTGCAATGCTTTACTTTCTAAATTTGTTGGGACACTTGATAATGATAAAGAGGAAAATAAAGCAAAGTTTCTTAAAGCCCAATTGTGTGATATGAGCAAGCTAGATGAATATATGTATTATATGGAGAATCTATTCTATAATTTAGAAGAAATCTTTAATCCATCATACAAGCTTAGGTATATAGAATCATTTCCTAAATATTTTGCTACCAAATATAAAGTTGTTATAGGTGATCATCTTCCAACCATGTCCTTTGGAAGGATAAACCAAAACATTAAAGTAGTCAATAAAAGGTTATGTGTAGAAAGAAAGACATAGAAAGAAACTATAAATTTTCATAAACAGATTGATGCAAAATTTTGCAATTCTCTTGATGATAATTTTGGTTGTATAGATATAGATAGTACAAAAGAAAGAAGAAATCTCATTCTTATAAATGTTTCTCTAGAAAATATTTTACTTATAATAGGCCTTGGAAGCCTAGATATATATCTAGAAAAAAAAAATTGGTCCAAGAAGGATATTCAAAAAAAAGAAACATCAATTTTAAAATAAGCCTATCAAATGTTTCATCTGTCAGGGGAATTATTAAGCAAATAAATGTCCTAATAAGAAAAAATAATACAAAAAGATTAATTTCCTAAACATATATGAAATTAATGAAGATGAATATGTTTTAGTTTCAGAGGAGGATGAACTTCAATATGAATTAGATATTTTGTGAGAAATATCTGATAGTGATGTATCTAATAATTAAATAAATATGTATTTAGCTAAATTTGATTCAGAAGATGAATCATCTGATCATGATTCTAATATAGGATTTTAGATTTATATGATTTTTTCTCCTTTTTTAGATGCCTTAATTTTATCTCAACAAATATCTTTCCTTAAAGAAAGATATGATAAAACTCCTACCTATATGATCTCTAAAAAAATATTTTTATAACAACAAATTGTAGCTGCTGAGAAAAAATATTATCTCCATTTAGCTCATCAAAAAAGGCAATTAGATATTTTGTCCAAAGAATTTCAGTCCAAAACCCAGAAAGCCTCTCCCGTTGAAGCTGCCTATCAACTTGACACGTATGATAGAGCTACTTGGTGAAATAAGTGCATCTTTCAAATTCAACTCTTCCTAGCTAAAGCTCATACTGAATTACAAGATTTTTTGAAAGAAGAAGCTCTTGTTGATGAACATGAACACCTTTTTGAAGAAGAACTAATCCAAGTCACTAATGAGATCAAATCTCATTTTGAGGAGGGGAAACCTCTCATAATAGTTCAAATATATATCAGATATCAATATACAATACTAATAATCTAGTTTGTGAAATTAAAATTAAATAGGATGGTTTTAAACCATATATCTTGGATGTCCTACTTGATACTAGTGTTGATATTTTGCTTGCTAATAATATGTGGAAAGTTGATTTTCATATGTTAACCTTCAATACAAAAATTGTGGTTTCAAAATTGTCTATAGTTATACATGTCATGTTTGGTGACTCTATTTATTATTTTAAGATAGTACAACAAGAAATGCCAATGTATGATATGATGATTGGTCCAAATAGCTTGGCAAATTTCTATCCTATCATAATTCAGTCGCATGAAATAATTTTTGCACAAAAATATTCTATGTATTAAAAATATAGATATGAATACAAAATTCTATTGAAAGGAAAGCCAAAGAAATCAGTTGACACAAGATGGATACAACAGAAGGTAAATCTTTGTCATGCTAGCATTGATCTAATAATTGAGAAGCTTAAAAAAGATTGTTGTTCTGAAAATCCTTTAGCATTGAGAAGTAGAAAACTATATGAATATAGAATTAAATTGAAGATGGTAAAAGACAAAAATGGTAAGGAAATATAACCTAAGTTTAAGGCACATCATTTAGGAATGTATCCTTCACTTAGAAAAGAATACTTTTAGGAAATAAAATAGTTGAAAGAACAAGGTTTGATAAAAGATTCTAATAGCCCTTGGGCTTGTGAAGCATTCTATGTAAATAAAAGATCAGAATAGATAAGGGGTAAAAAGAGACTAGTTATAAATTATGTTTATCTTAATAAATATGTTTTACCTATTCAACATCCTATTCCTTCAAAAGATGAGATCTTTTAAAAAATAAATGAAAGTGAAGTTTACAGTAAGTTTGATATAAAATCAAGATTTTGGTAAATACATGTAGTAGAATAAGATAGGTACAAAATTGCATTTATCACCCCATTTGGCCAATACGAATAGAATGTCCTACCCTTTGATTTGAAGACTTCTATTATATTTCAAGAAATGATGAATAAAATTTTCTCAGCATATTTTAATTTTATCATTGTCTATATAGATGATGCATTAGTATTTTCAAGATTGCCTAAAGAGCATCTCAATCATCTAGAACAATTCTATCAAATTGTGTATGACAATGGTCTAGTGATAGTTTTCAAATATGAAATTGAGTTTTTAGGGGTCACTATAAAATTAGGGGAAGTTACAGTATAAGAAAATGTTTTAAAGAATATCAAGAATTTTCCTGATGAGCTCAAAGATAGAAAATTACTACAATGATTTTTTGGTTGTATAAACTATGTAGTAGGATATTATTATAACATTGCATAGGACAGAATTCTTCTAAATTAAAGGCTATCAAAGAATCCTCCAGCCTGGTCTGATGAGATGACCAAAGTTGTTCAAATGATAAAGTAGAATTGTCATAATTTACCACCTCTAGTTCTACCTAGTAAAGGTCTAAAGATCACTTGGACAAATGCTTCAAATTTATATTGGGATGCTATTCTTAAATAAAGATTGTCGTAATGTTCAGAAAATCCCTACAGATTTACTTTAGGAAATTTTAAACAAGTTTAGAAAAACTCACTCCACTCACAAAGAAATTCTTGTTGTTATTGAGGTTATTCAAGCTTTTATTTTTTTTGTAAGAATTTTTTGTTAGATCTAATTTAAATAATTTTATGAATATTTTTCATTTTACTAATAATCTAAAAAAAGGATCTGTGAGCAAGTTAACCAGGTGGGCAACTTTTCTATCAAATTTTGACTTTTTTGTTGAGCATATTCTTGGAAAAAAGAATTGTCTTGTTGATTTTATATCTAGAGAATTCAATTCAGATAATTCAAAATGATTAGTTACAGCAGTGATAGTTAGTGAAGTGCATGAAGAGTTTCATCAGCATATATAGAGATCCACTCCATTTGTTGCTAATCATTTAACTCATGAAATGGATGCTCTCACTAGAAAATCTCATGAAGCCTCTATAGAATTTAATAAAACTCATTTGGCATGGACATCATAGTTTCAAGAACTTGATAGTAAAAATTGGTGTTCTACAATAATGTTATATTATGAAGCTAATACCCCAAGGAATACTGGTATAAATAATCCCTTTAAGAATTTTATTTATAGGCATGGTTTTGAATTCTCAATCTAATGGTCTACTTTTTGGGCAAGTTTTAACCCTGCTATAGAATTTTTTTGGTCATATGGTAAAATACCAAATTATTTATTTAAATTTTTGGATTATATTATGCTTGAAAGCTTTTGATAATCTTGTTATTCATATCCCTCTTGTTCAAGTAAGGAATATATTTATTACTCTAAAGATACCTTTCAAGATTAAATTTGAAATATTCTTAGGCTAGAATTTTCAAGCTAATCTACATGTTAGCTTAGCTCCTACTTAATTGTTAGCTGCTCTTTGGAAATGATTCACAATAAGTCATCAAGTTGTGTTTCCTCCTATACCTGTCGGTCATATGTTAAGGATTCTTTCAGCTTTATACATGGACCACACTGACTTTGATTATGATGATGGAAACCATTATTCTCCTCAAGAAGAATATGAATTCAATGATGATTGACTTGACATAAAGACTAGTTATGGGGTTAGTTTGTAGCCATGAATGTGGTCACATTAACCCTCTTTTGGTTTTGTGAACCTCACTACTTTAAAAAAGTAGTAACCTATTGATCATGTCAATATATTCCTTATTTATTTATTTTGTTAGGTGGTACATAGTGGGCCCATAACCCACTAGCTTTTGGCATCTTGCTTTTTATCTATTAATTCAACATCTTTGTGTCAACCATCGATCTTATCATTTCATCCTATAAATATGAGAATTTGTTTGTGTCATAAGCATCAAATGCCTAGAGTTGACTCTAGAGTCTTAGCCTAAGAGTTATGTCCTAGTGAGTCAGGGATAAGTGTATGCTCTTCGCTTGCCCTTTTGTGAGAACCTATGAATCAGAAACTTTTCCTAAGTATGTTATGTTATATCTGAAAGCTCTATAAACTCTCTGTGTGTCTTATATGATATGAGCAATACATCAATCTTGTATTTAATGGTATCAGAGTAAGAGAAATATCAACACCATTAAATGGAAGATCCATTAGTGAATTCCAATCATATAGCTTATAGGATGAATATGGACATAGATATCATATGTCAATTAAATGAACCATATAGTTTGGATGTCTTGCTTGATACTGATGTTGATATTTCTCTTGCTAGATATCATTTTATTCCAGCTGATATGTGGAAAGTTGATTTTTATAAGTTAACCACCTTTTGATTAAGTGTCTGTATCTCAAGAAGATTGGCCTTTATCCTTTAGTGAATCTAGAATATCAAGAATAGAAGATAAGATAGAATTTTGATTTATAGTTTCCCTAGTTATGCTATCAGAAGCTGAAGATAGCTATCTGATTTCTTGATATGCTTCTTATTTTGTCTGGAGAGGAGCCATTTGATTTTTTAAATCTACTTCAAGATAAATCATACTAGTATTAGGTTGATCTTGGCTTTGTCTGATAACCTTTTCTTCAGTGATCAAATTATCTACCTTTGCTTCAACAAATTTTTGTTGTACTCTAATGCTACTAGACTAATTATCTATTTTTTGAACACATTGACCATGTTGATTAGTAACATTATCATTCAAAACATTGATTAATCTAGTAATTTATCCTTTTTATTATAACTCAATACTCTTTAACATTTTAAAAAATTAGTCAAGACGTTGTTGTATTTCTTAAACTTTATTATTCGAGAATTTGGTTACAAGATTATTCCAATTCAGTAACTTGACTTCTATAGACTGATCAAAACTTTTGTCAGATGTTCTAAGATAATACATTTTTGCTCTATATTTTTCTTTGAGTGAATATTGATTGAAATCAACAGGCTTTGGGAATCTTTTTTTTGTGTATGATTCATCTCCTATAGGAGTTATCCATATATGACCTTCCTCTTCTTTCTTTTTGGTTTTTTCTCTAGAAGTTCCTTCCATATTAATTCTTTTAGCTTCAACAAGTAACTTCTTATTTTTCTCAAGCAGTTCTTGAATGGCTAAATCTCTTTTAACCATGTGAATACTAGATTGATTTGGATGACTTATAATTTGTTGACAATCAATATAGTAGTATGAATGTATTTAAGGATCATGGACTTTCTTGAGATGTAGATAATGAGGATTGATTAGAGGTAAGGGTTGCTACAATTATATGTTTAGCATATGATCTTTCAAGTCATTCTAAGAGTCAAATTTGATAATAGATTTGTTTGGCAAATATTTTATAGATGTAGCAAATGATAAAGATTTATTGGGTTTTTGGACAAAGTTTGTGTCTACAATCCACTTTTTGGGAAACTTAAGAAATGACCAAGAACTTAATTTAACTAGAATTATTTGACTATTTGCTATCGCTCTACATTACACTTTTGCCTTGTGCAGGATTATACTTGATAGTAGGATGAAGGGTATTGGTTACGTGATACATAACCTAATATTTAATAACAAGAGGATAAGATCTAGAGATCATATCTAATCCATGGGTTTGGAGGAAAAACTTTAGTACTTTATTTAAATTTTCTTCTTGATGGGTAACTACTAAATAATTTGGCTATATAGTTGTAAAGATTGGTCCATCATGAAGACCAGTTTGGATAGCATTTTATAAACAAGCATTAAAGTTGGTATGTCTATTATCAAGTAAACATCTTAGAATACTGATATTTAGGCTTCTTCTGAATAAAGGGAAAACACTAATAGTAATGGCACCAATATGCAAAAACTTATATTTAAACTAAGATTTTAATTGATGGATAGTTTTTTCATCAACTATTTATAAATGGTATTTATAGTCATCATTTTGTTTAACTTGGGTAATATTTTTAGAAGCTTCTATTGTGGTTTTAGAAATAAGATGAAAATAAGAAAGCTTATCATAAATATCTATGGCCTTAAGAGTTGGGAGTTTCCATTTAGGGTTCAGATTTTCTTCATTAAATTCTATAGTTAATTCATTTGTAGAAAGGAATGAACCAGTAGATATATCAAAGAGAGTACAAACATCAGATGTACCTGTAGTATCTGGAGTTATCTTGTTTAATACAACAATAGTCTTCATATCATCAATACTATACAGATCCACTATCACAACTTCCTCATAGCTTTATGGGATCATTCCTTTCTCTATTGTCAGAAGATAATATGTAGATAGAAGGCTAGAATAACAATAAGATAGATTTAGATAGATAGAGATGAAAGTATAATGTTATTGATATATCAAAGAGATATTATAGAAGCAACAAGCTTTTACAAGACATATGGCTATGCATATGGACATAGATATGGCTCATGGCTTTGATACCATTAAATACAGGATCATTATATTGCTCATATCATATTAAAGGGACACAGAGAGTTTACAAATCTCTTAGATATAACATGACATACTTAGGTAATTTTTTTGATTTGCAAGTTCCCACAAAAGGGCATGTAAAGAGCATACACTTATTTCTAACTTGCTAAGACACAACTCCTAGGCTAAGACTCTAGACTTGACTCTAGGCATTCGATGCTTATAACATGAAAAACTCCTCATTTTTATAAAATCAAATGAGAAGTTCTATGATCGACACAAAGATGTTGAATTGACAGATAGAAAGCAAGATGCCAAAATCTAGTGGGTTATGATCCCACTATGCACTGCCAAACAAGAAAAAACAAACAAGGAATCTATCAACACAACCGCCAGGTTACTACCTTTTGAAAGTGGTGAGGTCCACAAAACCAAAAGAAGGTTAATGTGCCCACATTCATAGCTACAAACAGACCTTGTAACTAGTCTTAAAGTTAAATCAATTATCATTGAATTTATATTCTCCTTGAGGAGAATAATGGTTGTCATCATCAGAATCAAAGTTGGTGTGGTCCATGTATAAAGATAAAGAAATATTTAACTTAAGACCACTAGGTGTAGGAGGAAACACAACTTTATGACTTATTTTGAACTATTTCTAAAGAGCAGCTAACAGTTGAGTAGGAGATAAGCTAGCATGTAGATTAGCTTGGAGATTTTGAATTGAGAATATTTCAAACTTAATCTTGAAAAGTATCCTTAGAGTAATAAATATATTCCTTACTTAAACTACAGGGATATGAATAACAGAATCATCATAAGCTTTCATTGGCATAACATAATCATAAAATTCAAATAAATAATCTGGTATTTCAATAGATGACCAAATTTTTTCTATAGTAGAGTTAAAATTTGGCCATAAGATAGACCATTGTATTAAGAATTCAAAACCATGCCTACAAATGAAATTATTAAAGAGATTATTTATACTAGTAATCCTTGGATTATTAGCTTCATGATATAACATTATTATAGAACACCACTTTTTACCATCAAATTCTTAAAACTGTGATGTCCATGCCAAATGAGTATTATTAAATTTTGTAGAGGCTTCATGAGATTTTTTGGTGAGAGCATCTATTTTATGAGTTAATTGATTAGCAACAGATAGAGTGAATCTCCATATATGCTAATGAAACTCTTCACATACTTTAGTAACTATCACTACCATAACTGATCATTCAAAATTATTTGAATTGAATTCTCTAGATATAAAATCAGCAAGATAATTCTTTTTTTCAAGAATATGCTTAGTAGAGAAGTCAAAATCTGACAGAAAAGTTACCCACCTAGTTAACTTGCTCACAGATCCTTTTTTTAGATTATCAATAGAATGAATAATACTCATAAAGTTATTTAAATCAAATCTAATAAGAAATTTTTTCTATCTTACTAAAAACATAAAAGCTTGAATAGCCTTAATAACAATAAGAATTTCTTTGTGAGTAGAGTGATAGTTTTTTGAGCTTATTTAAAATTTCCTGAAGCAAATCTGTATGGATTTTTTAAACCATCTAAAAATATTTCTTTAATAATATCACCTCAATATAAATTTAAACCATCTATCTCAATGATGTTTAGACCTTTACTAGGTAGAACTAGAAGTGGTAAATTCTAACAATTTTGCTTTATCCTTTGAACAATTTTTGTCATCTCATCAAACCATGCTGGAGGATTCATTGATAGCCTTTTATTTAGTATAATTTTGTCCTATACAATGTTATAATAATATCATGCTACATAGTTTATACAGCCAAGACATCATTGTAGAAATTTTTTATCTTTGAGCTCATCAGGAATTTTTTTGATATTCTTTAAAACATGTTCTTGTACAACTTCTCCTGATTTTATAGTGACCCCTAAAAACTCAATTTTATCTTTAAAAACTATCATTTTTTCTCAGATAGAACTAGACCATTGTCATACACAATCTAATATAATTGTTCTAGATGATTGAGATGCTCTTTAGGCAATCTTGAAAATACTAATATATCATCTATATAGACAATGATAAAATTAGAATATGTTAAGAAAATTTTATTAATTATTTCTTGAAATATATGAGGAGCAGTATTCAAACCAAATGGTAGGACATTCCATTCATATTAGCCAAATGGGGTGACAAATATAATTTTATACATATCGTATGCTGCTACTTGTATCTTCCAGAATCTTGATTTTAGATCGAACTTACTGTAAACTTTGCTTCCATTTATTCTTTGCAAAATCTCATTTTAAAGGAATAAGATGCTAAATAGTTGAAACATATTTATTAAGAGGAACATAATTTATAACTTTGTTTTGACTCATAACCTTTTATTTAGTGATCAAATTATCTACCTTTGCTTCATGAGAGCATATACACTCATCTAAAACCTATCTCTGTACTCTACAATGCTTTACTTTTTGAATTTGTTGAGACAATTGATAATGATAAAGATGCAAACAATGTAAAGTTTCTTAAAGCCCAATTGTGTGATATGACTAGGCTAGATGAATATATATGTTATATGGAGAATCTATTCTATAATTCTAGAGAAATCTTTTATTCAACATATAAATTAGGTGTATAGAATAATTTATTGAATATTTTGCTACCAAATATAAAGTTGCTATAGGTGATAATCTTCCAACCATGTCCTTTAGAAGGATAAACCAGAACATTAAAGCAAGCAATGAAAGGTTATGTGCAAAAAAAAGGTACAGAAAGAAACTATGAAGTTTCATAGACAGATTGGTGAAAAAAATTGCAATTCTCTCGATGATAATTTTAGTTGTATGGATGTGCATAGATATAGATAGTACAAAAGAAAGAAAAAAATGTCATTCTTACAAATGTTCCTCTAGAAAAGACTTTACTTATAATAAGCCTTGGAAGCTTAGATATATATCTAGAAAAAAGAAATTTGGTCCAAGAAGGATATTTAGAAAAAAGAAACATGGATTTTAAAAGAACCCTGTCAAATGTTTCATCTGTTAGGGTGATCATTATGCAAATAAATGTCCTAATAAGAAAAAAAAATCCAAAAAAATTAATTTATGAATAACTATAAAATTAATGAAGATGCATATGTTTGTTTTAGAGGAGGATGAAATTCAATATGAATCAAATATTTTGTGGAAAGCATCTGATAGTGATGGATTTGATAATCAAATAAATATGCATCTCACTGAATCTAAATCAGAAGATAAATCATTTGATTATGATTTTGATATAGGATTTCAGAGTCATATGATTTATGATCCTTTCCAGAAGCCTTAAGTTTATTCCAACAAATATATTTCCTTAAAGAAATGATAAAACTCCTGCCTATATGATCTCTGAAAGAATGTTTTTACAACAACAATTTGTATCTGCTGAGCAAAAATATTTTGTCTATTTAGCCCAACAAAAAAGGAAAAAGGATATTTTATCCAAAAAATTTCAGTCTAAAACTCAGAAAGCCTCTCCCGTTGAATCTGCCTATCAATTTAACACCTATGATAAAGCTACTTGGTGAAAAAAGTGTATCGTTCAGCTTCAACTCTTCCTAGTTAAAACTCAAACTGAATTACAAGATCTCTTGAAAGAAGAAGTTCTTGATGATGAATATGAACACCTCTTTAAAGAAGAGCTACTCCAAGTCACTAATGAAATTGAATCTCATTTTGAGGGGGGGAACCTCTCATAATAATTCAAATATACATCAGATATCAATATACAATACTAATAATCTAGTTTGTGAAATTCAAATTAAATAGGATGGTTTTAAACCATATAGCTTGGATGTCCTGCTTGATACTAGTGTTGATATTTCTCTTGCTAGATATCATTCTATTCTTGTTGATATGTGGAAAGATGATTTTCATAGGTTAACCTTAAATACAAAAACTATGGTTTCAAAATTGTTTGCAATTATACCTGTCATGCTTGGTGACTCTATTTATCATTTTAAGATAGTACAATATGAAATGCAAATGCATGATATGAAATATTGGTTCAGATAACTTCGCAAATTTCTACTCTATCATAATTTAGCCACATGAAATAATTCTTGCACAAAAATATTTTTTATATAATAAATCCAAGTATGAATGCATAATTTCATTGAAATGAAAGCTAAAGAAACCAATTGTCACTAGATGAATACAATATAAAGTAAATCTTTGTCATGCTAGCATTGATCCAATAATTGAGAAGATTAAAAAGGATTGTTGTTCTGAAAATTCTTTAGTATTTAGAGGTATAAAACTACATGAATACATAATTAAATTGAAGATGGTAAAAGATAAAAATGATAAGGAAATAAAACCTAAGATTAAGGCACATCATTCAGGAATCTCTCTTTCACTTAGAAAATAATGTTTTCAAAAAATAAAATAGTTAAAGTAATAAGGTTTGATAAGATATTCTAATAGCCCTTGGGCTTGTGAAGCATTCTATGTAAATAAACAATCAGAATAGATAAGGGGTAAAAGAGACTAGTTATAAATTATGTTTCTCTCAATAAATATGTTTTACCTGTTCAACATCCTATTCCTTTAAAAGATGATATCTTGTAAAGAATAAATGGAAGTAAAGTTAACAATAAGTTTGATCTAAAATCAATATTTTGAGAGATACAAGTAACGAAACAAGATAGTTACAAAATTGCATTTGTCACTCCATTTGGTTAATATGAATGGAATGTCCTACCCTTTGGTTTGAAGATTGCTATTAGTATATTTCAATAAATGATGAATAATTTTTTTTTAGTATATTCTAATTTTATCATTATCTATATAGATGATATATTAGTAATTTCAAGATCACCTAAAGAGAATCTCAATCATCTAGAACAATTCTGTCATATTATGTATGACAATGGTCTAGTTCTATTTGAGAAAAAAATGATAGTTTTCAAAGATGAAATTGATTTTTTAGAGGTCACTATAAAATTAGGGGAAGTTTCAGTACAAAAACATGTTTTAAAGAATTTCAATAATTTTTTTGATGAGCTCAAAGATAACAAATTGCTACAATGATTTTTTGGCTATGTAAACTATGTAACAGGATATTATTATAATATTTCATAGGACATAATTATTCTAAATAAAAGGCTATCAAAGAATCCTCTAGCATGGTCTGATGAGATGATAAAAGTTGTTCAAAGGATAAAGTAGAATTGTCAGAATTTACCACCTCTAATTCTACCTAGTAAAGGTCTAAATATCATTGAGACAGATGCTTCATATTTATATTGGGGTGTTATTCTTAAATAAATATTGTGAGATGGTTTAGAAAATCCCTACAAATTTGCTTCAGGAAATTTTAAACAGGCTCAGAAAAACTATCGCTCTAATCACAAAGAAATTTTTGCTGTTATTAAGGCTATTCAAGATTTTATGTTTTTTATGAGATCAATTTTTTTTTGTTAGGTATGATTTAAATAATTTTATAAGTATTATTCATTCTAAAGATAATCTAAAGAAAGGATATGTGAGTAGGTTAACTAGGTGGGCAACTTTTCTATCAGATTTTAGTTTTTCTATTGAGAATATTTTTGGAAAAAATAATTATCTTGTTGATTTTATATCTAGGTAATTCAATTTAGATAATTTAGAAGGATCAGTTATGGTAGTGATAGTTACTAAAGTACGCAAATATTTTCATCAACATATATGGATATCCACTCCATCTATTGCTAATCAATTAACTCATGAAATGGATGCTCTGACCAGAAAATCTCATAAATCATTTGTAGAACTTAATAATACTCATTTGGCATGAAAATCATAGTTTCAAAAACCTAATGGTAACAAGTAGTGTTCTACAATAATGTTATATCATGAAGCTAATAATCCAAAGATTACTGGTATAAATAATCCCTTTAAGAATTTCACTTACAAGAAATAATAAACTAGTAAATATATTAGAGAGAGTACAGACATCAAATGTACCTGTAGTATTTGGAGTTATCTATTTTGATGCATCCATAGTCTTTATATCATTGATACTATACAAGTCCACTATCATGCCTTCCTCATGGATTTATGGGATCATTCCCTTCCCTATTGTTTGAAGATAATTCGGAGATAGAAGGCCAGAATAACAACATGATATATACAGATAGAAAGAGATGAAATTATAATTATATTGATATATCAAAGAGATATTATAGAAGCAACAAGATTATACAAGACATATGGCTATGGATATGGACATAGATATGGCTCATGGATCTAATACCATTAAATGCAAGATCATTGTATTACTCATATCATATAAGACACATAGAGAGTTCACAGAGATTTCAGATATAACATAACATACTTAGGAAAAGTTTTTGATTCGTCAGTTCCTATAAAAGGGAAAGTGAAGAGCATACACTTAGTCCTGAGTCGCTAAGACATAACTCATCGGCTAATACTCTAGACTCAAATCTAGGCATTCAATTCTCATGACACGAAGAACTCTTCATATTTATATAATGAAATGAGAATATTAACGATCGATACAAAGATGCCGAATCAACAAATAGAAGGCAAAATACCAAAATCTAGTGGGTTATGGGCCCATTGTGCATCTCTTAACAAGAGAAAACAAATAAGGAATCTATCAACATGGATGACAGATTACCATCTTTTCAAAGTGGTGAGGTCCACAAAACCAAAAGAGGGTTAACGTGTCCACATTCATGGCTACAGATAAACCCTGTAACTATTCTTTATGTCTAATCAGTCATCATTGAATTCATATTCTCCTTGGAGAGAATAATGGTGGTCATCATCAGAATCAAAGTCGGTGTGGTCCATGTATAAAGTTGAAGAAATCCTTAACCTATGACTGTCAGGTGTAGGAGGAAACACACTTGATGACTTATTTCGAACCTTTTCTAAAGAGTAGCTAATGATTGAGTAGGAACTAAGCTAGCATGTAGATTAGCTAAGAAATTTTGAAGTGAGAATATTTCAAACTTAATCTTGAAAGGTATCCTTAGAGAAATAAATATATTTCTTACTTGAACTGGAGGGATATGAATAGTAAGATCATTATAAAATTTCATTGGCATAACATAATCCAAAAATTCAAATAAATAATCTAGTATTTTAGTAGATGACCAAAAAAAATTATAGCAAGGTTAAAACTTGGCTAGAAGGTAGACCATTAGATTAAGAATTCAAAAGCATGTCTACAAATGAAATTCTTAAAGGGATTATTTATACCAATAATCCTTAGATTATTATCTTCATGTTATAACATTATTGTAGAACACCACTTTTTATTATCAGGGTCTTGAAACTGTGATGCCCATGCCAAATGAGTATTATTAAGTTATTCAGAGGCTTCATGAGATTTTTTGGTGAGAGCATCTATTTCATGAGTTAACTGATTAGCAACAGATGGAGTGGATCTCCATATATGCTGATGAAACTCTTCACGTACTTTAGTAACTATCACTACCATAATTGATCATTTTGAATTATCTAAATTGAATTCTCTAGATATAAAATTAGTTAGACAATTCTTTTTTCTAGGAATATGATCAACAAAGAAGTCAAAATCTGATAGAAAAGTTACCCACCTAGTTACCCTCCTCACAGATCCTTTTTTTAGATTATCAGTAGAATGAAGAATACTCATAAAGTTATTTAAATCTGAACTAACAATAATTTGTTTTGATAATACAAATCTATTCTATAATAAAGTATTGATATGTATGAAGCTGATTTTCATAAGTTAACTTTCATGAATATGATCAAGCAAAGAGCATACAATTGGTTGTGTGTGTGTGTGTGTGTGTGTGTGTTAACAAAAGCATATTATATATTTATGCACACTATTACCATATACAACTATATCCAATAATATATAAAACATAATTTTTTACTCATTACAGTATTTACAAATATTACCACATGTATTACCACATTTATACTATGATAGAGCCAATATATAGTTGCATTGTACGATTATAACATATATGCAGATAACTATACAATGATTATTAATATGCTAATATAATACAACATTAAAAATAAGAGAGTGGATTATGAGTAACCATTAAGAGTAACTCTATATGCAGATAACTCAAGTAAAAGGGGATTATATGCACTGTATGAGTATAGTTATTATTAGGATTTTTTTTCTAATACCACATTTATATAAAGATATATTGCACATAGTAGGTGCATATTACCACGTAATCAGATCACCCTATATAATTTTAAAATCACCTTATACTCATATTATTCAAATCGCTTTAACTCTTAGTCATCAATATGCATCACTATAAGTGATATAGCACTAATATAGATCATTGTAGTCCACTAGTCACTGTAACTATAACTCAAATAACCATAATTGTATTTTTAAGTAGACTCACGAGTATAAGCTATTATTATCACCATAACTGTGTACAAGTTCACTATTTTTTTGGCATTAAAATAGATCATCATATATTATATAAGTTCATTGAGTAAAAAATCAAAAATACATATAGCTATGCATGTAATAGAATATAAAAGTCACCCTATATTTTCAATTTAATATTTATATGGATAGATCGATATATATATATATATATATATATATATATATATATATATATAGTTCTCCTTAAATGATAAGAAGTCCATAATTTGCTATTCATCAATGATCTACATAAGTGGTATGTAATTTCCTATTCATCAATGATCTGCATATTTATGGAGAACTATATATTGGACTATATATTGAACTATATATATGTATGTATATAATGTAATTTCCTATTCATTAACGATCTACATATTTATGGAGAACTATATATTGGACTATATATTGAGCTATATATATATATATATATATATATATTGAGCTATATATATATATATAATGTAATTTCCTATTCATCAATGATCTACATATTTATGGAGAACTATATATTGGACTATATATATATATATATATATATATATATATACGAGGCGTTTATGAGTAGATAAGCGGCCTATAATTTTCTATTCATCAATGATCTGCATATTTATGGAGAACTATATATTGGACTATGTGTGTATATATATATATACACACAGTCCAATATATAGTTCTCCATAAATATGTAGATCATTGATGAATAGAAAATATATATATATATATATATATACAGTCCAATATATAGTTCTCCATAAATATGTAGATCATTGATGAATAGGAAATTACAAGCCGTTTATCTACTCATAAACATCTAGTTTAGTATATAACTTCAATACAATTTAGTAATGGAATAATACATACATAGTTTATTGCATGAGTTATGGGCATAACTAATAGATTTTGATACATTGAATCAATTTAATAGAAAATGCTATAATGTATAGGCTTATACAGATGCACCATTGGTATGTTTATAGCATAGTTTAATACATTTATCCACTGACATATAAGTCATTGTAGACAGAGAGATAAGTCTCTATATATTCATAATACTATCACTACATATAACAAAAAAAACTCTTGCTTGTTGTTTATATGTTTAAATCAATTAATTGTATTGGAAATCAATTATATATATATATATATATATATATATATATATATATATATATATATATATATATATGAACATCACTAGATTTACATTATTTACTACATATAATTTAGATTTCAGTTATATATAGAGCATCTACTTGTAGAGAATACACAACTAAAATGGCATGGCAGGATATCTGCTCTTCTACTTCCTATTTGCTCCTCCTCTCCTCTTTTATTCTCTTCTCTTCCATGCTCTGCCTTCTCCTCTAAAATGTGTGCCCTCCTTTATCTTTTTTCTCCTTTACATGAGTATGGCACTTTTTTCGTTAAATCCCCTTCTTTTTTTCTTTTTTATTTTCCTTGAGTTTTGTGTGTGTGTGTGTGTGTGTGTGTGTGTGTGTGTGTGTGTGTGTGTGTGTTAAAAATAAATAAGCCTTAAAATAAATGATCATGATGATTTATTAATGATATGATTACATTAAATCATTAAAAATGATAACTAACACATTATTATTCAAACCAAATTAAAATAATTATAGTGCAAATTCCACAAGATTAATTCCACATAATCATTAAACTAAGCTAACACAACATTAGTATGCATAATCAATTATCTAAGTGTAAATAACCATCAAAACATACTAATGCTAACCATTCAACTATGCATATATCATATACTGACTAATGTGGTGTGTGCATGGTTTTAGTCATTCTTCTGTCATCCTCCAGTAACTCTATCTACATCACCCTCTTCAATGATGTTCTCCCTCCATCATGTTCTAAGGGATGAATCTCTTCTACATCCAACTCATGACAAGCATGTAGTTAGTCCATAATATCATGACATGTATATCATAAAATACTACTGAACAACAAGTCTATATGATGATGATGTAAAGAATATACACTATAGCTAATTCATAGCAATAAAATCATGAAACCAAAGCAACATACCACTTCACCATAACAACATAGGACTTATAACTTAGTAATAATCAAATCAAATCACCAACTATAAATATCCAAGGATAATCAAGTAAGTTTGTTTAATTAAAAATCACAATGTAACATCCTTCACCCCTAAAGTTGGTCATCATTTTAATGACACTTATTTAAACACAAGTTTTGGATTAACAACATTATTTAGTAGAAACATAACATAATATGAAACATAAAATCAAATAAATATATGTGGAAATCCCCTATAAAACTCATCATAGTCCTCCTAAATAGTACTATCTTCTTAATATTGGTCCCATAAGACCTTGCATTATGACATCTCTCTATTATGAAAATGAAGTTTTTGATTATCAACTACTATGATTGGTTCTACCATGACCACCCTGGGTCTAGAACTTGTAAAGTATTATAATCCAACACATGTGAAGGATCAACTATATACTTTTTAAGATAAGAAACATGGAAGATATTATGCAATAGAGTTAGGCTTGGTGGTAATGAAATCCTATACACTATATAATTGACCACTTATAACACCTCAAAGGGTCCCATATATCTCAGTGATAATTTTACTGACTTACCAATTTTAATATTCAACTATATGTATCTAAAATCATCACAAAAGCTAAAAGAAAATGGATAGGGAGAGTTCCACAAAACCTCCTAGCCCCTCTACACACCTCTCTAACCTAAAGAGTATTTTTATAATTCCTACAAAAGGTGTTTAGAGAACCTAGCAAGAACAATGTGTATAAGTCAATACCATCGCTACTCTATGTAGCTCTTGATAAGTATGACATGTCAATACAATCGCTATTCCACGTAGCTCTTGACAAGTATGAAGATGAATAGGAATTGAAAATAATACATTTCCAATGTATAAACAATTAAGGAATAAATATTCCTCAGTATACATGCATATGATCATATGACTGAATTTGATAAGTCTTATTTGTCAAAACTTGGATTTAATGAGCTCCCCTTGTCAGTTCTAAATTTAGTAACTATCGAGTCAAGGTGAGACTAACTAGGATCCACTCCCATCTCTTATTACTCACATTCCTAATTCACCCCTTATCCCTTAGGTCTCTATGACCTAATGATCTCTCAAAATGTGCACATGGTGCAATAAATCACAAATCTATACTAGCATTCTATAATTGCATTATGTTTCCATTAGCCAAACATAACTAGTATCAAATTTCATAGATTAACCCATCTCTATTTTATTCATAGTTAGGAAGATATTATTTTGAAATTAACATAACAAACAAAGGCCAAGGATCACACCATTCTTATAACCTTATAAAAGGAACAAGCAAGAAAATATCTCCTTGCTTGCTCAACTAGTTACACAACAATTTAAAGACTTATCTCAACCCTTTAGAATAACAAGATGTTTTGCACATCCTATTTCATAATCATTCTAGTCAAAAGGTACATAAATGACTCATCAAAACAAAAAAAATTTAAGCAAGATGAGAATAATGCCAATCTAATCAATGTTGAATCATAACATAACAACTTATAAATCTTAATCCAAAACCAATATAAATTCAAGGTTCACCACTCTATGTGGTCAAAGTTCATAAGTATAGATAAAGTAGCACTAGAAGTGTGACTCTAAAAATCCACAATGGGAAAGTAGTGAACTAACACATTAACAAAAAAACTCTTAAATACCTTCACATGGTATGAATAAAACACCGTAACCCAAGTTGCCAAAATCACTATGCACTTACTAAATTTGTAAGAGTAGTATCACAACCTATTTCCACAATCGAAAGGAAAAATATTAACCACATAGATGCATCAATCCATTACATTCCTACAACTTATCTATCAACAAGAAGTAGAAGACACTATCCCACATACTCCATGGAATATTATCAAAACAACATTTTAAAAATAAGTTTCTGATTAAGGTAACACTTAATCATCATTTTAAAAATATGAATCCACTTAGTAGGTTTATACTAATGTCAAGGAGCGTGAGAGAGTAGCAACTCACCTTTATACTAGCTATGTGAGATTACACCTCTTTACAATCTACATAAACATATGGTTTTTCAATCCATGAGCAAACTTATAACACATAGGAATCCTCAACAAAGATAACTACACTCCACTTTAAGGAGAATTTCCACCACACTAGGTGGCACTAATCCATAAGAAGTATTTTAGAATTTTCCACCCCAAGGATTTAATTTTCATAAGACACAAAACTCTATCTAAAATACACACATTTTTAAGTGAGAAGAATCCCATGCTTTGAACACTCAAAACAAAACAAAAGTGGTGAAGGTGACTTGATTACCAAGTAAAGATGTAAATCATTCTCAAGGTGGTCAATCTAAGTAATTAAAAATATTGTAGGAATCTCTTGTTCATGACTCTTGAACTATGATATGTACTCACCTACCAAACATTGATTACAATCATTACCATCAATTCACTCAATAAACCAACCCTTTAACTACTATAAGATGGTACAAATGCAAAACAAGAACACAAGATCACTTTCAAATATATGGGTCCACTTCATATTACTACTAAGACATCTTCAAGTGATTACTCCTATCAAAACACTATTATTCTAAAGCATAATTTACTTAAATAGTAGTCTTGTACATAGTAACACCATGAATGAATAAACAATAAAATTTAAATCTCAATATCTAAAATTTTAACAACATTCAGACCTTATAATACACTTTTTTAGATCCATCTTGTATTTCTCTACAACTTTGCATTTTACACCATTATCAAATTTTGCATATATCAAAAGTTATAGCTCAAAGACTAAAAATTGGTTCTCCTTCACAAATTTGAATATTCAAATTCCAATGGTCACTATTCAAACACTAAAAATTAGACACTTTGTCATCATCTCCTACTCCTTAGCAACTTTGGACAAATATGCATCGTCAATCTCCTTAGAAGTATCCTAGTCATTATCTTGCATCACTCACTATTGATCTTAGATCCTCATTTCTAAGATCAAGCCACTTGGTAGTCCCACATGCCTTCTGATCATCCTTTGATGTATTAATCTCAATCATTCCATTAATATCTATCTATATTATCATATGCTTACCATTGGATCTTCATTTATCAGTCCTCACTCTTGTGCCACTTGGTAGTCCTGCATGTATTTTGAGCACACTATTGACTTGTTGACTTGATACACATTGTTAGATAAATATTGAAAAGATCATGTGATCTATTAGATAATTATATAGTAATATTAAATTTTCACCATTAGATATGTGATCTTATTAAATGCTCATAGTAGATCTTCGATAATGCACATTTGGTTAAGTATACAAATTTAGTGAACTCTATCTAGGAGGCCAACTTTGCACTATTATAACTTTTTATACATTCCATGTCCAACCATATGATCTCCTCACATAGGGGAATATATTTTTATATCAAGATGATCTTGAAATCTTCACATGTGTGAAATATGACATCATTAATTTTTTCACTTAGCTTTATCTATCAAGATGACTACTTGAGCTTAGACCTTCATATGACTGCTCTGATGAATTTTGTTCACTTCCATAAGCACTAATAACACTCCATAGGGTATATTCAACATGTCCATACCATCAATATCATCCATCAATTATCTCACTAAGTCAAACACTAAAGAAACATGTAAGTCCACTGAAACATATTAAAGCATACTTTGTCATTGTCTTTCTAGCACACTTAACACCTCATCAACGTCCTTGGTCACCTTGGAGACATCATTGACAACTCTCCAACAATCTCCCCCTTTTTCATTAATGTCAAAACCAATACAAATCTTATGCTTAGACTCTATCCCTCTCTTCAAGTACTTTCTCCCCCTTTGACACAATGACAAAGTGGGCTCATCATCTAATCCTAAGGATCTAATAAGACTTGAAAACATTAAGAGAGTCTCCCCATTACTTTATGCACACCTCTTTAGATCATCTCCAAAAATTAAGAAACAACAAAATTGCCTTCATACATTTTCTCTCAGATTCAACTACACATTCCTTTGATCCTATGACCTTAACCATTTACAATGCTCTCTTTTCTCATGCATGCAGATTCAATCCCTTGTCAAAACACATGACTTGGTTTGATCAAGTCATCATATCAGTCTTCTTGAATTCACAACTGTATTAAACTTATTCATATCTCCACCATGACTAGAACATCTCACATATGCTCCCCCTCACATCATGCACAACTCTTTAAGTCTTTAAAACTATCAGAGTTAACTTCCTCTAACTCCATGCTTCACCTGGATCATGACATATTTAATAAGTATTCTCAATGAGTTAGGTATTTCTATGTAATAGAATATTTTTACAACTCACCATCCTTGATTAGCCACTTGGAGTTCTTCATTTCCTACCTGTAGATCTTGCACACATAGATTCATTCTTCACCATTTGGACCAACTAGACTATCCTTCAAATATTTGACCAAAAATTTGACTTTAGGATCATTGTCCCTGAATATATCTTCTAAACCATTCCATCACAACACTTTGGAGTAGATTCATAAAACTCATTACTCCCCCTTAGCCAAACACATTTTTAGAAAATCTTCCTTGTCTTGCAACATCAACCAAATCTCAACTAGCATCCACCATGATTCTTCTTACCATCAAATATCTCTTTAAAGCCTAGATAGAGACACCTTAATTCATAATTTCCTAGAACAATGTGAAACCAAGAGTTTCCCACAAATCCTTATATTATTTCTCCTCCTTGGTCATCTAATACTAATAGTTCTCATTCTTCTTAGGCTTAAGATGAGTAACATGTTCATCTAATACAACATTATCCTTCTCTTCTAATCTTGAATTGATAATACATAGAGACAACAAATATTCATGACATATCTCATCACTACACATTGACAACTAATGTTCTTCACATGAATTTTATTCAACAATAATAGGATGTTCACTTAGATCTATACATACCTTAGGACTAGCTTCAACTAGCATCTTGGTATTCTCTTTGAGCTTATTCTCTTCATTCACAACATGAGCAGATAATGAGATATCTTAGCATTATTCAACATTTGTATCATTATCCACCATAATAAATAGACCATTTAGACCTAAAAAATCATCATGAATCACACTTTCCACTTTTGGTTTCCATGAGTTAACTAGACTTCGACCTTGCACTCTAAGAGTCTGATTAAACTTGTTTTTATTTGATAACCTTTGCTTTCAAAACCTAGCAATGTGACCAATCTTCTCATAATTGTAGCAAACCACTCTTTTTGAAGGAAACTCAACTTGTCTTAATTTATTTGGACAAAATTTGGCAAAGTGTCCCACATCATGACAGTTGAAACATTCAACCTTGCTTAAACCACTTAATGGATAATTCCACTCATTCTTATCAAATCTTCTACACTCTATAGTCCTATGACCAAATTGATTGCAAGTGTAACAATAACCATTGAATTTGGCATACCTCATGGCATTTGGTTTTTTTATCTAGCTTGTCTTCATTCTACCAGCATCTTCATTCCATGACTGATTGTTGACCCTCAAGGTCTAATTATCTATGTTCACATTAGTCTTCACCTTGTCTTGAGTTACATTATTTTATTTTTTTTTATAACCAAGTCTAGTTTTATACTAGCAATATTTTGATTATTCAAAATGTTGTCTAAATCACTTGAACTCTTTTCAAACATCACAAATTACTTCATCTTACTAGATGTCTTTTCTAACTCAGCTTTCAGTGACTCATTTTTAATCATATACATTGAGTATTCATCTTCTTTAGATTTCATGCTTGTAAACAAGATTTCCAATTGACAAATGAGATGTTTGACTATATATTCATGATCCTTGGTGTATTAATTCATTTTTTTCTCAAACACACTAAATTCATCTTCATATTCCTTGATTTGAGACTTCATCTTCTTGTTAATCTTGTTCTTACTATTTAGTTCTTCATGAGCATTCCTCGATTTAGTCTCACAGTCCTCCTTGTCTTCTTCATTATTTATATCACTCCAATAGACTCTTTTTGATATGAGAAACTTCTTTCCTCAACCATGTAGAGGACTTAATCATTACTATCAAACTCAAAATCACTGTCTTCACTCTCATTTGATGAGTTGTAATTTTTATTGGTGTAAGATTCTTCTTGTTCTTGAAGGAATTCTTCTTGTTGTCAAAATTTTTGAATCTTTTCTTCCTCTTATCAACCATGAATGTATTCTTTCCTTCATCTTGAATTTCACTATGATATTCATCATCATTCTTATTATGCTTATGAGGGGACTTGTTATCAAAGTGTCAAACTTCTTCATAATTGAAACATTTGACCCTTATACTTACCTGAGCTTGTTTTCAATTTAATTGTAAACAAAACCATTAGTTCATCATCAGATATCTCATCATACTTTAATTCTTTACCTTGAGTTATTTTTTTATTTGACTTCATTTATGTCTTGAATGTTACTTCCTCTTTTGGTAATTTGTTGTCATTGACTCTCATTTCATAGGCAGTAAGGATGCTATGTAATTCATCCATCTTCATCTAAGTAAGATCATGACTTTCTTCTATAGTAGAAACTTTAGAATCAAAGTTGAGGGAGATAGACCTTAATACCTTTTGTAATATAGTAGATTTTTCAAGCTTCACTCTAAGACCTATGATAATTTTCATAATCTCATCAACTGTCTATAAAAAGGATGCCATAGAATCTTCTTCCTTCATCTTGAGACTCTCATATTATCTTCATTGAGTCTAAAACTTTCCCAACTTGACCTTTGAATCCCCTTCATAAATAATCTACAATTTGTCCCATATTTATTTGATAGATTTATAATGAATTACCTTGGTGTACTCAGTCTATGAAAGACCATAGGTGATGGCATTCATTGCCTTAGAATTGCTCTCACATAACTTCTTATCAGCTACACTAGTTGGAGGGGTTAGGGGGGCTAAAGATACATCCACAATACATTTCCAAATTTCAAATCCTATTGAACTGATATAGGTCTTCATCTTTGCACTCCAAAAACCATAATTGGATCCATTGAACATCAGTGATTGCTTTGTAGAGAAACCCTGCATCTGTTGACTTTTCATATTGTACCTTAGATCATCTTCAAGTGGTTAAACTTTTAATGAAGGTCTTATTCTAATACTAATTATTTGAGATAAAATCACTTTAGGGGGTGAATCAGTGATGTTATATAATCTAAACTCCAATTCCAATCCTTTCAATCCCTTAACCAAATAACATTATCATTCATGAAACATACACATCATTTGTAGTAATGAACAAGAAAGATAAGCAAGATCACACACATAACAAAAGATATACATGGGAAATGCTCTTAGAGAATAAAACCCATTGGAACTTAAAAAATGGATTATAGTCCTATAATAACAAGGTCTATATTTAGACCAACACCAACTAATCAAGGAACACCCATCCCTTAATTTAGTGAGACACCCATCCCACAAGAAAGAACCAACCCCTGAGGCAACCAAGAACCCACTCAGCTACCTTGATATGATCTCCACCTCTAATCTAATGTCTTATACACCTGATGATGGACTTCACTTATTTTCACTCTTCTTCACCCTTGTATCTCTCTCAAACAACCTTTAGGGCTTACTCACTCAATTAGCCTCTTCTAGGCTTATTATGTGTAATGACCTATGTGTTCATCTATATCAACTTGATATAATAAACATCTCTAATCTTTGTCACACTCTGATGGTCCTTATTGACCTATACCTTCTCTTCCAAAGGTTCTTTCTTTTTATTAATTCCACACTTGCTCAACTCTACTCTCTTTCAACTCATCACACACCCTCAAACCTACTCGTATAAGCAATGCATCCAAACACCTCTTTTGGGTCACTCTAGGATTCTTCACTCATCCTCAATATACTCTTTACTTTAGTCCATCCATTGAGCACACTCCCTCTAATATTTTTCCTTGATATATATCTTCTGCTCTCTCAACACATCCACTTCAAGTCTAAAAACCATTACCTTGGTCTTCACTCTTTATAGAGTCTTCATGAATATCAACTTATAGGTTGTCCATAATACTTACCTTAACCCTTGAGACTTATTTCATGATAACACATATGTCAATACCATCCTTACAGGTTGGTCATAACATCTATGGGTCACATTTAAGTAGCTACACATTTCAATTAGGCCTTAGAAGCCCTTATAGGTGTCATGGATACCTATTACCCCTTAGCACTTCAATAAGAAACCAACTCTATATGAGAGTCCAACTTTGCACTATTATAACTTTTTCTACGCTCCATGTACAAACCTAAAACTTGAACCATATTATCTCCTTACATAGGGGAATCTATCCATATATCAATATTCTCTTGAAACCTTCACACATGTGAAATATGACATCATCAATTTGTTCACTTAGCTTTATTTGTCAAGATGACTACTTGAGATTAGACCTTTATATGACTACTCTAATAAATTTTGATCACTTTTATAAGCATACCAAACACTCATAACACCCCATAGGGTCTCTACAATGTGTCTATACCATCAATATCATCCATCAATTGCCTCACTAAGTTAAACAGTGAAGAAACAAGTAGGAACACTGAAACATTTTGAAACACACTTTTTCATTATCATTCTAGCACACATGAAACCTCATGAACATCCTTGGTCACCTTGGAGACAACATTGACAACTCTCCAACTCTATGTAGGTCTTCATCAACTACATGTTACTAGATCGTTTAGTTTGACATAGTATTTTTTTATAGTTCTAGATTAGCATACACTATCAAACAAGTCGATTCTATCTAGTATTTTATTATTTCAACATATAAGTAAATAAACACTATCGAATAGGTCTAATATATTCATTATTCTCCATTAACATATAGGGTTTTGTAGAAATTGGTCAAACTAGTCAACCTAGTTTTCATAATTTGAAAGTAATAATTAAGTACTAAAGCACAAAAAATTACAATCTAAATCATCTTCAATCCCACCAAGGTTCCTTTCTCATCTCTCTCTATCATTTTATTTTTTCCCTTAGTTCTATTTTCATAAGGTAGCAGTATTTAAAATTACAAACCTACAGCTAACTAGGTCAACCTGGTTGACTTATTTATGTAGTTTGTCTTATGTCTGAAAGACATAGTCGACCTATTTGAGTCTACTCTTAAAGGCCTTACTTCTAAAGAATAAAAACAAACCATTCAACTATATTCTACATTTTTTGCACACAATGTCACCTGATTTGATTCTATACTATTTTTATTCAAGGAATTAACATCTATTTACTAGTAATTAATTCACATTTATTTTTTAGTTGTTTTCATGCCTAGAGTAACTCACATAGTTTAAATATAAAGTTACACTATTTTACTCTTTTTCACACACTACCAAATCATTTAACATTAAAATAACATTTAAAAATTTGTCTTCTCAAGGCCTACCTACTTGAATTTCATCACCAAGGGGGAAGCCAACTTGGTTTTCTATCCAAGTATAAACATGTTATTAATATTATATATTATCAAAGCACTTGACACCCTTATCACTACAAGATTATGAAGTGAGGGGATAGGCCCCAATACCAAGCTAGTACCATTGCCAATACAAATCCCTTTCAACCTAAACATTCCTAAAACCAACCTTAGACTACTTTTTAGTTCCCTATTTTAGCCAACTTTCCTATCATATTAAAATCAAAACTTTTTAATAATCTAAAAACACTTAGGGTGACCAACTAGTTAGCATTAAATTTTTAGTTGAATATTTCTTCTTTGATCATTGTGTGTTATATTTCAAAACTTGCATTGGCTAGCATTGGTTTAAGGTTTGTGTTGTGTGCCCTAATTATATCAATCACATTGATCTAATTATTTATGTGTTTGATTTCATTCTTGCTTCAAACTATCTAGAAATTTTTTTTGCCTATTTTAGAAAACTATCATCTTGGTTGATATAGTCTCTTACAGACTATGTTTTGTCTTCCTACCAATAGTATATAGTCAATCTTCATGATTGTGTCTTCTTATCTTTATATTTTATCTCGTGTCCAATAGTACATAGTCAACCCATATGACTGTATACTTTTTTTAGTCTATGTTTTAGTAATACACTATCGACTTGGTACCTATAAGCCAACCCTATTCTTAATCTATCCAACTTTGTTCTCTATTTGGCCAACTCTATCCTTGATTCTCCTTCTTATTTTCTAAAAAAAATATTTACTTCATCAAGCATCATGAAATCCCCTATCAAAATCTTCTTGGATAACCTTAATCCATTTAGACACTATATGTGGTGCTCCTTCCTTATTTTCTTTGCCTCCCAAGAGAATCATCACTCTTGAAAGCCTTCTTCCCCTCCCTCATCTTTAGATTGTAACATGGTTCAAATCATGCCTTAAGATGAGGTAGGTGGATTAGATCCTTTTTGTACCTATCAAAATAATTCCCATCTTCAAGCATCTCATCACAATGTGGGGGCAATTGACACAAGTCTATCTAACACCCCCACTGGTAATCCACCTCATAACAACCCTTCCCTTAATACCAATTTGAGGAGTCATCCTACAAACACCAACCCACTAATTTATGTAACCCAAATTCTTGAAAATATAGTGCAATAAATTAACATAATATAAACATAACACCTCTCAAATGATGCAACTACAATATCATTTTATCAACATCACTAATCAACATCTTGTTTTCCTCCCTCAAAATAACCAAAACTTTATTCCTCCACCTCTTAGAAATGTTATGAGAAATATCATTCCCCAACCTATCGTGAACAACAATATTCTCAAAATCATACAAAATGAGCCTTTATCCCCTTTTATTATTTCCATTTATATTGGTAACATATCTCCAATTATTAAGTATGATGGGACTAAAGACCTTGCATCTTTCCTCAAGGTATTCGGTTATATTTACAAGGAGTGGATCCAGACTAATACTTTCACCATAGCTAAAATTTTGGTTAAAACCTTCACTAGTGATGTATTTAAATGGTACAACCAACTTCCCGAACACTCCCTATGACAACTAGAGGGTTTAGTCAATCCTCTAGTTAAAGAGTTTCAACACAATGATCTTCCAAAAAATTGACTTAACTACTTCATCAATGCTAAGCAATCTCCCACTAAATCAGATCATGATTTTATCAAGTGATGAAAATATTTGGCCCACAAGGATGGCCATAACATGAATGATAATAATCTATTTAAACTCTTTATAACTTCCTTAACTCCTTCTCTTTAGTATAAGGATTAAATTTTTTCCCCTCAAACGCTTAACAAAGTTCTTGACCAAGCCAAATGTCAAGACTTCTTAATGAAATAATTTGAACCTAATAACAAATTCCTTAAAGGGTATTTTCAAACTTCTACTAATACAATAACCAAAAATAATCCTCAAACCAAGCCAGGAATTGCCAAAATTGATAATCCCCATCTTCTCACTAACCATTAACTGTGTAGCAAATGAAACAATTTTTAACACCCTAAAAAAAATTACTTATCCTAATAATCCTCCCAAATGGTATGAACCTAACCATTTTTTTTGTTCCATGCCTACATCGGTCACTCCCATATAACTTATAGAGGGCTTACCAAATTTGTTGTCTCCTAAATGTTTGGTGATTCATTGAATCATGAAGTTATGATTCAACTCCATCATCAATATTACAACATTGCTTCCCAAAAATGACAAAATCCCAAAGGTCCCTCTTATAATAACCCAAAATATTTTTTCCACATATAACACTCAACAAGCAAACAAGGATGTGTGTGCCATTGATACTGACTATGATAAATATTATAATATTTCTCATTATGTCAATGTAGCCAAGGTCAATTATTGCCAAAAATTGGCTCACAAAGATCCTATCACTAAACCTAAGAAACCATCTTTGGAAGATCAACTCCTCAAAGACACTATAACCACTCACTTAGATTCAAAACCTAAGGAGGAACCGTCTCCTCCTTTTGAACCCCCAACCAATTATATTCCTCTAAAATCTAATTTACCTTCTAAACTTCATTATAATTCTTCTAAAACCCATTAGAACTTCTTATAAGAGTTCAACTCCATGCCTTGAAAAATACTTCTTATGGATTTGGTTTGTACCTCCCTTTATCATCACAAGTTACTCATGAAACAACTGCAAGAAATTGAAGAACTGCCCTCTCATGAGCCTCAACCAACTAAAGTGCATACCATTAAATCCATTTGTCCTTGTTTGAAACCCTCCATAAAATTCCTTGAAGAAGACATGATTAATTATGAGATCCTCTTTCATACCGATGATCTACCCCTATTCATTAAAATAGCCATTAATACTACCCTCATTTGTAAAGTATTAGTAGATGAAGGGTCTGGTATTAATGTGACATCTTTATGGCTCATCTAATAACTTGGATATAATAAATATCATCTCAAGCAAACCTGCTTAACATGTCATGTATTTTATAAAAATAATCAAAATCCACTTAGTTGTATTCATCTCCCTCTTACAATTAAACCTAAGATGTTCGAACTAAGCTTATGGTCCTCAATTTACCCCTATCTTACAACATACTCATAAGATGACCATGGATTCTTTTGATAGCCAATGTATCAAGTTCCTTCATAAAGACAAAACTTATAAACATGAGGATGACCCCAATCTTTGGAGTATTTAAATTCCAAATCCTAAATATCAATATCACTTTCCCACCATTCTAATGATCAATAGTGCTCCCTTACACAAGTTTGTCAACATGAATCCAGATTTACATGTCACTCTTGATGATTCTGATGATGATGAGTCTAATGACATACAAAATACCTTTAACACTACTAATCTACCTCCATATATATTTGAGTGACTTCCTCCTTATTTATTGCCTCATGATCGTACCATCCCCTTCATTGATGATATCACTGATTTTCACCCTCTATGCTATGCTTAGGAAGCCTCTTACATAGAAGATTCCTTCACATGTAATGATTATGGAGTGTCCAAATTATTCCAAGATCTTTTAATCATATCTCCACATAGATTCATTGATTTAGGCATTTCCCCCCTTCTGACATTCCTCTTGAATCTCAAGCATGTATAATTTATCCAACCTATGAAGATAATTACATCATATCCCAAGTTCAATCACGAGACTTGGATGTTCAACATTATTATAAAAAATTATCTTAAATACATGATTTCAATCATGATGTTCATACCATTTACACTAAATTCAAGTTAGCATCTGAAGGTCACGTACCTCCTACTAACTCTCCACTCTTTGATACCCCTTTGGTGGTCAAATAAATATTACCTTCCAAACCTCAAAAAAATTCCTACATCTTCTATACCACCTATAAAACCAATCATTACATCCAATTCTCCCCCAATCAATAATGTTAATGATAACATAATCAAATATGATCAACCTTCTTCCCCTAGTCCACCTACTCTTGAGATTACACTAAATACCAAGGCCACAAATGTACATCAAATACACTCTGAATATGATCATCATGGTAACAAAATTCTTGATCTCAAAGTACATGTCGAGTATTATGGTCCTCTTCCCACTTTTCTTAATGACAAACCCATTCTTGAATTGCTTCATGATCGAGAACCTCAACTACCTCAGCAACATCAAAAACTTGGTAATTTTAATAAGAATTACCCTCATTTCAACCACTTCATCTCTATCATTTATCCTAAATCAAATCCATTTCCTCTCTATCTAACACACCATATCATTTCCAAGATGGAAATGCTATGCTTATTGAGGAAACTACCAGAATTGAATATGGTACCCCATCATGCCCTCGACCAATTATAGTCTCTCACAAACTTACACTAATTCAAAATGATATTTTGATGTTATTCTTTAATAAATATCATGAGAATTTTTCTTTTTCCTATGAGTACATTCCCATTATTGACCCTAGCATCATGGTGCATAATATCATCACCTATCCTAATGAAAAACATGTGTAACAAAAGCAATGTAAATTTCCACTAAAATTTTCTAGTTTATGTCATAAAGAAATCATTAAAATTCTTGATGCCAAGTTTATTTAGAATGGTCTCCAACATTTTCCATATTCATAATAAAGTCACCTTGGTCATTCGTATTTGTATTGATTTCAATAATCTCAATCTAGCTTATCCCAGTGAAAACTTCCCTTTACCTTTTATAGATGCCATCATCGATTTCACTATCGGTTATAAAATGTTATCCCTTATGGATGGTTTTTTTATTTATAATAAAATTCACATTAACCATGAAGACCAATATAATACAACTTTCACCATGAATGGGTCACCTTCTATTATGTTAAAATGCCTTTTAGCCTAAAAAATGTTGGATCTACCTATCAATGCATGATGACCCACAGTTTTCATGATCTTATCCATAAGATTGTATAAAACTATGTAGATTTCCTCATTTACAAGTCTAAAATCTATAAGACTCATCTCTTTGATCTTTTTATCATTTTGTATCACCTCATTGAATATAAAGTTAGACTAAATCCCTACAAATGTGTTTTTGGTTTCACAACTAGTAAATTGTTGGTTTTGAAATGAATGTGTGTTAAACATGTGAACTAAAAGTTATAACTATATAAATTGACTCGATACAATACTTCAAATATGGAAAAATATCATAAAATGATAAAAATGATAGCGTGTAAGAAAACTTGCAAGGGTTAGATTCATGTCAAGTTCACTAGAATGTATGCAAAGGGAAATACAACTGATCTATAAATTAATCTTAGTTCAAAGAAGATAAATCCTACTTACACTTCTAATTGTTGATACATTAGATATTTAGGTTCATGACCAATATAGATCTACTAATCCTATCCAAGGGATCTCTTATCATAATAATATCACTAGGGAGGGTTCCAAAGCCTCCCATCAAGCAAAATTATGCAATAACCCTAACTAGGCCCTATGTTTTCATGTTCACAAAAGTAAGTAAATGATACGAAAATAAAATCTAATATAGTGCTCACCAAATCTTGTGGCACAAAGTGGGGGTTAGTAAACATAAAAAGGTAAACTTGCATACGATAATCCTATTTAAGTTATGTATAGGTAAGACCATAATGCATGAAGAGATAAATATATTCAAAAGCCATTACTTATGTTACTTTTATATACTAAAGAGAGGATCAAATTTAGAGATTCTTACTTTAAATATGAACATATTGAGACTCAATATCTTCCTTGGCCAAAGGTGCTTCAAAATAGGTTGTTGTGGTTTGTAAGGATCGCTAAGAAATGCTAAAGCATCCAAGACTTTTTCACAAGACAAGATTCTTCTCCAATTAGAAACCCTAAGCTAAGACTCCTCAAGTAGAATGGTGAAAGAATAAATGGTAAAGAATCACAAATAAATAATTAACTCCTATTGTCTCTAAGAAATTATTAAATGATTTTGTTTATATAGTTGAATCTAACCCTAGTCCTTTCCAAAATTTTAGCTGACAAGGTTAGCCCAATCGACTCTACATTTTTATTGACAAAAAAATTAATTAGGTCTTGGTCTATGTCTACCAAGGGCCGACCTAGACCCTAAATGAGTTTTTTTAATTAGAGTACAGGGTTGATGGGTTTGACAATGTATCATAAATCACTAAAAAAAAATTTAGGCTAAGGAGGAAAATGAGTAGAGGAGGGTGAAAAAGAGGAGGAAAAGCTTAAGGGAATGTTTTTAGGAGATGATTGGAATGATAAAAATTGGTTGTAGAGGGATAATAATCCTGTGAAGCACCAATGGTTTTCCCACCCCTTTCCTGATGCACCCCTTAAGGTGTGCACATAGAGAGATTGAGACTCGATAGGTTCCTACAAGATAGAAAGCATCAATAATTCATAGCGTTTGAAAATATTATGTGTATACAATAATAGGGACCTAATTGACATGAAGAGCTTAGATATTTATCACCTATAGGCTCCCTTTCACATAGGCTTGTCTTGAGTGATGCAGTTCCTAAGTAGAATGTTACATGCTTCATCTAATTCCAACGAACAAATGATACATTTAACACACAAGGTGTGGCCTTGGATTTTAATATCAAGGAGACCAAGACTCCTGAGAACTATTGGCTTACAACAAATATCCCATGTAACATGTGAATCCTTTAATACCTTCATAGTTGGTCCATAAGAAGTCCCTCAAGTTTCAAGCTTGGTGTAAGTAAATTTTGAGGAATCCTAATAAGAATAATAATATACATGCATATAAACCAACACTTTAGATCTTTTTTGAAATTTTATTGCTAAAGAAAGAGGCTTAAAAATCTATAATCCAATTTTTTTTAACCCTGTAAACCATGTATTCAGAAAGATCCAAAGGAGTGGCTTGAAATTTAAATGGGATGCCTACATATTTTAAATTTTCACCCATATGAATCCAAAGCCACCTATATTGGTGAATCCAATTACGTAAGGGAGAGACAGATTGCCTATAACATTGGGTCTTTTTCCATTGGATGGAGGAAGGCTAAACAAAAAATATGTAGATATTCCATGGAATTAGAACAAAAAATTCTCCTCTTTAGCTAGAGTCCAGAAGGAGGCACCCATTAACAATTTATTTGTGATATTGGGGGAGATTTATACCCTTAACCAAGCCTTTGAAGGTGTATTCAACTAGAATATAGTTAATCCCCTCAACAATCAACACATAAAGTGAAGGGGAAAGAGGGAATCCTTGGAGAATAGTATGAAAAATGATAAACTTTTTAGATTGGACTCCATTGATGTTGATATAAATTCCCACATATTGAAATACTAGTTTAACCATGTTGACAAACTTAGAACCAAATAAATGTACCTAAAGCATGTTTAATATGAAAGGACACTTGATTATGACATAATATTTTTCAAAGTTGATTTTTATGAACAATGCCTTTTAAAGGGATTTCCTTGCCCAATCCACTTCCTCCTAAAAAAATATGTTATTGTCAAAGATGTATTTGTTACAAATAAAACCATTTTCTTGGGGTGAATGATAAGAAGTAACAAATACCTAAATCAAAGAGCAAGGACCTTGGAAATGATCTCAAAGGATGCATTACAAATGGTAATGGGGTGACAATGGTAATGATCTCATGATCCCTATCTTTGGTAATAAATTTGATATTGTCTTCATTAATAAGCCTTTCGAGGGACTTAGTTGGGACTACTTCTAGGTAGACTTTATGTAAGTCAAGACCCATAATATCCCATAATTATTGATATAACTCATAAGGAAATCTATCGATTCTAATATCTTTGTCAATAAAGTTTTTCATAGAGGCCTCACATAGCTCCTCAAGGGCCTATCGCATGCCACTCATTATGATTTAGTAAGCTTACAAGGTACAATTTAAAGGTATTGAAGTAGAGCATGCTCTTGTTCTGGTGATGATGGTTGAGTAGTGAAAACCTTGTGATAATGAGAAACAAAGGCTTTCAAAATATTAGGAAGGTGTTTCAGGTGCAAAACAAATTACTTGATAGCTTTGATTTGATCAATTGCTTGCCTAGAATGAAGGAGAGTGAAAAACTCTTTAGAATCTCTATCTTCAATCTTTAGCTAGTGTATTGGCACTCAAATCTGGGCTCCCATAGCATGATAATGTTCTTTAAATTTTATTTTGTGCTTCCATATGGCACCCTACACTTGTAGATCCTCATTTAAAAGAGAAAACTCCAACTCCTATGAAATTTTAACTAATTCATGATGTTAAGCCTCATGGGGATTACGATGGAAAACAACTACTTGTTTACCATAAACTTGAATAAAGGTAGTTGTCCTAATAAAATTAATTTCCCACCATTCAATCCATCCAAATCTTTATGAGGGCAAGGAACAAAATTATAAATTTTGACTATGGGCTTCTTCTTTGTCTAGGAATGATATAGATTATCAATGTTTAGATATAGCTACTTAGTAGAAACCCTTGGAGGGGGTAGATCCATTCATTCTCAAACTTAATGGGAAGGTAGTCTAAAATTATAACATTTGAAATAATTGACATAGGGTGTTCAAAATTATTGGCAAAGGAAAATATGTTTTTCTCTACCAACATGGTTGTATTAATCTTATTGGTGACCCAATTATGACCTTTATAGAGATAATATCATGTATATGATGGTGAGGTGGCATGAAGGTGATGATGGTGGTTAGGTTCAAAGAGTGAAAGTTTATTGCACATGTAAAACCATGCTTATCCTTCATTGTCTCACCAATACATTTGGAGTAACCCACACATGTATTTATGGGATTCATTCCTATTAGGATCTCCACATATGATCTAATTGGCATTAGGGATAAAGTCAACCAACCAATGCCAAAACACCTCCCTTTATACCACTTCATTAGACTCATAAATGTTGGTAACACTAAGAATGTGGCTATTAAAGTAAAACAAGGTCCACACAAATCAATGAGTAGGATCTGAACCCCAATTGATAACATGATGAGAAATAGGAGAAATTTAAGTAAGAAATCCCCCACATCCCATTGTATGATCAAATATTTGGTAGACTTAGCCAAATAATTTTGATAGTAGAGGTGAGAGAAAATATATAAATTTTAACTTCTTGTAGTCATAAAATTTTAGTATTTATGAAAAATTGATATGTATCCTAAATAATATACTTGTAGGTGTGTTAGTGAAGCCTAGTACATTCTAAGAGTAAACATTTATTGATCAACCTTAATTGGCATGATGGTTTCCTCATCAATATTGGCTAAAACAAAAATATGTTAGTTGGGTAGGATTTATGGTTACCTTTAATGAATTTTCCTAACTAAAAGACTTGACATTTTTATTGGGCATATTTTCCATCTTCTAGAGGTGATGAAGGGTTATGTTTGTGGTATTAGACTGTCTGGTGCTCAAGTGACACTAGATTATCATTCATACCTAAATTAATCACATCACTAGGATGTTGTGTTGGATGGGAAGCCAATGGTTGGCTCTATTAAATTAAAATATGGATGTAGCTTAAGGGGTATAAACAAACATCAATTACAATTGTTAGGTGATGGAAATTAGTTATTTGGTAGCCATTGAAGAACCTCCTAAGGGTTTGTACATAGTGATTAGGGATTTTCCTACCCCAAATTATTTTTAGTTTTTTTCTTGTTGGAAACAATAGCCGATTCATTTGTATATGTCTTAGAACTTTTAGTTACCTCATGAGAGGTTTTGAGAGGTAGGGTGGGCTTGAAATTAGCCATTAATGGGAAATCACATAATTTGTGATCCAAAGATTGATAGTGGAAGAAAGTGTTTGTAAATTTGATATAAATAACATGTTTTGTGATTTTCCTATCATTGAATTTGATTTCAATGGTTTTTTTGAGATATTTCAAAAGATATATTTCAATGCAAACACATTTATAAGGTTAGACCACATAAAACTTATATGGTTCAAATCCTGTGAAATGTCATAAAGGTTTAATCAACTAAGGAATAAATTTCCATAAAGGAAAGGGGAGGCTAAAGAATTTGAGTAGATAAGAATTTTGAGCTTAGATTCTCAAATATGAAAAAGTCTCAAGTCCAAAGGGAAAACACAACTAGTGTGTCTTGAATGAACCATGGTCCATAAACAATAATAGCTTGATAATAGTTAGCGTTAAATTTTGAATGACATCAAGCTTAACATTGGGGGTCACCCAAGTGTTGTGAACCCAAGATTTCAAGGTGATTTTGATAGGGACATGCCTAACAAAATAATCTATAAGAGTAAAATACTGATTTTTTTTAAGCTTTATCAAACTTAGGGTAGTCTAAAATAAATTCAAGAAGGTTTTTAGGGGTAATATTAATAACTCATGGAATACCTTGGGTAAAATTTTTTGTGCTTCCTTTAGTCCCATTGTTCTTCATAGTTATTTTGGAAACACTTGCATAAAATGTTACAGGAACCAAGGAGGATGACTTATAGAGGAAATTTATGGCACCCTAAGGGTGATGATGGGTTGAGTGTATTGCAATAAATGTGTGATATTATCAAAGGAAAAATCAAGATCCTACAAGAGGATACTAATGGCGGTGTGACACTAAAACATGCTAGCAAAGCCTAGTAGAGAAAAAAAACCTCTTCTGAATCCCCAATTATTTTATCATGTCTATCCGTTTATATATGCTACAAATGAAATGAAAAATAATGGAATGATGAAAACTTGGAATGTGTATATCTTGAACATTAGAGGAAGTTAATTGTACCTTGATTGTAATACAATTAATAAGTATGATTTTTTTAATAACTATAATTATAATATTTATTTATTTTGTAAATTGTCTTAAAGAGGTTACAACATGCAACATGTAAAAATTAATATTAAAAATAAAATTAAAACTAGAACCAACATGATTTAATAAACTAAGCTACTAGAATATTAATACACTAACAACATATTACATTATACTTAATTATAGTCAAATTGAATTATAGAAAATCACATTCAAAATATTGTAGACAATAACAAAAACAAATAAATATTTCATAATGTCTAAAAAATTATTTAAAGATAGGCAATAAAATTGCAACACATCTCTTATTTTGGGTAAGTGTAGGGAAATGGTGAACCAAAAGGGGTCTCAAATGAATATTTTCTTCCTAAAAAATGAGAAACCTCAACTTCTATAGATTATTTGAGATGGTTATGCTCAAAATTTGAAGTTGATACAAGAATATAAATTGTAGAGTTTCAAGTGTAGTTTATAAACTTTTTTTTTTTTTAAAAATAATCAAGTACATTTAGGTTAAACATCTAAAATTTGAAGAGGAAATATTTTTTTAAATCATAGTAGATAGCTGGTCATGTGCCCCCTCATATTTTGGGCATCATTTAGTATTTTTTGAAAACCTTTTGTGGAAAGTTATATAGGGTCATCTAGTTTTCAACTTATATATAATTTTAATTTTTTTAATGAATATTAATTTCTTAAATAATTTTATAAGTAAATAGACCTTGAAAATGATTTAAAAAAATGGATAGCCAAAAATAGTTTTCTTTAATGTGTATATAATTATGCCTAGCCTGCAACCATATAATTTTTTTGCATTTGGATGAGTGAAAATAAAGATACATAAAAAAAATATAGACATGTATAGTTGTGGCATAGAGTGGCATACCAAAAAGATACTTAGAAATCAATATAGATGGAAACCTTCAAATCATCCAAAAATTAAAAATATTTATACTTGGAAAGAGGAGAGTGTGCTCAAGGTCATATTAATAGTATTATGAAATGTATTAATGAGATTTATTGTGTTTATAATGGCATAAGTTAGAGTTTATTATTTTCAGTCAAAAACATGGTATTGTTTCTATGTGTGTGCAGGTCTAGGCCTTAGGCTTGGGAATCCAAGTCATTTATGAGCCTAGAGGGATGTGTTTGAAATTATATAATGTAAAAACATGTATTAACTATAATTCATACACATTAAATCAGGTGCATGCTATAATGTGTATGGGTTACTAGTACTATGTAAAAATTGGGTACGCCCTATAACATGTATGTGTTACTAAGAGTATACAATGTTGAAGGGTAAACAAGTAGAATAACAGAAAGACAAGGGGATTATTTACTAAAATATATGTCAAGTATTATTTTATACTTTAAATTTATTTAAAAATGTTTGATGCACATCCCACCACCAATTTATTTTGATTTTATTTATGATTAGCTCCCTTATATACCAAAAGTGATACAATAACACAATATCCACTTGAAATCATGAAAATGTGAAAATTATTAGACACATGTATGCATAATAACCCTAATTCACTCTTAATTCAAGTCAAAGTGGTGTGATTATATAAAATCACATTGATGACCCACACACACCAAACCACCAATTTATGCCAATTTAACTTGTAATTTGATAATTTATAGGCCAAAAGAAACACAACACCTCCATATCTACTTTTGATGATGGAAAATATAGACAATTTAGGACATAATCATGCATGAGAAACCTATTTCAATTTTAATTAAGTCCATATTGGTGTGATTAAGACAATGTAGGTCCATTGGTAATTGACACACACCCAACTACTCATTTATGCTAAATTTAATTATAATTTGGTCCTTAGAAGCTAACAAAGACATAACAATACAATATCCATGTGGTCAAAGCAAATAAAAATAATTTTGGGTGAATTAATCACCCCAAATCACTTCAAATATAGGCCAAAGTGGTGTAATTGGGGAAATATAGGCTTCATTGGTGACTTACACACACCTAACCACTCTATGCCAATTTTACTTTTGAGTAGGTCCCTTATAGGCCAAAAGTGACAAATAAACACTATATCCACTTATGACTAGGGAAAATGGGGATACTTTATGACACATTTATGTGAAATCACCCTGTTTCACTTTAAATTTAAGGCAAAGTGGTGTTAATGGGGTAATGTAGGTTTCAATTTTGTGTGCATGGGTCATTAATGCAATCTACAATGCCCAAATCAAACTAATTTGAACTAAATTTAAAGTGAATCAAAGTGATTGCATAAATTTTCCCAAAATTATTCTCACTTTTTCTTTGTCACATATGGATATGGTCTTATTGACATGGTTTTGGCATAAAATGGACCAAATTGCGAGTGAAAATGGGTGGTTGGGTATGTTTGGATCATCGGTGTGAATTACATTTCCCCAACCACACCACTCTATTGTTATTCAAAGTAAATTGAGGTAATCATACACAAATTTTTCCAAATTATCTAGATGTTTCTTATTTTTTCGTGGATATAATGTTTGTTTGTTTATTTTAGCTTATAAGGGACATAATTGCAAGTGAAATAAGGAAAAAAGATGGTTGGATGTGCCATGGTCATCAATGTGAATTAAGTTTCCCAAATCAAACCACTTTTATGTTAATTCCAAGTGAATTTGGGTGATTGTGTGTGAATATGCCCCAAATTATCTACATTATACTTGGTCACAAATGGATTTAGTATTTTTGTACTATTTTTGGCCTATAATCCCCATAGTATCAAGTAAAAACTACATAAAGGGGTGGTTAGATATGTTTGGGTTACCAATGCGACCCAAATTTCCCCAGTCATACCACTTTGGCTTGATTTACAAATGAAATTGGGTGATCACACACATATGTAGCCTAAATCATCTGCATTTGTCTGGTCACAAGTGTACATAGTGTTGTTATGTATGCATTGGCATATAAGGGACTTAATCATAATTTAAATCAACATAAAGGGGTGGTTTGGTGTGTAAGGGTCACCAATGTGATGTTACCATAATCACGCCATTTTTTTAATCTAGATTCAAAGTAAATTAAGGTAATCATAGATAAATATGCCCAAAATATCCATATTTTTCCTTATTATAAGTGAATATGGTGTTTTTTTGTTTCCTTTGGCTTATAAAGGACATAATCACAAGTAAAATAAGTAAATCAAGGTGGTTACAGGTGCTATGGTCACATAATTTTCTCTAATCGCACTACTTTGGCATGAATTCTAAGTGAATTCGAGTGATCATACATGAATATGTCCCAAATTATTTGCATTATCCTTGGTCTCAAATAGATATAATGGCATTGTGTTTATTTTGGCATATAATCCTCATAATCTCAAGTAAAAATGACATTAAGAGGTGTTTTGATATGTGTGGGTCACCAATGTCACCCATGTTGTCCTAATTAAACCATTTTGGTTTGGTTGATTACACATATATATATACCCTAAATCATATACAATTATCCTAGTCATAAGTGAATGTGGTGTTATTATGTGGCTTTTTTCATATGAGGGACTTAATCATGAGTGAAATTAGCATAAAGGGGTGGTTGGGTGTGTGCTTATCACCAATGTGACTTATGTTTCCCCAATCAAACAACTTTGGATTAAGTTGAAGTGAATTGGAGTGATCATTCACAAATGTGCCCAAAATTGTTTGCATCTCCCTTATTGTTAGTGGGTATAGTGTTATTCTGTCACTTTTAGCCTATAAGGGATATAATCACAAGTAAATAAATATAAATTTTTGGTTAGATGTGCAAGGGTCATAAAAATACTTACATTTCCAAAATCACACCTTTTTCTAGAATTTAAAGAGAAATGGGGTGATCATGAAAAAATGTGACTAAAATTGTTTGAATTTACCTTGGTCACATATGGTGTCTATAAGGGACCCAATAATTAGAAAAATATGCATAAAAGAGTGGTTGGGTGTGCATTTTTTGGTAAACTTTAATTTTGACAAACTTAGAACTCCTATAAATGTTAGAAAGCAATTTAGAAGGCCCAAAAATTGAAAAATTGACTATATGTTTACCCAAAATGAACATCCATTATAAAATTTATGCCCTGAAATCCTTAATTTCAAGAATAAATCCTAAAAATTACTAAGTATTGACCAAATTATATTTTGAATAACTATCTTCCAAATTGTAACTTGTGGAGCTATGAGACCAATTATATAAGATGTAGAGTGACCTTAATTTCATATATTTACTAAAATAAATTTAAAGTATAAGGAACCATTTATTCTATTAAACAACCCCTTGCCTTTTGTTCATTCTACTTCTTTGATTTCTTACCTTTCAACATTGCATACTCGTAGTAACACATACACACTTTGGTAATGGGTACATGTTATAGTGGACATGCATTATAGACTTGGTAGTTACCAAGCCTATATATAATAACACATACACATTATTTTAATAACATGTATGTGTTTGAAAAATGTTCATTTTTTGGCCCACATTTACCCTTTTAAATGTTGTATGTATGTTTTATGTTTAAAATTATAAAGAGGCATCATTTTTAGGACCAATAGGAACAAATCATTCATTTGGACAATAGGATTTTTCCCTTTATTAGCCAATCATGGAAAGGGATGTGAACCTTAAAAATCTTATAAATACTCCTCTTGTATGTGAGTTTGATATTTAGACTTTGTGAGAAAGCATGGAAGAAGCCATGAGAGGTCATTTATCTAAATTGTGAAGGAGGATATTATTTTGAGGGAGCATGATAACTCTTATCCATGTTTGTCTCACTTCGAAGAGATTTTTTTTATGTTTTTCATTCTCTTAATATTGGTTTTGTTCCTTACATATTATTTTTTATATAATTTATATGTCTTAAACTTGTATATTATGTATCTTATCATTGTTTTTTAACATGGTATGTGACAAAAATTATTATTTTTAAAAATAAATTAATATTTTTTCACTTTTTGGTTGATTATTTATGCTCATTTAAAGTTTTAGAGAATAAAGGTATCAGGAGGGGTCATGAATCCTAAAAGTGTTTCTATATTTTTTTTAACAAAATTTCAGCTACATTTATAAAGTTTTGACTTATGTAGGATCTCTTGTAATGAATTTATAAAGTTTTTTTTCGTTGTAGGGTGTGTAATCTAATTTTTGTTTTACTAAACATATGATTAAACTAATTGTGTTAAATATATCTAAGCACACATCCAGTAAAGTACATAATTTTGATCTACCTACTAGGTTGAGCTCAGACAAACATCCAAGTACAATAAATGAAACCAAGCTATATAAAGTAAATACAAAATGTTAAGGAATGATCCCTCTTGATTACCATTTTGGAATTCTAAAATTGTATATGTTTTATCTAATTTTGGATTAATGTTATATAAACAAGAAAAAACTATACAATATTCATATTGCATAAGATTTTAACAATCCACATACAAATATGAGTGTAACTAGCAGAATACTATTGATTATTTGAAACTTAATATGTATATAAATACTAAAATAACTAGATAATTATCATATTTAACTTTTATTATTCTCTATGAGAGGGAATAATCATCAACATAGGTCAGTTATAGGCCTATGATCATTCAAATCTTAAAATAGAGTTCATGCACTTATTATGATGAGTCTAATACTTATTGGATTACTATGGTAGAGTAGAATAATATAATGAGGACTAGAAACATTTAGGAGATCTATGCATGATCATGAAATTTAATATCACTACACATGTGACTATAAGTGACTCTTGTGTATTTGGATCCTACATAATAACTTTGTTTTCCTTTCTTTTCTTTAAAAAAACCCTAAATTAAACTCTTGAGATGATTGTGACATATAAAAATGGGTTAAAATGATGGGTTGAGATAACCTCAACCATCTTGTATTGAGTGGATACACACTACCTATGTTATTGAATTAAACTCAAATTGTATGCAATTTTCCCACTTATCATGTGTGTGTAATCAGTGTAACACTCAAATTTAGTGCAATCATGAGGATGGAATTAAAGACATAACAACTTGTGACTTTGACCTTACAAAGGTATTCAAAATTGGCTTAGAATTTTTCATTTTTATGGGTTCTAGATTTGAAATATTTAGGGTGGTTCCTCTTAATGTGTAGATGAATAACATATGTGCTCTTGATAAGTGTTAGTTAGGAATAAGTGTAGACTTGACTTGTATAAATAATTGACTCTTTAGGAAATTTCCCTCCACATCAACATTTAAAACATATGAACCAACCCATATGAATAAATTTAATTTGGATAAATATTTTTTAAAGGGTGTGTAGATATATCTAGCCTAAGTGGATGGATCTGACATGCCAAAGACATTTAAAGAGGATCAGAGTGTCCAAAAATAAGGAAACAATTATCTAAGATTAAGAGGTAGTGTGAATTAGATATAAATTATTTAGGTAGAGACCATGGAAATATTGTGTAGTTGTAATGGTAATTTGGGAAGACCTAACCCATAGAGGATTGAATGACTAAAAGAGAATGTAAGAGCCAATTATGTGCATTCAAGTCAAGTATACCAAGGCTTAATCAAATTTTACATTTTCATGTGTCTAATATATAATATGAGTGTTTAAATTCTCCCCAATTTTATTCTAGTAATGGAATTATTGGATTAAAATGATATAAGGTGATACACAAGTGTAAACATGGTGGGTGTGTTCTATGGTGAGTATGTTATGGTAAGGACTAAGTGTTGAGTCTCAATCCATTAAAAACCTATAATGAAACATGTAGAAGGTTAATTTTCAATTATGATATAAAATTAGAATTAAAAACATCAAACATAACTAAAATTTAAATAATCAAGGAATAAATAGCCTTGTATGTATGTAAGCCAATTTTCCTTTTGGAGATAGTCGAGAATGGGATGATAAAATCCCTTGGATATGCTAGTGTTAAAACCATGGGCTAAGTTGAGTATGCCCCAACCATCATTTGAGATTAAAAAAGTGCTTATAATTAAATCACATAGAACCTTGACCACACTACTCATTACATTTCTTGAGAATTGGACCACCATGAGTTCCAACAAAATATGAGTATCTTAGCATTTGAGAATCTAAGTATGAGTAGTTTTTTTGAATCGTCTGATATAGATGAATTATATAATTAAATATTAGTATCTATGTATAAATGAGTATTTTTGAGTAAGTTTTTCTATATAATGTGTTTCATATGCCCTACATATTCCCCTAATCTAATAATCTATAATTTGAATAATATAACATATTCCAAAGTATCATAATATTTGGAAACTATTCACATGTGTCCCTAATATGGTAGCTTGTGTAAATTAAGTCTTGTAATCTAAGTAATATCATAGAATATATATAATGTAACTCATAATCTTGTAAAATATCTTACATATTCCCCTAATCTGTGTCAAATTAGTCATAATCTGAATAAACATTTACCAATATGAAGTAATGTGTGCCTAAAATATGACTATATCTATATAAAAGACTTAGTCTTTAAGACAAGCCACTATGCATATCCCCATTTTGAGGTGAGGAATATGGTTCATGAATTAAATATCTTAAAATAAAATATTTATCTTCATCATGTTATATAAATAAATATATGAGGATGTAAAATCATGTGCTAACATGATAAGAACATGCCATCATAATAAGATTAGATCATTTAAGAATATATGAAACATGTATCATAAGACATACAAGTATCTTGTCAAGATAGATATATAAATGATAAAAATAATGATATATTCAATATAGTAATAAGCATAGAAAATTGAATAATAACTATGAAAAAAATCATTATATGCATCATGACACCACACACAAGAAGAACAATGCGTAACATGGTTACAATACCAAAATTTCAACAAATAATATTAAAAGTATCCACCTTTTAGTGTATTTAATTACTCATACACTATTTTAGGGTTTAATATATGCATATAATATTCATTTTAATATAATTCATGGATTATCAGTAATTGGTGTACAATTATCTACAAACCATTATTAGAGAAGAGTATCAATCAATTTATTAACTTGATTGACTTCCCTTATTAATAGTAAAGTCTTATTTTATTAAGACTTGTTCTACAAGTTAACTATCTTAAAACTCTATCCTTGGCCTCTTTCTTATCTATATAAGGACATAGAGAACTAGTGATTGAGACAATTCATTGTGGAAGAGAGTTATTATTAGTCTGGAAATTTAGACTAGAGCCTTTTAATCTAAAGAGGTAATCATGTTATATGTTGTAGATCTATATATTATTTTTATTAAATTTTTTAATTGATTAACATTATTGCACATATTGTGTGTGTGTGTCTTATGTTATCTAACATTATTTTTTCCCTATCTATATAATTTAATATGACATCAAAGTTATAGAAGCTTCAACTCATTCTGCATACAGGTTTAATTTTTAATTATTTAATTTTATTTTTAGTTTTAATCCTAGATTTTAGGCTACTAAAAATACCTAAGCTTATTTTATAAACTTGACTTTAGGGGATTTTGGTTGATCATAAATTGGTGAAGTAGTTGGGTATTAAGGGTTTTAAAAAAATCAAAGTTCTTTGTTTGATATGAAATTTTACTAGATGGTATATTTTGGCCTCTAAAACAAATTGTGTTTTTGCATTAAGTTCTGATTTCACCTCCATATAATAGTTTTGGGTAACATTTAGAATCGTGAAAAAAAATAGAAATGGTTCATTTGACTTAAAACTATACCACATGGGAGATATTGTTATCTAAAGTAAACCATTTTTCTATGTCAAACACTAATTCAGAATTTGTATCATAGTTTTGGGTTGCATTGGAATTCATGCAAAAATAAAGTTGCTTTATTTTTACCTAAAATTTTACCATAATGTTTATATTGGTGTTTAAATCAAATTTACTCTTATGTTAGGTACGAATTCATCATATTATTAACATTTTAAGCGACATCAAAATTTGTGTAAAAAATAATAAACAGTTTTTTGGGTGGACTTGATTTTTTATAGGCAAATATATTATGTGTTTTTAAGTAATTTTATATTTTTTTTAGATTTATATTGAATCACTGCTATTTTTAAGACAATTTAATTCCTTTAAACATGTATTTTTTCAATAGAAACCCCTAGGTTAGATCTATGTTCTATCAGTTGTACAACTCACAAGAGTTATCATTTTGGGCAAAATAGTAATCAATTTTACCTGATACATGGTGTGAAGTGTGTTTCTCTAATAATCAAGCCATCAAAAAACACTACATGTGGATTTTAGCTTCCACATACCTCATGGTATATATCAATCACATAGGATTTTTATTTTTTCCAATAAGAAACCTCTAGGCCATCTAATTTTATAGTGCACTGATAAGTAGTTTGCCATGGGAAGTTACTCTCAACGTACCTTAGAGATGAGATAGTGTGGCTAAAATAATGATGAAATCCTTTGTATTTATTTTCCTTTGGTCTATATTCACTATTTATGCTTGAGATTACTATATAAGAGAGCCTATGCATCAAACACACCCAAACTAGTAATTCTGTAGAAATCTTATGTATGCTTAGAATTTTTACACACTACTGTCATATCTCTATTTAGAGCCAAAATTATTTTTCAATTATCGTATCAAAATATCTATTCAGTTACATGACATAATTATTTTTTTAGTTTCAATTTAGAAACCATGTTTTTAGATTCAATTTTTAAACCAAAATAGTAAAATGGCATTGCAAAGAGAATGTTTGATAGAAAATAGAAATCTGAGATACCTTTAGGTTTGTTTGAAAAATATATACCTACATCAATTTTTTGTGTTACATCATTACAAAGAAAAGATATTCTTATTTTAAAATATTTCACATGGCAAGGATATATTAATGATGTGTTCCTTAGTAAGAGCCTCAATCACATTATAATGAATGAAGAAGATACACCTTTAGATCATATCAAATGAAAAAAATGGAAATACCATTCTGACAAAGATAGAGGCATCCTTGGTTAGTCAATATCCCTTGAATTGAAGTTTAATTTTTAGGGCATCATAAAATGTTATAAAATTTGGACTACCTTAGAGGATATTTTTGGAAAGCACAAGAAGTTGAGGGCATTTTAATAATAAAATAATCTCACTATTTTTAGTCTAGATAAATATCATCACACTGAGGACTTTATCACTAAATTCAAGTGCTTGAGTCTTCTCCTCGTCGATCCTAGTGAAACTAATACTGATGAAAAACTCATTATGACCATTCTATATAAATTGGGTCATCATTACTTAATTTTTATTTTAAACCACTACACACATCAAGATTCTATGGGATCTACATATGCAACACCAATTTTTGACAAGTTTTATAAGCAACTTCAGAGACAATAGGAAAAACTAATTTTTATTGGGTAAATCCAACCTAAAGGTACCAAGTAATATGCATTAATGGTCAAATAACTAATACAATGTCACAACCCAACTATGACAAAGGCAAAGGCCCTACCAAGAAAAAATGGAAATCAAAGCCCAAACCTAAGGGTAATTCATCAATTCATTACAATCCATTCCAAATTCAAAATAAAGGCAAAGAGAAAGTAAATGTTAATTTTGACCAAGAGTGTTGTAATACGTGTAAGAAACCATGCCATGCTGAATATCAATGTTTGAATAAAATGACATACTAAGAAACAAAGATGAAAACAATGCAACTTCCCCCTCTTATTTAGGAACAACACTTTCTATAATAAAAAGAACACCTATGTATAAATGGATTCTATATTTAGGAGACTTTCATGATATACCACATGATGGTTCACTATTTTATAAGAAAATCTAGTCATCTAGTTGTTGAGGGTGAAGGGATAGTTGAGATGGAGAATGGTGTATTCAAAAAGTTATCCACATTCCACACTTGTCTATTAACCTCATCTTAATATATCATATCACACATTTAGGTAAATAAAAAACTATTGATTTTACACCTAGATGTTTTCATAAGAAATATCAAATCTAACCTAAGGTTTTAACCACTAAAAATTTTGATCATTAAGCATAATTGTAAAAAAATAACATATTTTGTTAACTCAACCTTCACAAGTCATGATTGCACATGATAATGAAGGTTTTCATCATCTCAACTATCGATCATTGCATGACATCAATAAACATCACATGGTTATTGGTTTGCCACAAGTTTCTTTCAAATATGGTATTTGTCTAGGTTGTCCACTTGGAAAATAACACAGGGATCCATTTTTCAAAGGCAAATCCTTGAGGGTAAGTGATAGATTACATTTGGTTCATAGTGATCTTATGTCCTTTCCTAATGTTTATTTTTAGAAACATAAAAATTTTATTACATTCATTTATGATTTCTCTTGTAGAACTTGAATTTGAATTCTAAAAACTAAAATCAAAGTCTTTGAGCACTTCAAAATTTTCAAGGACCTTATGTAAAACCTATTAGATAAAAAAATCACCATCTCAAAATAGATGATGGAGGATAAGTTTTAAATAATTATATGATTAGAATATGTTAACATGAAAACATTCACATTTAGCATACTATACCCTACACCCCTCATTAAAATGGTGCATCTGAGTGAAAAAACTATACATTAAAAGAAATACCTAATCACATGGTAAATTTCAAAGAATTGCCTCTAGATTATTGGTTTGAGGAAATTTAGTGTGCAATACACATCTAAAATCACACTCATCACATTACAATTCAAAATATGACTCTTGAATAAAAATGGTCTAGTGTCAAACTAAATTTTTATGATTTTTGAGTTTTTAGATTTAATGCATGGGTGTAAATTCTAAATGAAAAAACTGAGGTAATGGAAATTAAAGATTGTCTTTATATCTTTTTTATCTATTGTGAAGATGTGAAGGAATATTTTCTTCTTGTTTTAGGCACCACTAAAGTGATTTAATAGTAGGATGTGTCATATGATGATTAATCCTAGGCTTGCATGCCATCATCTTCTACTACTCCTCCTCCATTACTTTTTTTCGAGTTTGACACAACTTCTAATGTCTCTTATGAAAAATAAAATAGTTCATATGACTTCCATTCTAAGATTTACTATATCTTAGATGATGATCCATAAAAGGGACAACCATAACCTCCACCAATCCTACAAAACACTCAAAATACACTTTCACAACCAACATAAACTCTACCAAACTGGGTTTCCAAAGTTTATAATGAGGTTGGTTCATTAGCAAGGGATCTAAGCATGATGAGATCATAACATCTATATGGCCTTACACATTATTCATAATTGATGGTAACAAAGGATCCAAATACTTATCATCAAGCTTTTAATAATATTGAAAGGTAGGTAGCTTTGGAAAAATAAATTATTTAACTAAAGAATTAAAAAACATAGGAATATTTTCTACTTCTAAAAGGAAGAAACTAGTGAGGTACAAGTGGGTATACTATACTAATAATGGATTAGATCAGTCCATTGATATATACAAAAATTGAATTGTTTTAGTGAGTTTTTTTTACAAGTTGAAGGTGTTGATAACCTTGAAACCTTTGCTCTAGTTTTCAAAATGAATTTAATCAAACTAATACTCTCCTTGGTTTAAAAATAAGAATGGGAAGTCCATCAAATGGACATCAAAAGTTCCTTCTTACATGGAGACTTATAGTAAGAAATATAAATGTTCTAACCTCCCAGGTCCATATGTAGTGATAACTCCAACATTTTGTGCATATTGAAAAATTACTAGTATGGTTAAAAACATGATTCTTGATCTTAGGGTGAAAAATTTAACATGTTTTTAATCAACTCTAGATTTACAAAGAATCCTTAAAAATCAACAATCTACACCAAGAAAGTAGATGGGAAACTCTTAATTTTGGTCCTGTATGTCAATGGATTAATCATCATAAGAAGTTCTACCAAGAAGATTCATAATTTGAAAGGTTGGATAATGAATAATTTTGAGATGAATGACTTAGACTTGTTACATATTTTCCTTGGTCTTCAATTTTCACAGCTTGAGAAAACAATATTTGTTAATCAATCTAAGTAAGCTCAAGATACATTCAATGACTTCAACATGAAATACTACAAGTGTACACTAACTCCTTATCAAATTGGAGTCAATTTTTCCACCAAGTGTTCTTATCCTTCTCTTGATGGTACACTCTATAGTATATTGGTGGGAAGTATTTTATACTTGATTCATAATCATCCTAATCTTTCATTTACTATGAAATTGGTATCATGGTACTATTAGGACCCCATGAAAACCATTGATAAGTTGAAAAACTCATTCTAAGGTATCTTTGTTGTATTATTAATTATGGGGTTGAGTAAAAACTAGGTGGAAAAACATCAATTTATGGCTACCCTTTTGGTGTGAACACAAAAATTTTAGCTACATAGGCAGTGATTGGCAAAGAGATCTACATGATTACAAGTCAACCGCATGATACATATTCATCTTTGGTTAGGTCCCATGACTCGTAATTATAAGAATCAAACTATTATTACTTTGTCTACTATAAAAGATGAATATAGTGGAGTTTTCACTACTAGTTTGAATCAATACAGATTCAATGTTTACTTCCAAATTTGGATTTATATATATCCAACCCACTCCTCTTTGGTGTGATAATAAGAGTTTTATCCACATTCTTGTAACTTAGTTGAAAACCAACACATAAAGCACATGGAGATATAAATGCATTATATTCAAAATTGATATAGGATAAGGTTGTTTCTATTAATTTTTACCAAATAGATGATTAGGTTGTATAAGTCTTTAAAAACCCCTTATTTGAAAATTAATTTGTTTAGCTCAAATAAATTTTGGTAGTGAAGGTGTCGTCAAGGGGGATAGTTAATTTATTCCTTCCTCCATCCCTTTAATAAATGTACATCTTAAGGGGGATATTAATGTATTTAATTTTTTGTGTTGATACATTTTTATGGGATCCTTACCATACATGCTTTTGATTGGAGCTCCAACCTGTTTGGAACATAATTAGGGGCCCAAATCCCCAAGTACACAATAACCAAAATTACCAACAACAACCACATTTGGCCCAAGAATACCAAAAAATGGCCATAACTAACTCAAGAATACCATCAATGGCCATAACCATCCCTAGAATACCAATGATCGGCCACAACCAACCTCCAATACCATCTAAAATTTGAACCTGGGTGGTGCTTGTAGTAACCAAGTCACTTTACTAACTCACCCATATATCATTGATAATATTAGTGTATTTAATTACTCAAACAATATTTTATGTTTTAATATGTACTTATAATATTCATTGTAATATAATTCATGGATAATCACTAGTTAGTGCAAAATTTTCTAAAAACTATTGTTAGAGAAGAGTATCAATTATGTTGTTGAAGTTATTGACTTCCACTATTAATAGTAAAGTCATATCTTAGGAATACTTTTTATACAAGTTAACTACTGTTGAAACCCTATTCCTAGCCTCTTTATTATATATATAAGAGCATACAGAGCTATTTATTTAAATAATTCATTGTGGAAGTGAGTTATCAATATTATATCAATTTAGGCCTAGTCATCTTACATGTAAAAATGTGTATTATTGTTATTTAAATATTTCATTGATTTATATTATTCCATGTATTATGGGTATATGTTTTATGGTAGATAACACAATCATGGATCCTATACAAACATTTTAATACCACATATAAAAATAGAGTCATAGAGTCACACACAAGGTCATGGTAATGGCATACACAAGAAATCACAAAAAAAACTATTTATAACACATTAAATAATCACACATAAAAAAATCAAGCGTTAATAGAACCAAATAGTATAAGATCCATACAAAGAAAGATTCAAGCACAAAAAGAGGTACATAATGTAATAGACAAGAAATAATCACACCATATAATACCTAATAACATCAATCAAACATAGAACAATCGAGGCTTATCTTCACAATCAATGTATGTCATCATCACATATATAAAAATATAGTATTCATATAAATATTAGTTTAAGTAGTAAGAGTAATAAAAATCCATATGTAATTAGTGTAAAAATAGATTAATATGATCAATGGAATAGTCATAAAAAGATATCAAGATACCCTAGTGTAAGAATTCCCCCAATGTTGAAAGGTAGCTCCTAGATGTATGAATGTTCTACATTTGAAAGTCCATGTCATATGTAACTTGTATGTCTTGTATCTCACTCATGTATACCATGAAATTCATATGCATATAAAATTGGATATAAAATTTACCATATGTGATAAATCATAAATAAATCTTGTAAACAAGTATTCATGTCATGCATAGGTCATATTGTTATTATTTTTTGACTATTTTGTATTTAAACAAAAATAAAATGTGAAGCTTAGAGGCTAAAATTTCATCCAATGGATACATGAACTCACATGGAGGATCTAATGATAAGGTTCTCAAATATGGGTATGGGATTTCATTAAACACCCATCGCTCATCATCATACCATTATGTATCCATTATCATTGCCTTTCATTTTTATTTTTCTCAAATATTATGCATATGTATTGCACTATATTTATCTTTGTATGATCAGTTATGTGTTGTCTTAGGGATTTATCTTTGAAGCATTGACCTTTTAGTTCTCATTGTTACCATCATGTGAAATATTTATTGTATGTCCTTCATATAATAGGATGATGTATCTATTTGTTATATCTAGAGTAACATGAATATGTTGTAACCATTGTTGACCAAGTGTATCTTATAATTGGTTGCTAGGGTGCATCACCAATGTGAATGTATCAACCACATTTTCCCACACACAATTGGTAGTGTAATATTTTCAATTGACCATTCAAAATGTATAATGTGTTACAATTCATCAGTTTCATGTCCCAATTATTGTAAGAATGAAATACTACATGTAATCTATTAATATTCCTCATCGATATGAATTATTTATTGATAATTATATTTAATGTTTACTGTATTATTCAAGTTATCTTTTCATGGATGCTTAAATCCTCTAAGTGATTTGTCTCTTGATTAGTTCCTATTGGAAACTGAATTTTATGGCTTCCATTAAATCTGAGTCACTGTGATAATCCATTAATTTTTACACACCTAAAGATTTTGAGCTAATGCTACACAATTATTTGTTTCCTTTCCTATTATTCTATGATAAATACAAAATAATTTTCCTTCTCGAGTTGATAATCTACTCATAACTCTATGTCAAGTCATAGGTAGACTCATCAAATGCCTATCAAGTAAAATCTAAAGCATGTTATTTAGTTTATATTGTGCACTTGTGATAGATAATAAGATAGCTTGGATTTTTTATGAGTGTGTTCCTATAATGCATTGTGCAATGTGTTGTGCCTCTTTTTATCTAGTGATGCTATATTTGACAAAGAATTACTTTAGTGGAGCACTTATCACTGAAATATATTATTTTAAACTTATAATACAATAAATATTGTCACTTGTATCCTTATTAATGCATGAAAGAGGTGAATTTAATTTATTAAATTTAGATTTTTTTCTATTTTTTGAATCATCTCAGTATTTTGTTAGACCGATGGGTGTAAAATTGAGACTAGACAAATAGTCATCTTTATTCATTGGAACCTTATTATCATCATCATCATTATAATATTATCCATACATATATAATTTGGGTCCTCTAAGCTGAATACTAAAGGAAGATCCATTATATTATATTCTTGTGTGTCTTTTATTATCTTTTGTTGACTTGATTCATGTAGAGTTAGCTCTTTTTCTTTATTCTTGCTTGGATTTCTGATTTCATATGTATGTATTATTTTTAGTGGTATGATATGTGATGGAGGTATTATAGTAGATTATAAAGTGTCTAATTGTGGATTATATCCTCTATGAGGATATATTTCTTTATTTTATTTAAGAGGTTGATTATCTAAAAAACATGTATAAATGTTATTCACTGAGTAAAGTAGACAATATGGATTCCATTGCATGTATTCAAAGTCTACCTAAGATTATGTTATAATGCAAGTGATCATAAATTACATGAAACATAGTAGGTAGTGTCTTATGGCCTAATTTGATATCTAATATAATTGATCATAGTACATACTGTTAGGATAAATACATGCTGAAATTACCTCAAAATTGTATAGAGAAGATATCTAAAATAGAAATTAAACTCACACAAAAAAAGAAAAAAATGCAAACCATAAGACAAAGATTTTACATGGTTTACCAATTTGGCTATGTCCACAGAGAAATTGTGCAGCTATTATATTGTAGCAACACTTGGAGATTTAATCCCATGATAAAAATCTATCACTCAATCCTCTCCAAACTCTCACAAAATACTTATTGTCTTCAATACATACAAGCTTTTAAAAAGTTTAAAACAAGTTAACTCCCAACTTAACACAAAGATTACAAGATTTCCTACATATATTAATAAGCCTTCAACTCTTCTCATCTTCCAATGCAAAGGAAAGATGTCCTTTACTTATATAATTACAAAGAAGAAGGAAGAGAGAGAAGAAAGTGAGGAGAGATAAAATGGGGAGTAGAATTTCACATGGAGAGAAAGTGACAAATAGTGATAGACTTGTATTAGTGTAAGGGTAAAAAAAAACTACCAATTTTGACAAAATCACCTCCTTTTCCATGTCACTCCAAAATGGCACCCCAATCACACATGTGAAGCCAATCATCAATAGTGAATTCATGTCATCTTCCTCCCATGTGCACACAAACTTTTAAAAGATGTCCCAACACCTTTTGAATTCTCCCACATGAAAAATTATGAATCCACCTATGACATGTGACCCATATCTTACCTTGACTTATTATTACCAAAAGACAACAAGCATGTAAATTACAAAGAAAAAAAACCTATTTATTAGTGGAGTACTGTGCTCCACTCCATCAAATGCACTAGATCACTTGAGAGATCCTCTTATGGGCCATGCCACATCACCAACAAGCTACATCACCTTAATACATCATTACCTATATCAATTGCCACATATCATACATAGTCATTGCCAACTCGCCACTTCCACCTCATCGCATGAATAATGACTATGAATAGTAGTTTGTGAATAATGACTTGTGAATAGTGAATTCACACTTAACAATTCTCCCACTTGAAGTTAGTATTTATGACTTCCCACTTTTGCATTTGCTGAACAAATTTATCATTCCAATCTTCTTCATCCATGAAGACCAATTAAAGATTAAAAAAATTCAACTTCACTTTTTCAAACACCTTTGTCATCCTATCCACGGTATTTTTGCTCATATTTATATTCTCTAGATTTAGTTACTCCTCCTCCAATACTATTTGAATGAAGTGATACCTCAACTGAATGTATTTTATCTTGGAGTGAAATGCTTAGTTCTTCACTAAATGAATGGAACTTTAAATATCATTAAAAATTATACATTTTCCTTGTTGGTGTTTTAGTTCTTCCATCATCCTTTGTAGTTATATCATCTCCTTACTTTTTTTGTAACAACATACTCATCCTATGTGGTATAAAGTGCCACCACTTTCTATAAACATGATATCCAACTCACCATTGTACCATCCATATAAACACATACCTAGTAGTGCTTCTCCTACCATCCAAATCACCTACCATGTCAGAATCAACATATCCCTATAAAATAACATTTGATCCACCATAAATCAATACTACATATATCATCCCTCTTAGGTAACATAGAATTGACTTTATTTCCTACCAGTATTACTTTCCTAGATTACTCATGAATCTACTCACCACTCCCATTGCATGTGCAATGTTTGGCTTTTTACACATCATTGCATACATCAAACTACCAAATTTTAATGAGTAAGGTGTCTTGGAAATGTTATTCCTCTATTATTGTCTTGGGACATAGCTCCTTTGTTAATTTGAAGTGGTTTGCCAAATGTCTCCCAACTAGTTTCACATTCTACATGATAAAACTCTCCAAAACTTTCTTGATGTACTCTCCCTATGATAGTTTCAACCTTAGATTCTTTCTATGTATGTATATTCTGATCCCAAGGATGTATTTATCAACACCTAGACCTTTCATAACAAAAGAATCACCCATTATCTCTTGAGTGAATTAATATCTTGCATGTTAGAACGTGTCACAAATATGTCATCCATATATAAAAATAGAATAATATATCTTCCATTTTCAAGTTTATTAAAATAGACACAATGGTTATAATTACATCTATAATAGCCTTGTGCCATCATAAAATTGTCAAACTTAATATACCATTGTCTTGGATCTTGCTTAAGGTCATACAAGCTCTTCATCAGTTTTCACAAAAAAATCTCCTTACCACTGAATTTAAAACCTTGTGGTTACTCCATGTATATCTCTTCCTCCAAATCCCCATGAAATAAATTAGTCTTCACATCCAACTATTCTAAATGTAAGTCTTTAACTACAACTATACTCAAAATAGTTCTAACAGAAGTCATACTAACAACAAGAGGAAATATTTCATCAAAATATATACCTTTCTTTTGTATAAATACTTTTACCACCAATCTATCTTTGTACTTATTTTCACCTCCATATTACTCCTTCATCTTGTATACCCACTTGTTCTATAATGTCTTCTTTCCCTTTGGAGGCTTCACCAAAACCCATGTCTGGTTCATCATGAGAAGTCATACTCATCATCCATTGCTTGCTCCCACTTCTCCTTGGCATCAACCTACACTAATTCTTCAAAGATATCTAATTCACCACCATCAATAAGTAAAAAATAATTAAAATAATGAGAAAATTATTCAGGTGGTATACTTACTATATTAAATCTTCTCACAATAGGGGTTTGGGGTTCCTATTATTATTGTACATTCTACATAGGTACCTTTGGGACATTTTCATTTGTAATGTCATCTAATAATGTGTATTTATTCTTGGCTTCCTCTTGCTTATTTTCCAAAAACTATTATGTGTACACGATTTTCTCATTAAAGATGACATCTCTATTGATGATTTTCTTATCTTCCTCATTCCATATATAGAATCCAAAGTCATTAGTACCACAACTAATGAAAGTAAATTTATGATATTTAGTCTATAATTTGGACCTATTCATTTTGTCAATATAATAAAAAGCTTAATAGCCAAAAAAAATTAATAAATAATAGTCTACCTTCCTACCACTACATGCCTTCTTTGTTATACTACCATCCAAGGCACTTGACGGTCCTCTATTTATCAGGAACACATATGTATCAAAAACATCCACCAAAACTATAATGGTAACCCTACATGAAATATCATGTTTCTAACACATTCCATGATGGTTTTGTTTATCCTCTATGATACACCATTCTATTTTGGAACCATCTTTTGACTACATATTCCATTTAATGAATAGTAGTTATCAAACTCCTTGCTGCAATATTTTTCATCATTATAAAACTTGAGGCACTTGAGCTTTAAACCTACATCATAAAAAATACATATCTCCATATCTTAAATGTATCAAACATACCATATTTATATTTAATTCAATAAACCCAAACCTTTCTAGTTGCATCATCAATAAATATAACATAATACCTTGAACCACCAAGTGAAGATACCTGAGTGGGTCCCCATACGTCCGTATGAATAAGCTCTAACTTCCTCTATTTCTTGGCTAGTCTAACAATCAAAAACCACACATATTTATATTTCCCATACACACAGTGATTAAAAAATTCCAACTCAATTCATTTTAAACATAGTAATTTCACCTTTGAGTGATGAATCTTCATTCCCTTCTCACTCATGTGGTCAAGTCTTTAATGCCACAAAGTTGCATCTATACCTAAAAAAACTATATCACAAGATGAATTGGTACTAATAGTGGATAAATATAAATTAAACACTTTATTACCTATTTAAACAACTAGATAACCCTTGGTAAACTTCTATGAGTCCCTAGTAAAAGTGGCCACACAACCGTCACTTTCCAACTATCTTGCAGAAATCAGATTTCTATTCAAACCTTGAACATGCCTAACATCCTTAAGCACCCAAGAGTTTCCATTCTAAAATTTCACATTAACATTGCCTTTTCCAATAATTCTTAAATGTTCATCATCACCAAGATAAACATGTCCAAAATTTACTTGAACATAATATTTAAAATAATGTTTGTTAAGAGTAGCATGAAAAGAAGATTCTAAATCTAAAGCCCAAGATTCATTAATATTGTCCAAAGAAAGAATGAGTGCATCTTGTAACACCTCACCTGCTATATTTTCCCCTTTTTTACCTTCTTATTATTTCTTGGCTAGTTTTCCATGAAGAACCCAATAATATTTCTTTGTGTGTCTTGGTTTCCCATAGTGGAAACATTCCATCTTGCTTCTTGATTTTTATCTTGACCTCCTCCTTGATTTCCCATAATTTCATCTTCCTCTATTCTTTTATCTTTCTCTAGTCTCCATAGACAATGAAATTCCTAATGTGGATGTGTTACCATTTCTTCTCCTTCACATTTCCTCACTTAGGACCACACCCACCACATCTTCAAATTTTGGTTTGGTATTATTTGACACAAGTTGCTCACCACCATGACCAAGCTATTCCAGCTCTCAGGTAAAGAACATAGAATAATAAGAGCCTTGAATTCATCATCAAAGTCAATAATAACAAAATTTAGCTATATTATATCCATGTTAAATTCATTCAAATTATTTTCTACTTAACCATTTTTATATTAAAATATTTATTCATTAAATGTTTTTTTGTTATAGGTAGAGAGTTTTTCATACAACTTCCCTATTGTGCTCATAAGACTTTCTATAGTCTTTTCTCGAGAGATGTTTAATGCAACTATAGATGATGGGCATAAATGGATGGTTCTAAGTGATTTTGTATCTAATAACTCCCAATCTTCATATGACATTGTTGTTGGCTTCTGGGTTGCACCTCCCAAAGGCAAGTAGAGGTTCTCCTGAAAGAGCTAGTCCTTCATCTGAATCTTCCACAAATTGAAATTATGCCCATTGAATTTATCCACCCTTGATTTTTTATCATCTACCATATCTCTCACTCAAGCTAAAATCCTTAGCTGCTTGTAACTTAATCCTAAAAAATAAACAACCTTCATTTGATACTACTTGTTAGGATAAATACATGTAAAAATTATCCTCAAAATTACAGAGAGAGAAGCATGTAAAAAATAAATTTAACTTTAATAAATCAAAATGAAAGCACGTAAACCATAAGACAAATATTTTACATGGTTCACCAATTTGGTTACATCCATGAAGAAATTATTCATCTATTATATTACAACACTTGGAGATTTAATACCATGACAGTAACTTGTCACTCATTCCTCTCCAATCTCTCATAAAATCCTTCTTGTCTTCAATTCATACAATCTTTCAACAATATTTCAACAAGCTTACAACAAGCTAACTCCTAGCTTAACACAAAGTTTACAAGCTTTCCTATAAAGAGTAATAAGTCTTCAACTCTTCTCATCTTCCAATACAAAGGAAATAGATACTTTACTTATAGAATTACAAATAATAAGGAAGAAAGAGAGATAAAATGAGGAGAGATAAAATGTAGCATAAAATTTCACATGGGGACAAAGTGAACAATAGTGACAGACTCATATTCTTGTGCAAGGGTCAAAATTAAAACTCCCACTTTTGACAAAATCACCTTCATTTCCATGTCACTCTAAAATGGCTCCCCAATCACACATGTGAATCCAATAATCAATAGTGAATTGATGTCATCTTCCTTCCTTCCATGTGCACACAAAATTTAGATTGCATGTAGAAAATTTAGATTGCATAAGATATAATATTCCACATACAAATATGAGTGTAACTAGCAATGTATTACTTATTTATTACAATTTAATATTTATATAAATACTAAAGGAACTAGCTACTTAGATTGTTTATATTTTTATGGTATATGATAGGGTAAAATTATCAATATAGGTTGGGAATGGGCATGTGATTAATTACATATGGGAACATAGTGTTTGTGTTTGATGCAACAAGTTAAACAATTCTTAGACATTTGTGGTAGAGTGACATTATCTACTAAGGCCCTAAACCATCAAGGATATTTATGAAAATTTGTGGTAATTTAGATCATTACCCCTATGCCTAAAATTGACTCATGAGTATTCAAATATATTTGACTTAACACACACACACACACACACACACACACACACACACACACACACACACACACACACACACACACACACACACACACACACACACACACACACACACACACACACACACACACACACACACACACACACACACACACACACACACACACACATGTTTTCCTTCTCCTTACTTCAAACACCCTAGCTTGTACTCTTGAGACAAAAGTGACCTAAAAAATGGGATAGAAAGGATGGGTTGATCTAACCTCAACTATCCCCTATGAGTTGAACATAAATGTTTCTTAAATTCTTGATGTGGGCTCAAACTACATATAGTTCTCCCACATAATGTGTGTGTGAAATCAATGTAATACAAGCATTTAGTGAAACCTCGAGTATGTCTTTGAACACATGATAATCTATGAATTTGACCTTTTAATGGTATTCAAAGTTTGCTTAGGTCTACCAAGCCTTAGTCTAAACTAACATTGTCAAGAGCGTAATTCAAAATATGAGTCTCTAAAAATAATGACTATTTAAACTATCTAGATTCTACTCCTAAAATATATAACTTATAAACCTCTCCTAGTCAGACATGTGCATGACACAAGTTTGACCTAGGAAAGCATGGTTTGGTCACAAATGTGCACATCAGATCTGTATCTATGATGTTAAGTCTAATTTGTGTAGTGTTCTAAAAATTATATTTTATATAATTTGTGAACTATATTTTTATAATTTTCATGTGCCATTGCTTCAATTTGTTTTTGGGTAGATTGTGTATTATTTATTGCCTTATTTTTTAACTTGACACTATAAAACAAAATATAGTTATGGAGTAAGGAAACTACTAAAGAGACATTGAAAACTACATATCCTGTATGCTTGAAATCATGCCTCCACATAGTTATATGAGTGTGTGGATGGAATAGATCACGTGAGATTTTTGAACCTTCTTTTCTTTAAAAGTGATAAATGAAACTATATTCAAGCTAATACCCTTTTTTGGCACAAGGGGAATGATGAGAGACCAAGAAGATAAATTCCATTGTAAGTGTGTAGGATATGACTTAATGAAGGTTAACCTAATGTAAGAGGAATGGTGTTTAATGCTTGGATCTAGGCTTGATCTTTGATATTATCACATCCCATTTTCCTTGACACTAGAAATGGAAGTGATTAGTTCAAGCTAAAACCTTATTAGTTATCTTAATGTTTATTTTATGGATATGGATTATAGACTAACAATTGAATTTGTTAGATTTAATCATTTATCTTATTTATGTAATTGGATTTTTTTTTTTAATATTAATTTTTGCAAATATTATTTCATAGTTAGACTAATTATGATTAGTAAAATAGAATTAATTACTTTATTTATGAAATTTGAATTGATTGATGTTAGGTGGATTTTATTTCTATTCAATTTATAATTATCATATATTTTTTATAATTTATCCTAGTCTAACCACTTTTTTTGTTGTGTTGAGTGTGTGATTATATCACAATTTTCCTCTAAAGAAAAGGGAGAACATCAGTGGGTGTATTTAGGTAAATGATATACTAATGGCATGTGAGTCAAATATTTGTATATAAGTTTAAGGAACTTTGTTGATAATGAATCTAGAACTAACACCCATATGCCAATTGAAGAGGATAAATAAAATGTTGTGGAAACATAAATTTGTGTTCACACTTTATTGCATATCATAGTTAATAAGGTTACTTTCTTTGATCTCTTTTAGCTTATGGTTATGATTAACTAGTTGTATGTTTATGTTTCTAATATGAAATGTTTCATCATGTTTATTGCTCTTATAGCTAAGAATGGCCTATGAATGTGGAATTTTCATTGACGATAGAGGTATTTACATAGACAATTTAATGTTATCACACTGATACTATTATTTCCATTTAATGAGAATACTCTATTTATGAGTTTAGATTGTGACTAGGCGACATCCATCAACATGTCTACCTATTGTTAACATAGTGAATATAATGGGTATTAATTTTCACTTTTACTAAATGTGAACCTTGAGTTTAGTGTTGAGTCATAATACTTATTTAGATTAATCATATACTATAGATTAACATTAATATCAATACATGACATTGATATCACTTAAATATCTATTGAAAAGTACTCAATATATATTTTATTCTAGCATATGGTTTCAACATATTATCTTAGAATTGACTATTAAATGAGATATTATTGATTAAACAAAATTTTAGGGTCAACACCTTAATCATATCTTGTTTTATAGACAATTTATTAATACTAAAAGACTGTTATTTTAGCGTAATTGTTATAATGACTATGGCTTTGGTTACAATCCTGAACAAGATTAGAAAAGGCTTCAATCATTTTGAAATATGTATAGTAAAATGAGAATACTCTTTGAGAAGCTAAGGTGACCTAGTTCACTTGAATATCAACCAAGGGTTATGATGAAGGATATGGTTTTATGATTTCTTATTTTTACTCTCCTTGTCATCATTATCTCTATGGATTCTATCTTGGTAAAGCCCTAGAAAATTCATTGTTGGTTACTTGCATGGAAAATTTGATTGGTTGCATGTATTTTTGAATGAATACACTAAGAATATGCATGAAGGTTTTAGATAGGGATTTTATTCATTTCATTATAATTATTCTTGTGATTATCATTTTTAAAAATTAGGCATGCAAGACTTGTGAATGTTTCTTCGCCATTTTGGGAAAAAGAAGTGACTACCAATTAAGGCTTGTAGAAACTATAAATGCGGTCATGTGTAGTGAGAAAAAATCATATAGGAATAGGAGGAAGAGGGGATGACTAATAAAAAACAATGTTTTGATTCTTGTATTGCAAGCATATCAATTAAGTGGTTTATCTTGTATTTGATAAAATAATTATTATAATAATAAAAACAATATCATTTATAATTTTGTATAGTAATAAAAGAACCATTGGTTTTCATGTATTGATATTACTTATGATGTTTGGGATAGTGATTCTACGATTATCTAATATTGGGTTTCCCCATACAGTATTTCTTTACTTCTATCTTTTGATGTGTGCTTGAAATCTACCTAGGTCATTCTTTTGTTGTAAGTAAATGATGGTTCTACCAGTTTTTTTATGGATGATATAACTTTATATTGAATGCTGTTAATTTATTTGGGTGTGTGCCCTTTGATGGAAATGACCTCTTTTTTAAAATAAAATAAATTCTTTAAACCATGTTCATATCTTAGGTTATTTGGGATAAATCTATTAGCATGTTTGTGTTTCATTATTGAAAGTACAATAGATGGATAAGGATATTTTATGTAGTAATCATCCTTGTGGCTATGCTTGGAATTAACCTACCTCTGAGTCTTGAGTGTTGCTTGAGTTAATTTGAAGAATTTATTATTAATTTTAGATGTTATATATTTGCTTGTCGAAAAAATTATACTACGTTCTAAGTTATTATGTTTTTGTGCTCAATAAACAACAGTTGTGATTAAATTTTGTGTTCATATAATGTTAGTTTACGTCTTTGTTTTGATTTAATTAAACTTGGAATGAATGAATAAATAATTTTTTTGCATTTTAATTTAGCTTAATAGCTTGGGACTAAGTGTGCTTATGTTTATATTTTGAATCACTTTAAATTAATGTCAATTATCACTTTTTCTACTATATCTAGAATGTTATGATGAGTTATTATCATCCTAACACACGTGTAATATTCTTGGTCATTGATTGATGTACTATAGCATGTTTCTATAACTGAACACATGTTATTTATTTAGTTAATCTGGTTTCATGGAAATAAACATAGAAAAAATTGGTCACTATTATCATTATTATTTTATATAAATTATTGTAATTCATAAATTATGAGTTTACTTCATGCACCCTTGCTCAATGAAAAATTAAGAACTACATGGGTTATAATTAGGTAAATTATTATGGTATTGTAATCTAAATTTTCTTGTTCTAAGTAAATAAACTAATGGTATGTCACCTAAAAATATTGAGCATGATGAATAGTTTGGTTCTCCTATTTGATAAGTGATAAGGATCTTATAATTACATGCATGACCATGGTAAAACATCACATTAGAATCCTATATGAAATATAAAGTGATTTACCTATCCTTGAAGCTTAGCTTGGGTGTTGTGTTTCTTAGATCAATTAATTTGTAAATTCTTTGCTTTTTAATCTATTCAATGTTTGAATGGCTAGAGGAAATGGTAGACACAAAAGCTTTTCCTTGATAGATCTTGATATAATTATGGGAAGACCTTAAAAAGATATGAGAATTGGTCTTCTTATTTTAATATAGGATGATGTTTTTTTTATGTGGGACTTTCTATAGTAGGTATATATTAATTTTGGTTTCAATGACTTTAAATGTTGGTAAAAAAATGATAGAATTGTGATAGTGCTTTAGAAAATTTGTCCTAATATGTTGTTGATTAAGAACTTATGAGATATAAATTAAAGCTTGATATCAATTATTTATAATTTTAATATGACTATAGAATAAATGTATTATACATTTGAAATGATTTAAAAACTATTATCTTGTATGTTGGTTGTGAATAAATTATTATATTTTCTTATGAAACCAAAATATGCATATAAATGAACTTTATTATGCTTTAGAGCTCTTTTAGACTTGTTTTAAATCCTCAGTAGGGTGAATGGATTATACCACTACATGCAAGTGGTATGATACACCTACGTGAGGTGTAATCATTAAATCACATTATTTATGATTAATTTTGTGTTGTTATCTTGTGTGGCTTGTCAAAAATCTCCATTGAAGTGGAATGATGATGACACTCTATGTTGGTGGTATCAGACACCAATAGGTGATGCATTATTATTTTCATACTTATTATATATTTTCCTCATGCTAAATAATATTTTTTTATATGTAAATCAATGTATTATAGATTACTACTAAAAAATATGGGGTTGAGGTATTGTTATGGACATAGGAATGTGAAATTTATGTGGATTGTTGAAATCCCTAGTGTCACCTTGACTATGTAATTGGGAATTCATTACTGAGTCTAGATGAAATAAGTTGGCCTCATTGACTCCTTAGTATTATGGACATAAGCATATATACTTATTATGTATTAGGAATGTTTTATTTCATATTCTAGTTCACTTTCAAGTCTTGCATTTTACTTCTTGGAGACAAATTCAATATAACTTATATGCACATTGTTTTGTTTCTTACTAACAGTTCAACATACAACCTTCTAAAAAAGGTATGGCCACTATAAAAAATAAGAGGTGCATAGAAGATTCAAAAATATATATGATTAAAGGTAAATCATCTGATGATCCTTGCCATCTTCCTACATAGTTATCAACAATAGTGGTGATATTTTGTGTTCACATCGATTACATTATGAAGACTCAAAAATTTTCATGACTATCATATACAAATGAATTAAGACTATTATATATTGATTTGAAAGATGAAAACATGTAATTTGTAGCTGATGATGTAGTTTGAGATGTACTAGAAAGAAAACAAGGTATTGATGTATGTAAACATTATAAATTGTATTTATGATGTAATCATGAGAGTAGTTAATATTTGGATATCACATTATGCATTTTTAATATATGAAAGGATTAATGATTTATTATAGTTGGTACAAATTCAAATTTATTTACATTTATACCTTTGAATGAAAGATAAATATTAATTTAGTTATTATTCTTAAATAATCTATTTTGAATGTATAACATAATTTTGTAACTTAATGTATACTCTAATTTTGTACTTGGATGTATTATAAAAGAAGGTATTTTAATTATATGTTAAAATGAAGATGGAATGATTTGTTGACTACTAAATCTAAGTTCATGAATTATTTGATATAGAAAAATATTTTATAATTTTATACACTTTAGTCTATTACTTTATTCTAAATATAATTTTTTAGGATATGTTAAGATTTATTTTGAGAGGATAAATTGGAATCACATGAAAAAAATTGAGAGAGTTTTTTAGTATTCAAGCAGATGGGTTATTATAGATATTTAGATGTGTCTTCTCTATGTTTTGATTGTGATATATTCACCCTTTAAATGGTTTCACATGACCTTATATATATATATATATATATATATATATATATATATATATATATATATATATATATATATATATATATATATATATATATATATATATATATATATATATATATATATATAGGTTGATCTCCCATTTTTAATTATGGTGCACCCTTTAACCTCACCCATTTTTAATTCTAAATCCAGTTAATGCACATAAATTTTCATAGATCAACCTATATATATATAGGCACACACACACACACACACACACACACACACACACACACATAGGTTGATCTAGGAAATGTTATGTGCATTAACTGGATTTAGAATTTAAAATGGGTGAGGTTAAAGGGTGCACAATTTAAAAAAAAGGGAGAAATGACCCAAAAGGTAAAAAGGGAAAAATACACACAAGGGGTGTGTTTGACCTAGAAATACATGCTAAAATCATGAGTTTGACTTGGAGATGGCACAAAATATGTTTTTGATGTAGAGCATGATAATAAGTGATATATAGTCTAAGGATGCTAACAAACACTTTTGTAATAGTTTTTAAACTATGCTTAATAGGCTCAAGGGATAAATGAGAACCTAATTGGGAATGAAATGGACCAAGAAACATGTTAATATGTCAAATTTTACAAAATATGATAAAATGGGAATAAGGGTATTGTGCTGAATTTATATGTATACATGATGCCCCCAATTTTACATGGGTAGAATAATGTGAATTAATGCATGCATGTGTCTAAGTATACATGCAAATAATTTGAAACATGCACCTCCACATACTTTGGGAAGAATGAATGGTTTTTCAATGCACACGTGAGCTAAGCCTCCATCCCCATGAGGGTTCGATGTACCTGAAAGTTTTTCTAATTGATAAGTAGTTCATACTCATGATATATATTTTAGGTTTGAAGTTTGAATATTTGAATTTTAAAAAATTGAAATTGAAAATAGAAAATAAAAAAAAACACACTTGGTCATTATTTTCTCCAAATTACATAACAATTGATTCCATAACTAAACTCTAAATAGGTTTTAGAACATAACCAAAATTTATTTAGGAGTAATTAATTCCCAATCCACTTATTTATCAAGGGAATATATAAATTTATTCAAGTTCGATCCATTTTGAATTTTTTTATAAAAATATGCCCATATATATGCCTCAATTTTTAGGTAAGGGATGAAGACCCATGATGCAATCACTCATCTCAAATGATAATGTTAAATACCCCACATGGTAGGAAAATAATATAGTTGAAGCATCAATGTCCTAAAACATATGCCACTAAAACTTGAAAATATCATATACCAATGATTTTTTTTGAATTGATGTTTTAGGTATAAGAGTCAATATATTGTCTAAAAAGATATTACCATATCAAACATAATGCAAAAGGGTATGACTCCCCCATACTAAAATCAAGGTGGGAATAACTATAATGTACGTAATATAACATAAGGTACTCACAATTGGGCTAGACATAACAATGAAAACACACAAGTAGAATTCCCTCATAGATACATGTTATATACCATGTTAATGTAGGTACCAAGAAACTATAGTAATACACATGATATACATCATAACTAAAAACAAAGAATATAAAATGCATGATGGACATTATGTATATAAACAATGAACAAAGTAAAGGAACACATAAGTTAGTGACACAATTAGATATGGGACCACACAATAATGAGAACCAAAAAACATGACAATAAGAGGTTCCTCTATGAAAGAGGATGCATAAATAGGTAAACACATGCACATGCAAGAAAAAAATTAATGTAAAATAATTAATATAACTATGTAACAATCACAACTAATATATCTATGTGATATACAACATCTATGTAATAGCATGAGATGAAGTAGATAATGTGATATAGACTAAAATTGATAAAGGATAAGCAAGATACAATATCACCATGAAAAAATATGGTAAATGGAAATGTCCCAAAAATAGGACATGCTACTAAAGAAAATGCCTTTTAGAATTTCATAAAATATTATGTAGTCTACTATCATGAAACTTGTGAATTTATATAACATAAAATTGAGAAATACCATGAAAATCATGTGTAAATCGTGGATATTAAAACCTCTATAATAAGTAAATATGTAATAATGTATAAAACAATGATTTTGTATTTTATTGTTTTCAATGTTTTTGAATTTTGTATTCTCAGATCATGTCCATTTGAAGGTAAAATTGTATGATTGTACACACACACACACACACACACACACACACACACACACACACACACACACACACACACACACACACACACACACACACACACATGAAGTATGATGAACATATTGTGACAATATATAAAGTGATGTGTAGGGCATAAGAGTCAACCAATGTAATAATGTGAAACACACATGTATAATAATCCCAAAGATAAAAATAACATGTCATGATCACATGATATTTGTGAAAATTTGTAAAATCACATAAGTTAATAGACCTTGATATAAAAATGATGATGCACATTGGAAATGCCACATGGACTCTTATGCATAATTTGAATAACCAATATAAAATAATAATTTAAAAGGGTATAATAAACTCTATAAGTAGGGTATATCCATAAGAAACATGTGGGTATGATTAATCCATAAGAAAATATGATATAATATCAAAACCATGGGTACCATGCCCTATTTGGAAAAGATATGTGATCAATGAAACTCATAGGATATAAATAATGGGTATCATGCCCACATTGAGAAAGTAAATGTTTGTGTGTGTGTGTGTGTGTGTGTGTGTGTGTGTGTGTGTGTGTGGGTGGGTGGGTATGATTCTCCCATAGAAAAATATATGATCGAAAGGCACAAATGTGGGAATGATGCCCCCATAGGAAAAATATATATTTGTGAATGAATTCATTTTTTATTTTTTTAATATATGCATAGAATAAGAATAAAAAGGTAACACAATAAGGCATGGTATTACACAAGAAAAATGGAGGATAAAGGCTTGGAAACTAGAAGAATAAGATGAGGATGATTCTAAGCAACATTTGGATTCCCTCAAAACTTAATGTATGTTGTGGGTAAATGTCCCAATAGATATGCTATCATCTTCTAGAATCAATGCAAGTGATAAGAATGGGATAAATAATAAAATTTAAGGCTAGTTAAACATAAAAACTAACATGAAATAAGCACATAAAATAATATTTATGAAAATAGGAAACAAGAACTAATGTAAAATATAGAAGATACAACATATACAATCGATTTCTGGGAGGAATCCATGTGTAAGGCAAGATATATATAATAAGAAAGATATGAATAAGGCTATAGTACAATAATGATGTGTTGGTGAGGCTCAAATATCAATTATAAAAAGTTAGATGGTATGATACCGAGGTGTAATGTATAGATAAATATCGTTCCCAAGGTAAGTGATATAAAATATAGCCATCCAATGTAATAAATATATAATATAGACATCCATTTATAAAATTAGGATATGTACACTATATGTGAAGGAAAATGCAAGATGCACTATTTATGTAAAGTGGACCGATTCAGTAATTAGATAAAAACTCATAATAATTTCACCATGTAATAATCACTAATGTATATTAATGCTCCCCATAGGTGAGACATGAAATAAGTCCAAAACCATATATAACATGAATACCCTGCATATTACATAATAAATTATACCATGAGGAGTATGTTTGGAAACATGGATGTAGGAAAACCTTAAAGATGTGTATAAGAAGCTTGAGACACATAATATGACCTAGATAAAAGCAAAGAAATTTTTGAATTTTTTATTTTATGAATGTTTTTATATTTTTATATTTTATACTATTTTTGTATTTTCATATTGCATGCAAACAAAAAGATATGTATAATTATGTGCCAATGAATCACTATATGTATGTATGACTAGTGTAAACATATATAATCATGTGCATCCTATATAAAACATCATAGTCAAAAAATGTATGCATATAATAGACTAAGTGTCAAAAGGGACATGAAATAAGTAAATAAACCCTAGAGCAGGAGTAAGAGGATCACCAAAAATGATGAGGCATAATACTGATGATTACTTCAAAGAAGTAAAAGTAGAAAGTCTAGATATGTCATATATAGTGAAATTATAAATATATTGTAAAACTCTAAATTATATGACTAGGTGTATTGAAACTAAATGAAAAAAACAAAGCAATAAAAATTATAGTACATGAAATTTCATAACATTTATGTATTTAAAACCATGATATGCCATTTGAGGCATAAATACATGTTGTAGGGATCGTATGGACACCCCAAATATGTCTCATATTAAAATATATCATCATCATCAAAGTTTTGGTGACACTAATACTGGTCATTAGGCTTGAAGCTTATTCATTTTAAAACAACATTATGAGATTAATTTTATTTGAAATAAGAACCCCTTTTTAAGGTAGTTTGATGAGGAATCATGATTTTATCTAGGTCAATTATTTCTTTAATTTTATCTTTTAAATCAACACATCTGTTCATTAAATGTCCTCTTTTCATAGAATATGAACAAAAGCATTTATCTTTGTAAGATGTTTTCCTATGAGTTGAAAATTAATTGCACATATAAGTCAATTTGAATTTTTTTTTGTCCATTAATTCATTTAGTATAATTTATTGATTTTTAAAAAAACATTGAATATTTGATTGTGATTATTTCCATGCTTTTATTGTTGTTTCTTTCACTTTAGAATTAAATGATATCCTTGTTGACATATGAATACTAGGTTTTTTTAATTCCTTATTAGATGATGTTTAGATCTTGGGTTTGATTAATTCTTATTTCTCTAGATCAATGGATCTATGTTTTAGACAAGTGGAAAATTTGTAAGTTGTGTTAATAAACTTGTCTTTAATTGATGTTATGAGACTATTGATAAATATACATTATATTTTAACATCACATGGTTGGTAAAACAATGAGCTCATATGATAACAAAATATAAATATGTAATCTTGAATTTTATCATTGGGACCTTATTTATGTTGGTAATGTATTGATCTAGAAATATTATTTGTAATCATAACACTAAATATAAGCAACCATTAAGAAAATAATAGAACCAAGTTAAAATATCACCTACTAGAGCTCTATGAAACTACTTAAACATCATCAAAGGATGGTTCTCATGTTTAAATATAATGTGCTTGAGGATATCCATGTCCATAAAAAATAATAATTTTGGAACGATAAAGTCATGTGAAAAAGGAAAGGCTAATACATATTTATGGATATGGTTATGAGTAATTATAGTGTTGTTCATTTTAACCTTAGAGCTTTCCTGTTTCAAGGATAAAATATGCACTCATCTTTTCAAATCACCTATAATATACCTCATAGTGAATATCTCATGTATAGGAATGGTTTTACTCTTGATAAGTTCATTCAAAGATTGATTCTTACCATTCATGATTAAGATAGGTACACTATCTTTCATAGGAGTAGGAGTCAAACACTAACAATAAATAACATAAGAGGTAGAAATACAAGTAAAACCCCAGGGGTGTTTACACAATAAACATTTTCATTCATGAACCCTTTAGATTTATGCATCATTTCATAAATGAAATTGGGGTTTGCATGAAATTTTTATTTGAAATATATAGTGATGCATTCATTAATGTTTTTATCCTTAGAACATTTGAGATTTTGAAATTTAGAATATAAGTAATACATAACACTCTCATAAATTTTTATAATGTAAATCTTGATGACAATAAAAAAATGAGAAGACAAAGGCCTAAAAATATTAAGCATTAGAATTTGAAAATGAATGAAATTATCAAGCCCTAAGGGAAAAAGGATTTGAAAAACCATATTGTAACATTTTGAATCATGTCAAGGTATACCATCTCGGTTTACCCTAATTATGGTTTTACTTAAAATAGGATTAAACTAATTGAAAATAAATATATATAAGTGTACATTTAAGAAATTACATGATTTATAAAGCTGACTTCACATAAACATGTCCAAGTGAAACAAATGAAACAGGGCTATGTAAAGTAAATATAAAAGGCTAAGGAATGATCACACTTATTTTTTGTTCAATAAGTCTAGACTTATATATTAACTTTACAAAAAAATTGACTTCAACTCCTTAAATATAAAATTCAAAAACCTCTCTTGAGTATACATTCACAAGGTGCAGGTTTGTCCAACACAAACATGATTTGGTCAAAATAATGTTTTCTAAGTTTGTCTTTATGCCACTAAGTCTAATGTATGTAGGTTTTTGAAAATGATTTTTTTTTCACTAGTGTGTTGTCTCTTTTCTAATGTTTATATACTTTTGCATCATTATTTTGTTGATAAAAATGTGTAGAATTTAAGTTCTTCATATTTGACCTATATTAACACTCCAAAATAAAATAAACAACTATAGATTTGGGAAACTGCCAAAGAGATGTTGTAAATTATGTATCAAGCATGATCTAAATCAGACCTCCACATAACTGTATAATTATGTGGATGGAATATATAAAGTGAGGGTTTTGAACCTCCTTTTTATTATAAGTGATAAATATAAAAATATACAAGATACTACCCTCCTTTAGCATAAGCTTAATGGTGGGAGACCAAGAAGAATAATTTTATCACAAGTGTGTAGGATATGACTCAATGAAATCAAAACAAATTAGGATGAATGATGTTTGATGCTTGGATTTAGGAGTGATCTTTGATATTCAAATGTGTTTTCTCTATGTTATGAATATGATATATTCCCCCTTTAAATCATTTGACGTGAACTTGTATATATTAACCAATCAAGGACAAGTTATGTGCATTATAAAAATTTATAATTGACAAGGGATGAGGTTAATGACACATAATCAATGGAAATGGGAAGGAGGACCCACAAGTAAAAAAGGGATAGACATACATAGAAGGTGTGTCTAACCTAGCTGGACCCATGCAGATCATGGGTCTGACTAGGAGATGACATAGGCTCTATGTTTGAGGTATAATATAATAACAATAATATGTTAACTAATACTTTATGATAAGTGTTATGTTGTGCTTTATAAGCTTAAGGGCTAAATGGGAACCTAAGTGGGGTCAGAATGGACCAAGAAATATTCATATATATACATGTTTTCCAAATAAGATAAATTGGGAATAAGGTTACTGTGCATAATTTAAGTGCCTATTATTTTATATATTTTGTCATTTATGAAATCTAAATAAGATAAAACTATTAAAATTTAGAATATGTAAAATAGGGCATTAACCATATAAATATGAATGTAAAATATAGATTAATATTGCACTTACTATATTTAGAATCGATAAATAAAATAGGGATGAGATGAACTTAGATGATTTATAATCTATATTTTTCATTAAATGTGTCACAGTCTCTTAAAATTTTATGTATTTAATCTATAATTGCTCAACTCAAAAACAAAACAAAAAACTTAAAACCTGCATGAATATTATTGACAAAGCTTAGGCCCATGTGACAATCAAAAGTTGTTAGACTCAATTGGTAATATCCTAGTGGATTTTATAGGTCTATTCTACCTCAAATATATATGTTTGAATCTATAGATGATTTATGTGTGTATTTTCCCTATATCATACATGTTGATCCTTGATTTTCTTATCTTTGCTTTAAAACCCTAATTACAATTTTGACACAAGATTGAATTTTTAAAAGGGGTTATAAATATGGGTTGGAAAAACCCAACTACTCCTTGTTGAGTGATTAAGATGTTTTTATTAAAAAAAATGGATTAATATACACATAGTTCTCCCATCTAGGTATGTGTGTGTACAATCATGGTCATGCTAGAATGAAATGCAATGTTTGGCTTTCAACACTTGACAACATGAAACTTTTATATTATGTTTGTGTTCATAATTGGCTCTAGGGATTCTTATTTTAGGGTATTTGGGATGTGTATGCATTTGTGATAATGTCGCAAGAGAGTGTTAATGACTTTCTCAAGCTTGATAGGATTTTCCAAGATGAATGTTTGATCTTGAGAAAAATTATCAAGTGTGTATTACCTTAGGATCAATTTGTATTTATATATCTCTTTGATATTTCCAACTATTATTGACATATGAATTGTGTCTAAGAAAACTTGTGGAGACATTTCAATTTGAAAATTATGTATTAAATTCTCTTGGATACTAAAAGATAAATCAAACACCTACAACAAACCATAATTGTATGTTTGTTTTTGGTATTGTCCTAAGAGGGAACATCTATGATATGAGATATGGTAACAATATACTTAGGATTTTGGAAGGTTATTGCATAGCCTAGGGTGATCCTGAATGTGTATAGCTAGTGAATTTGGTAAGCCAAGATAATAAATTAGTAGATGGATAGGGAAAGTGTTTACAAGATTCAAATCTGTACGGAAGGTCCAAGTATGTCAAAGTGAGCCAAAGTTGATGTTTTCAAGTGTCTAATACCAAATTTAATTGTCTAAAAATGCACCTATTTTAGTTTAGTATTAAAAATATTAGATTAAACAGATAAAATAAATAGATTTGGTATCTATGATTGATTACATTGGATGTTGATAGGTATTCCCTGAATGTATTGCTTTCTCCATTTAAAATATTCAAACTAAACATGTATATATCAATATTGACTTATGATAGAAAAATTGAAATAATATAGAGCAGTTAATTATTTTAAATTTAAAAATCAAAGAATGAACACACTTGATAGTATGTGAACCAAGTTGCCATATGTTTTGAGAATTCTATGGATTGATTATACCTCAAGAAGATACAACCACTTAAAACCATGTGTTCAGGAATGTTAATACCTCAACCACCACTAGATACAAAAAAGTACAAGCTGTTGAGTGTTATAGAAGCCTCAACCACACTACTCTAAATATCATCAAAAATATTTTTTGGAATACTAAAATAGGTTCATATGCAAATGTGGAACCTCTCAATAGGTTTGTATGTAAATTGAAACTATGAACTAGCCATTGCATGAAAATTTTAGATCAAAAGTGCTTATGTAACAACATCATTATTCATCAATAGTTAAATATATAAATATAAAAGTGTTTGAAAAAACAACATTCATGCCTCAAATATGATCCATTTGTACCTCAAAGTGATATATAAAATCAATATTATTTCTATCATAGTGTCATGAAATGTTTTTCAATATATTCAATTAGATAAATATGATAAATTTACTCAAGTTTACCCATATAATTTATTTCATACTCTCATATAATGTTTCAACCATTCCTAAAAATAATGTATAATTCCACAAATATGCCTTAATCTACTCAATTTATCCAATCTGAATCATATTATTGATTATAAATTATGAACTATTTTTATGTCATAGGCTAAATATCTAAGACATGCCCACTATATGCCCCCCTTTTGATGTGAGGGATGAAGTCTGTGCATTAATAATCCAAAAATAAAGAGCTATACACCTCATGTGTTATATAAAAAATATAATCATGTAAAATATGTATTAAAAAATGATAACATATGTCATCATATAAATATTTGATCATTCATGCACATATGAAACATGCAATGCAAGGCAATGATCATACAATGGTCATGTCAAGAAGATATAAAAATTAGGCGCAAAATAATAATACATTAAATACATGATATAAATCATGAAATTTCATTAAATATAAGTATGTGTGATATAAAAAATGATACCAATCTCAACAAAAACCATGATACACAATATTTTTGATGCAAGTCTATGGACAAGCTCTAATAGGTGATAGGACAAACCCATTCATTTTAAGATCTTAGGAATAGGACCCATGGCATGAGTTGTAATTGGTGGAATTTTTAAAAAGGTAATATGACTATAGACATATCTATAAAATTTATTTGTGTTTTATCAAGTGACACCGTAATAACACCTAGAAATAACCAAATAATGGATATTTACAATGATGTTATGTCACAATAGTTGGATATCATAAAAAAGAGTCAAAAGAGAGGGAAACATAGGTATTTTACCTTAATTTAATTTTACAACCCTAATAGTATAGAAACTAATAGAATAATTTAGATTAATAAATATGTCACTTAAGCATGAATATGAATGTAAAATCTTGTAATAGATTGTAATGATTTGATAAGTGGTGTATGCTAAATATAGTAATTACAAAGGGATGAGTACTTAGCTTTCTAGTTGATTTTTTTGACTATGATTTTATTTTGACCATGGAAAATATAATGAAGTAATCATATGATTTATTTGATTTGGGAACTAGGCTTATTTATGTATAGGGTCAATTCCATCATATCTAGATCACTATCGATTATCGATACTGAATTATGTTGGCCGGTAGTGTCCTAAGATGAAAGATGGGTTAGTGACTATACAATCACCTTTGCTTATCTATAAAAAATATTTATGTTTAATTTCAAACCCTGATGATGTGAAAAATCTATAAATAAACCTCCACCTTGAAACTCTAATTATGCTTGTGAGGGATAGATACCTAAAAAAACTAGGAAAGTGCAATGGGTTGATTTGACCTCGATCACCCTTTTTTTATGATTGACTGCTACCTATGTATGTAATATTATGAGGAGGGAATTAAAGACACATGTAGTTTTCCACCTACTATAATTATGTAATTTTTATCCTTTGCTATGTGTATGTAGCTAATGATTTGGATTTGATACTTGAAATGCTTGCTTTGACTTATATTTTATATACTTCAGAATTGGCTTATGATTGCTCCTAATGGTAGATTCATAATTTAGGAAGCATAGGTAGATTTTATCAATGTGTAGTAGTGTATATATGTGTCCTAAATAAGTTCCAAGTCACATATTAATTCAGACATTGATATATATATATATATATATATAAGTCCAATTTTTTAATTTATCATGCCGCCAACGTGCTAGGTAGATGGGCCAACCCTAAGGAAATAATTTATTTTATAAATTAGACATTATTGGAAGAGGGTTTTTAATTTCAAGCTCAGGGCAGTATTGACTGGCAATATTGAACCAAACGAATGTTAAAACCCATGAACAAAAGTATTGAGTTGAAGATTTGGAGATTTTGTGAGGGATAATAAGTGGGTTTGAAAATACAATGAGGTTCATGTAGGTATGAAATATAAAAAAATTTATCAAATTCATAAATTAGCATGTGCAAGTGTTAGCAAATGGTGTATTAGGACCATTTTTATGTGTGCAGGTCATGCATGGTAATTGTATTTCAATATTGCTCAAGAAATTAATACCAAATTTTAATATCTATAGTAGGGAATAAAATAAGGTTTAGATTTTTTATGAGATAATATTTCACTAAAGCAAACACTTTTTGAAACATAATGTGAAGAACCAACATTAATAAAATCTAGTATTTACTCAAATTTAAACAACATGGTCTAAGAGTATGGGGATTAATCAGTTATAAGTGAATCCTAGTAGCATCTCTTTGCAAGATAAATTAACCTCGTAGAATATATAAAAACATGTTCAACTATAATAATTAGTAAAGATCAATCTCACTGTAGAAAATATAAAATTTGTACATCCATCAACAAAGATAAAATATTAACTATAAAAATGGTTAGAATATAAAAAATACTCGATCTAACCTAATCATAATGACAATTAAATATCATTCAACAAAAACTATTTGTTGAGAAAACACAACATTAATCTAAATTGAGAAATTATAAAACATGAACAAACTCATAAAATCCATTAATTTCTTAAGATGTCCAAGTCTCATAAGGTTTTTTGAATAAAAGTGTCTAATATAATGTATTTATAATAATATGATAGTTACTACCTTGATTTTAAAAAATAAGTTACATGCAATCACAAATCTAAATTTAATCCAAAAGAAAATAAACCTTTCAATAAACCTTTGTCTGAACTAAATGAGATCATTAAGAAATATTCTCCCATTTTGGATTACTTAGACTTATCCTCTATCTAAATTTAGGATCAAATAATACATGTGACATATTCATGTAAGATCCATCATTTCAATCTATTCATGTGATAAAACTATTGTGATCATGGTGATTTTAATGTCTTCTATCCTCTATATGAAATTATATAGTCATTTTGAGACCACTGTAGACTCAATCACAATTAAATTTCATGAAATCCCATGTTATGTATTCTAAATTATCTATTTTTTCACTCATTACATTCCATTTCAACATTCACTATGAAATCTATCAAAAGAGAGGCCATATGTAAACTTAATTGATGCTCAATTATCCTTGAATGTTGAATTCATTTTGAAATTGGGTTGAAAAATCTTGTATGTGTTTATCCTACTCAGTTATTCAATGCTAGAAAAATATATGAATATTTGTGAAGTTTATGAACTTGTGATGGTTTGATAAATAGTGACAAACTATCAAATTTGGCTTAGTGTATGTATGGAACATACGACCTGTTGTTATCACTTAGCTTAAGGAAATATCCTTCAACCTAAGAGACAACCATATAACACATAAATTATATGATCCTTTACTTAATTTTAAACCTAGGTATATATAAACTCATAAGGGGTATGTACTATATATGTAACACTAAATTACAAGGAATAATGGGTGACTAACACACACTGGTTGGATAGTAAGCACAACTACAAGAAGGAAATGACATGAAGGTAAATTACATGAAATTAAATGATTTAAAATAAACTATAGGAGAGGAAATACTATTTTATGTTTGAAAGCTTGCCACATAATATAATTATAACACACACACATACACATGTTGAATAGAATTACTATGAATTGAAATTAACTATGAATTGGAAATACATATAATCATGAAATCAAATGGAACTAAAAATAGTTATATAACAAAAAAAATAATGAATATGAAATCAAACCATAAGATTATCACAAGTGGGACCTGTCTCTATTAGATTGGATTTGAATTTCATTCTTCCCCCATAGGTTTAGCTCAAAGTAATTGATATCTATTAATATTCTATATACAATAATAAAATAAATTGTTACAGGTTGGTTATAATTCATATCAAAATACTTTGTTTATTATTTGTGTTTTTTTCAATCTATTATATTCTCTACCTCTATATAGCCTTAAGATATGTAGTCATTCCTTATTTAACAAGGCATATGTATTATCAGATATCTTTCAATCATATAAGTTGAAACCATAATATCCTAATAAACTAAGAAAAAAAGTAACTTGCCTTAAAATTATTAAGCATTAAACTACTAGATATTTTGAAAATCAATCATTTAGTTGGTCCAATGGAATCATCAATGAATTCCTCATGGTTTTACAACCTGGAAAGTGGTTATTTATAATCATGAGATATGTATAGAGTAGTTACATTTAGTAATTATCTTAACTATTTATGCCTAGGTAGACAATCACTTACAATCATTACTATGAGCTAATATATCTAGTGGCTACAGGTGATTGGCATTGGTCATGATGTGGCTATAGGTGGTTTCACCATAGTGGTTATATGCCATGTAACATAAAACCAACATACTATTTTCATGATATTTTTCATCAAAAAATTAGAACATAAAAACCATTAAATTACATTATAAAATATAAGAATAGTATATTAAACCAAGAAAAATGTATGTATAATATTCATATTATATGTGCATTTTAGTAAAATATGAACTCAATGAGATGAAAATATTAGAAAAAGAATCATTCTGAAACAAAATAAATAGTAAGATAAGGTTTATTTCTAAGCCTCATCACACTTACATAATTAAGTCATTTCATAACCCCATGAAATCATAATTAGTTCAAAAATAAATGTATTAGGACATGAAACAAATATAAATAACTCTCATATCATAGGGTTGGTAGTTATTCCCTATCTTATATCAGATTTTTTTGCTTCCTTTATTCTTCTTATTCATCAATATTTAAAGTACCTATTGATGTATGAATGTATGATAACAAAATAGAAATTTTGAATTTATACCTTATCCAACTAAAAATATTCTACCTTATATAGTTCATATGCATGTCAACCTTATTATTGGTATCTTTTAAATTGTATACAAAATATGGATATATTTTCTATAGGTAAGGAATAAGCTCCTTCCACCTTTCTCTACAAGAAAAAAAATCTTCTCTACAAATTTTTATAGAGAGATCATAGCCTTATTCAAAATGTCTTTCATGGATGTTTGAACAACCCTGTTGACTTTTAGAATTAGGCTTAAATCATTCCATTGGTTGTTGTTCACCTTGGGTAGATAATATTATATTCTACATCTAAAATAAATAACTATTTTTTTATTTGATTGGGTAAATAACCTAGTTTTACAAGGATCCAAGAACTATGAAAGTATTATAAAAAAAGAGTATCAGGATAGACCATGGCTGAATAGAAAAAACATCAAACACTAACTATAGCATACCAAAAGCAAAGAAAAAAACATAGAATATTAGGAAGTGGGACCCTTTGACATTTCCTTCTCCTCCTCAGAATTCTTCTCTAAAATACTCCGCTTGATCTCACATACCTTTTCCCTCATATGATTTCTAGGACCATCTACTCCATCACTTGGGAGAATCATGTGTGGCCTCTTTTGGCTTTGAACCTATAGGGGCATCTTCTTAATTGGGGTCAATTTGGGATAACCAGTTGGGGGGGGAGGGGTGTTATGTAACCTTAGATAACTATTTGACAAGAGCCTAATTAATCTTAGTGGATTGGATAAAGGACTACATAGTCAAGTCATGCCAACCTCCTACACCCTATTGTTGAAGTTTTCTAGTAGTTATTTATTATTTTTTATCACCTTAGATAATAGGAATTTTCCCATCCTAAAATCCTTTGTGAAATTTCCCTTGTCAAGAAAGACAGGCTTGGGTTTGAGGATAAAGAACTTAAGAGGAAGGTATTAGGTAGAGGTTTATAATAAACCATATTGGGGAGTGCTCATAGATGTGAAGTAGGACCCCAAGGTGGTTTCCTCATCTAGGGATTCCTTTTGAGAGTCCTCCTTGACAAAAGATCCCCCATAAGACCTCCCTCCCTTGCATAGTTTGATAATGTTTGACAAGTAACATAATAAGCCCCTAATGTAGAAGAGGTTAGACTCATTGACTTGGTGGGATAAGTCAATAAATTCTAATGACATTATTAGGTAAAATGGTACACTGATCTTATAACCTAGAATTTGGTTTAACAAAAAAAAATGATGATAAAAAATTAGGGTATATTTATCGTCTAAGGTCATGTATCTCATTACTTGGAGACATATTTCTAAACAATGTCACAGAAGGCTCACCCAGGGTTTTGATGAATTCATTTGTGCAAAAAAAACAATGAAGGATATCATGCTTCTTGGTTTAATCCTTAAAGGCCTTTGTCCCCCTGTAAGACATACTATTGGCCTCCCCTATGAAGTCCTCTAAGATTATGATCTTTATGCCCTGAATTACCACTATGCACTTGTTCCATGTAGTGATGAAGTCCTAGGCCATGTCATCATCATGCTCATTAATTCATAGCATAAGCTCTATGAGACCCCCATGCCTATGCTTTTTCCAAACCTTTTTCTATCCCCACACCTTCACACATGAGATATGCTCTAGTTGTTATCTATCTCCCCCCATTGGCATAGTGGTAGCAAAGTTGAGATAAATGAAAGGATGGTTCTAAAAATAATAGGTTTGAGAAATGCAAATAAGACTTAGGATGCCTGCCATGTTCATCCTATAATAATTAAACCACCTCATATGTGCATGATGTGGATCATCATTTTTAAATTTCATCCCTTGATAGAAATATTTTATGCATGTGATGGCATGATATCCCATTCAATAGTTTGTACTTTCATCCCATATGGCCTTTAGAACAATGTTGGGGACATGGCCTCCTTCGTGCCATAGACTATTATTATATGTTGTATGTTTCCATTTCTTTTTTTATCCTAAGGTCATTTTAAAAATAAGTATAATAATCCTTTAGTTGAACATCCCAAAAAATAACAATTGGATTCCATTTGTCATTCAAATTTACCACCAATCCATGTTGAAATAATTCCCATATAAAATCTTAGAATTCATCTAAACTATAGAAATAAGTCTCATAAAAAGATAAAGGAATTCCTATATATTTCTTACAAGAGATTATCTTACCTATTTGGAACTGGATGAATTGTTCCTTTAGATACATTATGTAGCCTTTATAAGGTGGTCTACATTGAAAATTTTGTCTGAGCAATTTCCATATCCTAGGGAAACCTCTAATTATATCTCTTATAGAATTAATTCTTCTTACATAAGTTATTCATCCTTTTATTATATTGTTCATTTAAGTCCTTATCTTTTATTAATTAATGAATATTTTCTTCATAATGTAATCATAATTCTAATTTCAAGTTGAAAATAATTATTTGATATTTATTTTATGGAGACATAACTAAGAATAATACCTGATTCTACCCTTGGGATGTACTAATTGATTGAGAATAGACTTTCTTTATTTTCTTAGTGGTTACAGGTTCTTTAGTAATGATATTTCATGCCACCTATTCAAAAATGAAGGTGGCTTTAGGTTATTCAATATTAATCATGGATTGAGGATCCTCAATGATAGAATTAAGTGTAACAGGGAAATGTTCTTCAATGACCATAGATGCCCCTTTATCTATTTAGCATACATATTCTTATGTAATCTTTGCCAAGGTGTCCAACCTATTGTCCTTAACCTCTAGCTACCACTTTGAGAGATTTTATTTCCTCATATGCATCCATGAGTTATAAATGTGTGTCATTATTATCAATAGAAATAAAATGATTTTCAATAGTTTATTTTCCTTCATCCTAATGAGTGGTTTATAAAAATGGCCCTTTATCTTCTTCATCTTCTTTCATGGGTTTTTATTCACCTTCTACTAGAATTTCTTACTCTACTGTAGGTTCCACTTTTGTAGAAGATTCTTTAGTCTCTAACTCAGTACCACTAGCTTCCTCTTCTTCATTGGTTTCTTCTTCAATATCTTCCTCAATCTGTTCTAATTCCTCTCATTCACTTCTATTTTATTACCATTTTTATTTTTTCTCATTATTGTAGATTTAAATTATGACATTCTTTGAAGATGACTTCCCAATTCTATTTTTTATTATTTTTAACCTATGAGAGTTTCTATAGTTACTTCCAGAGGATGCCTTTGATACCTTTTATCTTTTACAAGGTATAAAGGATGAAGGAATATACCATTTTTGGATTCTTAAATTATGTGGTTGTGGATAAAACTCGTTATGTAAGGTGTGATAACAAGATGAAACTTTCCTAAGAAATATCAGGTCTTTCATCAATGAGTACATTCTTAGCTATCATAGTGATGAGGCAATGATGGGCTAAGGATGCTTCATTAGCCTTATATTATTATATTTACATTTTTTATAGGAAGTTTAATAAATAATCAGGTAAATTCACTATGAATTCATTCCTTAGATGAATAAACAATTTTAAATTAGAAGTATAGATAGTGGATTGCCTATCTTCACAAGTTATGTACTTGGAGATGAAAATGGCTACTTCGTGCCATGAATAAGGTCGTGAAATTATTTTTGTGCACTGAGAATAAAATTAAAATAGTTATACAATGAAAAATATTTCTCTAGAATCTATGGCCACATGTTTATCCTTCCATCTTTCTCTTGTCATTTGTAACCATATGGCTTCAACCAGTAATTATTTCATCAAGATTATCTTCAACCCTTTTACAATGGTTGTGTCTATTTTTAGAGTTTGATAAGAGGTTTTTTTATTTATACTTTTTATCATTTATTAATGTTGGAAGAAGATAATAAACTAATAATAAGGGTGTGGTATAAATACCTAATTGGTGATGCACACGTAATCCATACAAAGATGGAGAACTCCTCTTTGATTTGGAGGGAATAAACTATAGATAAGAAAGCACTAACAAAGGGCTTGTTAGCAAGATAGTTGGGTGGATTTCCTAGCATGAGCTAGATCCAAGAATCATAATCTTTCTAGGAGGATTTCAATCCACTCTTAATAACAATCAAGCTGAAAATGATAAAAGTAAGGTAATTGCATAAAGAAAAGGAAATGTAATACAAGAATAAAATAGAATGCTTATTAAAAAAATGACTAAATATAGCAAAATTAGATCAATACTTGTGCTAAAATGGGTGAATTTAGGTTCAAAATTTTTGAAAAGGGTCTATGAATAGGTAGGAACATAAAAATTTAGATTTGGTTGGGGTGAAGAGGCTAAAAATAACTTGTTATTTTTTACCACAATGACCATCAGTGGTTGGGTGAACCATCAGTGGTTGGGTACCCATCACCAATTGTGGGTGACTGTAGGTAGTTGTATAAATCATTGGTGGTTGCCTTTGGATTTTTGAAGGTACTCATAAAAGTGTTTCAAAATGGGTGAATGGTGTGATAATTATTTTGTTAAGGATATGGAAGTTATGAAACAAGGTGAAGAGAGGTTTGATTAGGTTGGGGGGATAGAAATCCAATGAAACAAATAATAAGTAGAATATACATGTATCTTAGATCATGCTTGATGGTTGAAGGCTAAAGCAATTTTTCTATAGTAACAGTACTTTGGCCTCAAAAGAAAATTTAGTAGAGGTTTGGGTCTCTTTTGATGTTTTTGAGTTGCTAAAGGAAGACTATATACTAGAGAGTTTGAATACCTATATGCAATAATAATTGATATCTTGAACATCAATAGTTTTCACCTCCTACTCCCCTCCTTCTATAGGCAAAGAGAGATGGAGGATGAAATGTTCCTTAGAGGGTGAGGTTGTTGATCATGATGCTTAAAATTTTGTTAACACCGCATAAGGTGAACATATTAAATTATGCCTCATTAGCTCACACATAGTTGGTGATGAGTTAGGAAGGTGAGGTTTTGATCATTGATGGTTAGGCTAACCATCGATGGTTAAGCTAATCCTCGATGGTTGAGTGTCAGAAGGAAAAGGGTCAAGGTAAGTTAAAAGAGGTGGGTTAATATTTTGGTTAGTAAGTTGGTGAATTTAGTTAACTAGGTAGTCAACTAGACTTAGGGTCAATAAGGGTCCTAAGGCATTTCAACATCTAGTATGGATTTCTAGTGTCTACAGAGGTCTTGAAAAATTCAAGGTCAATTCCGTCAAAGTTTTATACTAATGTTAATCATGTTGCATTTATTAATTTGGCCATCACATATGGATTTTGCATTAAGATTGTGTGGTTGTAAGGTTCTATTCTTATAACATCACTCCCCATTTTTTCTTCTTTGCTCCTTTTATTATTTCAAGCGTAATGTATGCAAACCTCTATTTATTGTTTCAATGAAGGCTTATGTGAATGAGGTAACTGTAGGGTGGCCAAAATATTGGTTATGGAATTTGAATGGAGGAATGAATGAATTTTTACTTAGTTCTTTATTTTTGAAAGCATGATAATTATTGTTATTAGTCAACTCAACATTTTTACGTACATGTGTTATTGTCATTCCTCCCAACTAGATTGTATCAAATAAATGGAATTATTTATCCCCAAACAAGTCATGCAACTTAACCTCAAGTGATGTGAGTAGTTGGTCTTGAAAAGGGAGATATGACATGCAAAATAAGAATAATAATATGTGACAAGTTCAAGTACCAAAAAGATAAATTTGTAAAAGATCGAAGTATGACATGAGTATGAATGATATAACATTTATGAACCTAAAAATAGAATGTAGATGGATTTTTTGACATCATGTGAAAGGATGAGATGAAAGATATGATGGTAGAGTATGATAAGATGATAAAGTGGAATTGATTGGCTACCTCAAATGATTATCTAATGAATCTAGAACATAATATACATATCGTATTTGAATATGGAATAAGTATATTACAGTAAATTACTAACATAATTACTTGTTTTCTAAATTGAGTGAGCACTTATTTTATCTGTTAAATGTTTGCAGAGTTGCGTGCAAGTGGAACCATGGAATCACACAAGTATAAATGTTAGAATTTAACTTAGGTGGTAAAATGAAATGACATAGGATAGTTGAGAGCTAATGAGAAAGTAGTCATAATGAAATGCCTTTATGTAAGATCAAGAACTACATAATTTTTATGGTAATGTTCAAAAAAATGTGAGATAATGAACATCCTTATTATAAAGCAACCTATTCCTAAATATCTAGGCAATGATAGATGACCATATGTTTCAAAAAAGTGATATATGGCATTCAATTATGAGTGTCTCCAAGATTAGATAATGAACTAGTTTTAATGGTTGTAGGTCATCTAAAGGAAGGTGGTCAAAACCAAAACAACTTAGGCATTAGTGGTTATAGGTCTAAATAAAAACCCAATTCCATTACTAAAAATAAGTAATTAAAAAAAATTATAAGTGAATACATGAATATATATCCCAGAAACATAGTTAAGGGAAATCTTAAGTAGGGTGGACTAGTTTTAAGGTATGAATATTGGAAACATAGATTTAACCTACTAAAAATGTTCATGTGGTGAGTGGTGTTGTATATGTTTCAAGTTGAGCTTACATCATGTAGCATATGGGCATGAATGTAAATGATGATTTTGAGGTCCTGGGCACATGGTTGTAAGCATTATAATATCAATTAGTGGCTTAGATTGCTTAATTATTTTTATTTTGTCTAGTTTTCAATTACTAAGTCATCAACAAGATGATTTTCTACTTAGGATGATATTTATTTAGTGTTTGGTCAGCTAGTGTCCTAGTTTTCTAACCAAATATTGGTTTAAAATGCCATAAGTTTTTTGTTTTTGGGGCTTGTTTCTTACCTTATTAGATGATGGCATCATGAGAGTTATGATAGATGTTTTACCATAGCATGACCTTTAATTTATTTTTTATTGAAGGTTATAGATGAACCATTCCTTTATTTGAAGTTTATTATATAATTTGAGGTGGTGACCATTGACCAACAACTTAAATCTTACTAGATCAATAGTAAAAAAAAGTTGACTTATCCATTATCAAATACATGATCATCCTCATATAGATTGAGGCATTATGTTTATAAATTACCTTTATGATATTTATATTTTAAATAAAAAAGTAATGCCCAATATTCAACTTAAAACATTTATGTCTTCATGAACTTATCATGCCACATGAATATTTATTTTTATACATCTATACGATGAAGAGATTCTTCATGAAATTCATCCAATGCATTAAACTAAGTGATGTGTTATTTATGAGCTTCATAGTAATCCTTGCCAAGTTCCAATGTAGTCCTTAGAGTTTTGATATCAAATTCTATATGGAGAATAGCTTATTTTCCAAAGACAAATTCATAGGTAGTGAACCTTGTAGTGGTCTTACATGTGGTTATGTCTACCTAAACATACTAAGGAAGGTGATTTTTCCAATCCCAATAGTGTAAAAATATTGTCTTGGTCAATATATTGTTTAATTCCCTGTTTGTGACCTCCACTTGGCCATTGGACTATGGATGATATCAAATTGAATTTTTATGACATATTTCATAATCAATAACAAGTTTTTCTATTAGATATATTATGAATTATGATCCTTTATTAGTTAAATTTTTTTGTCGAACTCCATATCATGTTAAAATACCCTCATATATAAATTCATAAAACTTTTCATCCCTTGCATGTTTGACTTCCCTTAACTTGACCCATTTGGTAAGATAGTATGTGAATTTACCAATATGTATTATTTATAACTATAAAGAGGGTTGATATACCCAATAAATTCTATTGGTAATTTTTTAAAGAGTTCTAAATTAACTCAAGGATATACAGGAATTTCATATGTTTGTGTGATTTTCCCCATGCATTGATATCTATCACATTGCTTGATGTATTCCTTGATATCTTTGTACAAATTAGGCTAGTAATATCCTATTAAAATAATATTAGTGGCATCCCTCTTTGTTAAAAAAATATCCCATATAGATCATCATGGAAAGTGTGGAATATGTTAAAGACCTCATCTTACCTCACATGTTAGGGCATGACTAAGTTAGAACATGTGTAAAAGAGATAGCTTGATATTCAATAAACTTCAAGAAAAGTGACCATTACATGCAACCACATTATGTATTTAATTGGATGAAAAATGTTCCAGAATTATGTTGGAAAAACAATCACTAAGATGGGGGTGAATCAATGTTTCAAAAGTTTCATTTAATTATCTTTAACATTCCTTGAACCAAGAGAGTAATAATATGATAAAGCAATGCATAAAGAACCATTAAGATGAGTATAATACAAGAAAACACATATATGAGTGGGAAACCCTCAAGGGGAAGAAAACCCACTGTGATGTATTAAAATGGACTACATTCTTATAAAACAAAATTCCAAATTCTATTGAGCACCAACCCTAATAAAGTCAAGCACCCACTTTGTTAGAGGTTCAATCACTAAGGGGGGGTGAGTCAGTGATGCAAGATAATCCAATTTAATTCCCAAATCTTAAACATTCATCATACATCAACTCAATCAACAACAAAAACATGAAATCACATACATCCAAAGCATACATAAGAGCATACATCACATGAACACATCATATATGTGGGGAAATCCTCTTGGGAAATAAAACCCACTGAACCCTAAAATATGTACTATAGTCCTATAAAAAATATCCAAAATTTAGACCAGAACCAACTGATCAAGGAATACACATCCTTTAATTTAGTGAGATACCAATCCCACAAGGAGCTACTACCCCTGTCTAGCTGATCACCCACAACAACTAGACCTTTATCAAGATTTAGCTTGCAATAAAGAACCAACCCCATAGTAAACTAAGCATCCACTTAGATACCTAATCATATCACCTTGAACACTTATTTATAATCTTCAACTAATAATGATCACCTTTATCTGCACTCTTCACCTCTAATCTCTCTCAAGCTGCCTTTAGGGCTAACTTGCTCAAATTACTTTTTATAGGCTTATTAGGTCCAATGACCTATGTGTCATCCTAAAACAACTTGATCAAATATACACGTATAATATTTTTCATACTCTAATGGTCCTAACTGACTTTTACCTTCTCTTTCAAAGGTTCTCTTCTTTGCTTGAATCCACACATGCACAACTAGAACAATTAGTCCAATTATGCCTTGTATTTATACCACTCTCTTCTTTTAACACATATTGGTAAGAAAAGATGATTTAAATAATTTAACCACCTTTAAAATATGTCCAAACACAAATTTCATGTGAGGAACACATTCTTCATAGGTCGTCCAATACCTCATTAGCCCCAAACCACTATTAGGTCTTGTGAGACCTAAAACTATTAGGCCTTCATACTCACACATTACATGTGTGAGTATTTAGACCTCCTTAATCCATTACCATTTATTATAACACATAAAAATATCTCCAATGTCCCCTTTATAAATCTCATATGGGTCCATGACACCTGAAACACCAACTCAACACTTGAACCTACCAATTAGGTCTCCTCACTCTTTAAGCCTTCATACATAGAAAACATAGTCACAAACTTTTGAAGAAAACACTCAATTATTTCACATATCCATATTATTATATCACATGGTTTAATGCTTTATTACCTCTTTTACACTTCCATTTGATTTATACACTTCAACACAAGCTCTAAGCACTCAATTCAACTCTCACAAAATGGCCACTCAAATGGTCATAGAGTTAAAATACAGTTATACTATTTTGAATCTCCATATCTAATAAAGGTAAAATATGAAAAAAAAATCATTTATATACTTATAAAACATATCCATTCTCATTTTATTCTTTAATTCTACTCATAACGCTTCAACTCACTCCTGTAACATGGTCACTCAATCTGTCAATGCATTCAACAAACATAGTCAACTTCTAAGCCTTTGTTCATACTGAATATGGATTGGTAAAACCTAAAAAATCCATATAAATATCCTTCATGGAGATACAACACTATCCAATATTTATTTCATCTTTAAACATCAAAATACTATCAAGAACAACTTAATTATCCTTTTTGGGTCACTTGCAGAACATGGTCAAAAATATAGTCAACTTTGAAGCTCAATATCTTTTATTATACAAACATTCAAACCTTCTAATTAAATTATATGTATGAACCTTGAAGTCATCTACAAATTTTATTTTTTTACATCACCTTCTAATTTATCCTATATCAAAATATATTAGCAAAATACTAAGCACTGGTTTTTACTTTATTAAATTTAAATGCCTATGGTCACTGTGTAAACATTAAACATCAGATACTTTAACCTCATCTCATGATTCTTATAAAATTTGAAAAAATATGAACCATTTATCTTTTGTAATTTATCTGTCTTTCTCTTTCAATACTCACCATTGATCTTCAATCTGATCTCTCATGATTTTGCCACTTGGCAGCTCTACATGCCTTCTTCATACCTTGTACTATTTAGTCAATGTGCTTGTGCCACTTAGCAGTTTTGCATTCAATATGAACATCCTTTGAATTATTGAATTAACACAAGATATTTATCTCTAATTTCATGATCACACACTCACCATTGGATCTTCATTTGTCAGATTAGATGCTCATCATTAGATCTTTGTATGATCATACACTCACCATTAGATCCTTATCTGGTCAGATTAAATTCTCATTGTTAGATCTATGATTTGATTAAATGCTTTCCATATATTTCTTATTTTAAATTTGTCAAAGTATGGGAACTTAGTAAACTTATTCTTGGAAGGCCAACTTTTCACCTTAATAAATTTTGCTATGCTCAACCTCATGACCTAAAATTTGAACCATATGATCTCCTCACATATGGGAATCTATCCATATATCAAGTTTATTTTAAAACCTTCACACATGTAAAATATGACATCATCAAACTTCTTACTCAGCCTTATCTATCAGATGACTACTTGAGCTTAGAAATTCATATGACTATTTTTATGAGTTTCATTCACTTCCATAAGCATTCTAAGCACTCATAACACCCAATAGAGTATTTTCAACATTTTCATACCATTAATATCACCTATAAATTACCTTAAAAATTCAAACACTAAATAACTATGTAGAACAAATAACACACATTACACCTCATCAATAGCCTTGGTCACCTTGGAGACATCATTGACAAACCTCCAACACACTTGATTAGAATTTAGCAAACACCTACTTGTAAGGAAGCACCAACTCTCAAAGTGAATCTACACAAACTCAGTCACCTCATGAATTTTGATTACCAAACCTCTTCTCTTCTTTTATGGTCTTATTTCAAGACCTCCTTCTTCTCTACCAAGCTATATTTTATCTACTTTTATATTTTTTTAAATAAGCCTAAATTTCTTTGTATATATACTAATCATATGGTCACATACCACTCAGTCAACCACATGCCTTAAACCTCTTATTTATGCCATAAAATAGGTCTTATAACATATTATTAACATGATTAAAACATAATTTTAATATCTTTTAGTATGTAACAACTTAATTAGGCCTCATTTCTCTTTTAGGTCTCATAGAGACCTAATTGCATTAGGTATATCCTCTTAACACCAAATATTGATCTTCTTGGACCTAGATGGATTTATCTAACAACTAAAAACCATTAAAAAAATTAAAAAATTAACTCTTATAACCTCATCCATGCTTTATTATACCTATATCATTTGCTCATACCATGAAATCTCTTTTAGGACAAACTGCCCTATTAGGCTTGTGTACCTCAAAAGTCTGTCTTGCAAAAATGAAGCTTAAACACCCTTAAGATACTAAAATTTAACAAATAAAACATGTAGATAGGTTATACAAGAACTTAGGTTCATCACCAAATTCTTGGAACACTTTCACTCAAGAGATAAAGTCTCAATAACATCTCTATAACTTGCTCACTTAGAACCACCAATTTACCTCAAAAACCAGTCATGGTGAATTAGACCTCCAAAACCTATGTAGAAACTTTTCATAACTCTTAATGCATGTAAATTATCCATAATATCTCTAAAACATCCTTGGATATAAAATTCATATGTTCTTGACCTTATATCACATAGTCTTATCTGAACTAAATAAGCCATTTTATGAGAAACTTTTTCACCATATACACTAACCTCCAAAACTTTTCCAAAGCATGAACATGAATTAAAAGTAATTAATAAGTAATTCATGCACTTTTTTCATCAATATATCATGTGTAAACCTTTAAACCTATCTTTTCATCTTTGCTTGGGTTTTGCACTATCCACACTAGTAGGTTTATCTACAACTAGCCAATTTGGATGACCCAATTAGAACACTTTAAGGCTAGAAACTATCCAAAAATAATTATTGACAAGTAAAATGAATCTATATCTTCTTCAACCATCCATTATATTTTCTTGGCTAATATAAATTTTGAGATCTACAATACCTTTTTAAAAATTAAGCCTGTATCTGTGTATTTTCTCTCTCATTTAACTAAATACCACCACCTAGAGGTACCGAGGAGAGTTTAATACATGATACAATATATTTTATAATTATTTAAATCCATTATAAGATTATTTGAACAATATATTTCACATCAAGTACTTATTAGGGTTTTAGGGAGTTTTAACACAAGTTTTAGTGTTAACAATTATTCATAAAGGACTACCCCTTGAATCCAAAACCAATGCCTAGATACATTATATATGACCCTTAACCATCTCTCCTTAACATATTATATTCCCATGCAGAGGTTACACATGCCAACGAACATCTAAAAGTTCTTCTCAGGTTTGAGACCTCATTTTGTGAGCTCGAGAAGGCCTAAAATAGTGATTCATGCACTTTTACTTCAAGTCTTAACCTCAAAATTTATGATCATGTCTAAACAAACTTATCTCACATTTTCCCATGCTCAAATATGCATACATGCCTTAAAATATAATCTTCATACCTCATTAGGTGAGGTAGGGTCTAAGAGAGGTCTAGGTGTAAACATAAACTGAAGGTCCTAATCCTATAAGCTCATCCTAAAACTCTCATGAATAATTCTACACCTTACATGATAAAATAGTTCCATACATCCTTTACATTCCTATTTTCAATCAATTTCATGCACATACCTCTTCATGTCATGACTAGGCTTCCTATGCATTTTGACATCAATGACTTGTACCTTCATAGAACCATAAGACATTAGATGCCTTGAAAATCTCTCTTTCTCTTTCTCTTGTGATAACAGTCTCTTAATGAACCTTGTCAGATCACACACTACCAACTTGACTTACTCACCTTTAACATCAACCATCATAAGATGTACCTTTGACATCAATTACAATACTCAATAATCTACCCCTTTGTCATTGATGGAAACCACTCTTAGAAACTTATCTCAATAGAAAATTTCTACCTCATTATAAACTTTCTCCACCTTTTACATAAATTACAAAGTGATGTCTATAATTTCTTGGATCACACCTATTAAAACCAAAACACTTAACACATAGGATTATGAATTTATGAAGAACCATAAAAAAATGATCCCCCTATCTCCATGCATACCTTATCAGCAATACTCACCTGTTCTTAGAGATAATTAACCACTTGATTATCTCCCCCTAATCACTTGGCTTCTTTAATTAATGCTAGGGGTAGGAATTACACCTACTTCATGTCTTAGATATTCAAATTTTACCTTTAGAATTAGCTTGGTCAAAATGTATGAAATATGATACTTTATAGAAACATATTCAAATTTAAAACTTTGTTCACTTACCTACTCTCGCATAAAATGATGATTGATGGGAATGTGCTTAGTTATTGAGTGCATGATATGATTCTTTGAAATGTTTATGGCATTTGTATTTTCATAATAGATAATGCTACAACTATCATACTCCATCTTTTAGTCTTTTAAGGTTTATCTCATCCATAATACTTGAGTGCAACATGAAACTATTGTAATATACTTAGCCTCACAAGTATATAGTGCCACATATGAATACTTCTTGCTTATCCATGATACTAGGCATTCTCCTAATAATAAATCTCCTCCACTTGTTCTCTTCCTATTATCTAGACTCCCTACCCAATCTTAATCTATATAGGTTTTCAATTTAAAATCCTTTTTCCTTGGATACCATAACCCAAAATCCATAGTCCCTTTGAGATACCCAAGTATCTTTTTGACTACTTGTTAAAGGTAAAATCATTGAGAGGGGGTGAATCAATGATTCTAGATATTCCAACTTCAATTTCAAACCTTTCAAAACTCAATAAATTACCACAAGCATTCATGAATCATACACATAATTTATAGCAATGAACAAGAGAGACAATGCAAGATCAAGCACATAACACATGACATATGTGGGAAACCCTCTTAGGGGAAAAAACTATTGGAACCTATAATTGGACTACTATTATATAATAAAAAGAACCAATTTAGACCATTAGCAACTAATCAAGGAACTTCCATCCCTTATTTTAGTGAGACTACAATCCCATAATGAGCTACTACACCTATCTAGCTGAGTTACCATAACAACTAGACCTTTAGCAAGTTTCACCTTGCAAAGAGGTTGTAACCCCATATATGTTGATAAAACACAAAACCTATGAACACAACATCTCCTAAAAATTTATTATCTACCAATTTTATAGAGATACAAATTATATCAACTCTCTTCAACTTTGCACACTCAAAGCATCCAAAACATCCTTTTGGATCACCCTAGACCTTTTCACTCATCCTCAAAATGAAAGATAACTATTCTAACATCAAAAAAATAACCCATAAGTCATACACATAGTCCTCGATCTGATCTTCTCATCAACTGATATATCAGGTACTCTCCCTCTCCTTTGCTCCATGCCTCTCACATACACACACCTCTTGCAAGTCTAGAAACCATCACATTTAGTTTCACTATTTATAGAGCATTCATGATCATTACCATCTTGGTCAGCCAATAGGTATGCCTTAACCCTTAAGGCATATATTATATTGATACATAACTCAATTCCATCCACATAGGTCAGCCATAGCACCCATGGTTCACCCTTAAGCAACTACACCTTTCAATTAGGCCCTTGTAGCCCTTATAGGTCTCATGGAGACCTATTGACCCATTTATCACTTCATAAAGAAAAAAAGAACACAAGACCAATTTAAAATGCATAGGTCCACTCTTCAACATCCTCAAATGATCACAGTCATATCTACTCACCTCTACATAACTTCAATCAACTCAAACAATGACCTTGTACATAGGAACACCATGAATGAACACATAGTTAACTTATTAAGCATTTTTCATACTCAATATAGATTTATAACACCTCCAAAATCCATCCATAGATCCTCATGGAGTCTATAACACTCTCTAATATCTAAAACATCATGAAACATTGAAACAACATCAACACAAGGTCAATTATCTTTACCAGACCACTTACAATCCATGATCAAACACATAGTCAACTTTGGAGCATAATGTATTTTACTTTACATATATTTAGACATTATAATCACATTTTATGGATTCAACATGGAGTCCTCTTAAACTTTCATTTTTACTTCATCTTTAAATTCTACCTAAATCAAATGTTATAGCCAAAATATAGAGTACTAGTTTTTCACTTTACAAAATTTAAATGCCAACGGTCACAATTAAATCTCAAACACCATGCTATCATCTCGTGTCCTCAATTCTTATATAAATAATTCACTATCAATATTATTTTAAGGGGCTTTGTATTTATTTATATTAAACATTGGAAACCTTTAAATCATCTCAATCAATATGCACTATTGATTTGTATATGTATGAACATCCTCTCACTGTTAGATCTTAGGATAAGATTCATCTTTACCTCTACTCAACATTAAACTTTGAACACTTATCCTCATCTCAATACTTCCTAACATCTTGGAAAAAACATTCTCTATTAATCCTTTTTTAATGAGATCGATCTTTAACTTTGTTAACCAATGTACACTTTGACTCATTTGACTCAACACACACCATAGATCTTCAATGTATGATCACCCGTGAGCCATTAGATCTCCATCTGGTCCTGATCTTTAACATCATGCAAAATAGACTAAGTATGGGGACCATTTCTATCATTATAGAATACCAAATTTTCATGGTCATATCTTTTACATTGCTCACTCGCATGTTCTCATATTTGAACCATATAAATTAGGTAAAATACTGAACAAACTCATATTACCATTTATTCCTAACATGTACACATGTGCAAGATATGCCATCAGCAACCTACTTAGTTATTTATTATACTTAGATAAATAATGTATTTTATATCATATTCATTTTTCATCCTCCATATTCGATGTGATGAAACATGGACCGTTAGATCTACCTTTGCAAATTGACTAAGTGTTGGAACTTAGTGCACTTTTATCTGAGGGACCAACTTTACACCTTAGTAACTTTAGTTGCACTTAGTCGCATGATCTATAAATTAAACCATGTTATATCCTCACATAGGATAATCTATTCATATATTTCTCATATCTTTGAACCATCACACATGTGTGATATGATGACATTAATATGCCTCCTCAAATTTTTTTGCTATAGACCCATTTATGCCTAGATGAACAAAATGAAGAACTGGGTGAATTCCACTCATGCACACAAAATATAAAATCACATTTAACCACTTATAGGCCCTTTATACATGCTCAATAATTTATAATCATCCCAAATCATCTCAAACCATGCCAAAACTAAAGATCAACCAAACATACTTCAAGCATACTAGGATAAGCACATTGTCACTTAGACCATCAAGGCACTTCATCCACTCACTTGAACACCTACATGATATCACCATTACATCATTGAAAAATATTCAACAATATCCTACTTTTTCATTGATGTCAACAACTATCATATAGCAATATACAACTCACTTTCCTTTTCTCTCTTCAAGTTATCCATAATAGGAACTTTCTCCCCCTTTGACACAATGACAAATTGGGCACCAACTAATAATTAGGACCTAAAAATACTACCAATTGGAGAAGAAAATATTATAAATATATTATAATACCCCTTACCTTGAGCCTACCTCTTCTTGCCTTGACAACATCCTTCTTGCTACATGCCAACATTTTTCTTCAATCGAGAATTGTAACCAATGAATAAATAATCCAAAAAATATTGAAATCTAATGTAAATCACCAATAAACATCTAAATGGGACTCCCCATAAGATATCTAAGTGATTTCACCTCTTGACTATCTTCAGATCTCCACACACCATGAAGAATCACCACATAGGCTTATTAGTCTTCTCTCTTAATCCACCTCAAGGATAATCAATAGAATTTCACACCACTCACCAAACAGGAAACATGTTCTAAAAAAAAATTATATCTCACCTTGAAACATACATACCTTTATCTTTTGGACAAGTTGATCAAAAATCACTCTTCTTCACACTAGGCCTGTCTGGTCTCTTTTTAGCCCTACCTAGAACTTGTAGATCCCATAACTTTCTATAGACACAACATCAAGATCTGAAAATTCATATCTAGATCACTCTTATATTCCCCCTCAGTCACACCAAATTTAATCACCTATCTCATCATATGTAACATACTTCCTTTACAAACCTACTAGCTAATTAGATCTCTAATTTAACAAAAACATGAATAAATTGAAATCCACAAACTTTCAGATCTCTATGAAGCTTGATTTGAAAACCTATTTGGCCCATTAAACCAATTAAATATCCTTAGATCTCAACTCATAATGCAAACCACTTTTCTAGTAGATCCTAAAACCCTATAATCTCAAAAAAAACATTGTCAACAAACCTCCTTCTAGTCAACACCCTCCTCTAAAAATTCTTTCACACTTGGAGATAACCATCACACACTTATAGACAAAAATTTGAGCTTCCATAACTTTGGGAGTGTTGAATTATTATAACCCATTTTAGTCTTACTTACCCTTAATCCAAAACTAAGAAAATGGAGAGCACTCAAAAATATTCAATTAGCACAAACAGGATCATCAAGACACAAAACTACCTATAACACATCACAAAGAAGTGTATATACCTTTTTGAGAATCAAACTCTTCTTGAAATTGCATCAATCTCATTAGGATACCTATAAATACCCATTTTGACCCTATAGGTAATACATACATAGAAAATTTTAATTCTCCACTGAAAGGAATCTCTTAAGAAGCATAGACAGAGACACCCTACTTCACAATATCCTACACTAGTGTGAAACTAGGAGTTTCCCACAACTCTTCATAGTCCTTCTCCTCCTTGGTCATCTAATACTTGTAGTTCTTCTTCTTCTTTTTAGGCTTAAGAGAATCAACATGCTCAATCACTACAACATTGTCCTTCTCTTATAAGACTGAATTGATAATACATGGAGACAACAAAGATTCACGACATACCTTTTCATCTAAAAAATCTTCCTTACAGTTTGGAACCTCATCACTAGGTATAGACAACTGATTTTATTTTCATGAAACTTGATCAATGATAATAAGATGTTAACTTGGATCCATAATCACCTTAGAACTAGCCTCAACTAGTACCTTGGTCCTCTCCTTGAGCTCGATCTCTTTATTTAGAACATGAACGGGTAATGAGAGCCCTTGACATTATTTAACTTATGTAGAATTTTCCACCATAAAAAATAGATTACTTGGACTATCAAACCCATCATGACTCATACTTACCACCTTTGGTTTCCATGAGTTAACTTTCCTTCTTCCATGCATTCTAGGAGCCTAATTGAACTCATTTTTACTTAATGACCTTTTCTTGTAGAATCTAGCAATGTGACCAATCTTCTCATAGTTATAGCAAACCATTATTTTTGAAGTGAACTCAAATTTCCCTAGCTAATATAGACAAAATATTACAATGTGTCATATATCATAATAATTGAAACAAACTTTTTCTTTTGAAGAAGACTCACTTTGCCTTACCTTATTTCGACACTGCTTAGCAAAGTGTCCCTCATCAAGATAGTTGAAGCACTTAACTTTGATCACACATTTTAATTGATGGCCCCCATCATAATTCCATACAAACTCATCTATAATATGTCTCTTACATTCTCTATCTCTATATCCAAATTGATTACATGCGTAACAGTAACTTTTGAAACTTACATACCTCATGGCATTTTGTTATCTAATCTAGTTTGTCTTCAGTATGCCAGCACCTACATTCCTTGTCTGATGATTTGTCTTCAAAGTATGATTGTATTTTTTCACATTAGTCTTCATATTTTATTTAACTAATTTTTTTTGTTCTTCTTCATATCCAAGACCAATTCTATCACTAACATTCTTTTGACCACTCAGAATATTATCTAGATCACTTGAACTCTTTTCAAATCTCACAAATAACATCACCTTACTAGATGTCTTCTCTAACTCAAATTTCAATGATTCATATTCAATTACATACCTTGAACATTTATCTTCTTTAGATTTTAGGCTTGTAGATAAGATTTCTAATTGACAACTAAGATGATTGACCATATCTTCATGCTCCTTGGTGTCTTAATTCATTCTTGATTCATACACACTAAATTTATCCTCATAATCCTTTATTTTTGACTTCATCTTCTAGTTGATCTTCTTCTCAATATTCAATTCTTCAAGGGCATTCATTAATTTAGTCTCACAGTCCACCTCATCTCTATCAACATATGAATTACTCCAGGTAGACTCCTTTTGATATGAGCAACTTCCTTCCTTAACTATGAAAATGGATTCATATTTAATAGGACCATCACCTTTATAATGATACTCTGATTCACTATCTTCATTTTCATCTGATGAGCTGCAATCTTTATTGGTGTAGAGACTCTTCTTGTTCTTTAAGGACTTCTTCTTCTTGTTATACTTTATGAATCATTTCTTCCTATATGTCTTATTATCTTCATCTTGGTCTTCATCATGTTCTTCATCATCATGCTTATGATGGTACTTTCTAGAGAAATGTCCCATCTCTCCATAATTGAAGCATTTGAAGGGTAGTTTACCCTTATACTTGCTTGAACTTATTTTCAATTTCCTTGTAAACAAAGCAATCAGTTCATCCTCATCAATATCAAAAATTTCATCTTCTTTGGGTTTCTTAACTTAGAACTTATTCTTAGGATTCATCTCTATCTTTAATTTTGCTTCCTTCGTTGGTGGTATATCATCATTTATTATCATCTCATAGGCAACAAGGATGCCATACAATTCAACCATATTCAACATAGTAAGATCATGACTTTCTTCTACAATAGACACTTTGAATAAAACTTGATAGAAAGAGACCTTAATACCTTTTAAACTATTGTAACCTCTTCAAGGTTCTCTCCAAGACCTCTTATGTTTTTCACAATCTCATCAATTCTCTATATAAAATATGCCATAAAAGCTTCTTCCTTCATCTTAAGACTCTCAAATTGTCTTTGGTGAGTCTGCAACTTTGCCAACTTAACTTTTGAGTCTCCTTCATAAATAGTCTTCAATTTATCCCACATTTCTTTGGTATATGTACAATGGATTACCTTGGTTTATTCAATCTCTAAAATACCATAAGTGATAACATTCATTGCATTAGAATTATTCTCAAACAACTTCTTATCTAAAACACTAGATGGAAGAATTGTAGGTGCAAAATAACCATCCACAATAGATTACCAAATGTCAAACCGTAGGGACATGTTATAGGTCCTCATCCTCACATTCCAAAAATCATAATTAGATTCATTCAACATTATTGCCTTCTTATTAGAGAAACCTTCTTGAAGATTACACATATTGTACCTTGGATCACCTTCAAATTGTCAAGCCTTTACCAAAGGACATGCTTTGATACCAATTATTAGAGGTATAGTCACTAAGAGGGGGGATGAATCAATGATCATCGATAATATAAATTCAATTTCAAACCTTTCAAAACTATTAATCATTTACCACAAGCAATTGTGAAGCATACACATTATTCATAGCAATGAACAAGAGAGATAATGCAAGATCAAGCACATAACACATGGCATATGTGGGAAACCCTTTTAGGGGAAAAACCCAATAAAAACTATAATTGGAATATTATCCTATAATAAAAATAACTAATTTATACTATAATTAACTAATCAAAGAACTACCATCCTTTATTTTACTAAGACTGCAATCCCACAAGGAGCTACTACACCTGTCTAGTTGAGCTACCACAACAACTATACCTTTAACAAGTTTCACCTTGAAAGGAGGTTACAACCCCCTAGATGTTGAGAAATCACAACAAAACCTATGAACACAACATCTCTTAAACACTAATTACCTACCAATCTGATGGAGATATAAAGTATATCATCTCTCTTTAACTCTGCATACACAAAGCATCCAAAACATCCTTTTGGATCACCCTAGACCTCTTCACTCATCCTAAACCTAAAAGATAACTATTTTGACATCATAAACATAACCCATAGGTCATACACATAATCCTCAATATTCTCTACTCATCAACTCATCTACTAGGCACTCTCCCTCTCCTTCACTATTCAATTCTCATATACACACACCTCATGCAAGTCTAAAAACCATCACATTAGGTTTCAATATTTATAGAGAATTCATGATCATCACTATATTTGTTGGCCAATAGGCATACCTTAAACCTTAATGCATCTATCACATTGAGACACAACTCAATACCATCCACATAAGTCAACCATATCACCCATGGGTCACCCTTAGGAAACTACACGTTTCAATTAGGCCCTTGTAGCCCTTATAGGTCTCATAGAGACCTATTCACCTGATTATCACTTCATCAAGAAAAAAAAGAACCTAGAACAACTTTCAAATGCATAGGTCTATTCTTTGACATCTTCAAATGACTATATTCATCTGTATTCACCTCTGCATAAGCTCAATCAACTCAAATAATGACCTTGTACATAGGAACAACATGAACAAATACATAGTCAACTTCTTAAGCATTATTCAAACTGAAAATAGATTGATCACACCTTCAAAATCCATATAGATGATCCTCATGGAGTCTAAAACACTCTCCAATATCTTAGACATTATGAAACATTGAAACAACATCAACACAAGCTTAATTATCCTTCTTGGGTCACTTATAATCCATGATCAAACACACAGTCAACTTTGGAGCATAATATTTTTATTGTACATACATTCAAACCTCCTAATCACATTTTTGGATGAATCATGGAGTCCTCTTCAAACTTTCTTTTTATTTGATCTTCAAATTCATCCTAAATCAAAAGTTATAGCCAAAATACAAAGCACTAGTTTTCCCTTTGCAAAATTTGAATGGCAACGGTCAAAGTTAAACCTCAAACACCATGCTATCATCTTGTGTCCTCACTACTTAGATCAATCATGTACCATCAATCTTATTATAAGGATATCAGTCTTTATCTATGTTAAAAATTAGACACCTTGAAATCATCTTGCTCAATATGCACGATTGATTTGTATATGTATGAACATCCTCTCACCGTTAGATCTTAGAAGAAGCCTACTCTTTACCTTTTCTCAATGTTAAACTTCAAACACTCTTCATCATCTCACTACTTCTTGAAACCTTAGAACAAACATGTTTTATTGATCCTTTTATAAGGATCTTAATCTTTAACTTCATTAATTAACGAACACTTTGACTCATTTGACTCAACATACAACATACAACATATATCTTCACTATATGATCACATGTGAGCCATTAGATATCCATCTGGTCTTAATATTTAACATCGTGAAAAATAGACTAATTATGGGGACCATTTCTATCTACCTAAAAGGCCAAATTTGTATAGTCATATCTTTTATCTCACTCACTCACATGTTCTCAAATTAGAATCATATAAACTAGGAAAAATATTGAACAGACCCATATGACTATTTCTTCCTAAAACATCCATGTGGGTGAGACATTTCATCACCAAACTACTTACATGGTTTTTTCTTAGATGAATAATTTATTTTATATTATATTCATTTCACATCGTTGATCTTCGAGGCGATGAAATGAGGACCATTAGATCTACCTTTGAAAATTGACTAAGTGTTGGAACTTAGTTCTCTTTAACTTCATTAATTAATGAACACTTTGACTCATTTGACTCAACATACACCATAGATCTTCACTGTACGATCACCTACGAGCCATTAGATATCCATCTGGTCTTAATATTTAACATCATGAAAAATAGACTAATTATGGGGACCCTTTCTATCTACCTAAAAGGCCAAATTTTTACAGTCATATATTTTATCTCACTCACTCACATGTTCTCAAATTTGAACCATATAAACTAGGGAAAATATTGAAAAAACCCATATGAATATTTCTTCATGAAACATCCATGTGGGTGAGATATGCCATCACCAAACTACTTACATTGTTTTTTATTATACTTAGACAAATAATTTATTTTATATTATATTCATTTCACATCGTTGATCTTCGAGGCGATGAAATGAGGACTATTAGATCTACCTTTGCAACTTGACTAAGTGTTGGAACTTAGTGCTCTTTTATCTGAGGGACCAACTTTGCACCTTAGTGACTTTCGTTGTGCTTAGTTTCATAATATAAAACTTGAACCATGTGATCTCCTCACATATTATAATCCATTAATATATCTATCAACTCTTGGAACCCTCACATGTGTGAGATATGAAGACATCAAAATGCCTCAATTTTTTTTGTTACAGAGCCATTTATGCCTAGATGAAAAAAATGAACCAAGTGAATTTCACTCATGACCACAAGATCTCCAATCATCCTTGACCACTGATAAGACCATTTACACATGATAAAATCGTTATACTTATCCATAATCATTTCAAAACATGCCAAAACTGAAGATCAACCAAGTATATTAAGACAATCACATTGTACACTTTGTCATTATCACTTAGACTATCAAGGCACATCATCCACTCACCTAGACACATCCATGATATCACCATGACATAATTGATAACTCTCTATCAATATCCCCCTTTGTTATTTATTTCAACAACTATCATATAGAAATAGACAACTCATCTTCCTTTTCTCTCTTTAAGCACTCCACAATATGAACTTTCTCCCCCTTTGAAATAATGAAAAAGTGGGAACCAACTGATCTAAGGAATTTAAAATACTACCAATATGATAATATCATATTAAAAGATATTACAAAATCCCCCTTACCTTGAGCCTACCTCTTCTTGCCTTGACAACATCCTTCTTGCTACATGCCAACATTCTTCTTTAACCAAGCACTGCAACCAATGAATAAAGAACCCAAAAAATAATAAAATATGATACAACTCACCAAAAAACATCTAAAATGGTTTCCAAACAATATATTTGATCCATTTCACCTCTTGAGCATCTTTAGATCTCCACACACATGAAGAATCACCACATAGGCTTACTAGCCTTCTCTCTTAAGCCATCTCAAGGATCATCAAAAAAACTTCATGCCACTCACCAAATAGGAAACATGTTCTAAACTAACTTGATAACTCACCTTGAACAGACATACCTTGATATTATGGATATACTAAGTAAAAACCAAACTTATTCATACTAAGCCTGTCTAGTCTCCTTATAGCCCTACCTAGAACTTACAGAGCCCACAATTTTCTATAGACACAACTTCAAGATTTGAAACTTCATATTTGAATCATTATAATATTCCCCCTTAAGTAAAAAAACTTTCATTACCTATCTCATCCTTTGCAACATACTTCCTTGACAAACCTACTAGATAATTAGGCCTCCAATTTGACAAAAACCTGAATAACTTGAAAAACACAAACCTTAATATCTTTGTGAATATTTATTTGACAACCCATTTGGCCTATTTAACCTATTAATAATCCTCAAATCTAAACTTATAATTCAAACCACTTTTCTAGTAGAGCCCAAAACCCTAGAATCTTAAAACAAACAAGGTGAACAAACCTCCTTCTGGTCAACGCCCTCCTCTAAAACATCTTTCACACCTAGAGATAACCATCACACACTTCTAGACCAAAATTTGAGCCTACATACCTTTTAAAACTTTGACATCTTATAACCCATTTTAAGCCTGCTTGCCTTTAAGCCAAAACTTAGAAAACTGAGAGCACTCAAAAATGTTCAATTAGCACAAACATGATCATCAAGACACAAAACTACCTGGAACACATCACAAAAAAAGTGTATAGACCTTTCTAAGAATCAAAATATTCTTGAAATTTCATCAATCTCATTAGGCTACTTGGAAACACCCATTCTAACCCTACAAACATTGCATACATAACAACACTTGCTTCTAGAGTAAAAGGAGTCTCTTAAGAAGCATAGATAGAGACACCCAACTTCACAATGTCCTAGAACATTATGAAACTAGGATTTTTCCACAACTCCTCATATTCCTTCTCCTCCTTGGTCATTTGATACTTTTAGTTCTTCTTCTTCTTCTTCTCAGGATTAAGAAAACCAACATGCTTAGCCACTACAACATTCTCCTTCTCTTATAAGATTGAATTGATAATACATGGAGACAACAAAGATTTATGACATACCTTTTCATCTGAATAATATTCTTTGTGATTTGGAACCTCATCACTAGGCACAAAAAACTAATGTTCTTTGCATGAAACTTGATCAACACTAGTAAGATGTTCACTTAGATCCAAACTTACCTCAGAACTATCCTCAACCAATACCTTGGTCCTCTCCTTGAGCTCGGTCTCTTTATCCACAACATGAGAAGACAATGAGAACCTTTGACACTTTTTAAATTTTGTAGCATTCTCCACCATAGAAAATAGATTACTTGGACTAACACACCCATCATGACTCATACTTACCACTTTTAGTTTCCATGAGTTAACTTCCCTTCTTCTTTACACTCTATGAGCTTGATTAAACTCATTTTAACTTGATGACCTTTGCTTTCAAAATATAGAAATGTGACTAATCTTCTCACAGTTGTAGTAAACCATTATTTTTAAATTGAACTCAAATTCCCATACCTGATATGGACAAAATACTGTAATGTGTCCTATGTCATAACAATTGAAACAAACTCTTTTTTTTTAAGAACACTCACCTTGCCTTACCTTATTTGGACACTGCTTAGCAAAGTGTCCCTTATCAATATAGTTGAAGCACTTAACTTTGTTCACACCTTTTGACTGATGACCCCCATCATAATTCCATGCAAACTCATTTTTAATAGGTCTCTTACATTCTCTAGTTTTATTCCTAAATTGATTACATGTGTAAGAGTAACCATTGAAACTTGCATACCTCATGGCATTTAGTTGTCTAATATGATTTGTCTTCAATTTACCAACACCTTCATTCAGTATGAGTGTCCTTGTTCAAATTAGTCTTCATCTTGTCTTGAGTTACATTTTTTTGTTCTTATTCATATCCAAGACCAATTCTATCACTATCATGCTTTTGACCACTTAGAATATTGTCTAGATCACTTGAGATATTTTCAAATCTCACAAATGACTTCACCTTACTAAATGTCTTCACTAACTCAGATTTTAATGACTCATTTTCAATTGCATACCTTAAACATTCATATTATTTAGATTTCAGGCTTGTAGATAGGATTTATAATTGGCAACTAAGATGTTTGACCATATCTTCATGCTCCTTGGTGTCTTAATTCTTTCTTGCTTCATACACACTAAATTTCTTGTCATATTCTTTAATTTGTGACTTCATATTCTTATTAATCTTCTTATCAATATTTAGTTCTTTAAGGGCATTCATCAATTTAATCTCATAATCCACCTCATCTCTATCAACATATTAATCACTCCAATTAGACTCCTTTTGATATGTTCAATTTCCTTCCTCGTCCATGAAAAGGGATTCATCTTCAATAAGACAATTACTTTCATAATCATACTCTAAGTCACTGTCTTCATTCTCATCTAATGAGCTAAAATCTTTATTGGTGTAGAGACTCTTCTTGTTATTGAAGTACTTTTTCTTGTTGTTATACTTTATGAATCTTTTTTTCTTATTCCATAGATAATATTCATCCATCTTACTCATAAAAAATCTCTCCTTCTTGATCTCATTCAAGACATATATGTTGCTCTTAGTCATCTTAGCATTGGAAATTAGCCTTCCTAATTTGGCTCACCCTATATCACACCCTCTACCATGAAAGGTTAGTGTGTGTCCTTGGTTTCACATTTTACTTACACTAAGTAGGTTATGTTTCAAACCTTCCACATACAAAACTTTCTCTATCTTAGTCTTCCCATTGTCCAAACTCAAGATACCCTTGCCAACTATATTGGTAGTTGTGTTATTTCCAAATATCACTATTTTTATAGCATTCTTATTCAATGAGATGAACTTGATCCTGTCCCCTATCATGTGTCTTAAGAAGCCACCATCTATATACCATTTCATGCCTCCATCTTGAATGTGAAAGGCAGTCTGAGCTACCATAGATTCTTCTCCTTTAGTCTTATGCTCCTCCTTTACCTTGTTCATAGGTTTTAACTTCTTGATTCACTTCTTAGTGGTATAAAAATATAACCTTTTATCTTGATTGATCTTCCTCATATGTCTTATCTTTCAATCCCTTGTAATATGTCCTCTTTGATCATAATTATTTCATATAGTTCTTCCTCTACTATTGAAATAGACATTCTTCCTATTCCTCCATGATGAATTGATTTTAGCATGATTTCTACAACCCATATCTCTATCTCCATATTTATTTTATGAGAAATAATAATAATTGAAAGGATTCACATACCTTGTCTATCTAATGTTGAATGATGTACCTCTACCTTTGTTGTCTCTTGAAGGAGTCACATTCTTCTTGACTTGTTGATGACCAATTTTAGTTTTAGATTTAAGAGTTTATCAATAGGTCTTTACTCTATCAATACCATCACTTCTTGATAGTCTATTGTCCTTTGAGTTTTGACTCTCCTTGTTTTCCTTTTAGTCTTCTTTGAATCCATGACCTGTCTTGTCATCTGGAGACCTCTAACTATTCAAAATATCACCAAGGAGTTTAGTGTTCTTTTCAAAAAAATTATGTGTCTTTAATTTGATTGTTTCTTGATCCAATTATTTCTTCAAGGACTCCATTTATATTCCAAACTTGATTCATTCTTCCTCCTTAGTCTTAAGACTTGCATTGACAATCTAAATTTGAGTTTCTAAATGTTTGATGATCTCCTCATACACATTAGTGTTGTTATTTAGTCTATCTTCAAAGAGATTGATTTATTCCTCATAAATCTTAACCAATGATCTTAGTTTTTTATTCTTCCTTCTTTTAAACTTCAAATCCTATATAACACTCACCAATTCTGCCTCATGGTTCACTTCAACCTCTTATTCACATGATTCTTCATCATCCATAATACTTTTCCCTTTTGAATAACCCTCATTATCTATTTTTATATCCATTAATAAGGTTTCATCATCGTTATCATGATCATTAATGTTATTATCATTATCATATGTACTTGTGTTACTTACATTAAAGGAATTACTATCTTATTTGATATATAAATTTATCTTGTTCTTGAATGACCCTTTCTTCACTTCATAATTTTTGAAACTCTTTTTATTCTTTTCAGGCTTATATAACTTATTATCATCACCATGATGTTCATCATGCTCTCCATCATTCTTATTCTTATCTTTGTTAGGACATTTAGATGAAAAATTACCAATCTTAGCATAGTTAAAGCATTTTAATGGCAACTTGATCTTATACTTTATTAATCCTTTCCTTGGCTTTATGAAAAACATGAATTATATCTTTTCATCATCAATGTCTGTAAAAAATTCATCCTTAACTTTTTTACCTTTTGAAAATTTCTCAACTTTGAATGTAACTTCCTTCTTGGAAGGTCTTCCATCACTTATTCTCATTTCATAGGCAATAAAGATGCCATGAAGCTCATCCATCTATAGTCTGTTAAGATCTTTGATCTCCTCCATAATAGACACTTTTAAATCAAACTTAGATGTTAAGGGTCTTAGTACATTTTGTACTACTATTGATTCTTCCAACTTCTCTTATAGACCTCTGATGACATTTACCACTTCATCTAATCTTAACAAATAAGATGCAATGTTTTCATCCTCCTTCATTCTCAAAATTTCAAATTGACTTTGGTGATCTATAACTTTTCCAACTTCACTTTGGTGTCTCCTTCATATATGGTTTGAAAATTTTACCAAATCCCTTTACCTATATCACAATGCATTACCTTTATAAATCATACCTCTGAAAGACCACACAAGATAAAATTCATTGCCTTAGATTTGTTCTCACTTACCTTCTTGCCTATAATGTCAGTTGGTGGTGTGGAAGGTGGAGTGAATCCATCAACAATATATTACCATATGTCATATCCCAAGGACATTAGATAGGTCTTCATTCTAATGCTCCAAAATTCATAGTTTGTCCCACTAAAGAGAGGAGCATTATTGGTTGAGAAACATCATTGTACCTAATGACTAGACATGTTTGTGATTATAAGATCTCCTTTAAACTATTAGGCTTTCTTTAAAGGATCAAGATTTGATACCAATTTTTGGAAGCACAATCACTAAGGGGGATGAATCAATGTTTATAAATTTTCATTCAATTATCTTTAACATTCCTTGAACCAAGAGAATAATACAGTGATATAGTAATGCATAAAGAACCATTCACATGAGCATAACACAAGAAAACACATATATGAGTGGGAAAACCTCAAGGGAAAAAAACACACTATGATCTCTAAAAATTGACTACAATCATACAAAATAAAAGACCAAATTCTATTGAGCACCAATTGAACTTGGAGCACCAACCCCAATGAAGTCAAGTACCCACTTGTACAGAATCATAAACTCCCTAAGAGACTCAACAATAAATTATTAATCTCATGAATTTTGATCACCACACCTCTTATCTTCTCTTATGGTCTCATTTCAATACTTCCTTCTACTCTACCAAGCACTTTTATATTTTTTTAAATAGGCCTAAACTACCTTGTATATATACTAATCACATGGTCACACACTACTCAGTTAATGACATACCTTAAAAATATTAGTTTATATATAAAATAAGTAGTAAAACATATTATTAGCATGATTCAAATCTAATTTGAACTCCTTTTGGTCTATAAAAACTCAATTAGGCCTCATTTCTCTTTTTGGTCTCACAGAGACCTAATAACATTAGGTATATCCTCTTAATGCCAAATATTGATATTATTGAACCCAAATGGATTTCTCCAACAACTAAAAATAAATAAAAAATTTAAATAGTGAACTATTATTACTTCCTCCATTCTTGATTAGACCTGTATCCTTTGATCATACCATGAAAGCTCTTTTAGGACAAACTGCCTTATTAGGCCTATGTACCTCAAAAGTCTATCTTGTAAAAATGAAGCTTAAACACCCTTAATATACTAAAATTTGAAAAATAAAAAAATTATATAGGTTATCAATGACCTTAGGGTCATCAAAAAATTATTTTAACACTTTCACTTAGGGGATAAAGTCTCAAGAACATCTCCGTAACTCACTCAAAACTGCCAATTTATCTCAAAAACTAGTCATGGTGAATTAGACCCCCAACACTTGTGTAGACATTTTTCATGAATATTAATGTATGTAAATGATCATATGAGATATTAAAAACATCCTTAGATACAAAATTCATATTATATAATGGTAAATATTGGTCTTATGGAGCAATTTACTGACCTTATATCACACAGTCTTATCTGAACCAAATAGGCATTTTGTGAGCAACTTTTTCACCATATACACTAACCTCCAAAAATTATAAAAATAATGAACATGAATTAAAATTAATAAATAAATCTATGCACTTTTTCCATCAATATATCATGGATAGACCTTCAAACCTATCTTTTCATCTCTACCTAGATTTTTCACTATTCACACCATTAGGTATGTCTATAACTGGCTAAATTAAATGACCAAATTAGAAAAATTTAAGGATAGAACCTATATAAAAAAAAACATATAAATTTAAAATGAGTCTATAACTTCTTCTATCATCCATTTTCTTTTCTTTATCAATACAAAATTTGAGAGCTATAACAACTTCTTGATAAATAAACATGTATCTGTGCATTTTATCTCTCATCTGACTAACCACCACCACCTAGGGGTACCTGAGAGAGTTTAATACATGATACAATATATTTTATAGGCATTTAAATCCATTATAATCTTATTTGAAAAATATCTTTCACATCGGGTCCTTATTAGGGTTTTAGGGAGGTTTAACACAAGTTTTGGTGTTAACGATTATTCATAAAGGACTACCCATTGAATCTAAAACCAATACCTAAATATATTATATAATACCCTTACCCATATCTCCTTAACAACTCAAAATCCCATGTAGAGGTTACACATGAAAATGAATGTTTGAAAGTGCTTATCAGGTTCGAGAGGTCTCATTTTGTGAGCTTGAGAAGGCCTAAAATTATGATTCATGCACTTTTAATTAAATTATTGACCTCAAAATTTATGATCATGCCTAAAATAACTTATCTCATGTCTTTTCATGTTCACATATGCATACTTTCCTTGAAATATAATATTCATATCTCATTAGGCCAGGTAGGGTCTAAGAGAGGTCTAAGTGCAGACATAGACTGAAGGTCCTACTCCTATAGGCTCACCTTAAAAATCTCATGAATTGTTATACACATTACTTACATGCTCAAATATTTCCATACATCCTTTACATGCCTGTGTTCACTCATTTTCATGCATATACCTCTTCATGTCATGACTAGTGATGCAAGGGCATCTTCAAGGGTCTCAATTTTGAGTTTTTCTAATTGTTATAAGTCATATAGGATGTGTTTTTCCTAGTTAGGAGTCTTATATGTCATTATAATTTGAATGGTATTTCATAAGGAATTTTCCCACCAAAATTTTCATTTGAATTTTTAAACTCTTATATCAAGTTTTGGATACTATCATCTTATCTAGGGAAGTTTCAATGTTGTAATTTGTTTAGTTAGGATTAGGAAGTGGTCAAGGGTTTTTCATACATACATTGACCACATAATTATTCATTATAATGATCATGTTAGATGTTAGATTAGTTAACATCCTCCCAACATACATGAGCAAGTTAGGAGTTAGTTAAATCAGTGTTGAGACATAAAAGAATTTGTTAATGTATTTATGAGTAGTGAGATATTGGAGGAATTCATTCAATATTTAAATGGAGGTTAAACCCCAATTAATAATAAATTATTCTTGATTTGATATCTAATTTTAGAGCCTATTCTATCTTGTCATTCTGTGATTTTGAAAATTGAGTCATAATGTGGATTGAAGGACTATGTATATGGTTGAGAAAAGAGAGATGGTGTGGCATGAAGATTTGTTTGAAAATATGTTAGGTAATTCCAATGGATTGAAAATGTATTCATGTTGATTCCAAAATAAAGTTCTTGTTTGATAACCTACTGCCTATATTCTTATGTTAAGAAGGATGATTGTGTTTGATTTAAATGTGGAAATACCATGTGAACCATTGATTGAATACATATGAGATTTTATAATGTACTCATTCCATTATATTAAATTCCCTTTTTCCATTTTTTTAAGTAATTTCAATACTACAACCTATAAAGATCAATGTAAACCTGGTAATGATGAAAACTAAACACAAAGTAAAGACAAAAATTCAAGTTGTTTTGTAAATAGAGGAATCCAAAGGGGAATACCATGGTTGTATAAGGTGTGTGGTGGTTAGGAAAATGTTTATAAATGGTTACAATATCATGGAATGTGATAGATATCCATAGGAAGAAAACTAACCCCTTCTCAGGTTAACATAGACTATGTGCATGCAGTCAAACTAAATAATTGAGGGTGAAGATGGAACAGAGGCAAGGGAAATGAATTCCATTATTAGAGGATTTTTATGATACTATAATAGATCCTAGTCATTCATTACATTGGTTTGAAGTTGGATATAAAGACTAAAATACTTAATTGACCCATCTTGGGTTATCTGACTGTGTCAAACCCTATTTTAGGGTTTTTAAGCAAAAGGTGGTTTATCTGACATTTTTTTCATATAAATTCTTTAAAATTAATAATTTTATAGTGATAAATGTATTATAAGTTTTTAAGGATATTTTTAGCTAGTTTATTATGGTATAATATGATTTATGGTGACTATGTATGTATTAGGGTAGAGTAGGCATAATTAGGCCTAGGCAAAGTCTAAAGAGGGCTTGGAAAAGTGTCTTAAGAGTGGATTTAGGGTATTAAACTTCATGGAAGGACATATAGGAATATATGGTATCTAAAACTAGTGGTATTTTGTCAAAATGAGATCGTACTAGTATGTACTATGCAATTAAGCTAAAAAAGGCTATTAGAGAGCCTATAATAGTGCATGAAATAGTGAATATAAGGAAATTGAGCTTGGATTTTATATGGGGACAAAAAAAGGATTAAAATGAGTGTGGGTATGAATTAATAACCCTACATAACTAGTGAAACCTTGATAACTAATTGTCTAATAAGCTTTAATGTATGTATTAACATGTATTGAAGAATGAGGTAAATATAATTGAGGTAAGTGATCTTATGTTAATGAGACTTTTTGAATGAAAGAAATAGATTAGTAAAGAGTATTTAAGTTTGATAAGTGAGTTTTAATTAGGATTTAATTGTTTTAAATAAGGGGAAGATGTGTAGAAACTCAAATAGAGGATTGTTAGCCTACAAGACAAGATTGCTAATAGACATAGTGTCAGGATCTAACAAGAACAATTGATTACTTTTGTGCAAGCAACTAAACACGAAATTAAACCAGAAGTAAATATGTAACTAAGAATCAAAATCAGAAAAGAACCAAGAGATACAAGAAATAATGAAAACTTGTATTAAACTCTTCTAGAAGGAAATACAATTGAAGAAATCTCTCTTTCTTCCACACCTCTCAGATGTATAGATCTCTTTCCCTCAAGAGTTCTCTCTCACAATTACAAACACAATTCAGCTACTTGAATTGTCTGTTACTCATAATTTATACAAGCTATGAAGATCTATCCCTATTATATAAGATTAGAGATCATGAGCTATGCATTCTCAACCATTAGATACACCTCCTAATCAAGGGTTCAAAATAGTCCTGCCAAAAATAGAAACACAGACTTACAACTAACAGCTAAACTAATCATGCAAACAATCTATTTCTCCCATAAAAATAGAATTTTGGAATGCACAGGTGACCAACATCAGTCCCTGTCAGTATGCACATGACCAACGTCGACCGATCCATAACCGACATCAGCAGCCTCCAGTCGATCCCTAACCGACATTGGTGACTGTGTAATATAGCAACCTTTGCATTCACTCATTGGTGAAGCTTTTAGCTCCACACCTCAACAATCTCCCACTTGGAGATAAACAGCTGCACCTGTACCTATACAACAACATCTTCTAGCTTCTCCATCATCTTCAAGCTCAATTTTGAAGACCAACAAAAGTTGAATGAAGATTCAACTTCTCCTTTGTTACCGGCTTTATTAACATATCAACAGGGTTCTTATTTGTATGGATCTTTTTCAACTTCAACTCACCATCCTCCAATACCTATCTAATGAAGTGGTACCTAAGCTATATATGTTTGGTTCTTGAATGAAAGGGTGAATTCTTTACCAAATAAATTGCACTTTGACTATCACTATATAATCTACAACTCTCTTGCTCCTTTCCCAACTCTTCCATGAACCGTGTCATCCATTTCATCTCTTTGCTAGCCTCTATGATTGCAATGTATTCTTCCTCTGAAGTAGAAAAGGCAACAACCTTCTACAACTTTGAAATCTAGCTAACTGTTGTTCCACCAACAATGAAAACATATCTTGCGCTTTTTCTGCCATCTAAGTCACCTGCCATATCCACATCTACATATCCATGTAGAGAAGTATTTGACCCTCCATAGCATAAATGCCTACTATTGGTCCCTCTCAGATATTTGAGAATCCACTAAACTGCTTTCCAGTGTTCCTTCCCTAGATTGGCCATAAACTTACTGATAACTCCCACTACTTGGGCAATATCAGGTCTGGTACATACCATTGCATACATTAAGCTCCCAACTGCAAAAGCATATGGAACTCTACTCATGTACTCTACCTCATCATGTGAATTAGGACACTGTTCTTTGCTCAGCTTGAAGTGTCTAGCCATAGGTGTACTTACCAGTTTTGTATCCTGCATATTAAACCTCTCCAACACCTTGCTAACATAATCCTCTTGAGACAAAATCAACCTATGATTTCTCTTGTCTCTCTTAATACTCATACAAAGGATTTTCTTTACTGCTCCCAAATCCTTCATGGCAAATGTGTGAGCTAATTTTTCTTTAAGCTCAAAAATATCTTGCATGTGTGAACCTGCAACAAGCATATCATCTACATACAGTAACAAGATAATATATCTACCATTATCTAATCTCTTAAAATACACACAATGGTTAGATTGACATCTACTATAGCCATGCTCAGTCATAAACCTGTCAAACTTCAAATATCATTGTCTAGGAGCTTGCCTAAGACCATATAAGCTTTTCTTCAACCTGCACACAAGCTTTTCCTTACCTTTGAACTCAAAACCCTCTGGCTGATCCATATATATTTCTTCATCCAAATTGCCATGAAGAAACACTGTCTTAACATCAAGCTGCTCAAGATGCAAATCCTCAATAGCAACTAAAGACAATATAGTATGAATAGAAGTCATTTTTACTACAAGAGAAAAAATTTCACCAAAATCAATACCTAGTTTTTGTGCAAATCCCTTTACTACCAACCTGGCCTTATGTCTCATTTGTCCATTCTCACCTTCCTTTAACTTATAAACCCATTTGTTTTTTAGCGCTCTCTTACCCACTAGCAACTCAACCAAATCCCACATTTGGTTCTCTTTCAAGGAATCAATCTCCTCATTCATGCCAAGCTCCCACTATTTTTGGGTTTCTACCTACATTGCTTCATCAAAACTCTTTGGTTCTCCACTATTAGTGAGCAACAAGTAGAATAATGAAGGGGAATATCAAATTGGAGGTTTACTTACCCTTGCTAACCTCCTGATGGGCATCTAAGACTCATTTTCTACTTGCTATCCACCCAAATTCTCTGTCAGTGACTGATCTCGATCACCTCTAGGCCTGTACCTGACCGACGTTAGTTGTGCCCAATCGATGTCAGTTCCTATTTGACCGACGTCGATCACTGTCTGACTGAAATCGATTCTTGTTTAACTGACGTCAGTTCCTTCCTGACTGATGTCGATGTCTGTGTTTTCCTGTGTGTGAAAATTCTTTCTCGCGAGCTCATTTTGGATCATCACCTCATCCAAATCTCCATTGCCCTACTCAAAATTATTCAGCTTCTTGAGTTGATCACTGTATATCACTTTTTCATTGAAAACAACATCACGGCTTCTAATTATTTTATTAGTTCCTAGATTCCACAACTGGAATCTGAAATCTCCAGAGCCATAACCAATAAAAGTGCACCTCATAGACTTAGCATCTAGCTTATTTCTATTTTCTTTATCAACATGCATAAAAGCTTCAAAACCAAAAACTCTGAGAAATGAAAGATCTACCTTTTTACCTATCCAAGCCTCTTTTGGAATTCCACCATCTAGAGTAGTAGAGGGTCTTTTGTTAATCAGGTAAACTGTAGTGTCTACAGCTTCTGCCCAAAATTGTAAGGGCAAACTAGCATGCAACCTCATACTCCATGCACGCTCTAATATTGTTCTATTCATCCTTTCAGCAACTCTATTTTACTGAGGTGTCCTTGGAACCATCCTTTCCCTGTGTATTCCATATATAGAACAATAACTTTTGAACTTATTGCTACGGTACTCACCACTATTGTCAGATCTAAGGCACTTCAATCTCAAACCTGTTTCATTTTCAACCAAAGCTTTCCAATTCCTAAATGTGTCAAAAACATCAAATTTCTTTCTTGTGCAATAAATCCATACCTTTCTTGTAGCATCATCAATGAAAGTAACATAATACTGTGATCCTCCAATAGAAGCTACCTGAGTTGGTCCCCACACATCTATGTGAACAAGCTCCAACTTGTGCTTCCTCTTTGTTGACCCAATTTTAACAAACCTTACTCTCTTCTATTTTCCAAAAACACAATGCTCATAGAAATCTAGATCTATGCTTTTCAAATCTGAAAGCTTACCTTTTGACTTAAGAATTTTCATTCCCTTCTCACTCATGTGGTTGAGCCTACAGTGCCACAACTTTGCATCTACATCTGAAGTAGATAATACAGAAGGAGAATAATCAGTAATACAATTACATAAATAGAGATTACCTACTCTCTTACCTCTGGCTATTACAAGTGCACCCTTGGTAACCTTCCAAGATTCAATTGTGAGAGTTACTGTGCAACCCTCATCACCCAACTTTCCTATAGAAATCAGATTCTGCTTCAGGGCTCGGACATGCATGACATCCTTCAACACCCATGTGTTTCCATTCTACAATTTCAGCTGCACTTTTCCTTTGCCAACAATTTTAAAAGGCTCATCATCCCCTAAATAAACTTTTCCAAAATCTCCCTGGACATAATCATTGAAAAATTATCTATTTGGGGTAGCATGGAAAGAGGCCCCAGAATCTAAAACCCAAGATTCTATTTTATTATGCAAAGAAAGTGAAAGAGCATCTTGTGAAACAATACCTACAACTTTTGCTTCTTCATTACCTTCATACTGATTCTCTTCACTAACTTTCAACCAACAGTCTTTCTTTGCATGCCCTTTCTTTCCACAATTCCAGTAGGTTATCTTTCTTTTTCCATTTTTGGATTTGGATCAATTGTTCATCTTTGACTTAGACCTTGATCTCCCTTGCTTGTGCCTCTCTTTTTGCCTTCCCCTACTTTCAATACTTAAAGCATTACCTGATGTCTCCTCTGTGCTTTTCCTACAAATTTCTTCATTCAAGATTACACTAACAACATCATCTACTTTCAAGATATTTATAGTAGATGCAGTATTATTAACTGCCATTACCAAACTATGCCAACTTTTTGGTAAAGAGCATAAAATTAAGAGATCCATAATTTCATCATCAAACACTATTTTGAATAAATTTAACTAATTTGATATTGCATGGAAATCATTTAGATGAGTAGATACAGTTTCTACATATGCAAATTAAATAATTGCTTCATAAGATATACCTTATTTGAAGCTGAGGGATTTTCATATAAATTTGCTAAAGTATCCATTAACTCTACCATTGAATTTGCTTGTGATAAGTTGGATATCACAGAAGATGCCAAGCTCAACCTTATGGATCCCAGAGCCTTTCTATCAAGAACATTCCATTCTTCATCTTGCATATCTGTGGGTTTACATGAAACCCCACCCAACAGTAAGTATAGATATTTCTGATACAGATAATCTTCTATCTGCATCCTCCATAATTGATAGTTCTTGCCATTAAACTTCTCCATTCTTAGTTTACTTCCTTCTCCCATGGCTTTACTCCCACTCAAATAGAAACCCTTGTGAGTGACCTGTAATCAAAACACACTAAACAAATCTGAACCACCTGTTAGTGAACCTGGCTCTAATACCACTTGTCAATGGTATCAAGCTCTGAACTAGCAACCTTGGCTCTGATACCACTTGTTAGGATCTAACAAGAACAATTGATTACTTTTGTGCAAGCAACTAAACACGGAATTAAACCAGAAATAAATATGTAACTAAGAATCAAAATCAACAAAGAACCAAGAGATACAAGAAACAATGAAAACTTGTATTAAACTCTTCTAAAAGGAAATACAATTGAAGAAATCTCTCTTTCTTCCACACCTCTCAGATTTACAGATCTCTTTCCCTCAAGAGTTCTCTCTCACAATTACAAACACAATTCAGCTACTTGAATTGTCTATTACTCATAATTTATACAAGCTATGAAGATCTATCCCTATTATATAAGATTAGGGATCATGAGCTATGCATTCTCAACCATTAGATACACCTCTTAATCAAGGGTTCAAAACATTCTTGCCAAAAATAGAAATGTGGACTTACAACTAACAACTAAACTAATCATGCAAACAATCTATTTCTCCCATGAAAATAGAATTCTAGAACACACAAGTGACTGACGTTGGTCCCTATCATTCTGCACATGACTAATGTCAGCTGATCCATAACTGACATCAGTAGCCTCCAGTCGATCCCTGACCGATGTTGGTGACTATGTAATACAACAACCTTTGCATTCACTCATTGGTGAAGCTTTTAGCTCCACACCTCAACAATCTCCCACTTGGAGATAAACAGTTGCACCTGTACCTATATAGCAACATCTTCTAGCTTCTCCATCACTTCAAGCTCAATTTTGAAGACCAAAAAAAATTGAATGAAGATTTAACTTCTCCTTTGTTATCAGATTTGTTAACATATCAGCAGGGTTCTTATCTGTATGGATCTTTTCCAGCTTCAACTCACCATCCTCCAATACCTGTCTAATGAAGTGGTACCTAAGCTATATATGTTTGGTTCTTGAATGAAAGGCTAAATTCTTTGCCAAATGAATTGCACTTTGAGTATCACTATATAATCTACAACTCTCTTGCTCCTTTTCCAACTCTTCCATGAACTGTGTCATCCATATCATCTCTTTGCTAGCCTCTGTGACTGCAATGTATTTTGCCTCTGTAGTAGACAAGGCAACAACCTTTTGCAACTTTGAAATCTAGCTAACTGCCATTCCACCAACAGTGAAACATATCCTGTGGTGCTTCTTCTACCATCTAAGTCACCTGCCATAGCCACATCTACATATCCATGTAGAGAAGTATTTGTCAGGGGATCTCTAGCTCTACCAATTAGAGCACAATTGATTACTTTCTTATATGCAATTAAACACGAAATTATACCAGAATGATAAAGTAGCTAGAAACTTGAGATAGCAAAGAATTTAAGAGACAATACACACTCTTGTATTAAATATTATTAGAAGAAAATACAATAAGGAAGATGCCACTTCTTCCTCCACCTCAAAGGCTTGCCACACCTCAAGACCTTCTTCCATCTCTCTCTTGCTCAACACAACAACTCTAAAGCCTGAGTTGTTATCCCTCCTTGAATGCTTTAGCTGATCTCCTTGACCTTACACCTGTAGATCTCCTTGACCTTGCTTGTTTCAATGCTTTTACTTGCCTTAGAATAATTACAATACATGCCTCATGGGCCTTTAAATAGGATCCCATGCTTACAAAAATAGAAATATAACTACTAAAATTAGACACACAGCTCGCGACTTAAATTAGCCCCTTAGCATGCAAACACTCGGTTCAACTAACTAACTGTTCATGCAATGAACAGTTCTGGACCATACAGGTGACCGACACTGGTCCCTGCTTATCTGGTGTTGTCGACGTCGGCTGACTCTCTGCCATTGCCGGTCTCCTTATCCACTGCACTTGAACGACGTCGGTCATACTGCCGACACTGGTGGCTCTGGTTCTTCAGCATCTTTCCTTGTGTCTACAAACAATTGAAGCTTTTAGCTCCACACCTTAACAATCTCTCACTTGGAGATAAACAGCTGCAACTTATACCTGTACCTGTACACCATCTATTTTGTTCTTTAGGCTCTGTATCCCTCTTCAATGTCACTCTTGAAGACTAACCACCACACAAACCTGTGATGCAATACCTGTATCTTATGCCACAAGAATTTTGTTGCTCCCAAATTCTCCATGACATACTTCTGAACCAACTCTACCCTTAGCTCAGAAAACTCCCTATATATGAAACCCTGCAACAAGTAACACAATACAGTAATAGGATAATGTAGCTAATATTATCCAACCTGGTAAAGATAAAATACAATGGTCAAACCTCCATTGTTTGCAGCCTAAACAAGACCATATACCATAGCCTTCTGTCTCATGTGTCCATCCACTCTCTTCTCTAAAATGGGAATCCATCCCTCTATCCAGTGCTTACTTCTAGCTGACAACACTACGAACAAATACCTGTTTGGTTCTCCAAGGACTCACACTCCTCATCCATGCCAAGCTCCCACTGTTTCTAGATTCTACCTGCATTGCTTCTTCCATCTTCTTAGTTCATGACTATCAGTAAGCAATATAAAGAATGTGAACAACGAATATGAGGTTCACATACCTTTCCTAACCTCCACATGGGTGTTTGAGACTTATTAATTCACCCAACATCTATTCCAGTGACCGATCTAGGCCATCTCCCAGTCTGCTCCCGACCGATGTCAGTTCCCTGCACTGACCCTGACTGCTGACATCATTTCCCTGGCCGATGCCGGTGTCCCTCCTGCTGACATCGGTCCTTATGACCAAAGTCGGACTTCTCCAGTCCAACCTACCGACCCTGCTGGTCTGCACATGACCGATGTCGGTATCTGGATGACTGACGTCGGTGCCAAGCTATCGACATCGATGTCTATGTGTTCCTGTAAGTGATGAAATTTTCATCCATGAGCTCTTCTTGGATCAAACCTCTGTCCATGCTGCCCTGCTTAGATTTATTCAGCCCCTGTGACTGATCTCTATCCTTCATCTCCTCCATAAACACCAAGGCTTCTTTATTCCTGTCAAAAGCATCAAATTTCCTATTTCTGCAATGAACTGTATCTGTGCTTTCCAAATTTGAACACGTACCTTTTGAATCAAGAACTTCCATTCCCTTCCTGTTCTTGTGACCAAGCCTATTAGGCCACATCTTCGAATCTACATCAGAAGTAAAATTAGTAATACAAGTAGACAGATAAAGAGTATCTACTTTCTTAGCTCTTGCTAGAACAAGTGCTCCCTTGGTAACCTTCCAAGAATCCACTGTGAGGGTTATTGTGCATCCCTCATCTCCCAACCTTCCTACAAAAACCAGACTCTACTTCAGAATTGGAACATGCATGACCTCTTTCAACACCCACGTGTTGTCAATCTGCAATCTTAGCTGCACTTTCCCTTTGCCAACTATCTGACAAGGCGTACCATCCCCTAAATAAAGAACTCCAAAGTCTCCCTATTCATACTCATAGAACAAATCTCTGTTTGGGGATGCATGAAAAGATGAACTAGAATCTAAAATCCATGATCCTACCTGACTATCCAAAGAAAGTATGAGAGCATCCTGCATCACAATATTTGCATCCTTTACTTTCATACCTGCATGTTGATTCTCTTTATCTCTCAACCAACACTCCTTTGTATGTCCTTTCTTTCCACAAAACCAGTAGGTAATACCTTTGGATTCGGATCTCCTTCCCAACCTTAATTTCCCTTGCTCAACCTTTTCCCTTTGCCTTTCCCTGCTTTCTGCACTTAGAGCATTCCCTGATGATTCACCTGTGCTTCTCCTGCGTATTTCTTCATTCAAGATCACACTCACAACATCATCAACTTTTAAGATTTTAGAAGCAGATGCAGAATTACTTACTGCCATAACCATACCATCCCAACTTTCAGGCAAAGAACATAAAATCAAGAGAGCCTTTACCTCATCATCAAAAACAATATTGACTGAAGCTAGTTGGTTTACCAAACCATGGAAATCACTGAGATGAGTATGTACCGATCCACCTTCCTGCATTTTCAAAGTAAATAGCTGCTTCATAAGATATACCTTATTAGAAGCCAAGGGCTTTTCGTATAAATTAGCCAATGACTTTATCAACTCTTTCGTTGTCTTGCACTGTGATAAGCTAGAAATCACAGATGATGCAAGGCTCAACCTTATGGAACCGAGAGCCTTCCGATCAAGAACGTTCCATTCTTCATCCTTCATATCTGTGGGCTTGCATGCAACCCCACCCAACGGTAAGTACAAATCCTTCTGATATAGATAGTCCTCAATCTGCATCCTCCAATGTTGATAATTCTTGCTGTTAAACTTCTCCATTCATAGTCTACTTTTTTCTGCCATTGCTGAACTCCCACTCAATCAGAAAACCCTGTGAATGACCTGTAATCAAAAAACAATACCCTGCTTCCTACAAACCGTAGCTCTGATACCACTTGTCAGGGGATCTTTAGCTCTACCAATTAGAGCACAATTGATTACTTTCTTATATGCAATCAAACACGGAATTATACCAGAATGATAAAGTAGCTAGAAACTTGAGACAACAAAGAATTTGAGAGACAATACACACTCTTGTATTAAATATTATTAGAAGAAAATACAATAAGGAAGATGCCACTTCTTCCTCCACCTCAAAGGCTTGCCACACCTCAAGACCTTCTTCCCTCTCTCTCTTGCTCAACACAACAACTCTAAAGCCTGAGTTGCTATCCCTCCTTGAATGCTTCAGCTGATCTCCTTGACCTTACACCTGTAGATCTCCTTGACCTTACTTGCTTCAATGCTTTTACTTGCCTTAGAATAATTACAATACATGCCTCATGGGTCTTTAAATAGGATCCCATGCTTACAAAAATAGAAATCTAACTACTAAAATTAGACACACAGCTCGCAACTTAAATTAGCCCCTTAGCATTCAAACACTCGGTTCAACTAACTAACTGTTCATGCAACGAACAATTCTAGACCGCACAGGTGACCGACACCGGTCCCTACTTGTCTGGCGCTGTCGACATCAGCCGACTCTTTGCCGTCACTGGTCTCCTTCTCCACTGCACTTGACCGACGTTGGTCATACTGCCGATGCCAGTGGCTCTGGTTCTTCAGCATCCTTCCTTGTGTCTGCAAATAGTTGAAGCTTTTAGCTCCACACCTTAACAGTATTTGACCCTCCATAGCATAAATGCCTATTGTTGGTCCCTCTCAGATATATAAGAATCCACTGAATTGCTTTCCAGTGTTCCTTCCCTAGATTGACTATAAAATTATTGACAACTCTCACTACTTGGGCAATATCAGGTCTGGTACATACCATTGCATACATTAAGCTCCCAACTGCAAAAGCATATGGAACTCTACTCATGTACTCTACCTCATCATGTGAATTAGGACACTGTTCTTTGCTCAGCTTGAAGTGTCCAGCCATAGGTGTACTTACCAGTTTTGCATCCTACATATTAAACCTCTCCAACACCTTGTTCACATAATCCTCTTGAGACAAAATCAACTTATGATTTTTCCTGTCTCTCTTAATACTCATGCCAAGGATTTTCTTTGCTGCTCCCAAATCCTTCATGGCAAATGTGTGAGCTAATTTTTCCTTAAGCTCAGAAATATCCTGCATGTGTGAACCTGCAACAAGCATATCATCTACGTATAGCAACAAGATACTATATCTACCATTATCCAATCTCTTTAAATACACATAATGGTCAGATTGACATCTACTATAGCCATGCTCAGTCATAAACCTGTCAAACTTCAAATACCATTGTCTAAGAGCTTACTTAAAACCATATAAGCTTTTCTTCAACTTGCACACAAGCTTCTCCTTACCTTTGACCTCAAAACCCTCCATCTGATCCATATATATTTCTTCATCCAAATCTCCATGAAGAAATGTTGTCTTAACATCAAGCTGTTCAAGATGCAAATCCTCAATAGCAACTAAAGACAATATAGTCCAAATAGAAGTCATTTTTACTACAGGAGAAAAATAATCAGAGAACAAAAGATATAAATAGGTATGAATATGTGGTATAAGTGAGGTGTTTGATCCTATTTTAATATGTCAGTGATAATATTTGTAAATACCTATGCATCATTCGAAATCAAAGCGAGAACGTCCAGTGGAAAATATATGTTTGTGTTTTGAAGCATGTTAGTTACATTTACATGAAGAATATGTTGAGTAGGTATTGAATAGTGTTTGAAGGTGTTGCTCAAAAGGCTAATAATAAAAAAATTTAGAAATAAGTGAGAGGAAAAAATTGAAAGTTGTGGCTAAAGCCTTAAACCAATAGGCTTGGAGAGAGAAAGAGGAGAGCTAGTGAGAGCTCTAAGAAGGAAGCTCAAGGAGAGATTGAAGATAAAAGAGAGAGACTAATTGTAAGTCAAGAGGAAAAGTATTTATGATTGAAAAAAATAAGAATATATAGGCCAAGATAGACTTAGAGATAGAGTGAAGAAAGTGAAATAAATATGAAGTGCTTAAAGCAAAAAGGTTGCCACAAGGAAGCAAAGAAAGAGGAAGATGATATGAGGGAGATTGTTGAGTTGAAATAAATATTGGTAGAGTTAGAGAAATATTTGGAGGAACTTAGACCAAATTTTTCAATTGAGATTAGAATAAGAGTGATATTTCCTCCCAAGGAAATGTTTATGAAGATGAAAAGATAAATAAAAGTGAGCAAAGTGAGGAGACAGTTGAAGGTGTTGAACAAGTAGCCTAAGAGAATAGAAGAGGGAGAAATCAAGCCTCATGAATTTAAAACTAATAATTTTTTAGCATGTGTGAATTTAGGTATGAGAATGAAAGAAGGAGATGATATAGTTGGGCCAATGTATGGGCTCAAGAAAAAAGAAGAGGAAAAATTTGACTAAGTGGTTTTCAAGAGGAACCAAGAGGAAGGAGAGGCTCAAGATAGAGTCTTGATTATGGAAGAAGATCAAAAAGGTCAGCCATATATGAAGCAACATAGCAAGGAGCATGAAGTGATCCTCACTCAAGAGGATGCAAGTGAAGACAAAGAAGCATTGGGACAATATCATAAACAAAGGTATGAGGACTATTTTAGTTTGTATGAAGCTTTGAAGAGAGTAACTTTGATACTCATCAAATGTATAGATAAATTTTTAAAGAAGTGACAAAGGATAATATAGACATATGACATGAAACATTGATGTCTAAGATAAGAGAACTCATCAAGGCAAGGAGTATTCAACCACATGAAGACAATCTACATGATGAAGTTGTAGATGTTAAGATTGAATAACATGTTTTAAATGAAGGATAAATCATACAAGGAGAGGAACAAGATGAGTTGGTGGATGATGCAAGGCAAAATAATGAACCATACAAGACACATTAAGGTGATTTGCAATAAGGACAACACACAATAAATGAAAAGAGTAGTAAAATGACTCAAGGGAATGAAGAGACACATGTTTTATTTAATGATTTATTGTTTATTACAGGTGTAACTTAGTTGAGGATAGCAAGAGGAAGGAATAAATACAAGTGTGGCTCAAGATAGCACATACATGTACAAGAGAGACTAATTTCAGCAAAAATCAAGAAACAAGGAGGTCTACATTCCTCAAGTAGGACTTGAGATCTAGGAGGCCATGCAAATAAGATAAAAATTAAGCACATCAAAGCAAGATTGTTTATAAATATGAGGGAAAGTTTTATTTGCCCCTTGGTAGTATGATGTATGGGCATCTTCAAAGGTCTCCATTTTGAGTTATTATGGTTATTATAAGTCATATAGGATGTGTTTTTCCTATTTAGGATTCTTAAAGGTCATTATAATTCAGATGGTAGTTCATAAGGCATTTTCTTACCAAAACTTTCATTTGAATTTTCAAACTTGTATCTCAAGTTTTGGAGAATTCCATCTTGTCTAGGGAAGTTTCATTGTTGTAATTGGTTTAGTTAGGAATAGTAAGTGGTCAAGGGTTTTGGATACATACATGGACCACATAATTAGTCATTGTAATGATCATGTTAGATGTTAGATTAGTTATCATCCTCTTAATATTCATGAGGAAGTTAGGAGTTAGTTAGTTCAGTGTTGAGAAATAAAGGATGTTGTAAATGTATTTATGATTAGTTAGAGATTAGGGGGATTAATTCAAGATGGAAATGGATTTTAAATCCCAATGAATAATATTTTTTTCTTTATTTGATATCTAATTTTGAACCCTATTCTATCTTATCATTTTGTGTTTTTGAAAACTAAGTCATAATGTAGATTGAAGGACTATGTATATGGTTGAGAAAAGAGAGATAGTGTGGCATGATGATTTTTTTTAAACATGTCAGGTAATTTTAATGGATTGAAAATGTATGTATATTGATTTCAAAAGAAAGTTCTTGTTCGATAGCCTACTACCTATATTCCTATGTTAAGAAGGATGATTGTGTTTGCTTTGAGCATGGAAAGACCATGTGAACCATTGATTGAATAAAGTTGAGATTTGATAAGGTACTCATTCCATGATATTAAAGTCCTTTATCCATTTTATTAAGTCATTTCAATACTTCAACCTATAAGGATCAATGTAAACGTGGTAATGATAAAAACTAAACACAAAGTAAAGATAAGAAATCAAGTTGTTTTGTAAATATAGGAGTCCAAAGTGGAATCCCATGGTTTAAGAAGGTGTGTGGTGGTTATGAAAATGGTAATAAATGGTTACAATATCATGGAATGTGCTATAGAGATGTAGGAAACAAATTAACCCCTTATCAAGCTAACATAGACTATGTGTATATAATCAACTAAATCATTGATGGTAAAGATGGAACAGAGGCAAGGAAAAAGTTACATTGATTGAACGAGTTCTATAGGACTAGAACAGAGCTTATTCATTCATTACAATGGTTTGAAGTTGGATAGAAATACTGAAATACTTAATTAACCCTTCTCGAATTACCTTGACTATGTCAAACCCTAAATTAGGGTTTTTAAGAAAAAGGTGGTTTATTTGATGTTTCCTCTAGTATAAATTATTAAATTCATAATTTCATAGTGATAAATTTATTCTAAGTTCTTCAAGAGGTTTTGATATAGTTGAGTATGGTATAGTATGATTTATGGTGATTGTGTTTGTTAGGGCAGAGTAGGCCTAATTAGGCCTAGACATAGTCTAAAGAGGGCTTGTAAAAGTGCCTTAACATGGGATTTGAGGTATTAAAATTCATTAAAGGTTAGATAAGAATAGAGGGTATCTAAAAATGGTAATAGTTTATCAAAATGAGATTGTACTAGTCCGTACTATGTAATTAAGCCAAAAAAAGGCTTTTAGAGAGCGTATATCAATGCATAAAATAGTGAATAGTAGGAAGTTGATCTTGGAGTTTCTAAGGGAAGAAAAGATTATTAAAAGGAGTGTGGTGATGAAGTTAATAACCCTATATAACTATTGAAACCTTGATAGCTAATTTTATAATAAGATTTTATGTATGTATTAGCATGTATTGAAGAATGAGGTAAATATAACTGAGTGAGGTAAGTGATCTTATGCTCATGAGAATTTGTAGATGAAAGAAATAGATGATTAAAGAGTATTTAAGGTTGATAAATGAGTGTTAATTAGGGTTTATGTGTCTTAAAAAAGGAGGAGAGGTGTAGAAACTCAAATAGAGGATTGGTAGCCTACAATACAAGATTGATAATAGACACAAAGAGATAGAAGTGGCATAATCAAAGAACAAAATATAGAGATAGGTATGAGTATATGGTAGAGGTGAGGCATTTGATCCTATTTTCATATATTAGTGACAAGATTTGTAAATATGTCTACATCAACTAGGCTTCCTATGTACTTTGACATCAATGACTTGTACCTTCATGCAACCATAATACATTAGTTGCATTAAAATTATCCCTTTATATTTCTCTCATGAAAACACTCTCACAATGCACCTTGTCACATCACACACTACCAACTAGGCTTAGTCACCTTTGACATCAATGACAATAATCAATAAAGTATACATATAACCAAATAATTAGTAATATATACAAACCAAGGTGTTGTTATTGAAACAAAAAATAATTTATCATATGTAAAAACATCATATACCTATGAATTTAACTCATTAGATGTTAGGCAAGTGAGAAAATATGAAAATACATTATCCTTTCCAATTTTATCTACAATGGTAATATAAAATTATTATAGTAATAACCATTTAATAATTTGATCTTTTAAACTAGTTTACTCATCAAAGATTTATTTTTTGAATGATCTATATATATGAAAACAATATCACTAGTGATATAATGATGATATTTATTGATAACACACTTTATCAACAAAAAAATATTTTTCCATTACCATGTTGTTGAGCTCTAGACCTAAGATATTATTAATAATAAAGTATATATCATAATTCATCTATCCATATTTCTGTCTAAGGACATCCCCAAGTGTTGTATAAGATGAATATATATGGATATGTAATAGTAACTTCCAATTATTAATTCTAGTTCAAATTTGACAAACTAAGCACATAATAAGGTAAAGTAAAAAATAATAATATTCTATTTGATATTAAATTTGGTACATCTTATTCATAATGAGATATTACAATATATAAGAGGATGATCTCCTTAATACAAGGAATCACCACCAATCCAAATACCTAAAATATTTCAATTTCTACCTTAAGAAACTCTCATAAGAGATATCTACATGATTTTATTCACAACACACACACACACATTAATATTATTAACTACCCATAACAAACATACAACATGAACACTAACAATAAATTCCTAACAATCCCTACCTTAATGCAAACATGTAAAAACCATCTTATTCTAGAACTGTAACATGCTACCTCTACTTGTTCATGATCTTTATCCTCATGCACTATTACAAAACTCTCAAAAACTATATTTTCACAAGTGGTTTTTTATGGATGGATGTATAAACCACATGAGTATGAATAGGAACCCATACTTTTATTCATCTTCCACACCTATATACTAATGGTTTTACATACGATTCACACAATAACCGTTATCAATAGTTTTATATAGGCTTCAACCAACAACCTTTATGGATGGTTTCATATAGGATCCAACCAACAACATTTACATGTGGTTTTACATGGGATTCAACCAATGATATTTACATATGGTTTTACATAGGTTGACCAATAATCCTTACAAGTATCATCATTGCTAAAACATTTTTTATTAGTAATCTACTACATTTTTGCATTAGAGAATTACATTTGGAATTGTTCACTTATTATATCACACATGAACATAATGATTTTCTATTCTTATTTTATACCACACTGTGCAACAAAAAATATTGAAAAATCATGCCACTAAATCATTTTGTGACTTCGTCATTAGTAGATGATGAGATGACACTATTTGTCCTATTTCCTACATTGCCTCCATCCTCCTATTCTTATTTATTTAAAATATATACTCTTAATCACTATAACTATTTATATGTACAATATGCTCATCATTATATTTTTATTCATCATCAACATTGGCATTCTTTTATAGTTCCCATCAAGTAGGTTCTAATTTTTCAATTTATAGTTTATAATCATATATACTAGGTTGTTTATAATAGTAGCAGATAATTCATTTCTTTGAATCCTTGGAAATCGATCCTTTCTTGAAATAATATTTAGATATTTTTTAACATATGATTTATCATGTTTATGTTTACTATACATTATCCTTTCTTCTAGATCAATATTCTTATTTTATTCATCTATCAATGAATAAATTAGATCTTCTAGGGTAGGATTTATTTTGCTTAGTATAAAAACCATGTTGGAATAATTGACTAGCATGTTATTTAATAATATATATTTTTCATCATCATTAGGCACATCTATTTTTATTCTTACTAACTGATTTTAAATGGAGTGAAACTTACGTATGTGTTGCACCATGTTGTCATCCTCATCCATATTTATCTCAAGAAACTTCTATTTGAGGGTCACTATTGCACTTCCTATTCAAGATCTAAATAGTTATTCAATGTAGTACAGATGAAATTTGAACTTTTTGATAGGTCTATATGATGCAAGTATAAATAAAATAACCCAAGGCAAATAATTTTTGTCACTTTTCAATCCTCTCTTTCTAATTTGGTGGATTCAATTGCCTTAGTTTCTTTTGGTATTTTACCATCAGGTTCGAGCTTGCCAAGTATGGAAATATTTTCCTTCAAATTTTTCAATATGACTGAACTTATCCATTATGATCCCCCTCAATCTAGATGTCGTGTACAAGTGATAATGCATCGAATTACAAGTATTTTGACAATAATGACCTTGATGACATGACTCTTACTTTAATCTTGACAAAATGACAAAATAATATTTAAAAAAATTATACATTAAAAACAACACTAATTGACTTGACTTGTAAAAGACTCACCTAAATATTTAAATAATTAATTTGTATATTTAAGACACAATTAGAAACCAAAAAACTTGAAGACTATATAATAAAAAAATTATAAAAAAAAGTAAATCATGATATTAACTAAACTATAAACCTAAAAAATAATTAAAAGCAATATGATCTTCCAAGATATGTTTATTATAAGCTTCATTTGATGATGCATAGGAACACACGGAGACCTCTAATGGATACATCTATAGCATGATATAAATATGGTAATATACATTTTTCAAGGATGGTGGAAGATTATTCCAATGGTTCAAAGGATGCACAAGCACAAGTTCTTTAGGATTGACAAAAGATATAATAAAGTTCTAGATTATATGATGAGAATAGTTGTGCAATTTGATGTGTTTTTCTTAATGATTGAATTTCAAATGTGAAAGAACAAAATACGGTAATGAAAAAAGTTGAGTGAATTTTATTGTGTGTTAATATAATCAAAATGTGCATGGTGGACATAATTACAATGGTGTAAGTTAAAAAATCTAATCACTTTCTGCAATGTATTATTCTTCTAAGGATATGCTCAAATCTATAGAATATAAATGAATTAATTGATATGTTCAACTCCTTTCATCTAGGCGTCTCCTCAATTTTTTTTTTAAACCAAAAAAGATATTAATTCTAATCTAATTAATAAATTAAATCTTAAATTTTTTTTATATTGATGAGTTTCATCAACAAGGGAAAAAAATATGAATGACCCTCCCAAACCTATTACACTTCCATAACAAGGATGCTTAGACATTGCTTTGATACTAGATGTAAATTATTGTTTAGATTTGACAAACTAAACACATAATAAAGTAAACACAAAAATAATAATTTTCTATTTGATATTAAATTTAGGACATCTTAGTCATCAAGAAAGATTATAATATATAGGAGGATGATCCCCTTAATACAAGGAGTCAACACTAATCTAAATCCCTAAAATCTCTCAACTTCTCCCTTAAGACTTTCTCACAAGAGATATATGCATGAGTTTTTTTATTTCAATAATGTTCACAAAATTATATACACCTAAGGATGAAATAACCATAATTAGATCCACAACAAGATCAAAATAAACCAAAGTATGAGGAAAAGAGTACAAGGAATTTTATTACAATATAAAAAAATTGGCCATAATAGTGTGGTGCCAATAAAAAGAATAAAAGAAACCATAAAAAACTAAAAATCATGTCCTCAAAAAAGGACAACACAACCATCCAACCTATTCAATTATCCTGCCATCATCACTCATAGGCCCTATCTACTGAGTCATCTCATACCTAGGTCCTTGCTCCCTAAAAGTTGACTCTAAAAAACTATAAGGAGTGTTAAAGAACTTAGCTTTCCAAAGCAGAATTTTCAAATTAGATTTCTTAACAAATTGAAAAAGATCCTCAATTTCATCTCTACCACCATTCTCAATAACCTTTTTCAACTTGGCTTCAAGCGCACTAACATTCGACTCAATAAAATTTGCAACGTTAACTAAATAATACTCCAATGAGATTCAAGAGAAGTCCCGCACTTAGGAATGAAGAGATGAAGATCCATAGGGCCAAATTTAGAACATAAAGTAAGACCTAGAACCATTTTATTAGCACTAACCAAGGCCCCACTAGTCTGAATATGTTGCTCCTAGGAGCTATAAGCTTGTAGGGTCAAAAGAACATCCTTATTTGGTAACAAACTAGACATTAGTGCCATCTTTATCAGAGTCTAAAGAATCAACTCAAGCTAGGACAAGGACATCTTATTTATTAGAATAATAATTTTTTATTGTTTATACACCACACCCTAATTTCAACAATTAAATCATGGAACCTATTTTTTCTCTAGAGTCTAGTCTTCTGATCTTATAAGGTTTGGATGTATTTTATTTGTTGGTCTGATTGAAAAGGGTCACTAATAATTTAAAGTCCTAATATTGTATTGGTTTAAATCTTTAAGCTAAATATTAACTTAAAATATCTATTGTATATACTTGGTCTAAAGGAGTTGGCATTTAGGACTTTCTTGACACAAATACCTAAATTTTCATGAATGTATTAGGTATATGCTTTGAATTGCATTAAAGCTTCTATTTTGGGGCATTTCACCTTAGATTTGTGCATATTATTAGAATGTTATAGAATTTTCACATCTTTATCTTAAGCAATTTGGTTTAATTTTGTCTCCTTTTAGGTTATTCAGATGTGTGTTTACATTGATTTACTTTTAGGGCTTAGTTACTTTTCTATAGAATTAGTCCAAATTAGATCTAAGTGTTGATCAAATGAGATCCTTTTACCGACTGATTATATCATTTATTGGGTCTTTTTTATTACTTTTGGATTAGTTTGACTATCCATTTTCATGGTTTCATTATAAATCTTAGTCATTTTCATTTAAATGAAATGATTTGGATTTTTAGTTAGGCAAAAAGATGTTTTTATTTTTTGTCTTATTTATTTCTTTCTACCTTTCTTTCATTATTTACTTATTCATTTTGGATAATGTTTAAATTTGAAAACCAATGGCTACCTATTTTAGTTCTAATTCCAATGGTCAATTCCTTCCTATGAGTTTCCAGGCACATGAGGAGTTACCACTTATCATGCACTCACTTCCTCGGGTCACTTTTTCCTTAATATATTTGCTTAGACTTTTCAAGTGCCTAGTATGAGGACACATAGAAACATATCACTTCATCACCTCCTTAGACCACCTTGATTTCATCAACATACCTTAGATACTATGGATGCATAAGGTCATACCATATGGCATAATACCACATATCCGGGTCTCTAGAATGGTTTATATGCTCAAAAATCATAGGTGAAGTCATAGATAAGTGATATCTTAACATATGTCAAGATATCACCTCATCAAGATCATTTAATTTATTATCACAAGTGTATGGTCTGTTAAAAAATATGTTTATCCCTAAATGATAAAATAGATGGTGCATGGCATGACCTTATGAACTAGAGACACATAGATGTCCACATCATTGTTGTATGAGCTTAAATTCAATAGACATCTAGCCCATTAAGATTTTCATGGATATTTCATGTTTTTCCTTTTTGACATAACTATTTTAATTTATTTAAGTCTTTCAATGATAGCTCTAATTCATCCCTAAATGGTATAAAATTGACTATGTTTTTGTAGAATTTTGATCTTAGATTGTAATCATTTGTCTATTAAATAAATTAATTATCCTTGACAAAAAGCCTTTTTTTAATTATTAAATTTATGTTTTTCATCATTCCATTTGGACTTATACACTTAGCCATATGTAGTCAATTTTAAGAGAACTTGAAACTCTAACAACTACTTTATTTGAATACTAATGAGTAATCGTTTGCTTGAAGGTCTAAATTAAATGATAAGATAACACTTATAAAAATATTATTAGTTCAATTCTTTAGAATGCCTCAAGAAAATGACAAGCCTAATTATCATTTAGGTCCATCAGATCATGCCAAATGGCATGATCTTATTTTCTTGGGTCTCTAAGATGATTAGTACATGGTTAGGAGATGGTAGACCTTCTAGGTAAATGGGATGATGTCACATTGAATCATCCCACTTATTTAGTCCCTTTGGGTTGAGAAAAGTAGTATATGAGGTCAAGGATCAAGTGAATGCTTGAGATGGTGTCATGTGGCATAGTATCAAGACTCTAGAGTAGATAAGACCTAAAAAAATTGATGACCTCTAGATATTATGAGTGCTTAGGATATTACCACTTGTCAAGATCCTAGTACATCATAACTAAGGAAAATTCAAGACCCTTTACAAACTACAAATTCATGGAAAATTGACATATGGTACTCATGGATACCCTGATAATTTCTTTAGAGGTGATAATTAGACACGTGGAGTGACCTTCCTTAGGAAGATATGTGGACCTCCATGAACAAACTCAAAAGCTAAAAATGATTCCCATCTTACACATTTTACCCATCTTTCACATAAAAATCTAGGAATTAGACTATGAGTCCAATCAGATTTATGTCATCATTAAATATTTTGTCTTCAAAGTGGCAAGAGGAACCATGTGACATATAATCCTAGGGTTGGTCAAGTAGTGGGTTGGGTCAAAGCAATGGAGGATATCAAAATAAAGCAAGGTAAATGCCTTAAATTAGGAATAATATCCATAGTGAAGCATTTGATCAACTTCCAAGAATATTAGTCATAGCTAGAAGATAAGGTTTGCCATAATATTTAGTACAAGGGTGATCAATAAAAGAGACTAAGATTCAGCTTGAACTTATACAAATTATAATATTGCATTATTCTAATGATCATTGTTATCAAAATTTAATATGATGGTAATACATCAAGGGATACATTCAAAGGAAGCATTGTTAACATGAAGATAATCTCACATTGAATGGGTACCTTGGTGTGTTTTATTTAATATTTTTAACCACTTAGTGGGTGGATGAGTTTTATTGAAAGCCTATATAAGGCTATCCATGAGACTAAATTAGGGCTTCATTAATTAGATTTATAATAGAGTATAAGACATCTATACATTTATTTTCTACAATTTTTAACTTTTCATAGTTAGTTTTACTATAATAAATGTTGTTGTGAAGCATTTTTATAATTTTCATGATCAAGGTGGACCTAAACACTATTTTTCAAGAAAATGTCTATTAATCAAAAGGTTGTGAATATTATTGTTCATCATATACACATGTATATGGTGGTTTTGTCTATATTTATTCATATCTAAATACCTCAAACTCTTGCATCATCTTTGTTCATGGTTTTGTGTATATTGGTTAGAAAATAGACTGATTTCATGAAGTTCATCTAGTCAAATGCATCAGAATTATTCTATATACAAAATAGGCTTACATATTTCTCTTTTAACTTATCTTTTGCTCTTTTTTACAAATATATTAGAGTAGGTAGAATAAATCTAAAATTTTAAATCCATGTTTATATGATTTATTTTGATTTCAAACCCTATTTGTGATTGTTAATATATTTTTGAGTTCATATATGCAATGAATACCAATTGAATCAGTTATATTTTTATGATTTTTTTTATTGTATAAGAAATTGATCCAAAATAATAGCACAATATATCCCTTATCTAAACATATTTCAAACATGACCCTTGAAATGTCATAGTTTCAAATCAACTACTAAGTTATCTTAAAAGACAAGACCTAAAAGAAACAAACCTTGGGGAGACTTCTTCTCCTGTCAAGAGAGCTTGGGTGAATCCTCATTTTACCTAAGCTAGTGTGCCAAATAACCCATCAACATAATCATTAATAATTTCCCAATAATATTCTAAAATATGAACATCAACTTTAGTATCATTAATTACCCTCTAGTAAAGAATAAGGCTTAGTCTATGGTACCCACCAGTATCCAACAAGAAGCTAGAGGTAAATTTCATCATGCCCATCCTTAAAAATAATTCCAATTATGTCTATGACACCTTTAATTGGTGATAAATATTATCAAGGAATAAACCAACAAAAAGATTATTATGCACAAGCATCTGTCTAAAACAATACTTCTTAGGCTCAAGACAATAAGCCTATATCACGTTAAACCTGAATTTATAGTTGTGTAGAAGATCTCAAACATGCCAATTATGATTAAGACTAAGGTATATGATTTTATAGAAAGATAAATTATTGTATAACATATTCATGGTAAATTCAATAAGAAGAGGACTTTTAATATATTTAATGCTCTCCCAAAATTTCTCTTCCTCACCAAGAATGGAAATTGACCTAGTATATTAGAGAGATTTTGAAAGCAATGTCTAAGTCCTACGTTGATAGGATAACACTCTAAACCTATACTTTATTTCATTCCATGAGGCCCAACCAACTTGGGAATAAAGGTCACTAAAGTTCTTCAAGAATTTTATAAACCAAACATAGGAAAAACATACCTTGATAAGCACAAGAGACCATCTTTTAGTTGTAAGGTTCCATCAAATGGACCTATACCCATAGCACATTGAACCCAAACCACTAAAAACTAGTGTTGTATTAACAAGATGTTTAAATAGCTCCTAAGGCTTTCATATTTAATGAAATATGGGATATCCCACAACGTAAACTGAGAAAGAACCTATCAAAATATTAGGAATGTGTAATCCTTTCCAAATGGGCTTTCCTTTAGGAAAACCTCTTAAAACATTGTACCTAACCAAAATATTCCAAGGTTAATCCCATTTCATCACTCTAATAATCCATTTGACTTCCAATGTAATCCATTGTATTTTCAAGTCCTTTAGACCAAGGCCCCCTTTATTGTTAGGCTTATAACCAATATCCCAGGCAATATCATGACTTTTATTGTTGCCCTTATAATTAAACCATAAAAATTTAAGAATTATTTTGTGCAAAAGGTTGATCTTAGTTCTATTAAACAACCAAAATGAGGCATACTAGACATTATAGGATGAAATAATGTTTAGCCACACCTATACTCTTCTAGGCATGGATAGAATACACCCATTCCATTTATAAAATTTATTATTAATTTTGAGAAAAATCCACTTCCACATCTATTTAAAAGAATTAGTAAGAGAAAAAAGGATTCCTAGATATTTGACCAGATGATTTGAGACTTTCTAATTCTAACCAAACTCCATAAGCCAATTCAGGGGTATTTCTTCTTGGCCAATCATAAATGATTTATACATCACAAATTTTAAAATAAAGGTATAAAAATAAATGGCCATTCTAGACACAACTTGATACAAATTATCCTTTTCGAATAGAGTAAACAAATTGGTATCATCATAAAATAACACATCAATCAGTTCTAACTTATCAGGCAAAGAGAGAACTTTAATTGGGGGACCCACAACAACAGTCCTCAAAATATAGTTCAATGCTTTAGTAGTGACAAAAAATAATGAGGAAGAAAATGAATAAACTTGTTTGATGGACTATTGTCTATTAAGAGTTTATGTAAGATCACTATTAATTTTAATCATACTTGAAGAATATTTGAAAAGAACATTAATCATTGTACAAAATGTCTTGAAAATAGAAGGATTTCAACATCATTTCAATTAATAATCATTCAATTCTATCATAGGATTTTTAAAATTCAATAAGATTCATACCCACATATTTCATAGATTCTATCACCCAATGCATGCCTTCCCAACTAGAAATGAGGATATCAAGGATAAATTTCTGCTCCATAAAGCCAATTTGAGTATTTGAAAAATTATTAGTTAGTAAATAAGATAGTCTCCTAGTAAGAATCTTAGCAATAATTTTATATGAAAAATTCAACAAAGTTAGTGGCCTCCAATTTTCAACCTAATATAGGTCACCTTCCCGAGGAACAAGCTTGATAACACCTTTGTTATTATTATCTCCAAGGGAACCAACATTCACAACTTCCTTAAAGACTCTAAGACCATCTTGAGCAATCCAATCCTTATTTTATTTGTAAAATTAGTATGTAAACCATCAATCCCTGAGGATTTATCACATTTGAGGGAATCAATTATGGATAGTACCTAATCTAGGGAGATCTCACTATCCAATGAAGTAGTTTGTTCAAGTGAAAACTTCTTTAGAATACACTTAATACAAAGACTTTTTTTATGCTTGACTAAAGGCTCAACCCATAAAATAAAAAAAGGTTGGACTACAAGGAGAAGAAAGATTTATTAATATCTTGAGGGTCATTAGTGAAGTTCCCACCAACATCAACCTTTAATTTTTGTAGCTTATTGTTCTTCACCTTCAGTAACCTAAATAATAATTTGTAACCTTTACATCTGAGCTTGAGCTATTCAACCTAGATAAAATTTGAGCACCTCTAGTTAAATACATTTTATGTTGACTAACCTAGTACTTAAGCACAAATAAATTATCTAGAAGGCCGCCATTATTAGGGTCTTTACAAAGAGCATACTCCAAATAAATTAGCTTATCCTAAATCTCTCTAGTATTCTTCCTTCTCTTAGCCTTGATCTGAATATAACTTCTAATAATTTTTTTAATTAACTCAATGTTGCTAGTCCATTGATCAATACTTGAAGATCACAAACTAGTTTACCAATTTTCCAAGAAGATGTAATGCCATATTTTCACTCCATATCCTTCAAGTGAGAGATATTGAACTTATAAAGACCTTTCTAGTTAGCTTTGTTAGAGTCCAAATAAACATTTAGGGAGACATTAATATTAATGGGTTGGTGTTCAAATATGGTGAAGGGGAAGGCATTCACCATATTTCCATTATCAACCTGATCTAAATTTAAGAATTCCTAGTCTAGATAGAATATATGAGGCCTAGAATAAACTCTCTTAGATTGGAATTGATTTTTATACCATGTAAACCAAATACCATTACTTTACATTTTAATTTTGAAGAGAGGGTCATGAATATTTCAAATGTACTTCAACTTAGACCAAAATAAAATATCAATGCCTTTCCATGCCTAAAGTTCACCATTCTAATTAAATTATTTTGCTTCAATCATATTCAAATCAACCCCCACAATCTAAGGGATAACTGTCAGGTTGGATTCAAGCTAGTTCCATAATTCAATCATATCCCTATAGTCATGTGAAGCATACACATTATAAACCCTAAAAACTTACTTATTATACTCAATGAAAATCCACACTACTCTATGACAAGGAGAGAATCCATGTTTCACAACAAAATTAGCCCATTTAGGATTAATCAGTATCAAACACCCACCCTTTCCTCTATAATGGTTGGTAGATAAGTGTGAAGAATGAGGCTAAGTATAGATGATGATGATGATGATGATGATGATGATGATGATGATGATGATGATGATGATGATGATGATGATGATGATGATGATGATGATGATGATAATAATAATAATAATAATAATAATAATAATAATAATAATAATAATAGATTCAAGTCTAGAACCCACTTCTTTAACTTATTAAAGTAACAAAAAATAATTTTTCTCCCTAGAGTGTCTAAATTGTCTAACAAGTATCTTCTTATCGAGGGATTCAAGACCCCATTCCAACTTATAATATTCATAAATAAAGGAGGGGATTTATTTTGTCTACCATGAGGGCTTGGACCCTTTATTTTGATAAAGACTAGTGAAACACTAAGGCACCTTGTTCTCTTTATATGTCTTTTTATATTCTTCCAGAATTCATTGAGGCCCTCCTTTGGCCCTTTTGAATTATTCACCAAAATTTGCACCTTGAAAGGACTTATAACATGTATTATTTTTAATTATATTTGCTCCTCATTTGGACTTCCCAATCAAGTAGGCTCTATTAGAGTCCAATGGAACAAAAATATCTTTCTCATCTAGGCATAAATTTTTCCCCCTAAAAAACTAGGATTCAAAGAAACAACCATGAGAACCAAATCATCATAAAATACATCATACCTAGAAACATGAAAGGAACTAAGGGTAGAGACCTCAGGCCTAGGTGGAGAAAAAATAATGACAACATAGTATTTCTAGGTAATTTATTTAGTAAAATAAGGAGATTCTTATTGAGGTTCGATCAGATCATCTTGATCCGAATGAGCTTTAATTATATTTGCTCTTCATTTGGAATTCCCAATCAAGTAGGGTATATTAGGTTCCAATGGAAAAAAAAATCTTTCTCATCTAGGCATAAATTTTTCCCCGTAAAAAACTAGGATTCAAAGAAACAACCATGGGAGCCAAATCATCAAAAAACACATCCTACCTAGAAACATGAAAGGAACTAAGGGTAGATACCTTAGGCCTAGGTGGATAAAAAATAATGATAACATATTATTTATATGTAATTTATTTAGTAAAATAAGGATATTCTTGTTTAGGTTCGATCGGATCATCTTGATCTAAATGAGCCTCAAGACCTAAGATTAAAAATATAGGACCAATTAACACTATGATCTCAAAATCACTAGATGATTGGGAGTTATCTTAAAAAGGAGGAATACTTAGACCTAAAGCAAAAGGAACATCACTGGATGCGATGGAAGCATTATTCTCTCTCACTTTTGTTACAAGGGGAATTATTTCTATATTTGTGTTGAGATCAAAGTAGGGGTTATCTCTCAAAATCACATCATCAACATACTTGTTAAGAAAGACGTCTCTTTTAATACTTGTTTTAAGATGACTATTCTGATATTTATTCAGAGTTTCTAATTTTGTTCAAGAGGGGGAAATTATTTTTAGACATTCATCCTTTTTACATTAAATAAAGCACTGAGACCCCTCAAACGATTAATAGAGTAGGAATTGGATTCCTTATTGATAATAAAAATTAGGGTCTTTAAGAAAATTTCTAAGGGATCCAAGCAAATTAAGGCCCTATCATGCACATGAGCCAATCATCTTATAATGTCTTAAATCTTTAAGATATCTCCTATTTTTTTAACGACATGGGGAAGAACTTTCCATAGTTGAATCAGAGCCATTTCAATATCAACCCTTCTAGGAGAAGATTTGAACACAATATCACTACAGTTAATGTAAGGGTTACACAAAATAGCCTTGAATACATTTTGAGCCATATTTTAAATGGGTTTCCTTATAACTCTTATTTACATATTTGAGTTTTTAAATATAACCATGAAAACACCTTTTTGAAACATTCTACAAAAACTATTATAAATACTCATTCCCCCCCATATAGAGTTTAACCAATTATCAAAATAATTTCTCAAGGGGAATGAGTTAATATTTAAACACACAAAAAAAAACCCAATATTTTTCAAATGTACTTCATCTAACTATAAGTATTTATCCATAGATTCATTTGGACATAAGCTCAGGGTTATTTTTAGGCTAGGGTGTTTTCCAATTCTCTAATCCTTACTCGAAGACACTAGACCTTTACTTTCATGACCACTGATAACAAATCTTGCTCCCTTAGATTGCTTAGAAACCTCCTCTTGCCATAGGATTTCACTCAAAATTTTATTACCCTCACTACCTCTCCATTCTTACCTAATAAATAAATATAAAATAGCACTCTTATCATGGACACATTTACCACTATCATTCTCATGATATGTTTCATAAAGATTGTCATCTCACTCATACTTTAAATGAACAACATCAATACACATGACTACCTCCATAAACACTCCCAAATAAATATTATCAAATATCTCTAAAACCAAAGGCCTCTATAGCACAAAAAAAGAGGATAAATAAACAAGGATGAGAAAAAGAACGGGTAACCCAACTGAAACAAAACAAATAATAAATACATGACTAATACACCATACAACTAAGATAACCACAACCATCATAAAAAAAATATAAATAAGGAAATAAAGGCATGAAATAGATTAAGGTGCATAATATCACCAAGGAATCAAGAGAGAAATATTGAAGCATCATTAATGGAGTATGAATCTTCATTTCCTTATTTTCAGATTTCCAAGCTTCTCATCTAAAAAAACTTACATTACATGACTTTATTCACAATTAACACATGCATTAATATTATTAACTACCCTTAACAAACATATAATATTATCACTAAAAACAAATTAAAAACACTAATTTGGTCCTCTTAACATAGGTTTTAATACTAGAACATGTTTAAGATCCTAAAAAGCTTCTCAAAATCCATTAGTCTAGTTAAAATGAACATATTTAGTCAACAAAAAAAATAAAGGATCTATAATTTTAATGAAATCTTTAATAAAATGTCTATAATAGACATCATTCCTAATAAATATCCTAACATAATTTTTTTAATGGTATGGGAAACTTTTTAATAAATTCTATCTTAGCTTGATCCACATATATTCCTCTAGGTGCAATATGATGTCCTAGTACAATACCACCTATCATTAGCATGTAGAATTTTTCATTCCATTGACATGTAAAATAAGATATTAACTTGGTAATTATAAAGATTTTTTTATATATTATTGACTATTTATTCATTGGAATATCCATATACTGTAAATTCATCCATGTAAATTTATATATAGTCATTAGAAAGACTAAAATATATGCTTATAATAACCCTTTGAAATGTGGATGGATCATTGCATAGTTCAAAGGGGAGGACATGATATGCATTATGATGTTCCCAAAGGACATGTGAAGTTATTATTTCATTTATTTTTTGGTGCAATTTTGATTTTATTCTATCCACTAAAACCATCAAGGAAGGAAAGGTAATTCCTTCATGAAAGAGTATTAAAGTCTTAGTCAATGAAGGGTAGAGGAAAGTGATATTTCTTAGTGGTAGTGTTAAGTTATTTATAATCCACAAAAGTAAACCATTTGGCACCTTTATAAGGTACCATGATGAATAGATAAACCCATTGGATGCCAGAGATGGGGTGGATAAATATTGCATTGATGATCTTTTGCAACTCTATTTTGACAATTTATTGGACAAAAAAAATCATCTTCTTTTGAGTTTTATGGATGGGAATTAATTTGTCTTTAATATAGATAATTTTTTTTCATAAATATGTTTGTATACCTTTCATATCATTATATTCCTATGAAAATTCATTTTTGTGCATTTGAAGGATGGAAAATAGTTTGTCTTATTTATGAGGTGTTAGCTGATTACATATTTTGAGAAATTATCTTGGTGACATCCCAACTACCTTAAAGAGTGAGGCCTTGGAATAAAAATTACTCAAATAATTAGGTAGTCTAAAATTGTGTGGTATGAATTGGTGAAACATAAAAATGTTGCTAGTGGGTTTTCTAACACATATGGAAAGATATGGTTTAGAAGGCAGTCAATATATGGAACAACATTATCTATAATATGGTTTTAATCGTACACATTTTGTAAAAAAAAAAAAATCCTCATCTAGTTCCTTTAATGACAATATTTTATCAATGGTAAGGATATGTCAGACAAGGGAGTGGTCAATCTCTTCTGTCTCCAACTAAAATGGTTGTTCTATTTCTATTAATGGTTGGGTAGGAAAGTAGAATACCACTTTATTATTATCATTCCCCTTGGAGATGACCATTTTCTTAGAATTAAAACTGATATAAGTGTTTGTTCTTACCAACCAAGGTCTCCTAAGGATAATGGGATACCCTCCCAAACTATCCTTTATACATAATACCATTAAGTCCACTTGGTACTCTCATGCATCAATAGATATGAAAAGGTATTCAATCACCCACTTAGGTTTAAAAATAGATCTCTTATCCATTTGGATAAAATTTTGGGTTTAGAAGAGACCATGTAGCTTAAGTTTTTCTATGGTCTCCTTATTCATAACATTAATAATAGATCCTAGATTTATTAAAGTGTTTTTTAATGAAGATACCTAAGATATGCACATTTAATACTATACTTATTAAGTTAGAGTATTTATAAGTATTAATGTTCCCAAACATAAGTTCAACAAAACATCCAACAACATGAAAAATTTAAGGATCTTTTCTCTTTGATCCTGGTTTCCATTAAAAAGGATCTCAAACAACCTTTGTGTAGATGGGGATGTATTTAATATGAACATTGGCATTTTAAAGTTCCCCTAAAAAACAAAAATGTAGCTCAATGTTGAGTGTGGAGCCCTTTGGGGCTATCACATGACCATAGGAATAAATTTTGGGGGCCTAGAGAGCTCCAAGGATGCGGGGAGTGCAATTTTTCCTACTCCACCTTTTATGGAACCTTGCTCCACATGTGAGTGGAATATTCCTTATATTTTTTAATTTCTATGTTTCTATATTTTGTGGAGTTATGATGCCTTTTCCCATGTTGACTTCCTTGATCTTAGGGAGATAGTTATTTTTTGGAAAAGGGGATGCCTTCCTTGTCACAAGGAGTTGGTTTTGATCACATGGTGTTGGAAAATGTGCCTTGAAAGGTGGAGACCCAATCTTGGCAATTTTCCTTTTAGGTAGGCTTTTGGATCAATTTTCTTAGGTGGAGGGTTTTCACATGTTGTATAGTGGCTATATTGGATAAAAATCACACATTTCTCCTCCTTTTGTGGATTTTCCCTCATTTGCTATATATTTAGGGTGTGGTGTGGCCTTTAGAGGTTGATGGTTTATTTTACAGGGTGTGGATTTAAGGATCAAAGTCAAAGTGCAAGTGTCTATTTTAGGGTGTGGTTTATCATCTTGTGAGATACAACATTATGCAGGTGTAGGTGAAAGTGCAACATTTATTTGTGCAAAATTTTCTATAGGAGATTTTTATATCTCTGTGAGAGTTCATTTTAGTCTTGTGTTTTGATTATAGTTTATATTGAGAACATTTTTGGTGGGTCTATCTGATCCAAACAACAATTCAGATGACAATTTGGGTGATGGGTCCACCCCAATTGATGGCAGAACTTCTGGGAGCCATAACATTTGCACCGTAGCTCTAATTGACTCACCATTTGAACTGTTAGAAAGCCAATAATGAGGGGAACATCATGAGATGGCATCAATCTTTGCTTGATGAAGTTTGACCCCCTAAAACCCAATGGAAGTGTCCCAAATTTCAATTTTAGTAGTGCAGTCTAAAAATAATAATTCCTTGAATTATGTATTGTTGTAAATCATGGAAGTCAAACCAATTCATCTCCCTTGAGATTGGTGACCTTCCACATCCTCCCCACACCTTCAAAAAATGTATAAATGAAGATGTAACCCAAAATGGAAAGGAGACATCTCTTTTCAAAGATAAGCATATGTTTGGGTCTGCAATTTTGATAAATAAAACATCTCTTTTCAGAGATAGTATTATTTGAATTGTGTTATTCTTATTTTTGAATTATCTTTTAACCAAAACTTTTGAGTTTTGGATCACTATCCCACATTGGGTGAACCATGTTATATATGTGTTGTGTGATTAATTCTTGTTCTCTCCATTTTAATGCTTTCATTATATCTATGATTTGAGGAATGTTTTTGTGATGCATGTTATTTCATAAGTTAGATCTAATTTATGGTTATATTAAATTTGATTTAAAAAAATTTAATTCCTAACAACTAGTATCAGAGCCATTGGTTATGTGTTTTATTGAAGTGGTAAATCAGAGGAAGGCTATTAGTTTTAGTGGGAGCTATGGGAGAAGAGATCAGATTCAAGGTTGAGAAGTTTGATGGTAAGCATTTTGGTTTGTGTAAAATGTAGATGAAAGATTACCTATATCAAAAAGAGCTTCATCTTCCCTTGGTGGGGAAAGGAGAACAACATGTAAGTATGAGTGATGTGGATTGGTCATTACTTGATAAGAAGGCATTATGATCAATATAGTTATGTGTTACATCTTCTATTTAATTTAATATTTATGATGAGAAAACCATAAAATATCTCATGGATAAACTTGGAAAGTTATATGAGAAACCCTCTGCTTCTAATAAAAAAAAATTTGAAAAGATTATTTAACATTAAAATGTCTAAGAATGGTTTAATAGCTAATCATCTAAATGATTTTAATATGGTTTTAAGTATGCTCACTTCAGTTTGAATTATATTTGATGATGAAGTTAGAGCTTTGATAATCTTATGTTCTTTACCTAATAGTTGGGATAGTTTGTTTATGGATGTGAGTAATGCAGTCCTTGCCAAGGGAAGCTTGAATTTTGAGGATGTTGCAGGGGTGATCCTTAGCGAAGAGATGTGAAGGAAAAACATTAGTGAATCATATTTAGGTAATGATTTATCCATTGATACTAGAGGGAGTCAAAGGACAAGAGAAAAGGCAACCATTGAAAGTCAAAGGGTAGATCTAAGTCCAAATCTAAACCTAAGATGATATGCTTGGCATTGTTGAAAGAGTGGACACTCAGAGAAGGATTGTTGGTCACTTCAAGACAAGAATTCAAACAAGGAGGAAAAAAATGAGTTAAATGTGATATCAGGTAAATCATGTTAGGATTCCTTAATTCTTTCTATGGATATTTTTTTAAGTCTTGTGTTTTAGATTTAGGGGCTTCTTTTCATGCCACCCCACATACACATTATTTTACTGATTATGTTCAAGAGAATCTAGGACATGTTTATCTTGGTGATGATGAACCATGTGAGATAGTAGGTAAAGATTGTGTTCAGGTTAAAATGCATAATGGGAACACATGGATCCTTAAGGATGTTAGACACATGCCTATGTTGAGATGGAATTTGGTTTTAGTGAGGCAATTAGGTAGTGAGAGATGTTCAATATTATTTATTGTATATTCTTAGAAAGTTACCAAAGGTGCTCTTGTGATTTCGAGAGGTAAGAAAGTTAGTACTTTATATTTGACTAGTGGTGTTAATTTTATTGATTTGGTTGTTGCAAATGGAGATGAAACTATGTGGCACTATAGGCTAGTTCATATGAGCATAAGGGCATGCAGATTTTAAAAGATAAGTTATTTGGATTGAAATATCTAGATCTAGACTTCTATGAGAATTTTGTGTATGAGAAATAGAAGTGGGTTAAGTTCCTGAAGGTTGGACCCATAAAGAAAGATCACAAGTTAGAGTTGGTACACTCAGATGTATGGGGACTAGCTCAAGTATCTTCTATTGGTGGATCTAATTATTATGTTACTTTTATTGATGATGCAACTAGGAAAATTTGGATTTATTGTATTGAAAATAAATTTGATCTATTAGAAACTTTTAAGAAGTGGAAATCCTTGGTTGAGAATGAAATAGGTCTCAAGTTGAAATGTCTCAGATCAGATAATAGAGGTGAGTATTATAGTAATACCTTCTTTGATTATTTTTCTAAAAATGGAATCCATAGGTAAAGGATAGTTCTAAGAACTCCATAGTAGAATGGGGTATCTGAAAGTATGAACATAATAATAATAGAACGTGATAGGAGCATGAGATTATTTGTAGTGTTGCCTTTATAGTTTTGGGTAGAAGTAATTAGCACAACAATATATCTGATTAACAAAGGACCTTCTATGCCTTTGATGGAGGCATTCCTAAACAAGCTTGGTCTGGTAAGAATGTTGATTATTCTTTTCTTAGATTCTTTGGATGTGAGGCTTTTTTCCTCATCAAGAAAGAAGATAGGACAAATTTATAGGTTAAATCAAATAAATGCACATTTGTTGGTTATGGTGAGGATGAATTTGGCTTCTGTTTATGGAGCATTAAAGATAAGAAAATATTTTAGTCTAGATATGTAGTCTTTAATGAAAAAGTTATGTATAAAGATCAGTTGTAGGAATAGGAACAAAAATAGTACACAGTATTGGATGACATTATGGATGGCAAAGTATCCAATGACTTAGTTTAGGAACCTTCCACACAAGGACCCCAAAATCCTATGGTAAGAAGATCTTCTAGGGTAATAAGAGCACCTAAACATTTTTATACTTCTTTGAATTACTTATTAGTCACTGATAATGGAGAACTAGAGTGTTATGAGGAAGCAATGCAGGTAGATGCCAGGAATAGTGCATTGCCAAACACATGGATCTTCAAAATAAAAGAAGAGAATGAAGGGAGAAAAAGGTATAAGGTTAGGATGGTGGTCAAGGATTGTGCACAAAAATTAGGTTTAATTTTTATGATATTTTCTCTCTTGTGGTAAAAATGACTTTTATTAGGACCATTCTTGGTTTAGTTGTAGTTAAGGATTTGCACTTAGAATAGTTAGATGTGAAAATTGCTTTTCTTCATTGTGATTTGGATGAATATTTTTATATGAAGCAACCATAGGATATGAGGTCAAAGGGAAGGATAACTATGTGTATAAACTAAAGAAGAGCTTCTATAGCTTGAAACATGTTCCATGGCAATGGTATAATAAATTTTATTGTGTTATGTTGGAACAAGAATATCAAAGGTGTCATCATGACCATTAATTGTACATCAAACATTTTGATGATGGTTCCTTTATTATATTATTCTTGTATGTCGATGTCATGTTATTTGTAGGAAAGAACATACAACATATTCATATTCTCAAGAAACAACTTAGTGACTCCTTTTCTATGAAGGATTTGGGTACTACAAAGTAAATCCTTAGTATGAGGATTTCTCATGATAGAAAGGAGAGGAAGATGATCTTATCCTAGTCAGAGTATGTGAATAAATTCTTGGAAAGGTTTAACATGTTGAATTCTAAATCTATTGGTACTCCTTTGGTAGGCCACTTTAGATTATCAAAGGAACATTATTCCAAGATAGAAGTTGAAAATCTTAGGATGTCCAAAGTACCTTACTCATCAGCCATTAGTATCTTGATGTATGCCATGGTTCGTATTAGGATAGATATTTCCCAAGTATTGGGAGTTGTGAGTAAGTATATGAGTGATCCAGGTTGTGAGCATTGATAGGTAGTTAAATGGACTCTTTGGTATTTGAGAGGAACCATGGATTTTGCATTATGTTATGGTGGATCAGATACCACTTTGTGTGTTTATGTGGACTAAAATATGGTAGGTGATATTGATAGAAAGAAAAGTATGATAGTATATATATTTATTATTGGAGATATAGAGGTTAGTTAGATTTCTAGGATATAAAAGGTTGTGGCTTTATCAACATAGAGGTAGAGTATGTTGCTACCACAAAGGCTAACAAGGAGATGATTTTGTTACAAGATTTTTTTTGAGAGTTGGGTCATGAGCAGGAAGTTGGGAGACCACACAATGATAGTCAGAGTGTTATTCATTTGGAAAAGAAATCTGATTTCCACTCAAAGACAAAACACATTTAGTTACATTATCACTTCATTATGATAGCTTTGGAGAACTTGGTGAATATGGAGAAGATTCATACTAGCCAAAATCCTATGGATATGATGACCAATGTGGTCACATTGGACAAGTTAAGACTATGTTTAGATTTGGTTGGCCTTAGTGGTCATGGAGAAATTAAAGATTCTATTTAGGAAAAATGATCTCCAAGTGGAATATTGTTGAGTGTGGATCCCTTTGGAGCTATCACATGACCATATAAATAAATCTTGGGGGCCTAGAGAGCTCCAAGGATGTGGGGAGTGTAGTTTTCCCTACTCCACCTTTTGTGGAACCTTGCTCCACATGTGAGTGGAATATTCCTTATATTTTTTAATTTATATGTTTCTATATTTTTTGGAGTTAGTTGCTAGATGAATTTTCCCATGTTTACTTCCTTGATCTTAGGGAGCTAGTTATTTTTTGGAAAAGGGGATGACTTCCTTGTTGCAAGGAGTTAGTTGTGATCACATGGTATTAGAACATGTGCCCTTGAAAGGTGGAGACCCAATCTTGGTGACTTTCCTTTTGGGTAGGATTTTGGATCAGTTTACTTAGGTGGAGGGTTGTCACATGTTAGATAATGCTTATCTTGAATAAGCATTGCATATTTCTCCTCTTTTTGTTGATTTTCCCTCATTTTCTATATATACAGGGTGTGGTGTGACCTTTAGAGGTTGATGGTTTATTTTGTAGGGTGTTGCTTTGAAGATAAAATTCAAAGTGTAGATGTTTTGGCAAAGTGAAGGTGTTTATTTCAAGGTGTGGTTTAGTAGCTTGTGAGATATAGCATTATGTAGGTGTAGGTGAAAGTACAACATTTATTTGTGTAGCATTTTCTACACGAGATTTTTCTATTTTTGTGAGAGTTCATTATAGTCTTGTGTTTTGATTACAGTTTATATTGAGAACTTTCTTGGTGGATGTAACCCACATTAGGTGAACCACATTAGATTTATGTTGTGTGATTGATTCTTGTTCTCTCCATTTTAATGCTTTCATTATATCTATGATTTGAGGAATGTTTCCATGATGCATGATATCACATAAGTTAGATCTAATTTATGGTTATATTAAATCTAATTTAAAATTTTTTAATTCCTAACACTCAAGTTCACTCCTTAATTGAGCAATGTATTCAACAAAATGAGGATTGGTTGGTACATCTGGACTATTTAATGGATTTGGCTCAGGGTTGGGTTCATTATTGTATGATAGGGGTGGGTTAGTTGTGTGTTTTGTAGCCCCCTCTAAAGGTTCCACTATTATAAGAGAGGTTAAATCATGGATAATTTTCCATAATTGAAGATATAAATCTTTAATATCCATTACATATGTGGGATATGTTACCATGTCATTATTACATATCGACTAAACTAGTTTATTATTCATCTTGGGTGCAATTTGGGTGGAGAGTTATGATGGGCAAGGAGATTGTTAGTGTTAGGTGATTGTCATTAAATATGGATGATATATTTGTTTTAGGAGGCCAACATGTTTATTATGCTAAGGTGCATTTACTCTCCATTACCATTTCCATGGTGTAGGGGATTTTTAACACTATATGTTTTGTTGTTGTGGCTATTATGCTTGGTTTGGTAACTACTGCTAATTGATCCAAGAGTGGAAATTTAGTTATGGAAAACTTTGATTTTGTAACTATTTCCAATTGGTTTGATCTTAAGGGTTCTATTGTGACCAAATTTTATTTTTGGGTGGCATTAAACTCCAATAATTTGTTTGTATTAATTACAAGGATGAACATATAATAATTGAAAATAAAAAATGAATAATCTATTGGAATACATGGATTTTATGGTTTATGTGACCATAGTCTATGTTGTCACATATAGAATACCTTATATACTTCTCCTCCCTTTACATGAAGTTTTATTTTTTATTGTTTGTCCTACATTATATTTTCCACTTTGACCTAAGCAGTTTGATATCAACAATCTTCTTTCTTCCTCCAACAATTAGGGAAATATATTGCTAGATTTTTTCTAATCAAATTCATGTTTCCTTCATGTATAAAATTTGTCCAATTGTTTATCCATATTATTTATAATTTCCTACTCCATATCTTTAAGTCGATCACTAACTTCTATCCATGAAACTCCATTGGTATGTTTGGAGGAGGATGATGGTAGTGTCATATTGATGTGGGTCTTTTTCGTCATAAACCTTAAGTAGTTTATACATAAAAGGGTGATATATTAAAATTAAATTTTTTATAAATATTCTCTACCCATAAGATCCATATATTTCAAGCATTACACATTAATTCCTTTAAAAATATCAACTTGATATATTTTGCGTCAAACTTGTTTTATTTAGACTATTTAAGGTTAAATTATAATCTTTCCATGTAGTCTTCCAATAAATCATCTTATTTTTATGAAATAAATTATGGCATCACATTTGGAATGTTTTCCTTTGAAATAATCATCATACTTAGAGAGGAATATCTTCTTCATATCCTTCCAATTAATGACTACATTTTTTCCCAATCCTATAAACCATCAGATGTTTGCATACTTAAGAGTAGTTGGGAATAATTTAAGCCTTTAGGTGTCTCTATTGTAGTTGTAACTATAACACAAGATGCCTAACTTAAAAAGGAATGTGTTAGGGTCATCACTTACCATTCGCCTAAAATAGGCAAAATAAATAAGGGTATATTATTCATAGGTGTATTACGTATGGGGGTGTTGATGGGAAATTCAAAATTTATGGTTTCACTGACAAAATTTTCTCCTTAAATGTCTCCCATGATTATTCAAAATAATTATGTACCAATGAATTTTTAAACACACTCTTCTAATTCCTTATCAATATTTTTGGCCCAAGGTGAGTAGTGAAAGATGGTGATAGGTTTTTATAGGGGAAAATAAACTCTTCTAGCTGGGGGTGATGGGGTAGAGTATTTAGGAAATTATTTTGGGAACTAAACAAATATGTTGTATTACTTAGTTGCTTCAATTGTTTTATCTAAAATTTTAGGCTTAATATTTATTTTTTAAGCTATAAGGGCTTGATATTCTCTTTTGGAGAGAAGTTTAAGTGAGGGTGGAGGGAGATGAATACCCAAATCCTAAGTATAGGTGGAAAAATTGGCACTCTTTAGAATTGTATGATGATAAATTATAATGAGTATGGGAATATTCTTGTTCTCTAACCTTAGATTGTGCACCTAATTTAGCCAAAAACTTATCAATTATTGCCTCTTTTGATAAACTTTGGGTAACATGTGTGGAACAACTATGAGTATACTTATGTGACTTGTATTTGATACATGTGACACCTTATCTTCTTAGTTTGTATCAAAAATAAATATCATAAGTAATAATATACCTAAGTTATCCCTCTCATGTTGCGTAAAATTAATCAATATTCTTTTTTTATTGTGTTTGCCTTGTCTTCCACATGATTAGTTTCAAAAATAAAAATTGACTTGTACCAAAATAAAATTAATTTCTACTTATACCAATAGGAAATCAACTTCTAATTTTACTAAAATGAAGTTAATCTATAAAAAATAAATCTATTTCCATTTTTCAAGAGTTTAGTGGTTGACACCATCTCCTTAAATGACACCAAAATTATAGGGAACATGCAACCTATTATTATATCTTATCTTAATGAAATATGATTCACCATGATAGGATAAACCCCAAAAGGTAATTGGATAACACATATATTGTATGATCCTTCACTTAATTTTTAACTTGGGGATGTATAACCTTGGAGGGGGTATACATTATATGTACAACATTAAACTACAAGGAATATTAGGAGACTAACACACTTGTTAGAAAGTAAGAACATTTGTAGGAATTAAAGGACATGAAGGTAAATTGCATGAAATTAAATGTTGTAAAGTAAATTGTAGGAAAGGAATTACTACTCTATGTTTTTAAGCTTCCCATACAACATAATTGGAACACATAAAAAACATTGAAGATAATTATTTTGAATTGAAATTAACTATGAATTATAAATACATACATTCATGAAATAAAATTTAACTAAAAATACTTATATAACATAAAAAAAACTATCTAACAAATATAAATCAAACCAACAGTTCCTTACAAGTGGGCCTTGTCTTGGTCAAGTTAGAATTGAATTCCATTCTTCTCTAAGACAAGTTTAGATCAAATTCATTGATATATATTAATCTTGTATCAATGAAAATAAATAAATTATTGTAGTTTGGTTGTAGTTCAGATAAAAATACTTTATTTTTTTCTTCTTCACAATCTATTCTCTTCTCTATTTATAGATAATCATAGGATCTGTAACCCTTCCTTATATAAAGAGGATTATGTATTATTAGATATATTAAAATCATGGAAGTTTCAAAAATAAGATCCTAACAAACTAAAAAATATTAAAGACAACTCATCTTAAAACTATAAAGGATTAAACTTGTAGCTATGTTTGAAGATCAATCATTGAGTTGGTCCAATAGAAGCATCAATGAATTACCATGGTTGTATAGCCTAAAAATTATTTATTTGTAATCATGAGATATGTTTGGAGTAGTTAAAATTGGTATTTCATCTAATTTTTTATGCCTAGGTATATAGTCACCTATAGTCATAGCTATGACCTGACACAACTAGTGACTATGAGTGGACCTGCCACAGTGGCTACATACCATATAACATAGAACCAACATACTATTTATATGATCTATATCATCAAAACATTAGAGCATTAAAACCATTAAATTACATTATAAAATATAATAATATTATATTAAACCAAGCTCAACATTACATATATATAATATTCATATTTTATGTGCATATTAGTAAAATATGAGTCCAAAGAGATGGAAATATAAGAAAAAAGGATCATTATGAAAAAACCTAAATAGAAAAATGAGGTTATTTCTAATCCTCATTAATGTAAATGGGGCATATCAATCATACACATGGCATGATCATGTGGACTCAGGCTATTTTTTAGATTGGTGATGGTTTCAAGATTGTCAATTTTAATTTTAGGTTCAATGAGTATCATGGTTATCCAATGGCCTCAGAGTCACAAGATTATGTATTGATAGGTAGTGATGAAAATCAAATTTAAAATAGTGCCATAAAAATATTTTTAGTGTACATGTATCATCATCATGAGGTTCTTAGTTCTCAAAGTAATGCCTTGATGGCTAGTGATGGGTACGAAATTTAATCCTTATTCATGGGGTATCATGTCCATCCATGTGGCATGATCGTCCATTGTACTTGATTCAGGGATGAATATTTTGTATCTTATGATGGCCATCAAATTTAAGACAAATTTCATGAGGTGGCATTATACATAGAGTTGTTTGCAATTTCTTCATTCTTTATGTATCGTGTGGCCAATCAAAATGAGACCATGGCCTATTATGATTGGTTTAGGCTTACACAATTTGTACTAGGTTCATAGATTTTACTACAATGACAGATGATGATGACCATAAAATTTAACATCCTATTAATGGGACAATGTGGCTACTTTTTATTAAATTGAGGTCATATAGTTCATAAAAAATATATAGAGTGTTATAGACCTATGATTTTATTCACTATGATTTATATTTTTCACACATCTGACCTCACCCTTATCATTTTCCACATGGTTACATTTAGTACCTATGAGAAAATAAAACATGTGATCATTGTTTATTAAATAACACATGCAATTACACCTATGATATAAAATAATAATAATTTAATAATGACATGTGGTGGTTGAGGAATGGTTATAAGGCATGGGGTCACACAATTACCAAATTTTGAAATGGTAAAAGTCCATGAACATGAACCCATTAATTTGTGTTTTTGAGTTGATAAATGGTCAAAATCATGGATAGGCATTAGGATACACAATTTCAAAGGGAGGATGAATTTAATAAGTTTATTTATAAAATAGTGACCACAAGGATTTATTTTATAAATTAAAGTTTGTTGAGGTCAACATACCCCATTGTTTTATAAAATGGGACCCTTCAAATACTTTAAACCTTAAACATTGAAAACTCAATGTGAATAAATCATTGTTAGAATTTGAAGGTCATCCACTTTGATAAATTTGTCTTACTAGTTTATGGTTTTGCTTTGATCTTGACAAATGTTTCTAATAATTGGTCTTCATGTCTTATAGTTCCAAGTTTCATGGAGCCCTTATGAAGAGATCATTATTAGAATTTATAGATTGACTCTATTCAAGTTTTCACTAGCCTTTGGTTTATGAAAATTCAAATCTGAATTCATGTTCTAAAAGCTCTCCTCCAAAAACCATGACTTAAACCCTTGGTTCAAATTCAACTATTGGTAGGAACGCTTTTAGCAGGAATATTTTAAATTATTTTGACTTAAGCCCCAATTTTTATGTTAAGTCTTGGTCTTGGTTTTTAACACAAAAAACATTAGGCTAAAAATTATGCTTAGTCCCCTTTATTTTCCCCTTAGTTCCTTATACTTCTAACATGGTCCAATGTTATGCTAGAAGGGTCATTTTATTTTAGCATGGTCCCCTTTGCTAAAAATTTTAACCTAAAGTTTTAACCCTAAGGCCCCTTTCACATTTATCAACACTACCAAGACCTTAGTCTTAAAGCTTTAGCCTAAGTCTTATTTCTAACTAAGTCTACCGTTCGTGATTGGCAAGATCATTTTATTTCTAACATGGTCCCCTTTATTACCTTTTTAGCCTAAATCCTTAATGATAAACACCTATTTGTGTTTATTAACATGAACAAGACCTTAGTCTTAACGTTTTAGCCTAAGTCTTATTTCATCCTGAGTCTTAATTTAAAAACCTTGATCCTTTGTAGATTCGATAGTCCACTCTTCATCACAGCTTTTAATCAGATGAAGTGAAGCCAACATTTAAAATTCAAAGGCTCATGAAACTCCATGAAATTTCCACATGGAACTTCTACATTTGAATTTTGATAACAAAGGATCCCACATATTAAATCAGACTAATGACATGTAATTGTCTCAATCACAATCAATGACTCACACCTCATCGAGACTGATGATCCAATAGAGTCAAGGCAATGATGAAAATTCAAAAGTCATAGGAAGCCCCATGGAGCCATCATGTGGCACTCCTACATATAGGAACTTCATGAGATTAAAATTAACATTCTCAAGAATGTCATTTGACATCTGTAAGGCTATCATTAACGTTTGTGCAACCATCAACTTTAAGCCCACCAAAACTAGGAACTTCATGAGCTTAAATTTGAAATTCTCATGAACATCATTTGACATTGATGAGGCCATATTTTATGTCTAAGATTCCATTAAATTCAATTTCTTCAAACATTTTACTTAGACAAAAGGGGCATGTGTTTCTATCATTCGAAAGGGCCACTTTGATATTATGCTTTGAAAAATTAGCATAAAATTCTTTAAATTAAGTATTTTTGTGTTTATTAATATGAAATAGACTTAGGTAAAATCATTTTAACCTAAGTCCTTTGAATATCTATGCATTTATTAAATTTCTCATACCTTGCAGGATCAACAAATCATGCTTCATCGGGATTAGATGATCTGATAACACAAAATCACCAATGACCTTTCAACAAAGCTCTAAGAGCCCAAAGGATCGACACATGGTAGATTGTCATTAAATATGTAAATGATATAGGAAGTATAGCTTAGAAATATTACAGAGGTGCCAAGTGGCACAACCATGGGGCTCAATACATAGATGGATAATGACATGTGAAGGCCCAGATCATGATCAATGACTTGCATTGATCTTTGGATCTTGATCAAATGGTGCAAAGTAAAAGGCATTATATAATACCAAAGGCTAGTGATTCAAAGGCATTTATGAAAAATACCATGAATATTGATAGATATATGCCAAATAAGTGCCACACAAGTGCAAGGTGATAAAAATAAAGATCTTGTGTGTTTGAAAATGCAAACATATAAAGGCAAAGGTCAAAATCAAATCTTTGGCACATATGAGCCAAAGTCCAAGTAATCCATCAACATTAAAGCCTCAGGAGAGCCCCAAACTTGCATAAAATCCCCAATTTGAGCTCAAATTGATCACAATTAAGCTAAAAAAGAATCTAATTACAATTTGAGCACAAAAGAATTGACCCAGAGACCATTTGGAACACAACAGTAAGTGATTTTTAAAGTTTGGAAGTCATGGCAGATCAAAGTCAATAACACAAGAATGATATAGAGTTGTATTTGTCTACAAACAATAAAGGGAAGGTATTCAAGGACATAGACATAGACAGTAGTACATTGATCATGGGTAATAAGAACTAGTCCAAACTCTTTTAGACCATTGAAAGCATGCATTCCATCATGAAAGAATAATAAAATATTGATAATGTATCCATAAGGTATTATGACTTGTTTGTAATCTAAATGGCTAGTCTCCACCATTCTGCCACCAAATAGAGGTAACCCACTATATTGACATCCTTGCTCCCATTTCAAGGACTATAGGATTGAGCAAGATTGGATCATTCATGAAAGGACTTTTATAAGAATTTCATTCATTTCCCCATTGGCCTTTGAGATTTATTACAATCTTCCAAAACCCCAAGTGGATTTTCCCACTATTAAGGAATGGATTGGCAAGAATTATCTAAACACCATCCTTAGGCCATGGTTGCTCTAAGGGAACCATGTGATCCAAGACCCTACTGGAAACATCCTAGTTACCCAATTTAGACAAGGGGTTAGGGTAATCATGACTCTTTATAATATAATCTTTGGAGCCCCTTCAACCAATTATGTTAAAAAGAGTTGGGTGTCTTATGTCTACTTCAAGGTAGAGAAACGGCTCACTCCTCTAATTGGAGAGATGATCAACATATATCTAGAAAGATAATTCATATCCATTAAGAAGAAGACCAGTACTTAATTATTCATGATGTCTTAGACGCTTTACTAGCCTCCACCTAGATCCCTCACATCAAAAATTGGTCACCTAAGGGAAGATTTACAGTCTCCCACCACTATTCAAAGCTATACATATTTAAATATAGGCATAACATCCAATTCACCTATGAATGTGTATCCATCCTTGGTAGAAGTCATCATAGGGGTCCCTAAGCCCAAGTTAAGCCCTTTAATCAAGAAATATATGGAGATAATGGGAGACATATAATTGTATATAGATTATACAATGATCAAAATTGAAGGGATTTTGATCCAACCTTATAGGTTACCTATCTATGTTAACATCAAGTTGGTAGAGCAAGAAATTGCATACCAAATTCTTAATGGTATGGATAGAGTGTGCAAAGACAAGAGGAAAGGACTCCTCCATACCTTTCCTTTGAATATTGGCAATACTATGTTATAAAATTGGGATTAAGTGAATATTATGGCTAAGCATATGGAATATTTCAAATTACAACTTGATGAGCTAAATATGTGGGACCCCAATGGCATGGTCTCCACACACTTGAAATCTAAGCAATTTCCCAAGCCAGTGTATGTGTACCAACTCGATGTCCATGATACCATATATATCAAAGTGAACAATTTCAAAGAAATATTGGCTAGGCTTAAGGGATATAACATTATATTTTAGCATAGACTGATCGATGATGAGAATCTACCAGGTGACATACGGAAAATGAGACCTATGAAATACCATTTATTTCCTAAACCTTCAAGGACCCCTCAAAATAAACCACAAGTGGAAGGAAAACATCCCCAAGCATAGATTGCATAAGGTCCTGGTAAGAAAAAGTTGAAAGAGAGACCTAGTGAGGGATTATCATCCTCAGTCCCTCCCCAAAGACCAACATCTCCAATTGAATACCTAGACATGATTGCCTTGGAGCCTAATGAGACAATGGAGGATGCCCTCAAGGTCCTTATTGGGTCATATGGATATGATGAAGAGGAAAATCATGTTGAAGAAACACAAGCCCAAATAGAGGAGGTTGAGAAAGAAAAAGAAGTTTCCCTAGATCTTATTCCAGTGGAACCATTAAAGAAGAGATTGGTAAAATTGGCAATGGTCCTAGTTGGATCAAAGAAGCCAAAGTTGACTTTCACTCACCCCATGAGTAAGGTTAACTTATTTAGTGATGAGAACCCCATCCATGGACTAATTATCCTTGATTGGTTCATCTATGGAAAAATACAAAAAATCTCCACCTCACACCACTCATGGGCCTTGACCAAGATTGTTAACATTTATGTACATGATGATATCAAGCCATGGATAAGGGATTTGAGGAAGGAGGAGGAAGAAAGAATAATAGTGACCATTTTAGGGTCAGATAACAAGCATATGGATGCTCTAGGATCATCAAGCAATACCCAGATGGAGGCTAATGAACCCCCAAAGTACATTGAAACAACTACTACTATACAATTCAATCTAGAGACAACTAGATTAGAGAGAGTGATAACTATAAAACCCATGGTAGGGATTGAATAGTTCACATTCCAAAAGGTTGAGCCATTTGAAGGCTTAACTCTAGTTGGGGTAAAACAACCTGGTGAACTACCCATCCATGAAGAGAATGTTGAAGGCCTAGTTGAGGCTCATTCAGCTCAAGTCAGAGTAGGAATTAGAGGTATGAAGAAAAGAATATCCAACCTAGTTAAGTAAAATGAGGATTTAAAGACATAATTTGTCTTATCAGTGCCTGAGGCAATGATCAAATTGTTGGATGAATCCTTCTATGATATATTTGAGGCCTTAAATTCAATAAAGTTGAGGCAGAGTGCATTGGCATAGTATAACATAGTGGCCAAGGGTCTAATAGCCCAATGGCAAACTTCACAAGAAAAAATAATAGTTTTAATCAACATCAAGATTGGAAGGTAGATTCTTGAGTTTAAATCAATTAGTCTGGGACATTTGAATACAATTCTAGAAATTATCATAGAAAAGATCCAGAGTTTGAGTACATGGTCATAGGAACTAGAGAAACTCCTAAAGGATGATAAAGAGCTAATTGGGAGGATTCAAAAAATCCTGGGGACCGTGATAACTAACCCTACATATCCCACTATCATATACATCATCAAAGATGAAAGGCTACTTTGGTAACCCAAGAAATAAAAATTAAAAGTCAAGGCTAGTTTGGGAAAGACAATAGTAGGATCCTAGACATGATCCTTAATATAGAAGAAAGGATAGTTGAGGCCAAAAGCATCAAGGAAGCCATGGCCATAAATGATAAAGAATTGAATTCTTTGGCTAACAATGAGTATTATCTTTTAAGACCGATTGTGGACTTGAAACTTATCAGTGAGCAGCACCAAAAGGCTATGAACATCTTCCAGCAACAACAAGAAAGTTATCAGGAGCAGGGACCACCAACCAAGTAGTTAAATAATACTCTATTTTGTAAAAAAAAATTAATATTTTGAAAATAGAATATCCTTTTGTAAATTCATAGACTAGTTTATTAGTGTATTACCTTTAGGTCAATTTAGCTTGGAAAAGAAAATGTATTATAAAACTTTGTAGAGAAAGGACAATTATCCTTACTTATTGTACACTTGTATCTTGTAAATGACTAGTATATTGCCTTGTCCTCTTATAAAAGGTAGTACTACCATTTTGTAAAGGGAGATAAATTTGAGCAAAGTTTGTATACTTTGAGTAGTTAATACAATCAAGGAATTTTGAAAAGATTATCCAAGTTTGTTTCTGTCAATTGTTACATGGCTTTTCTCTCAATTACTAGTCTTAGGTCTTAAACTTGAATAGTTTTTATGAATTCTAAGTTGCATCTTTGATTACAAGGTTGCTAATTTATGCTTATACTAGATTAGTTGAATGATCTTGAATTTGATTCTTTTTATTTTCTCTACATTAGAATATGCTAATGTTATTTGAGTGTGGTAGAAAATCTTTAAAGTAAATTTATTTCTTACGTGTACTTCTCTATATCATCCTTAGAGGTTCGCTTGGTGTGTAGTGAGATATGAGCTTATGTTATTTTGCACTATATACTAGTTAAATGCATACTTAGTTGTAACTAAAACTTTGTCATAATGTTTGAGGCTAAGATCAGTAATCACTTATTCTCTTTCTGCCTTACCCTTCTCTTTTGCCTCATTTTTTAAACCAGATCACTTTAGTTTATATTTCATTGTAAATTTTAATTTAGATTAGTCTATAGTTTAAGCTTTGATCATAATTCACTAGTATTATCATAGATACTTAGACTTTGTAAATATTTGGTCTATGTTGGCTCCTAACCACCAATTAATATAAATTTTGTGGAACAGTTAAACATTGATCTATCATTATTTCACCATAGGTAACATAAGTTGCCACAACTTGATACTCATGCTCTGAATTCTTAGAATTCTAAAATGATAAATGTTCTTTAAATACTAAGGACACCTGTGATACATTCAGACGTAGCAACAAGTCCTTTTGGTGCTAGAAGGAGGGCCTTTATGAATTGGTTGAATCTTTGTCAATCTTAGTGTGTTAATCAAATATTGATGTTATCTTTGCACTTTTTCATAATTATTTGCTCAAAAGTGTAAATATCATTGATCTTTGTGGTATTTGACATATCTTTGTGCTTCCTTTAGACAAAGAGCATGGTTCTTTAAAGTTTGATGCTTAATTTTGGTAAAGATGGCTTAATATCTAAGAATCTATGGTATTTGAAGTTAGAATAGCTTATTTTGAGTATACTTTTCATAGATCTGGGTTTATTTAAGCTTGTAATTTTAAATATAGACCATATTTACATAATTGGACACATCCTTGGGCTAGATTAGTCAAAGGTTTACATCCTTTACTATTCTTTACAAAATTAGCTTAATTACAAGTTTAATCCTTGTTCTTTATAAATATTAACATGATACATCATATTCAAAATAGGATCTTCAATATTCAAGCTATAATTTCCAAGGATCCGAACAAGATCACATTTAGAGACAAGAGAACCTTTTCTTGAGCTTGAAGTCCATAGAAGATCCAAAAAAGATAAAGGGAAGCATAGATGTTCTAAATATTTGCCAACCTCAACTCTTCTATATACCCCTACCTCCAGCCTTAATCCAAGTATGGCTTAGTTTTGAGATTCTTCAATCAATGTGCCAAGTGTGGTACATGATCTCCCACATAACCCTAAAAAATGCTTGCCAACATTTAATCCAACTAGTATTATAACTACTGAAGAGTACATTAAATCTTTCAAATCTAATTTAAGGTTGTTAAATGGCATACATGAAGATGTAGCATGAAGATTCTATCCCTTTACTTTTAAAGATATTTCATACGAATGGTTTCTCAATTTGCTTGACAATTATATTACTAGTTGAGATGGTTTCACTAATGTTTTCATAGACCAATTTTGAAAAATTATTAGTCCATGTGTCATATACCACTAGTTCACCACCATCAAGAGGGATGCAAGTGAGCCCATAAGGTATTTTAATTCTAGATTCCAAAAAATGTATAGCAAAACCATAGAACCTTATAAACATGATGAGGTTTTATCTCTATAAATCTACAAGAATGTAGTAGATCCTATGACTTCTATATTTCTAAAAAGATATCTTCTAGCTATAACTTCATTAGCTAGGACTTATTTTGAAGTAATGATCATCAATAATCAAATACAACCCCAGGGAAAAATAGCCTACTCTATCCCAAACATCAATCAACATTTTCACATTCTAAACATCTTCCCCAACAATAATCAGAATGTTCCAGCTTTGAATCAACTCCCAAATCTGAATCAATTGCCTTTGAGTCATGTTGCTCTCAATCAAAATTTAGGATTCTTGAGTCATCTTAGTACTAATGGATTTAATTCCAATGATCAAATAGATTTAGTACCAGCTACTAGTATTAATAATAACTAGTTACACAATTTTAAACTCCTAAGAATGAGAGTGAATCTATTCTGAAAATGGTCCAAAAGTTAAGCACTAATTTCCTTCAGTTGCAAAAACAAGTTGGAAATATTGAAGAGAACTTTGGTAGGAACTTCTCATTCCAAATGTTTAATAGCCATAATAATGGGTTTCAAAATGATAGTTTACACAATAATAAAAACAATGAACCATCTTTTGAAAAGAGGACTATGGACATTAATCTTACTGACATTACTTTGCCTGATTATTCTAGAGTGCATTGTATGGCCAAGTATGGTGAGATTGATTGCATTGAGTTTGGTAAGGTTTTTTTAAGCTTTCCAAGAAGAGTTAGACACATTTAAAGTGGTCCCTAATAAGGATATTGGTGTAGGTACTTTAGGGTCCAAGCCTGTTGATCAAAATTTCATGGTGGAGACATTTAATTTCCCTTTTGAAGAGGAAAATGAACCTGATGATGTCCTTGGGGTAAATATAAGCCTTCCAATAATTCTTAAAGAAGACTTATCCTTTGAGGAATAGAGAGAAAAGGCATCCCTTGACTACCTCAATGCCTCAAAATAACTTTGAAACTCATCCAAATACTTCTTCAAGCAATAATCCAAAACCACCCAAAGGGATTACCTCTAAGTATAATGTCAATGTTCTTAGTTCTTCAAATAAGACTGGCTATAATATTTTTGAGGACATGAAAAAGATAAAATCTAATAGCACATTGCATGAGTTAACATAGATCACAGAAAAAAGGGACCTCTTGCTAAAATCATAGTCAAAGAAATATAAAAAACCACCTAAAGTTGACAATGCTAATATGGATATACACAAAGCTAAGGAAAAATATCCTCCTTTCTTTCTCACTGTTAGGATGTTTGGTAAGAATTTTCATAATTATTTAGTAGATTCTAGTGCATCCACCAATATCATGTCACCAGGTATTTGAAAATAACTTGACATGACACCTATTAAGTTTGATAGAGTTGTTACTTAATTAGACAAATCTAGAGTCAAGGTGATTTGGGAATTATTAAATGTTCATATGCAATTAGCTTCTAATCCTAGAGTATATTAGTTTATTGATATCCAAGTTATTGACATTCTTGATGTTTATGGGATATGTTTAATCAAGGAATGGACCAAATCTTTTAATAGCTACATGTCCATAGATTGTTCACATTTATGACTACCTTGTAAATGAGTTCCAAACCATATCAAGGTTGAAAGAGAGCCGAGAATGAAGTATATGACCACTAAGTATAAATTTATGAATGAAAGGGTCAACATAATTGACTCAAACTTAGGGGTGTTCACCCTAGGGACTATAAAGGTATGTGATCCTAATAATGCTCATGTTATTCCTAGGTTATGAAAGCTACATTTTGATGGTGCTATGTGCAAGGCTAGATCTAGTTTAGGCATTGTTCTAACTGACCCTGTTGGTAATAAATACCATGCATCTTATAGGATCTAGTTTCCTTTCACCAATAACCTTATTGAATATGAGACCCTCATTTTAGGCATGTAATTTTCTATCAAAAAAAAATCAAAGAGTTATTAGTCTATGGTGACTCATAAATAGTAGTCAAGCAAGTAACAATAAAATATCAATGCAAACTCTCACTCAAGAGGCATAAGTTTAGGGTCTAGGATATAATTAAGTTTGTTGATGCCTTTAACATTATCTCCATCCCTAGAGAGGAGAACCAAGATATTAATGAGTTGGCATCTACTGTATCCAACCTCATGCCTAACCAAGACTTGTCCAACTTCAGCATTGAGTTGATACCTTATCCTTTGATCCCAAATAATGTAAGTTAAGTTTGATGGAAATCCTACACTAACATTGAGAACAAGAAGGCCAAAGAGTTTTTAACCAAGTATAAGGATGCCATAGCTTGGTCCTATGATGACTTGAAGATATTTGATCCAAGAGTCATCACCCATACTATACCCCTTAAATAAATTTTTAAACCCTTCAAGAAAAATCAATGACCTTTGAACCCTATCTTAGAACTAATGATCTTCTAAGAGGTCAAGAGATTACTAGATTCTAGAATTGTGTTTTCCATTAGGCATTCTAGCTAGGTGACCAATTTGGTAATAGTTAGGAAGAAGAATGGTGAGATTAGGCTATGCATTTACTTTATAAATTTTTAAAAATCATCTGAAAAGGATAACTATCCTCTTCCATCTCTTGACCAAGTGATACAATTTGTTTTAAGATCAGCCATGATGTCTTTTCTTGATGGTTTTTTAGGCTACAACTAGGTGTTGGTTGACAAAGAAGATAGGATGAAGATAACTTTTATAACTAAATAAGGGACCTTCACTTACAAAAGAATGTCATTTGGATTAATAAATGTAGACACTACTTTTCAAAGGACCATGGATCATGCCTTCCAAGGTTTGATTGGTAAGTGTATCATTATATACATGGATGATCTAACCATTTTTTCTAAAAATAGGGAAGATCTTTTTATGCATTTACAACAAGTATTTGAGAGGTACAGAAGGTATAGAATCTCCCTTAACCCAAAGAAAGCATATTTTGTGTTACTAAAGGCAAATTTTTGGGTCATATCATAACTAAAGATGGGATCTCCATAGATCCTAAAAGAGTAGAATCTATATCTAAGATAGAACCTCCAAATAGTATGAAAGAGTTGGAATTATTTTTTGGTAAGATAAAATTTGTAAGAAAGTTCATTTATAGCTTTATAGAGATTATCAAGCCATTAAATGGCATGATAAATAAAAATGCTAAGGTCACTTGAAATGAGGAATCTAGGAAGGCATTCAATGACATCAAAGAAGCAATTAGCCAAGCTCTAGTCTTGATAAGTCCTAACTTTTCAAAGGACTTCTATCTCTATTCTTTTTCATCTGAACATATTATGGCTACCATTTTAACTCAAAAGGTTGATGGGTGTGATCACATAATAGCTTTCATGAGTACTAACTTTAAGAATATTGAATTTAACTATTCATTGATTGATAAATAAACATATGCATTAGTTAAGTCAGTGAAGAAATTTAAGCACTATATCCTTAGAAATAAGGTGCATATTATTCTACGTAACCCTACCAAAAAAATTATACTGAGCTAGAATGAACTTGGAGAATATAGAGGTGAATGGATGTCAATTTTACAAGAATATGACATAAAAATGAAAATTGCAAAGTTGGTAAGGTGCCAAGGCCTGATTTAAAGGATTGCTAATACCAGCCCTAAGCTAAGTATTATGCAAGTTGATCAGTAAATCTTTCAATATAGTGAGTGTTATGATTCCATCATTCATTTACTAATTAACTATACTTGTCATGTAAGACTAACCACAAAGCAAAAAAGGGACCTAAGGCTCAAGTTAGCCCATTATCTAGTCAAATATGGGGTTCTATATAGAAATAAATTTAAAGGTGTCTACCTGAGATGTGTTTCAAAATAAGAATCTACCTAAATCATGAGCACCTTCCATGATAATTTTGGAAATGGGCACCCATCTAGGAAGACTACAACCCACAAGATCCTTAGATTTGGCTATTATTAGCCAACTATTTTCAAATATGTTCATAGACACGTGAGGGAATGTCACTCATGTTAGGTCTTTAGCACCAAAGAGCCTAAGGTAATAATGCCCTTACAACCAATCATGGTTGATAAACCATTTTCATAACGGGGATTGGAATTTGTAAGGGTAATCAACCCCAATTCATTAGAGGGTCACAAGTATATCTTAACTACCACAAATTATTGCACAAGGTGGATTGAAGCTGTAGCCAACAAACAATGCAAGATTGGGGAAGTGATCAGTTTCTTGGAGGAGAAAATTTGTACCAAGTTTTTAACTTGAATCTCTTTGGTGTGTGATAATGGATATACATTTATATCTATAAATATGATAGAATGGGAATATGACAATGTCATTTGTCTTAAGTTTTTATCCAATCATTATCCTTAAGGAAATGGAGTGTTTGAGTCTACCAATAAGAAATTAATAAAGGCAATCAAGAAGTTTGTTACAAATAAGCCCAAGACTTAACACAAACTTCTTAAGTATACCCTATGGACAGATAAGATAAGGATCAATCTAGCCTTAAAGGCATCACCATTTCTATTAGTTTATGGCAAGAGCTTATCTTCCCTATCACTCTTAAATTGCCTATGTACAAATTCATGCAAGAGTATATGGAAGAAATCTAGGAGCTTACAAATTCAAGATTGCTAGACATAATCTAGATGGAATATGCATGGGAGGAAGCCTTTGATGATTTTAATAGACATCAAACCAAGTTGAAGAGGTGGTTTGATAAAATATCAAAGATCAAGGTGTTCAAATAAGGGGATTTAGTTCTCCTTTGGGATAAAACATCTAAGCCTAAGGGAAAACATGGCAAGTTCAGACCTTTGTGGATTATCCCATGTCATATTGTAGACACACTAGGAGACAACACCTTTAGACTAAAATAATTACAAGGATCAGAGTTCACACTACCCACCAATGGGTAGTACCTCAAGCATTACTTCTATGTTTCTCTTCTTAAGGTCTTTATGGATTAACTATGTAAGATGGTTAGACTTAGTGTAGGTATGCTAGTTATTTTCTTTTAATTCTTTCTTTCCTATCCCTTGTTTGTATATAAGCATGTATATAACTATTTGTTTCCTTTCATTTCTTGCTTTGATATTTTCTATTGTGTTTTTGCTTTTATTGCCTAGTTCCTTGCTTCCAATAAGTCCTTTTAGACAACCCTGAGCTCAAAGATTATTTAGCTTAATTGAAACTCCAAAGTTCAAGAATGTGGGTATGAACTTAATACATATGCTGACCATGGGTCTGAAATGTGAGCCTAATGTTGAGATTTAAATAAACTAGTAAAGGCTAATGGAAGAGGTCAACTATTCTGTGAGACATTTAACATTGTCTTGACCTAAATTTGGTTTTAATAAGATTTTGACTTTTAGGATGAAAGCTTAATCTATTGAGACACAGTCATACTTTCAGTTAACAAACATCATTACCTGGGATAATGGTTGTAGCCATAAGTGATTTTATAAGGATCAAATACTTGACCAAATCTTTAAACTTGTTTACCGTACTTCCCAACCTTGATAAAACCATAGAAGGTCTAAAAATACAAAAATAAGAATACAATGCAAAATCAAAATATTTTCAAGCATAGGTGATTTTGGTAATCTCCAATAGGGTTATGGACACCTAGATGGTAGTGGAGCAAGACCATGAGTGGATCCAAAGGCATATTTTTTAGGGCTATGGATGCCTAGAAATCAATAGAGCAATTCCCAAGCCTTCCCTAAAATAGAAGCATGGTTCTTAATGAATATCTAAACATGCTCCAAGTTAGTGTCAATGATTAAAGATATGAAACCTAGAAGTTGTCTCTGAAATCCCATGGCAAATAGTAAATGGAATCAAAGCACACACATAACATGGATATGTCTTAATGTTTAACCTTAAACTCTACAAGTGCAAGGTTTATTTCAACCATAAACTGAGTTGGATAATGGCATTGATTAAGTGGAGTGGATGACTCAGTTATTTATCTAAACTAGTGTCTCTAAGTTCTAACATATTGCTATGTTTCCCCCAAAATTCATCATTTGTTGAGGTCAACATACCCCCTATTTTTGAAAAATGGGACCCTTGATATATTTTGAACCTTAAACATTAAAAAATCAATGTGATTAGATCATTTTTAGAATTTGAAGATCATCCACTTTGATAAATTTGGCTTACTAGTTTATTTTTTTACTTTGAGATTGCCTAATGTTGCTAATAATTGGTCTTCATGTCTTATATTTTTAGGTTTCATGGAGCCCTTATGAAGATTTAATGCTTATAATTTACAAATTAACTCTATTCAATTTTTCACTAGCCTTTGGTTTGTGAAAATTCAAATCTAAATTCATGTTCTAAAAGCTCTCCTCTAAAAACCCTATCTTAAACCCTTGGTTCAAATTCAAATATTGGAAGGAATGCTTTTGGAAAGAATATTTTAAATTTATTTTGACTTAAGTGTTGGGGGATCAAACCAATAATAGATTACAATTGTGATAGCAATAAACGCGGAAATAAATCAGATAGATAAGTAACTGAAATGATAAATAGCACAGAACAAGATATACAAGAAAACACCCTGAAAACTTGTATTAAAACTCTTTACAATAGGAATACAATGAAGAAAATTCATTCTTCCACACCTCTCTCAGATGCACACAAGATCTCTCACTAGATCTCTATTCCTCAAGAGCTCTCTCTCAAGTACAATCAAATCCAACAACCTGGATTGATGCAACTCAGTACTATCCTTCAAACATTCACAATGTTCTACTATTACTGATACATTCTACAATTCAACTACAATGAGCTAAGAAGATCTATCCTAATATAGAATTAGGAGACTTGAGCATGCTCTTACAACAAATAGTTAAGCCTCTTCAACAAGGGCTCTAAAAATAGTAATGCTAATAATAGAGACGCAAGCTTGAGTCCACAACTCAAACTTATCATGCAAACACTCACTTCTATCCATGAAAATAGCTTTCTGGACACGCAGGTAACCGACGTCAGTTTCTGCCTGTTCGCCTGTGACTGTAGCCGGCCGACCCTACTGTCGACGTCGGTGCCTCTGTAATTGCAACTGACTGACGTCGGTCGCTCCTGATTGATGCTGGCGTCTGTGTAGACCCGAACCTGTTTTGTATGCTCCTTGGTGAAGCTTTTAGCTCCACACCCTAACAATCTCCCACTTGGAGATAAACCAGCTGCACCAGTACCTATACAGCAACATCTTCTAGCTCCTCCATCTTTAACTCAATCATGAAGACCAATAGAAGTTGAATGAAGATTCAACTTCTCCTTCGTAACCGGCTTTGTTAGCATATCAGCAGGATTCTTGTCTGTATGGATCTTCTCCAGCTTCAACTCACCATCTTCCAATACCTACCGTATGAAGTGGTACCTTAGCTGTATGTGCTTGGTTCTTGAGTGAAAAGATGAGTTCTTAGCTAAATGGATTGCACTCTGACTGTCACTATACAATCTGCAACTCCCATGCTCCCTTCCAAGCTCATCCATGAACCGTGTCATCCATATCATCTCCTTGCTAGCTTCTGTGGCCGCAATATACTCTGCTTCTATAGTTGACAAGGCAACAACCTTCTACAACTTAGATATCCAGCTAACCGCCATTCCACCTACAGTAAAAACATAACCTGTGGTGCTCCTCCTGCCATCCAAATCACCTGCCATATCTGAATCTACATAACCATGTAGAGAACTATCTGAACCTCTAAAGCATAAGTACCTACTGCTGGTTCCTCTCAGATATCTAAGGATCCATTGAACCGCTTTCCAATGTTCCTTACCTGGATTAGCCATATACTTACTTACCACTCCCACTGCTTGGGCAATATCTGGTCTAGTACACACCATTGCATACATCAAACTTCCTACTACGGAAGAATATGGAACCTTACTCATGTACTCTACCTCATCATGTGAATTAGGACATTGTTCTTTACTCAACTTAAAATGTCCAGCCAAAGGTGTGCTTACCGGTTTAGCATCCTTCATATTGAACCGTTTCAACACCTTGTCCACATAATCCTCCTGAGACAATATCAACCTGTGATTTTTCCTGTCTCTCTTAATGCTCATGCCAAGGATTTTCTTATCTGCTCCCAAATCCTTCATAGCAAACATTTGAGCTAATTTTACCTTAAGCTCTGAGATATCCTGCATGTGAGACCCTGCAACCAGCATGTCATCTACATACAACAATAGAATAATATATCTACCATTATCAAATCTCTTGAAATACACACAATGGTCTGATTGACACCTACTATAGCCATGCTCAGTCATAAACCTGTCAAATTTTAAATACCATTGCCTTAGAGCTTGCTTGAGGCCATACAAGCTTTTCTTTAACCTGCACACAAACTTCTCCTTACCCTTGACCTCAAAACCTTCTAGCTGTTCCATGTATATTTCCTCATCCAAATCTCTATGAAGAAACGCTATCTTAACATCTAGCTGCTCAAGATGCAAATCCTCAAAAGCAACCAAAGACAATACAACCCTTATAGAAGTCATCTTAACAACAGGAGAAAAAATCTCACCAAAGTCAATACCTGGATTTTGTGCAAATCCTTTTACCACTAATCTGGCCTTATATCTCCTCTGTCCATCCTCACCTTCCTTCAACCTGTAGGTCCATCTCTTCTTCAGTGTTCTCTTACCAGCTAGCAATTCAACCAAATCCCATGTTTGGTTCTCTCTTAAAGACTCCATCTCCTCAACCATGCCACGCTCCCACTTACTCCTGGACTCCACCTGTAATGCTTCTTCAAAAATCTCTGGTTTTCCACCATCGATTAGCAATAAATAATATAAGGAAGGAGAATATCTAATTGGAGGCTTACTTACCCTTTCAGACCTCCTAGTGGGTGTCTTAGACTCGTTCTCAACAATCTATCCACCCAAATTTTCTGACAGTGACCGACCTCGGCCACCTGTAGACCTGTCACTAGCCGACGTCGGTTCTTCCTGACCGACCTCGGTGCCTGGTCTGCCGACATCGGTCTCTGTATGACCGACATCGGTTTCTGTACTACCGATGCCGGTTCCTAACCTACCGACGTCGGTCTCTGTGTTTTCCTGTAAGTGATTATTTCTTTTTCCCGCGAGATCATTTTAGACCATAACTTCATCTAATTCACTATTGCTCTATCCAGACTGATCCAGCTTCCTCATCTGATCACTGTACATCACTCTTTCATTGAAAACAACATCACGGCTCTTGATTACCTTGTTAGTTCTTAGATTCCAAAATCTGAAACCAAAATCATCTGAGCCATAGCCAATAAACATGCACCTCATAGACTTAGCATCAAGCTTCTTTCTATTTTCCTTATCTATGTGCACAAAGGCTTCACTACCAAAAACTTTGAGATATGAGAGATCTACCTTTTTACCTGTCCATGCCTCTTCTAGAATTCCACCATCCAGAGCCGTAGAGGGTCCTCTGTTAATCAGGTACACTGCGGTGTCAACTGCTTCTGCCCAAAACTCTAGGGGCAACCCTGCATGCAATCTCATACATCTTGCATGCTCCATGATAGTTCTATTCATCCTTTCAGTAATACCATTCTACTGAGGTGTCCTTGGAACCGTCCTTTGCCTTCGGATTCCGTGAGTGTAACAATACCAGTTAAACTTAAGACTGCAGAACTCACCACCATTATCAGATCTCAAGCACTTTAATCTTCTGCCTGTTTCATTCTCAACCATAGCTTTCCAAATCTTAAAAGTCTCAAAAACATCAGATTTCTTTTTAATACAGTAGATCCATACCTTTCTTGTGGCGTCATCTATGAATGTAACATAGTACCGTGATCCGCCAATAGAGGCTACCTGAGCCGGTCCCCACACGTCTGTGTGAACAAGCTGCAACTTCTGCCTTTTCTTAGTAGACCCAGTCTTGAGAAAACTAACCTTTTTCTATTTTCCAAATACACAATGCTCAAAAAATTCTAGATCCATACTTTTCAAATCTGAAAGCATACCTTTAGACTTAAGAATTGACATCCCCTTCTCACTCATGTGGCCAAGCCTTGAGTGCCACAATTTAGCATCCAAATCTGAAGTAGATAAAACTGAAGGAGATTTGTTAATAACACAATTACACAAATAGTGAGTACCTTCTCTCTTACCTCTGGCCATAACAAGTGCACCCTTGGTCACCTTCCAAGAATCTACTGTGAGAGTTACTGTACAACCCTCATCACCTAGCTTACCTGCAGAAATCAAATTTCTCTTCAAACTAGGAACATGCATCACATCTCTCAACACCCATGTGTTGCCATTCTGCATCTTTAGCTGCACTTTACCTTTGCCAATAATCTTACAAGGCTCATCATCCCCTAAGTACACTATTCCAAAATCTCCATGGATATAGTCACTGAAATATTCCCTATTAGGGGTAGCATGGAAAGATGCACCAGAATCTAATACCCAAGATTCTATGTTATTATGCAAAGAGAAAATTAAAGCATCCTGTGCAATACCTACAATCTTGGCTTCTTCCTTTCCTTCGTGTTGATTGTCCTCCTTAGGCTTTGACCAACAATCTCTGCTTATGTGCCCCATCTTTCCACAATTCCAGCATTGTGGCTTCCTGCCATTTCTGGATTTAGATCTGCCTTTCCCCTTAGACTTGGATCTTGCTCTGCCTTTCTTGCTCTTCTCTTTTTGCCTTCCCCTGCTCTCAAAACTTAAAGCGTTCCCGGATGCCTCTTCTGTGCTTTTCCTGCGTATTTCCTCATTCAAGATAACACTAACAAAATCCTCTACTTTCAAAATATTTGATGCAGATGCAGTATTACTTACTGCCATTACTAAGCCATGCCAGCTTTCAGGCAAAGAACATAATATTAAAAGAGCTTTTATCTCATCATCAAACACTATATTTACTGAGCTTAATTGATTCACAATACCATTGAAATCATTCAGATGAGTAGAAACAGATCCACCTTCATTCATATGCAAATTAAATAACTGCTTCATCAGATATACCTTATTTGAAGCTGAGGGTTTTTCATACATATTTGCTAACGTAGTCATCAACTCTACCGTTGTTTTTGCCTGTGACAAATTAGATATCACAGTGGAGGCCAGACTCAGTCTTATAGACCCAAGAGCCTTTCTGTCAAGAACTTCCCATTCTTCATCCTCCATGTCCTTGGGCTTCTTTGCAATCCCACCTAACGGTAAGTAGAGATCTTTCTGATATAGATAGTCCTCTATCTGCATTCTCCAGTGTTGATAGTTCTTGCCATTAAACTTTTCCATTCTCAGCTTACTTTCTTCTGCCATTGCTTCTCCCACTCAAACAGAAATCCCTACAGAAATCCCTGTGACCAACCTGTAATCCAAACACACTACACAGATCTGAACCACCTGTTAGTGAACCTGAGCTTTGATACCAATTATCAAGCTCTGAACCTGTAACCAACGCTCTGATACCACTTGTTGGTGGATCAAACCAACAATAGATTACAATTGTGACAGCAATAAACGTGGAAATAAATTAGATAGATAAGTAACTGAAATGATAAATAGCATAGAACAAGATATACAAGAAAACACCCGGAAAACTTGTATTAAAACTCTTTACAATAGGAATACAATGAAGAAACTTCGTTCTTCCACACCTCTCTCAGATGCACACAAGATCTCTCACTAGATCTCTATTCCTCAAGAGCTCTCTCTCAAGTACAATCAAATCCAACAACCTGGATTGATGCAACTCAGTACTGTCCTTCAAACATTCACAATGTTCTACTATTACTGATACATTCTACAATTCAACTACAATGAGCTGAGAAGATCTATCCTAATATAGAATTAGGAGACTTGAGCATGCTCTTACAACAAACAGTTAAGCCTCTTCAACAAGGGCTCTAAAAATAATAATGCTAATAATAGAGATGCAAGCTTGAGTCCACAACTCAAACTTATCATGTAAACACTCGCTTCTGTCCATGAAAATAGCTTTTTGGACACGCAGGTAACCGACGTCAGTTTCTGCGTGTTCACCTGTGACCATCGCCGGCCGACCCTACTACCGACGTCGGCGCCTCTGTAACTGCAACTGATCGACGTCGATCGCTCCTGACCGACGCCGGCGTCTGTGTAGACCCGAACCTATTTTGTATGCTCCTTGGTGAAGCTTTTAGCTCCACACCCTAACATTAAGCCCCAATTTTTATGTTAAGGCTTGGTCATGTTTTTTAACATGACAAATCTTAGCCTAAAAATTATGCTCAATCCCCTTTATTATTCCCCTTAGTTCTTTATACTTCTAATGTGGTCCAATGTTATACTAGCAATGTCCTTTTATTTGAGCATGGTCACCTTTTCTAAAAAATTTAACCTAAATTTAACCCTAAGGCCCTATTTGCATTTATCAATGCTAACGAGGCCTTAGTCTTAAAGTTTTAGCCTAAGTCTTATTTCTAATTGAGTCTAATTTTCATGATTGGCAAGATCCTTTTATTTCTAGCATGGTCCCCTTTATTACTTATTTAGCCTAAATCCTTAATGTTAAGGCCTCATTCATGTTTAATAACATGAATGAAACCTTAGTCTTAACATTTTAGCCTAAATATTATTTCATCCTAGACTTAACTTAAAAACCTTGCTCTTTTACAGATTTGACAATCTGTGCTTCATCAAGGCTTTTAATTGGATGGAGTGAAGCCAAAATTAAAAAGTCAAAGGCTCATGAAGCTCCATAGAGTCTCCACATGGCACTTTCACATTTGAAGTTTGATAGCAAAGGTTCCCACATAATAAATTAGACCAATGATGTGTAACTATTTAGATCATGATCAATAGATCACACCTCATCAAAACTAATGATCCAATAGAGCGAAGGCAATGATAAAACATTAAAAGGCCTAGAAAGACCCATAGAGCAACCACATGGTGCTCCTATATATAAGAACTTCATGAGATTAGAATTGACATTCTCATGAACATCATTTGACATCTATAAGGTTGTCATTGACATCCACACGAACATCAACTTTAATCCCAGCAAAATTAGAAACTTCATGAGCTTAACTTTGACATTCTTGTGAATGTCATTTGATATCCACAAGGCTATCATTGACGTCCATGATGCCGTCAAATTCAATCTCTTCAAACATTTTACTTAGACAAAAGGAGCATGTATTTCTATCATTCAAAGGGGCCACTTTGATATTATGCTTTAAAAACTTAGAATAAAATGCTTTAACCTAAGTCTTTTCATTTTTATTAATATGAAATAGACTTAGCTAAAATAATTTTAACCTAATTCCTTTGAATACTTATGCATTGATTAAAGTTCTTACATCTTGTAGGATCAATAGATCATGCTTCATTAGGCCCAAATGATCTAACAACATGAAATCACTGACGACCTTTTAATAGAGCTCTAAAAGCTTGTAGTCTTGACATGTGGTAGATGCTCATTTGATATGTGACTAATACAAGAAGTAGAGCTTATAAATCCCACATAGGTGACAAGTGGCACAACCATAGGGCTCAATGCAAAGATGGACAATGACATATGAAATCCTGGATCATGATCAATGGCTCATGTTTATCTTTGGATCTTGATCAAACAGTGTGAAGAAAAAACCATTTTTAAATACCAATGGCTAGTGCTTCAAAGGAATTTATGAAAAATGCTATGAAAATTGATAGATAGATACCAAATAATCACCATGTAAGTGCAAGGTGATAAAAATAAGATTTTGTGTGCTCAAAAATGCAAACATATAAAGTCAAAGGTCAAAATCAAATCTAAGGCACACATAAGCTAAATTCCAAGTAAGACATCATCATTAAAGCCTCAGTAGAGCCCCAAATTTTCATAAAAACCCTAATTTGAGCTTAGATTGATCATAGTTAAGCTAATAAAGAGTATAATTGTAATTTAAGCACAAAAAATTTGACTTAAAGACCATTTAGAACATAAAAATAAGCAATTTACAAAGTTTGGAAACCATGGTAACTCAAAAAAAATAATACAAGGATGAGACATAGTTGTATTTATCTATAGACAATGAAGGAAGGATCTTTAAGGACACAGACCTAGACACTGTTACATTAAGCATGAGTAATAAGAACTAGTTTGAGATCTTTTGGACCATTAAAAGCATGTAGTCCATCATAAAATAATTTAAAAACATTACCACTGTAGCTAGAAGGTATTACGATCTGGTTGCAATCCAAATGGTCAATCTTCACCATGCAGCCACCAAACCAAAGGAAATCTACTGGATCAACATCCTTGCTCCTATTTTTAAGGAACGTATGATTGAGTAGGGTTAGATCATTCATGAAAGTACCTTTACAATAATTTCAATCATTTCCCCATTGGCATTTGAGAGTTATTACAAGCTTCTAAAACCCCAAGTGGATTTTCCCAGTATTAAGGAATGGACTGGGAAGAATGATCTAGACACCATCCTTAGGCCATCATTGCTCCAAGGGAACCATGTGATCTAAGACCCTAATAGAAACATCCCATTTTCCCAATTTAGAGAGGGGGTTAGGGTAATCATGACTCTATTTAATAGAATATTTGGAGCTCCTTTAACCACTTATGTTAACAAGAGTTGGGTGTCTTACATCTACTTCATGGTAGATAAAGAGCTCACTCCCTCAATTATAGAGATGATCAACATATATCTAGAAAGATAATTCACAATAATTAAAAAGAAGACTAGTACACAATTCTTCATGATGTCCTATCTGTTGGATGCTTTACTAGCCTCCACCTAGATCCTCATATCAAAAATTGGTCACCTGAGAATAGATTTATAGTCTCCCACCACTATTCAAAGCTACACATATTCAAATATAGACATAACATCCAATTGATCTATGATTATGTGTATCTATCCTTGGTAGAAGCCATCACAAGGATACCTATGCCCAAGATAATCCCTCTAATAAGGAAATATGTAGAGCTAATGGGAGACATTTAGTTGTATCTTGATTATACAGTGATCAGAATTGAAGGGATTTTGATCTAACCTTATAGGTTACCTGTCTATGTTCTGATCAAGCTAGCAGAGAAAGAAATTATATACCAACTTCTTAGTGGTGTGCAAAAAGTGTGAAAATATAAGAGGAAAGGCCTCTTCCATCCCTTTCCTTTGACTATTGGTAAGACTATGTTATAAAATTAAGATTAGGTGAATACTATGGCTATGCATAGGGAATATTTTAAATTAAAACTTGATGAGATAAATATGTGGGACCCCAATGACATGGTCTCCACACACCTAAAATCCAAGAAATTTCCCAAGCCCATGTACATGCACTAACTCGATGTCCATGACACCATATATCAAAGTGAACAATTTTGAACAAATATTGGCTAGGCTTGACGGATATAACATTATAATTTAGCATAGACTAATTAGTGATGAGAAGACACCAGGTGACATATGTAAAATGGGACCTCTTTAATATCATTTGCTTCTTGGACCTTTAAGGACCCCTCAATAACAACCACAAGTGGAAGGGAAACAACCCCAAACATAGATTGTACAAGGTCCTGGCAAGGACAAGTTGGAAAATAGACCTGGTGAGGGTCCAACATCTTTAGTCCCTCCCTAAATACTAGCATTTTAAATCGAATACCTAAACATGATTACCTTGGAGCTTGATGAGATAGTGGAGGATGCCCTCAAAGTCCTTGTTGAGGCATATGACTCTAATGAAAAGGAAAAGCATGTTGAAGAAACATAAGCCCAAATAGAGGAGGCTGAGAAAGAAAAAGGAAAAGAAGTTACCCTAGATCTTGTCCTACTGGCACCATTGAAGAAGAGACGGGTAGAATTGGCAATGTTCCCAATTAGATCAAAGAATCCAAAGTTGACTTTCACTCACCCCATAAGTGAGGTTAACTTATTTAGTGATGAGTACCCCATCCATAGACCAATCATCCTTGATTGGTTTATCTATGGAAAAATGCCAAAAATACCAACTTGCTAGCACTCATGGGCCCTGACCAGGACTATTAAAATTGATGTACATGATGATATCAATCCATGGATAATGGCTTTGATGGAGGTGGAATAAACAAGAATAGGGACCACTACAAGGTCAGATAACAAGTAGATGGATGCTCTAAAAGCATCAAGGAGTACCTAGATGGAGGCCCCTAAACCTCCAAAATACACTAAACAAACTAATACTATGCAATTCAATATAGAAATAGCTTGATTATAGAGAGTGATAATTAGAAAAGTCATGGTAGGGACTGAAGAGTTCACATTCCAAAAGGTTGAGCCATTTACAGGCTTTACTCTAGTTGGGGGACAATAGCTTGGTTAACTACCCATCCATGAAGAGGATGTTGAAAGACTAACTGAGGCTCATTTAGCTTAGGTTAGAGTAGGAATTAGAGGTATGAAGAAAATAATATCCAACCTAGAGAAGGAAAATGAGAATTTGAAGACATAGGTTGTCTTATTAGTGCCTTAAGAAATGATCAAATTATTGGATGAATCCTTATATGATGTGTTTGAGGCCTTAAAATCAATAAATTTTAGGTAGAGTGCATTGGCACAAAAAAACATTGTGTTCAAGGGTCTAATAGCCCAATGGAAAGCTTCACAAGACAAAATAATAGTGCTACTCAACATCAGGATTAGAAGGTAGATTATTGGGTTTAAATCAATTAGTCTAGGACATTTGAATATAATTCTAGGAATTGTCATAGAAAAGATATAGATTTTTGTTAGGTTACGGAGCTAAAAGCTTCAACTATGCAGACATGGAGGAGGTTGTTGAGTTCCAGGGATACCGGCGTCGGCAGTGTAACCGACGTCGGTCATCTACAGTGTACAAGGGAAACTAGCATCGGCAAGAGGTCGGCTGATGTTGGTCATCTCTAGGCAGACAGGGACCGACGTCGGTCACCTGTGCGGTTCCAGAACTGTTTGTTGCACGAACAGTTAGTTTGTTGAACCGATTGTTTACATGTAAAAGGCTATTTTTGGTCTTGAGTTGCGTGTCTAATTATTGTAAATTAGAAGTCTAAGTTATTGTTTAGTGTGGGATCTATTTATAGACCCATTGGCATGTATTGTAAAGGGTGTGCTAGTTAGAGTTGAGCAAGTGTAGCTCCTTCTAGTTCCATAAAAGAGCAATAGAAGAAGGCAAGGTAGATCCTTCCAATTGTAACAACAGGGTGATCTGCAAGTTGTTGCAAGATAAAGGAGAAGTTCTACATGTGTAAGTAAGATCATTTGAGTTTCAGGTTGTTGCAAGCTTATGGGAGATCTACTTGAAGTACTTTGAGTACTTGTGTACTGGTAGGTTTATTACTGACTGGTTGGAGGTGAACACTAATTATGTGTTTGAGTTGTGTGTTGGGACCTTTTTGGTAGGAGAGTGAACTCTTGAAAAGAATTACTGTACACTTGGTGTGGGAAGCCTGAAAGGTGTGGAAGAGTGTGGCATCTCTTCATTGTATTCTTTTTTGGATGAGTATTAATACATATTGTGTTGTCTCTCATATTCCATGTCATTTGTGAATTCTAGTTACTTATTACTTCTGGTTAATTCCACATGTTTAGTTGCTTATACAAGGTAATCATATTATGCTCTTATTGAGGAGCAAGATCCTGACAAGTGGAATCAGAGCTATTGTTGTTCTTGATTCCCCATCAACTGGTATTAGAGCTTTTGGTTGGGTTACTAATAGGTGTTTCAGATCAGGTTAGTGTGTGTTGATTACAGGTTACTCATAGGTGTTTCTATTTGAGTGGGAGTATAACAATGGCAGAAGAAAGTAAGCTATAAATGGAGAAGTTTAATGGCAAGAACTATCAATTATGGAGGATGCAGATTGAAGATTATATGTATCAAAAAGATTTGTACTTACCATACGGTGGGGTTGCATGCAAGCCCATGGATATGAAGGATGAAGAATGGGAGGTTCTTGATCGGAAGGCTCTAGGATCTATAAGGTTGAGCCTTGCATCATCTATGATTTCCAACTTATCTCAAGCTAAGACAATAGTAGAGTTCATGAAATCTTTGGCAAATTTATATGAAAAACCCTCAGCTTCGAATAAGGTATTTCTTATGAAGCAATTATTTAATTTACAAATGTTGGAAGGTGGATCTGTACATAGTCATCTCAGTGATTTCCATGGTTTGGTAAACCAGTTAAATTTAGTCAATATTGTTTTTGATGATGAAATTAAGGCTCTCTTAATCTTATGCTCATTACCTAAAATTTGGGAGAGTTTGGTAATGGCAATTAGTAATACTGCATCTACTTCAAAAATCTTGAAAGTGGATGATGTTGTGAGTGTAATCTTGAATGAAGAAATTCGTAGCAAAAGCACAGGTGAATCATTAGGGAATGCTTTGAGTGTGGAAAGCAGGGGAAGGCAAAGAGAGAAGATCGAGCATGGGAGATCAAGGTCAAAGATAGGTAGGAGATCTAAATCCAGGTATGGCAGAATAACCTGTTGGAAATGTGGAAAGCAAGGGCACTTAAAGAGAGATTGCAGGTCAGATGAAGATCAGCATGAAGGACATGAAGAAGTAGATGTTGCAGATTATGTTACACAGGATGCTCTGGTATGTTCCTTAGATAAAGTAGAATCTTGGGTTTTAGATTCTGGTGCCTCTTTTCATGCATCCCCAAATAGGGAATTATTTCATGAATATGTCTAGGGAGACTTTGGATAAATTTATTTAGGGGATGGTAAGCCTTGTCAGATGGTTGGCAAAGGGAGAGTGAAGCTGAAATTGTAGATAGGGAAGACATGAGTGTTGAAGGAGGTCATGCATATCCCAATCCTGAAGCAGAATTTGATTTTTGTTGGAAAGTTGGGTGATGAGGGTTGCACAATAACTCTCACAGAGGACTCTTGGAAGGTTACCAAGAGTGCACTTGTTGTAGCAAGAGGTAAGAAAGTAGGTACGCTTTATCTATCTACTTGTATTGCTGATTCTCCTTCTGGTTTATCTACTTCAGTTGTAGATTCAAAGATGTGGCTTAATAGGCTTGGTCACATGAATAAGAAGGAGATGCATGTTCTTGAGTCAAAGGGTATGCTTTTGGATTTGAAAAGCATGGATCGAGATTTTTGTATGTAGAAGAAGAAAGTGACATTTCTTGAGAAATATGATGTTCGTGACAAGAACAGGAAAGCCTTGGTTTTCAAGGAGAAGGTGATAGACAGAGATCAGTGCAAGGAGCTAAAGAATTTTGAGTAGAGCAAGGTTTATATTGACAAGGGTTTGATCCAAAAGGAGCTCAGGGGTAGAAGTCATCACTCACAAGTAAAACACAGAGACCGACGATGGTTAGAAAACTGATGTCAGTATCTAGACAGGGACCGACATTGGTTATGTGCAGCCTAACATCGGTGACTCCAGATAGATAAACACCAGTGTCAGTTAGGGAGAACTGATGTCGGTGATGAGGTAGTCACATGGAACCGATGACGGTCGGATGCAGACTGAGATGTGACTGGCATCGGTCACTGAGATGGATTTTGAGCAGACAGCAAGCTGTCAAGGAGTCTCAAGCACCCATATGAAGGACTTAAAGGGTAAGTAAGCCTCAAATTTTTCATTTCCCTTCTTTACACTACTTGTTGCTCACTGATGGTCAAGAACTAGGAAGTTATTAAAGAAATAGAGCAGGTAGATCCAAGAAACAGTTGGAGCTTGGCATGGATGAAGGATGTGATTCCTTAGAGAAGAACCAAATGGGAGTTTTTTGGTGTAGTTGCCAACTGGAAGAAAGAACTAAGAGACGAATGGATGTTCATGATAAAGAAGAGCGGGAATGGACACGTGAGACGGAAGGCCAGGGTATATGGTCTTGTGTTAGCTGTAGGACAATGGAGGTTTGACCATTGTGTTTCTCTTTACCAGGTTAGATAATATTAGCGACATTATATTGTTACTATATTGTGTGCTTGTTGCAAGGTTACACATACAGGGTGTTGAACTAAAGGTAAAGCTAGTTCAGAGGTGTGTCATGAGGAATCTAGGAGCAGCAAGATTCTTTGACATGAGTGTGTTCTAGAGACATGGAAGGTCATAGGTTGATTTTGTCTCTAGATGATTGTGTGAAACCAGTTAGCACGCTGATGGTTGGATAGTTCTATGAACAGTGTCATGATTCACATAATGAGGTTAAGTGCATGGTATGTACTAGACCTGAGTTTGCCCAAGTAGTGGGTGTTGTCAGCAAGTTTGGAGCCAATCCAGGAAAGAAGCACTGGAGGGTAGTTCAGTGGATTCTCAAGGTATCTGAGAGGGATCAGTAGTAGGTGTACATGTTATGCAGGCTTAAGTTCTTTTTTACATGGGTTTGTAGATGCGGATGTGGCAGGTGATTTGGATGACAGGAGGTGCACCACAGGATTTGTGGTGGTTGGTCTTCAAGAGTGATCTTGAAGAGGGATAAAAATCCAAGGGAACAAACTAGATGATGTACAGGTACAGTTGCAGCTATTTATCTCCAAGTGGGAGATTGTTAGGTTATGGAGCTAAAAGCTTCAACTATGTAGACATGGATGAGGTTGCTGAGTTTCAGGGATACCGGCATCGACAGTGTAACTGATGTTGGTCATCTATAGTGTAGAAGGGAAACCGGCATCGGTAGGAGGTCAGCTGATGTCGGTCATCTCTAGGCAGACAGGGACTGACGTCAGTTGTCTGTGTGGTTCCAAAACTGTTTGTTGCATGAACAATTAGTTCGTTGAACCGATTGTTTGCATGTAAAAGGTTATTTTTGGTCTAGAGTTATGTGTCTAATTATTGTAAATTAGAAGTCTAAGTTATTTTTTAGTGTGGGATCTATTTATAGACCCATTGGCATGTATTGTAAAGGGTGTGCTAGTTCAAGTTGAGCAAGTGTAGCTCCTTCTAGTTCCATAGAAGATCAATAGAGGAAGGCAAGGTAGATCCTTCCAATTATAAGAATAGGGTGATCTGCAGGTTGTTGCAAGATCAAGGAGAAGTTCTACATGTGTAAGTAAGATCATTTGAGTTCCAGGTTGTTGCAAGCTTATGGGAGATCTACTTGAAGTACTTTGAGTACTTGTGTACTGGCAGGGTTATTACTGACTGGTTGGAGGTGAACACCAATTCTATGTTTGAGTTGTGTGTTGGGACTATTTTGGGTAGGAGAGTGAACTCTTGAAGAGAATTATTGTACACTTGGTGTGGGAAGCCTGAAAGGTGTGGAAGAGTGTGGTGTCTCTTCATTATATTCTTTTTTGGATGAGTATTAATACATATTGTGTTGTCTCTCATATTATGTGTCATTTGTGAATTCTAGTTACTTATTGCTTCTGGTTAATTTCACATGTTTAGTTGCTTATACAAGGTAATCATATTGTGCTCTTATTGAGGAGCAAGATCCTGACAAGTGGAATCAGAGTTGTTGTTGTTCTTGATTCCCCATCAATTTTGAGTGCATGATCATAGGAACTAGATAGATTCTTTAAGGATGATAAGGATCTAATTAGGTTGATTGAACAACTCTTTGGGACCATGTGAACTAAAACTACACAACCCATTAGCCTAGGCATCATCAAGGATGATGATTTCAAACATAGGGATACTTTATTAACCTAAGAAATAAAAAGTAAGATCCAAGAATAGTTTGCGGAAGACAATAGTAGGAACCTAAACATGATCCTTAATGTAGGAGAAAGGATAGTTGAGGCTAGAAACATTAAGGAAGCCATGGCCAAAAATGATAAAGAATTGAATGCTCTAGCTAACAATGAGGAGGAGTGTCTTTTAAGACCAATTCTAGACTTGAAACTGGTCAGTGAGCAGCACCAAAAGGCTATTAAGATCTTCCAATAACAACAAGAAAGTTCTCAAGAGTAGGGCCCACCAACCAAGTAGAAAAATGGTATTCTATTTTGTAAAAGACTTTTTAATATTTTGAAAATAGAATATCCTTTTGTAAAGGCATATGCTAGTATGTTAGTGTATTTCCTCTAGGTTAATTTAGTTTGGAAAAGTAAATGTATTCTATAACTTTGTAGAAAAAGGATGGTTTTCCTTAATTCTTGAACACTTGTATCTTGTAATTGACTGGTATATTGCCTTGTCCTCCTATAAAAGGTAGTACTACCATTTTATAAAGGGAGAAAATTTTGAGCAAAATTTATATAATTTGAGAAGTTATTATAATCAAGGAATTCTAAAAAGATTGTCAAAGTTTGTTTGTGTTAATTATTACATGGATTTTCTCTTAATTTCTAGTCTTAAGTATTAAAATTGAATAGTTTCTATGAATTTTAAGTTCCATATTTGATTACAGGGTTGCCAATTTATGCTTATGCTAGATTAGTTGAATTATCTTGAATTTTTTTCATTTTATTTACTTTGCATTAGAATATGCTAATGTTATTTGAGTGTGGTAGTAAATCATTAAAGTAAATTCAATTATTACTTGTATGTATCTATATCATCCTTGGAGGTTTGCCTAGTGTGTAGTAAGATTTGAGCTTATGTTATTTAGCACTATATACTAGTTAAATGTATACTTAGTTGTAACTGAAACTTTGTCATAATGTTTGAGGCTAAGATTAGTAATCACTTATTCTCTTTTTGTCTTACCCTTCTCTTTTTCTTATTTTTTTTAACCAAATCACTTTAGTTTAAATTTCATTTTAAATATCCATTTAGATTAGTCTGTAGTTTAAACTTTGGTCATAATTCACTATAATTAGCATAGATACTTACACTTTGCAAAGATTTGGTCCATGGTGGCTCTTAACCACCAATTAATATAAATTTTTTAGAATAGTTAAACATTTCTATACCACTATTTAATCACAGGTAACATAAGTTGCCAAAACCTACTACTCATGCTTTGAATTCCTAGAATTCTAAACTAAGAAGTGTTATTTGAACACTAAGGACACCTATGATACATTCAGAGGCATTAACAAAGTGTTTGCATTGAAATCGAACCTAGTCCTCATGGTTATGTATATAAGGGTTGGGAATATATGAAATGGGGAACCTTCAGTTTATATACAATTTTTTTTGTAAATATTTATAAATATTAGGGGATTAAATGAATTAAAGTGACCATAAAATATTAATGTAAAACCTTTAGACTTAGGCATGAAATTTTACCAATTAATTTTAGTAGAGACAATAAATGTGATTCAAAGTGTAAACTAAACATTATATGCACTAAAAAGGTAAAATTATGGTATCCATTCAGGATGAAAGAGGATCTCTATTTATGGTGAATAAATGGGGCATGTTGGGTCACAAAAAATGGCAAATACTAGAGGGAAAGCACTATTAGACATTTAGATTGATAATGTTTATTAGTTTTGAAAGAAAACTAACAATCATGCAATAAAATTTTATGTTCTCAATATAAGTCTAGATATTAGTTTCAATTTTATCACATAATATACTAAGCCTTGACATATATGAAGAGTTATAAGTATGTTTAAAGTGATTTTTTTACCTTGCCTTTGAGGTTTTTAATATGGTGTGAGATTGATCTTTGATCAAAACTTATCGAGGGTGTATATATATATATATATATATATATATATATATATATATATATATATATATATATATATATATATATATATATATATATATATATATATATATATATATATATCAAAAAAGGCTAAAAAATGGATACTTGGGCATTACTCTGCTACTAGCCATGCATTTATAGCCCTAATAGAGATATCTCTAGTGTCACTTTAGGCCTTGTTCCACTTTCTATCAAGCAACTATGGCCCTAATTGTGATTGCTTGAATCACCCTTTTAAGATAAATTTTTCTATTTTATTTTAAATTATTTATTTATTTATTTAATTTTTCAAACCTCTCAAAGGATTGGGAGCTAATTTAACTAGGTATAAGGATGATTATAAAAATTCAACCATGAGTGACCCTTTTTTTTGTTATACACCTCTAGGAAATAATTAATGTGATTAAGTACTGTAATTACTACTTTTTGATGTAAATATGTGCTTAATTCATGTGATAATCCTAAAACAAAATATAAGTTCCCTAATAAAAACATAAAGCAATCAGGCATAACAATGGTTTTCACCAAAAAGTTTACCAATTTTCCTCAATTTTCAAAATTTCTAAGTGAGTTTAGCTATTATTAGTGATTTGAATGTGACTAAGATCTCTTATGGGATGGTAAATGTGGATAAAATGGAAATTAGGATGTGATGAATGGAAAGATGTCATGGTTTCTCTTTTGTCTTTGGAAAGACTTATTGTACTACCATCTAAGAAAAATAAGCTACTCTAAGAAAGTAGGGAAAACAACAACTAAACTAAAAAAATAAATCTTGAAGGGAAAAAATCAATATAATGTACTCTAAACCTAACCTACACTAAAAATTCACAATCAAAGTAGGAGGGTGAATTTGGGAACTTTATATGAAACATTTCCCACTGCTTGGTAAAAGTAAATTTTCACCATTTAAAGTCCTTAATGTCATGAAAAAATATTTATATTCTCTCTAGAATTAAACCAACTCTATCTTTTCAAACTAAAAAATATACATAAGCTTCTGATTAATATGATGATTCTTTCTAAACATGGAATCAAAAAAAATAGTCATAGGTAAGCATATCTCAATATCTGGAAAAATGAACTGATAGGGATATTTTACCTAGAATGTTGTGGTGGTGAGATGATTTTGAACTTTAAAATTTATAAGTACACATTCATGATGATCTAGATTCATTTTTAGATAGTAATCTTTGTCTTCTTCTTCCATCCCCCTTTATTCACTCATTCTAGTTGTTCCTCTGGTTCTAAAATTTCTAAACATTCATCATCAAAACCTATGAAATCTATTAAGTGAGACATTTCATGTTATTTAAAAACTCCTATATTATTCCAAAGGAAATATCATGATTTAATAATCAGCCTCTAAATAATATTTTTTATCAAATGTGGTACAATTAAAATCTACCAATTTTCCATCATTATAGCCTTTGTTATTTGATAAATAGTATCTTGCTTTAATAAATTAACCTCTAGGAAAACTCATTGAGATAATTTCATGAAAAACATTGTATCTTCCTCATCCCCCTAAAATTATTGTGGTACATGGAATTCTTCTGCATCATTCTCAGGGTCAAAATAGACATTAGAAAAATATTCATGTGCAACATATTCATTATTGTCTATGACAAGTTTTGTTATTGGGCAAACAAGAAAATTTATATTTAATTCATTGGGGATTTCCATTTGAATTAATATATTCACTATATATGTAATTTTGATCTAGGTTATTAGTCATATAAAAATCCATATTTTGTTGGGCTTGAGGAATGGTTAATGTAACATATTTAGAGATGATGTATTTCAGCATGAGGGAAATAGGTTTCTCTATAAGAGGACAATTATCTATCTATTGTATTAGCCTCCATATAAGATGAATCTAAAAAAAAAAAAAATCTTAGATATCCTCATAAAAATGTATGCAAAGTGATCCAAATAATTTATGTATATATCCATTATTGTGTCCTCTTGGGGATTGTAGCCAAGGGGAATGTTGTGGTAGATATATTGAAATTTTAGGTTAACAACCCTATTTAACTCATTGGGTTATCTATTGAGGAATAAAATTTGATTTAAGAAAGTAAATCGATCAATCATTTTCCCAAAATTTAGAGTGATTTCATCCTTCAATTCTCTCTAACTATGGAATGAATTATGTGTTACATTCAAAAACTGCTCACACTAAAAGTCATATAATGTGAAAGGAAACAACCTACATGATACATATTTATGTTGAATATTCAATAAACCCAAAAAAAATTTGAAATCATGAACATGTTTCTCAATTATTATATCATTTTTAAATTTTTGAAGGAAACTAAAAATGCTTTTGGGGAGATCATGTTGAATACTAGGGATGTTTATGGATGTTTCACCAAGATTGGACATGATTTTCTCTTTTTTATTTTTTTATTTATATGGATTTCATAATTCATAATGACTCTATCAAATCTTATCATGACCCCTTATCTAACACTATCATGTGTTTATGTGTGTTTTAAGCACATAACAAAATATGAGTCTTAAAAAAAAGGGGCTGCAAAACCACATACTATTTTAGATTTATGTGATTTTAACTATAGGGTCAGATTTTTTCTCTTTCCCTCCTAGCATCAATTTACTATCAAGTCAAGTATATCTATAAGCTCCAAAAGGTCACATAATAAACACACTTATTTTAGGATATCAAAAATAAAATCCACGACATGAGTTGTAGTTGGTGGAATAACTCAATAGGCAATGTGGTTTTAAAATTATTTCTAAAATTTGTGTGTTCTAATGAGTGGCATATAATAATTCCTAAGACTGGAAAAAGAATAAATATTTACAAAGATGTTATGTTACAATAATTAGATCTCATTAAAAAAATTTAAAAGAGAGTGGAGGTTACGGTAGAAAATAAGTTCATATTCTCATTGAGATAATATTTTGCTAAAGCAAACACTTTATCAAATCTAATTTGAAGAACCAACATTAATCAAATCTAGCATTTACTCAAATTTGAATAAAATAGTATGAGATTTTGGGGATTAATAAGTTATGAATGAGTCATAGTATCATCTCTTTGAAATATAAATTAGCCATATATAATAGTGAAAAACACATTCAACTACAATAATTAGTAAATATCAAAGCTCGCTATAGAGAATAACAAATTTGCATATCCATCTACAACAATCAGAGATCAAAGATTAACTAAAAATGGGTTAGTATAGAAAAAATACTCAATATAACCTAATCATAACAATAATTAAATCTCATTAAAAGATCACTAAAAGCTAACAAACATAAAATTAATATGATTTGAGAAAGTAAAAAATGTGAATATAATCACCTAAAAATTCCACTTAAGTGCTAAGAGTGTTACTTGAGACCACCCATCCATAGCTTATCCTTAGACCTATCTCAGGGAAACTTTATACACTTATCTAGTCTTTGTATAGGCCACACATGTCCTTAAACATCCCTAAATCAGTCACAAACCCTCACTTTAACATCTTGGCTCCTGGTGCCTTAGGTTCTGCCACTTGGATACTACCAATTTGGATAGTAGCACCCCACGGTACTAGTGTTCCAATTAGGTCACTATTATCATTTTCCCTCCTTTTGTTACCAATGGATATCCTTTCAAATGAATAACTACGTAGGGTTGGCCTAGACTTATTTTAAGACCAGAACTAGCACTAGAATTATATATATACATACATATATATATATATATATATATATATATATATATATATATATATATATATGTATGTATGTATGTATAAATATATATATATATATATGTATATATATATATATATATATGTATATGTATATATGTGTGTGTGTGTGTATATATATATATATATGTATGTATATATATATATATATGTATATATGTATGTATATATATATATATGTATATATATATATATGTATATGTATATATATATATATGTTTATATATATATATATATATATATATGTATATATATGTATATGTATATATATATATATATATATACATAGATATATACATATACACACACACACACACACACACACACACACACACACACACACACACACACACACACACACACACACACACACACACACACACACACACACACACATATACATACATACATATATATATGCATACATGAATTTTATCCCTATAAATACTAGATGGAAATTATATTTAAATCACACAAACAAACTTAGAACAATTTATATACAATCAAGGTTATCAATCCCTATTATCCCCTGCTTTTTCATACAACCATCTACAACATTATTAAGCTCAAATTACTCATATTTCCAATCTCAATAACATTCAAATCACTCAATCCAACATTAATACTAGCTTCACTTTCACTTTCACTAGCACTTAGGTGGAGAGAATTGCATCGAGATTGATCCCTCCTTAGAGTATTGGCATGTAGGAAACTCTCATCATAATGAGGTGTTGAGGATGTCCAGCCTACACCACTAAAAACACACTTTATTACTTATGATAACTAGATGCCCTTGCAAACTTCAAGTTTAGGTTTTTCATATAAAATTAGTCAAAACAAGTCATCTACAAATATCCAGAATTCATGTGCATAGGAACAGGCTTGGCAAACCTAGACACAAGCACACCTATAAGCTGAGAATAGTTTTGCATAAAGGACACTAGTGCCAAAATAGGTACACTATCACCACATGGTGGTACTTTCCAATTAGGTTGTTACTATACAAGAAGGTTTTGACACTTGGGTCCTATCTGTGACACTTAGAATAACTTATATCTCAATTTTTAGCTTCTAAATCTCCCATTCCAATCAATTTATAGCTAATTACTTGTTTACATTATTTATTACTATTTTTAGAATGGTAAAACTAAGTAAATTATGTTATAAATAAGTGTATGTATTTATTACATATTTCTACCCTAATTTACCATATTCATCCCTTTAACAACCTAGGATATACATCTACTAAGTCCTAAATGGTGAAAATATTTGGTGAACATAACTTACTTAGAATAATACTCACACCCTAACCATATATGCTACTAAGATCTATATCTTTATTTTTCCTATTATCATTGGTTATGTTAAGCTTTTTAGATTTCATACATTCTATTTTAGTAGCCCTCTTTCACTTTTTTTACTATATGCCATTTTAAAAAGTTATCTTTATTCCCTTAAGAAGTGTTAGGCTTAGTGGAAATCCTATTGAGCATACTCATATTCCTTTTGTTTGAGTTTATACCATGGACAAAGGACAAGTGACAAATCTCATCATTGATCCTTCATACCATGATTATGTGGAATTTAATGATAATGCTTCCAAAGATGAGAAATACAATCAAGATCAAGATGATACACAATTTGGGAAATAGGACACTCTCCCCACAATTAACAATTAAAATCTTATAGTCAATAAAGATGAAATTTTAGAAACTTTTAGAGATAGAATTCAAGAACAACCCCATGATCATACACATAATCTAAAATCCATAATGGAAAAAAAAAACAAATCAAATAGTGGTCAATCTTTTACCCCCTCGAATAAAAATATTGTTACACCTACTTTAGGGGTAACTCGGCTTGTGTCACAACCTATTTTAACCTGACAACCTTTAGTAGTAGCTACACCTCCTATGGCTAGTTCCTCCTCTTCATATGTATAACCCCTTATGAATAAGATTCATTCTCTATAGACTAAGGTGTTACATCTTGATCAGGGAGATACTAGGCCATCACATACCTTGGATTATCATGTTATTTTACTTACACATTTGGCACATCACATAGTGGTAAATCCTTTGCCATCCATATTCAAGGCACCTAAGCTTAATTTGTATAATGGTAAGGATGACCTAGAGCATCATATATTATCTTTTCACACAACATGTTTTAACTACATATCCAATGATTGGATCCTTATTAAGTTGCTCCCATGTAGTCTAAAGATCTATGCCTTATAGTGTTTCTATGATATTTTGAATCAATCTATCACCACATTCAATCCATTGGAAAATATGTTTTTATCACACCTTTAATTAACATCAATGATAAAATTTCATATGCTCAAGTAACAAAATTGAAGCAAAAATATAATGATCTTCTTACAGAATATGTCTTGCGATTTAAAATTATATTGGCAAAGATGAATAACCCCATGGAAGATAGAGAGATACAAAACATATTCAAATAGAACTTACTACCAACATTGCATGAAGCTAACTTATTCAAGAAGTTTCCAGCCTTCATATATTTATGCCATTTAGTGAAATAAAGGGAAGTCAAGCTTCTCTCTATGGTAAAATTAAAGTACGGGACTGGATCAAATTCAACTACTAATAGTTACAATAAGCCTCCATAAAAATTAAAGGCCATTGAAAACAAGAGTGATCCAAAGGCCACAGTTAATGTAGCTTTATAGCTATATCCTCACTTGGTTTTATTAGCTCCTCCACAAAGAGTTTTCACTAACCTTAAAAAATCACCAACACATGTTTTATAGTAGCTCTTGGAATGCAACAAGGTCATATATCTCCCTCCCATCAAAGAGGTTGATACAAAGCAACCTCTTCCAAACAGCTATGATTTTAATGCATTATGTAACTATCAAAGGGTACCAAGACATAATAAAATTGATGCATCACCTTGAAACAAAAAATAAAAGATATGATAGAGGCCAACATCATTGATGTGGGCACACCTACAAAGGCACCCAAAGTTCAAAAAAGAGAAACTAAGGCATTGAAAATATTTTTGTATCCATTTCTAAAGCATATATCTAATGAGATAGGGGGAACTTTAGTGTTCATTATACGTATCAAGCACATCCACCACCAACATTATATAACACTAATATAGAGGATGTACACCCCCTACATAATATCATTAGTGTGTATCATATTACAGTACCAACTAGACCACTCATCACTTTCTTAGAGTAGGAGATTGTTGATGATGAATTAGATTTATATACACTCCTTGTATGAGCCTATATTGATAATCATCCTATTCAAAGTGTTCTGGTTTACAATGGATCAAGTATTAACATGTGAATTATCAAACTTCTATGGCCTTTGGATTATTTAAAATAGGACATTTATCCTACTAACACATTTATTCATGGTTTTAGTGGCTATGTTCAAAGATCCATTAGGGAGATATAATTCTACTACAAGCTGGACCAGCACATATCACCAATAGATTATTATTATTATTACCTAGTGTAAGCACATTTAACATGTTATTGAGCAAGCCATGGATAAAAATTATTATCCATTCCATCTAGCATGCACATATTCCTCAAGTACATACATGTTAATTAGGTGATCATAGTTGAGGGTCTTTCATATGAGTATCCTTTACTAGTCTCATAGGAAATCACACCGTAGTTACCATTTATAGTTCCAAGCATAGTTCACATTAGTACACCATAGTGTTCAGTGGAGCCACCAATACAGGTGAGGTCTACTCCTAAAATGTTACCACATATGCATTTTCTCCCACAAAGACCATTATTTTTTGAATCATACATCATAGATATGTTGGAAATTATAGACTCCTTTCCTTTAAATATTAGTATTATTGAATTCCCATGGTTATCAACATATAGTGATCTATAATAGGAACAACATATGAAGTGGTGCTAGGAATCCATGAAGATGAATGGGGGGTCTTAAGGACCATCTAGTAGAATATGTTGTGTGACCTAAGTTACCTTTATATCATGCACAATTACCATTCCTTTATTTGACACAGGCCACATTGATTGTGAGTATCCCATGAGACTCATTGGTTAGTATGTTCCTCCCTTATTATACATAGTTTCCTTATTTCTTGATCCTTATATATAATTTCATTTTCATGTTACATTTAAGTAGCTTATATCCATAAAATACAAAAAAATATATAATATGTCAAAATATAGAAGCATTCAAATATTTACTTAGAAAATAAAAAATTATAGATTATATGCATTGCCATGTTTACATTTCTTATATTTTCTAGATAGTACATAGGCTAGCTATCTTAGTATAATCAATTTTTATCATACATACATGATTCAATTGTTCTTTTCAAGTGTTCATAGATACTTATAGGACCAAGTCCACTACATAGATATAGATTTACTACTATCTACCCACTGGGGTCATATGCACAAATACACAAGTTATTGATTTGATACATTCACCCATTTAGAGGTATCATATACATAATTTCAATTACCATGTTACATATTTATAAACTCTACATCATATATTTAGTATTATTATATCTTGATATTGATCATCCTCCACCTACTCATATTTTTTTTACTGACTACTACTATTTTAGACTAAATTTATGTAAATCTTAGCTCTTATATAGATTGTACCACATTTTCATGCATACGTTCATTTATAACTTTCCTATGTTAGACTTGATTGTGTCTCTATGATTATTCTATTCGATGGAAGTTGAATATGTCATTGCTCTATGGCTCTACACCACTTCTTTTCATTATATGTATGTTTTGGACATGTGCCCATGTCCTTGTGTGTGCCTTATTTATTATGTATGTGGGCATTTTAATATACCCTTCCATGTGGATCTATGACAACTTAATTGATGTTTACATATGTGTAAATTTGGACATGTCCTTGTATGTCTTGCTTTCTTAAATTTAATGGCATGTGCCCATGTCCCTTGTATTGTGGCCCCTTAGCCTACGTTGCATGCCTCATGTGTGTTGTATGTATGTTTTATTGTATGTGTCATGGCCATAACACTTATTTTTCCTCATGCATCTCCCATTCCTACTTGGGTGCCATGGTGGACATCATGCCCCATCCCCCTAAGTAGCTACTCAATTATTACTCATATTTATTGTTCACATATTTTTATATCTATATTAATATAATTGTGAATGTTATACCTAAGATACATCACACATTATAATATTATGCTCATATTATCTTACACTCTGATGTTATGTATGCACATTATATTAGTTTATTATGTAGATATCAAATATGATCTAGCTAACAGACATTTTGTAGAGATTCATCTTTTAAGGTCAATTATTCTAGGGGTAAAATAACTTTCCTTAAAATAGGGAACTTTCACAAAGACTTGTCACAAATATTAAGCTATTTGAATTCACTTAGATTATAGTTTCCAACACACATGCACAAAATACAAAAATTAGTTTCAGGAAAACATAGTGGGAAATAATGACACAAAGATCAATTTCAGTCTCATATAAATTAGAACAATTAGAAATTATCATATAAATTGGGAAAATAGTGCCACATGGTGCTACTATTTAATATATGGTGTTATTGTCTAGTACCCTTAGTTTCAAGAAATTCTAGATTGTCCAAAAAGTACAATAGGTACAATCTAGGTTTTCATAGGTTCAGTTATAGATTACCAATTTTGGCTCAGTTTAGCTCAAATTCAAAATAGTTTGGTTAGATTAGGGTCATCATGCATGGCATGATCATTATAATTTTAGTTTATATGCTTAGATACAAATTATTGAAACTCAATCTAGAATCCATATACTTAGATATCAGATTTGGGGTTATGTGCATGACACATTAAATCTATATGCTCATTTATACACTAGCTGATTAGATGGAATGATAAAATCAATGTCCTTATCTATAATGTACACACTAGATTGAAGCCTTACTCTATCCATAGTGTTTGGCATTCTTGAATGGCCATATAACTGACACATACAATTCCAATTATAGTTACATCATGTAGTTTCAATTTTAGATGCATTTACTACAAATAGTTAGGTAATGATGGATTCATAATATACTTGAGTTATTTAACCACCTACAAGAGAGGGTTGGACACACCATAAGTTCAATCCAATTTATTCATAGGTCATGATCCATTAAGAAGGGGTGGGTAATGATGGAGTCAAAACTAGATTGATTTATTGAGCCACCCACACATGGGGATTGCCCAATCCATCAACTTAGTCCAGGTTATTCACCGATTAAACACTATCTACACACACATAGTTATCACAAGGTTTATGCATCGATTGATATACCTAGTGAGGTGTATTCATTATTTTCCTCTCTATTTTATTTTTACTCAATTTTGTCTTTGATTTTGATATCTCTTAAGGACTAATCTATGCACATTTTATTTTTAGGACATGTAATGGAGCAAGCTTCACATACTCAGATCCAAATTTATGAGATTTTTCTCTTAGGTAGGTCCAATTACACTTCTTTTTACTTTATCTTAGTCATTTCACTTTGTTGCATTTCTAAAATAAAGGATAGGGGCAAATGTAATCACCTAAAAATGACACTTGAGTGCTAAGAGTATTACTTGAGACCACATGTATACACATAATATTTTCAAAAATTTATCAAATAATGACACTCTATATCTTATAGGAACCCATCGAGTATCAATATATCTGAGTGTACACCCTAAGGGGTGCACTGAGAAAGGGGTGGGAATACCATTGGTGCTTCATAAGATTGTTGTCCCTTTTACTACTTGTTATCTACATACTTATCTCATAAAAACCATTTCCCTAAGCTTGTTATTCTCTCTTATATACTCATCCAGTCATTCCTTACCTTTAATCCCCCTTTTCCTAACCTAAAACCCCTTTTGACACTTTACAGTACTAGGTCAACTAGGTCAGCCTTTTATTCTTATTGATGAAATTCATTTAGGGTCTAGGTCAGCTCTTGGCTGACCTAGCTAATGACCTAGTTAATTGTTGTTAATATAGGACTAGGTCAATTGGGTTGACCCTATGGGCCAAAATTTTTGGAAGGGCTTAGGGTTAAATCTAACTATATATACAAGATCATCTCACCATTATTTAGGGAGGAGAATAATAAGTATAGATATTGTGCATCTGCTTATCCACCATTCTACTTAAGGAGTAAGCTTAGGGTTTCATACTTTTTTTGGAGATATGGATCTTGTATTTTGGAGAAGTATTTTGGATGTATTGATAGGTTTGTTTAGTCTAGAGTTTATTTATCCTTGTCATCCTTACATACCACAATAACCTCTTGTGAAGCACCTTGGCTAAAGGAGAGAATGAGGCTCGTCAAGTTCATCTTCAAAGGTAAAAATCATTAACTTTATTCCTCATTTGTAAGAGTAGATAGATATGTATTTGTACCTCTCTTCCATTTATTAGTATTGTGTATACATTGACATGAGTATATGTCTTCTATGCATGTTTACTTTTATTATTTATTACCCCCACTTTATGCCATAATCTTTGATGAGCACTAGATTAGACTTTGATTTACTTTTTATTAATTTAGTGAATATGAAAACATAGGGCTTAGTCAGGGTTATTACATGATTTTGATTGACTAGAGGCTTTAGAACCCTCCCTAGTATTGTTGTTGTGATAAAATACCCCTTAATTGGGTCTAGTGGATCCACATATTGGTCATGTTCCTAATTATCTAACGTATCCCTAATCGAAAGTGTAAGTACGATCTATCTTCTCTGAGTTAGGATTGATTTATAAACATGATGCATTTATAATTACGTACATTCTGGTGAACTTGATGTGAATCTAACCCTTACAAGTTTTCTTTCATTTTTTTCCTTTTTAATTATTTTATTTATTATTTTTCTATATTTATGATACTATGTCGATAGGGCTGATATAGTTTCTAACTTCTATGCATAGGTTTAACATATAGTCACATAAAAAATGACTATTATATTTGTGTAGGTCTTCATCAGATACAAGTTACTAGGTCAAATAGGTCAACATAGTACTCTTACATGCTTCTATAAAACATACTAGGTCAACTAGGCTGGTATATTATTCTAAATAGCTTCCAAAAAACATACTAGATTGACTAGGATGGTATAGTCATCTTCACATGTTTTAGCAAATAGGGAACTATAGAACTAGGTTAACCTGGTTGACACAGTAGGTAGAATTTGCAAGTAACATTCAAGTCACTTCAATAGTAATCTCACATTCCTATGCATATTATAACCCACCAAGGTTCCTTTATCTCTTTATCTTTCATTTTAGTTTCTACTTATAGTTCTATTTTATACATTTTGCAGTCTTTAAAATTGCCCTCATATAACAAACTAGGTCAACTTGGTCAACCTAGTTCTGTATCCTATCTTCTATCTAAAAGACTAGGTTGACCCTATCAACATAGTTCTTAAAGACCCTTGCTTTCATAGTACAGTAGTGACACTGTCAACTCTATACTATAATGTTTGCATACACTATCATTTGAACTGATACTTTACTATGTTTCAAATTGGAATTAACATTTATATGCTAGTAATTACTTCATACTTTCACTTTTAGTTGTTTTTATGCTTGGATTAGCTCACATATTTTAATTAGGTGTTTTTTAAATGTACCATTTAGTTTCACTATTTTTCTCTTTCTTGCACACACTACCAAATCACATAATTTTAAAATGCATTTAGACAATTATCTACCCACGACCTACCTACTTGGATTTCGTCACCAAGGGGGAAGCCAACTTGGTTTTTTGGCCAAGTATAAACACATAGTTAATGGTATATATTATAAAATACCTTGACACCCTTATTGATATGGAATTATGAAGTGAGGGGGTAGGCCCCAATGCCAAGCCAGTACACAGATCCCTTTTAGCCTAAATGTCCTAAAACTATCCATAGATTGATTTTTAGTTCCCTACTATCAACCAACTTCCCTATCACATTTAAAATAGCACACCTATAATCTAAAAACATTCAAGATGACCATTTAGTTATAAATTTACTTTCCAAGTTGATTGCTTACTCTTTTCTCATTTTATGTTGTATTGTAAAAACTTACATTGGCCAGCATTGCTGTAAGGTTTTGTGTTATGTGCCTCAATTGGATCATCCTCATTGACCCAATTGATTATGTGTTTACTTTTCTTTCTTTCTTTCAAAATCATATAGAAAAAAAAATCCTATTTTAGTACTCTATCATTCTATTTGACATAGTCTATTATAGATTATCTATTTCCCTTGCCTATGGTACTGCATCAATCTAGTCAACCTAATATTCATTTTTTCCCGTCAATATATAGTACTAGTTGACCTTATCAACTTTTTGTCCTTATTAGGCTATTTTCTATCATAGGTTATAGTATTAGGTCAACCTTGTCAACTTTTTATTCCTATTTACCTATTTTTTAGACCCTATTTTTAGTACTAGGTCGACCCAGTCAAATTTGTACTCTTATCTATTTCTTTGTATTTACTTGATTTTGTATCACCTTTTTCCTTACCTAATCTCTATCCTTCATCATGAACTTACTATTTGAAGACAAAAATAGGTTGAATTCAATAGATAGATGAGTCTTACCAACCTTAATAGGTTCTCCTATAAGCATTTTGTAGATCTTATCCTAGATGAAATTACTGTTCATATAGCCACTTGTACAACAAACTATGGGACCCATATTCATTCCTCTTTTATTTTTAATCCTCTCTTCTTGCTTGAAGATAAACCCAAATTAGAGTGCACACCTAAAATGTTATTCTTCATCTCTAAGTTTCCTCAACATTAAGGAAAGGATCCTTCTACCATTTACCAACTCATGATAAGTGGTCAAGCTGAGGAGCCTCGTTTACCTTCTCCCATGTTCTTACATGTATTTGGGGATACTAGTTTCTTTGCTTCTCAACCTCTTCCCTCTATTTTGACTCTTTATTATAAAATGACTTCTTCTTCTTCTTTGACTTCATCTACCTCTATGCCTAGTATCTCCACTAACATGGTAGGTTCTACATCTAGTGGGCCTCTTCCAAGACCCACTCTTCTTAATTCTTCCACTAGTGCATTGTTTTTTACCCATGGTAATCATGCCTCTAGTGTTGTTTCTTCTCATCCCTTTACTAGTCCATCTTTTTCCATAGAAGAAAATTATGCCACTAGTGCCTCACTTACCAATAGTTCTTCTAAATCTCCTACCAACACCAATATTGGTACCCAAGCCACTACTTCTAATTTGAATGCTTCAAATAATTCCAACAATGCAACTCAAACCCATTAACTCTTATTAAAAACTCTTAATCAAATGAATACTTTTCAAGATAACAATGCAAATCAAATGATGCAAATACAAAATCACCTTATCCATCATCAAACCCACCCTCAATAAATGTCATAGGGCATGCATACTCAAAATGTTCCCCCACCTCTTATTCAATATTCCCATGGTAATCTTATCCCTCAACCTCCTCTTATCAACAATATAATCAATCATCTTAAAAATGATCCTCTTACATATCAAATTGTTAATATAGATATAAGAGGTATCACCCCTACCATTTTTTATATTGGGTCAATTGATCCTACTCTTCACCTAAAAACATTTGGAAATCTATATAAAGACTGGGTCAAATTAAATAGAAGTGTTTCTACCAAGCTACTAGCCAAAAATATCATGGGTGATGATTTAGATTGGTACAACTAGCTTAAATCTCATTCTATTACTAGTTTGGAAGACTTAGTCAATGTTATAGTCCAAGAGTTCCAAACTAGTGATCTTCCTAAGAATAACTTGGCCCATTTTATAAATTATAATTAACTTGAAATCAAAACTACACAAGCTTTCATTAAATGATGGAAGACCTTGTCTAAAAATTGTGAATATAATATGGTAGAGGATAACATTTTCCATTTCTTTACTAATGCTCTTTTTCCCAAGTTACAATCTCAAGTCTAAACTCTCTCTCCATGCACTTTGGAGGAGGCTATTAACCAAGTTAAATGTCAATATTTCCTTATGCATCAATTCAATCCATCCCAACTTTCTACATGTACTTGTATGTTACTTAAGAAAAAGAATCATCATCCTACCAATGATGGTGTCACAGAATCTTATGATACCTTTCACACTATTCAAGTTGGTGTTCTTAACCAAAGTTCAGAATAAGCTTCCCCTCCTAAATAATTCACCAATCTTCATTTCTCCTCAAATAATAAAATCAATGTTCATAAGCCTTTATCCTTATTAGAATTACTAAAACATCTACCAAGGCCTCTCCCATGAGAACTTGATCCCACTCATCCTATGAAATCTTGGTATGATCCTAATAATTTTTTTTGGTTTCAAGCTAGTTGGGGTCATTCTCATGAAACCTGTAGGAAGCTTCATAATTTGGATATGGATTTTATTCTTGGTCCCAATTTATACCATGATTCTATAATTCATCAATGCCAACAAGCCTATGACATTGCTTTCAAAGCCCATGAAACACATATTAAATCTCAAGATTTGATTTAAGTTAATACTCATTTGGCATCTATAAAGATTCTCTTCCAAATCACCAAGACAACCAAGACAAACCCACCCATCTACCAATAATGTTGATAGTCTCCTTAACCCAATCTTAAAGAGAATGTGGTTAATATGACTAGCATACAAAGGGTGGTTTCTTTCATCGATCCTCAAACCATCTACACACCTCCATTGTCTCACACATTTTGTGTTATCCAAGATTCTTCTCCAACTCACTTAAATGAGTTAGGGCAAGATCATATTATATCTTTTGATGAACCAATTGCAACACCTCCCTTGGATAACACATCCCATATAATTTATACCATCCTTCCATCTCTTTACCTAACACCAATAACATTGAAGCTTCTATCAACACCTCTTCTAATCTATCTCAAACCACATCTACATCAATTGATCCATCTTCTCAACATCATCTACAAACTTGCCCACCTATTAAACCTTTTACCTCTTATCAACATAAATTCACATGTACTTTAACTCCACCTTCTGAATACCTCCTTCAACACTATGCAACTCTTTCGAACACATTTCTTATGGGTTATGATGAGTGGGACCGTATCATAAAAATCATTAATATCCCATCTCAAATATCATTTCTCAAACTTATGATGGACTCTTTGTGTCATCATAACCATCTTATGTATCTTTTATTTGAAATGAACATCCCTCATCCTCCCCTATCATGATGTGAAGCAACCTTATCTAGATCTGAAGATAGAATTCTACAATAGTGCAAAGATATGTCCATCCATGTTGATGAAACAATAGACACTTCTCTTTCCCTCAAATTCCCCATTGCTCCATGATCCCTGATGAGATTTAGCTTTGTGAAGGTGATCCTCCTATTTTCATTAGTGTTTAAATTGGTGATATCCAAGTTAAGTATGCCTTAATTAATTATGGTTATGACACTTGTGTTTCCTCTCTTGATTTTATCAAAACCCTTAGATATTTTGAATGTAATCTTAAATCCACATGTAGCACATGTCAAGGCTATGGCCTAAGGCAAATACCTCATTTAGGTTATGTGTGGTTCTCCATTACCATACCACATATCACTATTCATGTGAAGGTGATGATATTTAACTTTCCTCTATCTCACAACGTCTTTCTTGGTAGGCTATGGACTCATTGAATGAGATCAGTTACTTCTTTTACTTGTTAATGTCTCAAATTTCCTCAAAATGGAGACATCTATAGGATTCAAGGTGACCACCAACCCTTGAAAATTTAAATAATTCCAAGACCATGGTATATTCAAGATTCCTACCCTTGAACCCTTGCCAATCATTCCATTTGGTGAATCTTAATGATTTAAATTTCCCATAAATTACACTTGAGGTTACAATGGTCATCTTGAACTCATTAGGAATATACCCTTAACCTTCTAGATTCTAATGATGATGAGCCTATTGAGATCAATCTCAATATTAAAAATTATGATCTCTCACCTCATCTCATCTCTCAACTTCCCACTTTTTTTCAATGTCATTCTTGTCAACCACCTTTCGATGACATACCCATTGTCTTAACCAAGACCTGACATTCCATTCATCACACCATATCAGACGACAATGTCATCCTTACTTTTTTTATTGGTCTTCATACACTTGATTATGATTATGGTTATACCTTATATGATCTATTCTTAAGAGGCCTAGTTTATGCTTTAGATGCTAAGACTATTTTTTATCATTCCTCTTTTCTTAAGTATTTTCATATATCTTCCCATATTCCATCCTATATCATTCCTAATTTTAATATTTTTATTCTTTATCATAGGGTAGAGATGGTGTAGACACCTTCAATTTTTTATGATCCTCATAGGAGTATGTTTATAGATCATGATATGATTGGGCCCTATAGTTTTGTTAGGTACCATGATCCTTATAGCCTAATTATCCCTAAGATATGTGAAACTCTCCTTCAGCCTTCTATGGACCCTATCCTTCCCTTAATAGAGCTCAGTTTGGATCTTATTCTTATACCCACTATAGCTGAGTCTATTCCTAATTTTGATCCTATCCCTCCTTTAGTTAAGCCTTGTCCAATCTCTTCACTAATCCCACCTTCACTTGGTGATGGTTTTTTTCCTTTACTACATTAGGCTCCTTCATCCACCAAATGGGTTCATTAGCCTTATTGTGACATTCATAAAGTTGTCGATCATTGGACTAGAGATTGTTCCCTATACCAAGCTCCTTTCACTTATGTTACACCTCTTCCTATGAGTAGATCTCTCAAGACTACTCACAGGCGTATATGTTGCTTCCATAGCATAAATAACCATTCATACATGTATTATCACAAACTAAAATAATATATTGACACTTTGTATCCTACTATTCCTCAACCCTCAAAAAAGGATATACCTCCCCCAAAATTATTACCTGAGTATCTTTCTAATTATGGAGAGGTATATTATCTCTAGCACTAATGTGGCACACATCACATTGATCATTGTTGCATCCTTTAGTAGCATCTTAAATATCACCTCTTAACCATTCCTTCACTTTCTACCATTCCATTCCTCCCTATTGAGGTCAACACATCCCCATTTCTAAAAATTTGGATGCTTGTTCAAATTCTATAAATTTGTGCTATAGATCAAACATTCAATTTGATCAAAGTCCATTATTAAACATCATGTTTTGCTCTAGCTTACATTTGACATTATAGTATAATCTTTCTTTGACTTTATTGAATGTTGCTAACATTTGATTCTTGTGTTTCCATGTTACAAGTTTAATGGAGTTCCATTTAAATGAATAATGTTCAGGGTTTTATGCTTTAATACTAATTTGACCTTTTTGTTAACCTTTAGTCCATAGTCGATTGATTAAATGCATGTTTAAATGGTGTTAAAAACTTTATTTTTATTTTAAAAGGGATTTAAATTTATGTAGGAATATTTTATTATATCTTAGACTTAGTTTAAATTTTATCCTAATTTTTATTCATGTTTATTAACATGTCTAAAACCTTAGTCTAAAATTTACCCTAAGTCTTTATATATCTAAATCCTTACTACATTTATTTCATTATTTGTAGATCTAAGAGCATATGACATTTCCAAATGGTAATATCTTAGGAGCTCAGATAGAAGATCAATGATCTGCATTAAATCCCAAAGTCAATAAGTCAAGATCAAGATCAATGGAGCACATCTAATCCAACAAAGTAGATCTAATAGTGAGCATCAAGTCAATAAGTCAAGCATCTTAAGATGAAATGTTAAGATGAAAAGTGTTAGAATCATAATGAACAATCACGAAAATCAATGACCCACATGCAATCTTGTGTATAAATATGGATATCAATGATTTTCACTTGATCATGCAGTCAATAGATTAATGATGTGAGTTTAATCCTATGGATTAAGATCAACAACTCACATTTGATCTTGTTGATCAAGATAAATGATGTAAAATGAGTCAAAGAGTCTAAGGGCTCTGATTGCATGAAAAGCTACCACATGGCATTAAAGTGTTAAGGTGATCTATACTATTTATAAGGTACATAGAGAGATCATAAAGCTTCCAAGTGCCACACTCTCGTAAGCCCAAATTGACTATGGTGAAAGTAAATCCTAAAGGACTTAATAATAGATTAGTGGTGTGAATTTGATCAAGATTTAAGATTTCATGGGGTAATGACATGTGTCCAAGAATGACATCAGTCACATTTTGAAATAAATGAGTAGCATTACATAGGGATGCCACAAGGGCATACATGTCATATTCAAAGATATTGTGGACCCATGCATGTGAAAGGTATATATTCATGATCTAAATGTGATCTAAGTCACCAAAGCACATATTTTGAACTTACTTTTCACCATTAGAGCTCTATGTAAACCTCCAAGAAGCCCTAAAAGTGTATAGATAGTTCTAATTTATCCCTGGATGCATTGGTTTAAGCTTGAAGAGTTGGATTATTGACTATAAAGGGATAATTCAATTCTAATTATAGCAATAGTGGCCCATAAACATTTTTTAAATCAAGAGGTTAAACTATATCTATCCTCAGAAACAAAAGGTCAAGTGTTCAAGGATACTGTGTTTATGGTTGATTATTTGAATATAAGGGATAAAAATTGCTCCAAATTGTTTTAGAAAATTGAAAACTAGCCATTTATCACCAAAGAAGAAGAAAAAACCCTCCCAATAAAGAGATTTCATGATCACATTGTGGCCATCCAGATGGTTGGACTTCACTATGCAGCTACTAAACCAATGGTACTTCATTGCATTGATGTTCTTGGTCCCATTTTCAAAGTGGCTAAAATAGACAAGGGCATATTGATTAATGAACATAATCTAGGGAAAATTACTTACATATCCTAAATTGCATTTGAGTCTTACTAAAAATTTCACAAGCCTCATACTGACCTAACCTCCATTAATTCATGGGTTAAGAAGTAAAATATGATGGATACCCTAACTATTTGTTTGGAATTTGGTAACTAAGTTATTATGGACTTTGATAAGAATATCCCTATGAGCTATTTTATACCTAGAGTTAGGATGGTAATGACCATGCTAAACAAGTTTTATGGGTGTGTAAATATAGCATATGTAGAATCGATGTGGGTCCCCATGGTGTATTTCATTATTTAAAGGGTAATAGTTCCTCCATTAGGTGAGATAATAAATATCTCCCTAAGTAAACATATATATGAAATTAAGAATAAGAAGAGGACTGAGTTTTACATGATGTCATATCTACTAGACACCCTATGTGTAACCAAAAATATTATAAATCAAAGAGAATAGTCTTCCTATTATAAGAGTGAGCCCTTTAATCAAAAAATTTATTGGAGCAGTAGGGGATATATGGTTGTATCCAGATTGCACTATCATAAGGACTGAGGGAACCCAAAGTGCTCCTCTTAAATTACCAATTCATGTACATGATAAATTAGTCAAACAAGAGATAGCCTATCATTTATTTAATGGGATTCATGAAATTTTTAATTCAAAAATGAAGGGTTTCCTACATAGTTTCTCCATGCCAATTGGTAAGACTATCTTTAGGTAGTGGGACCATATTGAGGTTGCATCAAAGCGTAGGATGTCTTTCAACCGTTAGATGGATGATCTTAGATAATGGAACCCTTACAAAAGGGTAAAAAACATTTAAGGCTAAAAAATTATCTTTTATGTGTCATATGATCATGATCCTAGTGCATTTGATCTTATATACACCAAGGCATCCTCATTTTTTGAAGTGATTATAATATTCAAGGAGGACAACATAAGACCTGAGTCTAGATTGAATAGAGATAAGAAAATGGAAGATAGGTGGCAACTAGGCCCTGGGTAATATCACTTGATTCATGTTGGTTATTCTAAGTTTTCCACAAGAGAGACACTTATAAAGCATAACCATGAGGAGAGAAGCTTAAATAAATTGCTTCTACTTCATCAATCCCTAAATCTTCAAAAGCATTAGAGCAAGATTTGTATGTAATTAGAATTGCATGATGTACACGAATTAATCCTAGATCAGATAAGATAGAGAACACCTACACTTATGATTGGGTATACACTTGTTAACTAGTAGCATGACCAATATGGGGATCCGCTAAACTTGATTATGGGATCACTTGTATCACTTGTCACAACATATCATGCTAGGAAGGGTTCTAAAGTCTACAGTCTAACACAATTATACAACAATCCTAAAAGAGTCCTATGATTTGATATTTTACTTATGTCAATAAACAAGAGAGAGTAAACTATTCTAATAATAAGGAAGTAAACTAATGTAGTGCACACCAAAGCTTGTGGCACAATGTGAGGGGTTAGATATAAAGCAATCAAATATATATAGGGAACTTCAAATAAATTAAGTATGAGTAACATGACAATACATAGAATATAAAGAGTAATATTATTTGATCCAACACTTAAGCTACTTCTATCTACTAAAAGAGAGGAGAAAAAAATTATAATTTACTTACCTGAATGTGAACCCATCATGATTCGATCTCTCCCTTGGCCAATGGGGATTCATAAGAGGTTGTTTTGGTTCATAAGGATCACTTTGTTAGGCCAAAGCATCCAAGACCTATCCATAAGACTAGATTTTTTAAAATAAGAAACCTAAGCTAAGAATGCTCAAGTAGAATGGTGGGAGAGTAGATTGTGAAGATGTGCAAGCAAATAATAAATCCTAATTGTATCCTATGAAAATGACTGAAATGATATTGTATTTATAGGCAGAATTAAACCTAAAATCATCCAAAAATATCAGTTGTGATAGGTTGACCTAATAGACATAGCAAATTTTTGAGCTAATGCCTAATGCTATGTTAGGTCAGCTAGAAGGCTAGCAAACCTAGAGAGTTAAAGTGACCCTAAACTACACTAGGTCAACTAGGTCGACCTAGTTTGCTTAGTAGGTCAAAAGGGTACCAAGCAAGGAGAAAAAGGATAAAAAGAGGAAAAGACTAGAGGATTGTGCAAGGGAGGATAAATAGCTTAGGGAAATTTTTTAGGAGATGAATAGATTGGAAATAATGTGTCAATAAGGGATAATAATCTTCTGAAGCACTAAAGGTCTACCCAACCCTTTTTTGATGCACCCCTTAAGGCATGCACTCAAAGAGATTGAATCACAATAGGTTCATACAAGATGTAAAGAATCAATATTTGATAAAATTTACAAATATTTTATGTATATATGTTCCCCATTCAAAGCTCATCACATGTCACTAGTGTGTAATAGGGGATGGTGCTTTAAGAAAGAACATACAAAGTTATATGAACTATGTAATTTTTGCATTTTAAACAGTGACATAGATGTTTAAAAAAAATTGTAGTATTTTAAAAATCATAAAATAACTAAAAGTAAATGATAGAAAAATAAACTAACTAAAAATTAAAACTGATGTGTACCTTGACTTACCTTTATTGTGGGATGATTGTCAACTATGTTTTTAGTTTTGATTGTGTAAGGTATAGAGACTGATTTCAACAAACCCAAGAATACAAAACTAAGGAGAAAAAACAAACAAATGTAATAAAATCCAAGATAACTGGTGTTATGTGATGGGACATACTTGGGAATTCAGCAAGCTAGGTGACAAGTGTTATGTTAGACCAAATGACCAAGTCAAACAAGAGTAAATTGGGTAACCAAAAATCCAAGACTACTAAAGACCAAAAAACTCAAACAAGCAAACCTCAAGTAAGAAAATGAAAACTCACCAATTCAAACCAAGGATACATGTTTAAAAAGGAAGATAAGAAAGACAAATTAATGGTAAAAAGAAAAACAAAATGGTAAAACAACATTGATGAGTGAGTAGTAACAATCCACATCTCACTCAACAATGGGAAAAGGTGTATAAAATGGAAAACAAAATTGATGAATGAGTAAAACAATCCTCATCACACTCAATAATGGAAAAAGGGTACAAATTTAGGGGTTCGTAATAGTAGGAGAGAAAAACAAGTGGTAAAAAGTAAGTAAAACAAATATAGAAATGGAAATTTTATGGTGTAAAAGAAAAAGGTGATCCATATTTTCTCAAACATGTTGTTTTGCATCTAAAGATAGATAATATTTAAATAGAGTAGTGGTAGCATGTTTTTAAGAAATGAAGAAGAAGGAATTTAAAGAAGAGGGAAAATAGATTTGAAATCACAATTTGGTTTTCAAGGGGAGAGATGAAATGGGTGGAGGTAAAAATGAAGGAAAAACCAAGGTAGAGAAATTCTTTATCAAATTCAAGACACTCAAATTTGGTTTGTCAAAACAAGAGGACTGTTAACCTTGGGGACTCTGAAGAACTTCTCTTAGCTACACAAGTATTAGGTCAACAAATAGAGTATATAGATCATCCCATGAAGGCTATATGCATGAAAAGTAAAATGGACCTAACTCCCCATGACATGTTCCCCATTCTTTAGGACCCCTTACAAAGTTGTCAATCTACTACAAAGATTGGGTACTTACATGAGAAAGTAGGTAATACCATATTTTTTTTTTGAGTTCCCCTATTCCAATCTACTGGCCTACCATACCCCAAAGGATTTTGGCTCTAAGTAAATTTGACTGTGGAGTTTGAGCTTCAATTAGAGATAGGATATGTTCTTGTAATCACATATTTTAGTGTGAATTTGAATTTTGAGATTTGTATGTTGCCTTTTAGATATCATTGCCTTTTGTTTCAGATGATTTGGGTTTTAACTTTCTTTTAATGGATTTTTCTTATTCCTCCTCCAAACGTATTTGGAAAACCAAACATGGGTGCTAAAGATGACTTTCATTTTAAAACTTGGGACAAGGTTACTAAGAGAGAGAAACTTCAATGAAGATGGGGTCTAAGAGTCTCTTAAATATAGGTGAAATAAAAATGTTATCTTAACTTTGACCTTGTTTAATCCAATGTAGAGATGAAAGAAAGGGGAAATCAAGAGGAATGACACATGGAATAATTTGAATTGATTCAAATTGTAGAAAAAATATGACAATGGGAAAAAAGAAGGGATATAATGATATTAAAGTGTGATTCCTTATCATGAGAAAGAGGGAAATGGAAGAAAACATGCTAACATAGATTTTTTGCAAAATCCATCTATCAAAAGAAGCAAAAGCTAAAGTTTAAGAACAAGGATCAAAAACAAGAAAAGAATATTAGTTTTATGATGAGGGTTAGGTCTTATCTGTGGTCTTACAAAGCAACTCATAAAATAAAAATCTATGAGGGTGCTAATAAGCAAGAGAAAAGCAAAGTGAGGGATCCTTTTTACAAAGCACCTCACTAAAAAAAAAACCCAAAGGATGTCAAAATAGCATTAGAAAGTAGCAAAAAGAGAAGGAAAATAAGTAAAAGATGGTGTTTTTATAAGGGATGTTGGATCCTATCCATGGTCATATAAATCAACTCACAAAAGAAAACCCAAGGGACATGAAAAATAAGAGAAAATGCAATAAAATAAGGAAGAATATGGTACATCAAGAACCAAAAGACCAAATAGGAAGGACTAAAGGTTTGTGAACAAGAGGGGACTACTACCGAGGGAGAGACCCAAACTTAAGTAACCTAAAAAAAGTATTAAATATATATAGATAGAAAGCATGATAAGAAGGAAATGATTAGGCAAAGTAGTTTTTGAGGAATTGAGCATTGATGGGTTCCTTGAAAACATGGCCTTCATTAGTTTGAAGGTGGTGAGTACTTGGACCAAGGATATCTTTAACTAATAATGGGCCCCACCATATTTGGGTGTATTTACCTTCTTTGTCATGGGTGTAGTCTAATTTAAGGACAAGACCACCAACATTAAATGTGTGAACTTTAACATGTTTGTTATGTTGTCAGGCAATGTGAGCCTTATATTAATGGTTATGTTATAAAGTAGAGAATGGCATTCATCAAGTAGATCAAGGGCATGAAGGTGAGCCTCATGTAAGTATTCATCTATAATGATGCCATGAAGAGATATGCAAAGATAAGGAAGCTCAACTTTAAGAGGAAGAACTGACTCAAAACTATAAACTAGAGAAAAGAGAGTTGCTCTAGTGTTAGTATGAATGCTAGTTTGATAGGCCCAAAGTATAGGATAAAGATGATGCCAATCCATGCAAGTTTCATGATTGTTTTTTGAAAAACATTATTGAGAATCTTGCTAGTGGCCTCATCTTAACCATTGCATTGTGGATGATAAGGAGTGGAAAATTTGTGATTGATTTTAAATTTGGTGCAAAGTTGTTTGATATGTTTATTTTTGAAATTACCACCATTATAAAAAATGATGGTGTGAGGAATGCCAAAATGAAAAATTATTTTGTTTAGAATGAATTTATATATGGTAGGATTGGTGACATTGATAAGGGGCATGCCTTCAATGCACTTGGTAAAGTACTTGGTAGCAGTGATAATAAAGACATGCCCATATTGGAAGTGAGGAAGTTTACCAATGAGATCAAATCCCCATGTGGAAAATGGCCACAAAGATTTGAATGTTTGAAGTTCAGTTGGTGGAAAATGAATGAGATCATCATGAAGCTGATAAGGATTACCAAGGTGATCATATTTAGAATGTATTTGATGTACATCGATTGCCTTGGCATCAAGTGTGATTTTAGGAGTAGAAGGAGTAGATGGAGTAGAAGAGGTAGATGGAGTGTTGATGGGTTCTTTGATAGGAGAAGGATTAGATTCAATGGGAGGATCTAAAGGGGGTAAATAAGATGAAATTACTTCCAAAGGTTCAGAAGGGGTGATTTGCTCTACCACCCAAGGAGAATTGATAAAAGGAGGGTTAATAAGAAGCACATAACCCTTAGGTTCTAAGTTATTATCTATAGAAATGGTATGCACATCCTGATTGAAAGCATGAATTTGGGATAAGGTATTTTGATAATGCAAGACATCCAAGTCTCTAGATTAAACTTGGGCCATGATATAATTATCATCTTATGTGGGAGAAATTATGCATGCTTGAGATTTAGGAGGATCTTTAGAAGGTGAAATCCCAAGATTACTGAATGTTTAAAGAGACATGGTGAGAGGATCTTGAAACAATTTATCCACTCCAAAATCATTGCAAGTAAAAGCATCTTTAGGGAAAGATGGCTCTTAAGTATTATATGGAGGGGGGAAATTAGTAATCTCATCCATGAGAGGAACAATATGATCCCTGGGAAAAAGAGAAGGAGGAAACCACTCTAAAATATATGGAGGTAATTTGGTGATGTTACAAGTATGTTGTAATTCATTGGGCTCATCATCATCAAAATCTACATGAGTAACTTGAAAATCAGGATTCATATTGATGAACTCAGGTAAAGGAGCATTATTAATTTTAGGGATCGTAAGAGCATGATATTGTGATTTAAGATTAGGTAATTGGATACTCCATGGGTTGGGATTGGCTTCATGCTTATAGTGTTTTTTGTTATGTATAAATTTAATGCATTGACTACCAAAGAAGCAATGGCCCTCATTCGATGAGTCCATGTATGACCACGGAGTATGTTATAAGATAAAGGAAGATCAAGAGCCATGAGTTTGGTCTGAATGGTCTTAGGACCAATGGTTAAGGGAAGCAATACACAACCAAGTGGCTTTTTATTAGTATTTTCAAAACCATGACAAGTAAATGAGGTTTATTTAAGATGACTCTTTGATAACTAAGTTGTTGTAGAAGCCATAAAGAGGTCACATTAATACCATAACCCTCATCAACTAGAAATTTTTTAATAAGGGTGGTATTAATGGCTATTTGATGAAGAGAGGTGGAAGGCTTGGAAGAGGGACACATAGATTCAATGGTATTAATGTTGATTGGTTGAGAATCAATAAAAAGTGGTTCTTCATCTAAAGAAAATGGATCTTCAATATATTGAATTTGTTGCATAAGTAATTTATGATGATAAGGTGAAGTGAGAAATAACTCCATAAGAGTAATCTTACATGGCATAGAGTTAAGTTCATCAAGAAAATTCCAAGGAGATTTATAAGAAGATTCATGAGGTTTAGAAGACAGATTATACTTTGGAAGAATAGATGTGGTTGGAGGATCAAAAGGAGGAAGTTTTTCCTCGGGTGCTTTTGATTCAATATTGATGGTGGTAGTATATTTAAGCAATTTTTCCTCCAAAGAAAGTTTTTTAGGCTTGGTAATAGGATCTTTGTGAGCTATTTTTTGATGATAATTGACCTTAGTCATATTGACATATTGAGAGTTGTTAAAGTGTTAATCATAATCGGCATCAATTACACAAACATCCTTGGAAGTTTATTGATTATGGGAAGAATATTTTTGGTTATAAGATGTAAAAGCTTTAGAGGATTTTCATTTTTGAGAAGCATTAGTGTATTCTTGACAACATTGTCTTATCATGATTTCATGGTCGAATGAATCACCAAGCATGTAAGAAACAATAGATTTAAAAATCCCTCTACAAGATTTGTTAGAATGCCTAATGTCAACATGAAACCAACAAAAGAAATTTGGATCATACCACTTAGGAGGAGCATTAGGATATATAAAAGGTTTAGAGGGTGGTAAAAATTGTCTCATTTGATGTACCAAAAGAGATATGTGAGATGGTAAAGGAATGTCATTTTTGGAAACTCTTGGTTTGGTTTGGGAAGCATTACTAGTGATAGCATTGGATGTTTGAAAATATCCTTTTATAAGTTTAGAATTATTTTTGAATTGCTTCATAAGAAAGTGTTACCATTTACCTTGGTCAAGAGATTCATTAAAAGTTTGATGAGCAAAGGTTTGAACCTTGTATTGAAGAGTGGGAGTTAAAATGGTGATAAAGAGTTTGAATAGGTTATCATTAGACATATTATGATAAGATTTATGAGCTAAGGATTACCATTTTTTAATAAAGTAATGAGTTGATTCATTAAAAGTTTGCTTATCATTTATGAAATGGCTAAGACAATTTTTAGGAAGATCATTGTGTTGAAACTCTTTAACTAAAGGATTGACCAAATCTTAAAGTTTCCAAATAGAATGTTGGGGTAATTGATTATACCATTATAATACATCACTAATAAAAATTTTAACTAAGATTTTAGTATTATAAAAAGTATTATTTTGGATCGAATCTTTGTTGAGATTACCAAAGGCTTTAAAAAATGAGGTGGGGTCTTTAGTCCCATCATATTTTATAGTTGGTGATATGTTACCAATGTCAATTGATATAATGAAAGGGATATAAAGGCTCATTTTGAATGGTTTGAAACATCTTGTTATTCATTATTAGTTGAGGAATAACATTACCTGAGGCATCTCTAAGAGGTGGAGGAAAGTAGTTAGGATTAGTTTGAAGATGCATGATTGGAGGTTGATTAGCCACATTGATCAAGTGTTGTTGAAGTTACATAATTTTATTGGTATTAGAGTTTTGTATAATGTTAACTTGTTGAATCACTTGGGATAATAATTGGGTTGTATCAGGTGGTGGGTTGGTGTTAGAAGGAACACTCCTTGAATTGGTGTTGGAGGAGGATTATTATAAGAAGGGTTGTTAGTGGGATTGTTAAGTAAACTTGTGTCAATCACTCCCACATTAGTTTGAATATTTTTAGAGGTTTCTTGGTAGGTGTAGAAAGGATTGGATCCATCAACTTCATCTTGAGGTATTATTTGAACCATGTTACAATTTGTAGATGGAGGGGAAGAAATGCCCCAAAAGTGACATTGTTCTTGGGAGGAAAAGAAAGGGAGAAATGAACATCCCATATAGGATCTAAATGGATTAAGACTATCCAAAAATATTTTCATAAGAGACCTCATTCTGACTAAATGGAAATGAACAAAATGCAAATTGGAAGAGCTGAAAATTTAGGTTGAAAAATTGGGAAAGCAGGAAATAGAACTAGGTCGACCAAGTTGACCTAGTGTAAAAATATCATCTACATACTATACTAGGTTTATGTAGCATAGTGAATAGGGGAATAAAATAGGGTTTGTTATAGTATAGGGTTGACTAGGTTGACCTAGTATAGTAGACAAGGAAAATTAAAATATTGATGACAAGATGGTAAATAAAATAAGATAATTTTGTAGCTAACCTAAGAAAGTAAATGTTGAAAGTAAAAAGATAGTCAATTGAATTGATGTTTGCAAATCTAATTGATGCACACTAATAAAAACCTTTCACCAACACTATATAATTCAAGTTCTTGCACACACAATTGAGCAAAGAGCAAATAGACAACTTGGAAAGTAAAGCTACCTAATTGGTCAACCTAGAATGTTAATTAGATTATTAAGAATAATTTTAAATGATAAGGAGTTGGCTATAAGAAAGGTACTAGATAGCAATCTATGGATGGTTTTAGTTGAGGTTAGGATGAAAGACACTGTAGTGGCAATGATACAGGGTTGGTATTGAGGCCTACCCCCTCACTTCATACATTGTAGCAATAAGCGTGTTGGGTGCTTAGCCAAAATATACCATTAACTATGCTTTATACTTGACCAGAGCATCAAGTCAACTCCCCCCTTGATGATGAAGTCTAAGTAGGTTGGCCTATGTATTCAAATGTTAAAATTCATGTTGATGTTATGTGATTTGGTCATGTGTGCATAAAATAGAAATAGTGAAACTAAGTGGTTATTTAAAAACCTACTAATTAGACTATGTGAACTATTTTAAGCATGAAAATAACTGAAAGAAAAGATGTGATTAAAATACAAGGTGAATCTCAACTTTGAAACAATGTATAGTGAAAACATTATATGCATAACGTACCAAACTAGGTCAATAGGGTTGATTTAGTACTACTAAAGATAATGACTAAAAAACCTACTAGGTCAACTAGGTCAACCTAGTTATTTTAGATAGCACACAAAACATTAAACTAGGTTAACTAGGTCGATCTAGTTGGCTATGCAAGGGTAGTTTTGAAGACTGCAAACATGAAAGGAAACTACAGAATATAAAAAGAAAAAGACTAGTCTTGATGGTTTAGAGATGGAAATGAAGGATATTATTGATCAAGAACCTTGGAGAAAAATAATCCAATCTACAAAATTGGGTCGAGTTGATCGACTAAGCTATATAAGAACCTATTACAGAAGTTGAAAAAGTATACTAGGTTAACCTAGTTGACCTAGTATGCTAAATTAGAAGTCTAAAAAGTGATAAAAACCTATACTGGGTTGAGATAATCGATCTAGTTTCCTATTCTTATGCATAGATAAAAATAACTGGGTCAATAAAATCAAACGAATATGTTAAAATATCTGATATAAATGATGACAAAAAGAATTAAATAAGTGAAACAAATCTGCAAGGGTTAGTTTCATGTTAGGTTCACCAGAATGTAATGAAGGTGAAGCCAAAGTGAAGCTAATGCTAAATAAGAGAGGAAACAAAAATGAAAATGTGAAGACAATCCAACCAATGGTGGGATAGGATTCACATCAAGTTCACCAAAATGTATGCAATTATAATTGCATGATGTACACAAATTACTCATGGATCAGATAAGATAGATCACACCTACACTTCTGATTGGGTATACACTTGTTAATCAAGAGCATGACTAATATGAGGATCCACTATACCCAATTAGGGGATGACTTGTATCACTTGTCACAACATATCATGTTAGGAATGGTTCCACAGCCTATAGTCTAACACACTCACACAACAATCCTAAAAGAGTCCTATGATTTGATATTTCACTTATGTTAACAATAAAGAGAGAGTAAACTATTATAATAATAAGAAAAGTAAACTAATCTAGTATGCAACAAAGCTTGTGGCACAATGTGAGGAGTTAGATATAAAGTAATCAAGCATGTATCGGGAACTTCAAATAAAGTAAGTATTAGTAATAGCCTAATACATAGAATATGAAGAGTAATATTATTTGAGCCAACACTTATGCTACTTATATATACTAAAAGAGAGGAGAACAAAGTTATAATATACTTACCTAAATGTGAACCCATTGTGATTCAGTATCTCCCTTAGCCAATGGGGCTTTGCAAGAGGTTGTTGTGGTTTGTAATTATCTCTTTGTCAGGCCAAAGCATCCAAGACCTATTCACAAGACTAGATTCTCCAAAATAAGAAACCTAAGTTAAGACTAATCAAGTAGAATGGTGGAAGAGTAGATTGTGAATAAGAGTGAGTGAATAATAACTCTTGATTGCATCCTATGAAAATGACCAAAATGATCTTGTATTTATAGGCAAAACTAACCCTAAAATCATCCAAAAATTTTAGTTATGCTAGGTTGATCCAATTGACCTAGCACATTTTTAGGCTAATGCCTAAGTCTATGCTAGGTCAGTCAAAAGGCTAACAAACCTAAAGTGTTAAAGTGACCCTAAACTGCACTAGGTTGACCAAGTCAATCTAGTTTATTGAGTAGGTCAAAAGGTTACTAAGTAAGGAGAAGAAGGATAAAAAGAGGAAAATACTAGAGGAATATGCAAAGGAGGATAAATAAATTAGGGAAAGGTTTTAGTAAATCAATGGATTGGAAATAATGTGTAAATAAGGGACAACAATCTTGCAACGCACCAAAGGTCTACCCACCCCTTTCTCAATGCATCCCTTAAGGCATGCACTCAAAAAGATTGAATCGAGATGGGTTCATACAAGATGTAAAGCATCAGTATTTGATAAAAGTTAAAAATATTATGTGTATACAATATCTACCTCAACATGAGGCACATCTGATAGCATTAAACCCCAATGAATCCATTGAAGATATTCTCAGGATGTTATCTATGACTTATGAGACATATTCAGATGAAGAGGCAAAGATTGAAGAAGTCAAACATGATAAGGTAAAGTCCTTAGACCTAATAGTTATTGGCACCCCTAAAAGTAAAGATGAGATGGCCATTATTCCAAAGGCAAAGAAACCAAAGGTAACTATTACACCACCTTTGAGTGAAGTTAACCTTTTTAGTGAAGAAAACATATTATATGGTTTACCTATTCTTGAGTGGTTCATTTATGAACCAAGGTTAGAAAATTTTACCATATTGATCATCCATGGGCTATGGTAAAGGCTAATAACATCCCAATACAACAAGAATTGAAGCTATGGATCATGTCTCTATAATAAGAAGAAGCAAAAAGATTAGCTACTTGAAGTCAAATAGTTGAATCATAATTAGAGGTCCCAGTTCCACATGTGACCTAATCTTTAGTTGGGGTCAAGTATGATCCAAAGACTCCTAGTTTGTAAAGAGTGACTAATAAAATAGTCATGCCAAGTGGTGAAGAGATTGTATATGAAAAGGTGGAGCCTTCAACTCATTTGACTCAAAAGGAAGGACAAAGGCCTAGTGAAAATACTATGTTTGAAGAGGATGTCTTGGAGTTGGCTTAATCATAGTCAAAAATATTGAAAGGTTATATCAAGGGGATAAAGAATAAGAATAAGAACCTAGAGGAACAATCTATTATGTATGTTCTAGGGGACATTTTCAATAAGTTTTAAGTAACCATTTATGACACATTCAACTTTCTAAAGGATATAAGGTCTAAGTTAGACATGGTGAGAAACAGAGTACTTTAGTTATGAACCAAGTGAATCATTGGTGGACTTCAAGTAATAAGGTAACTTGATCAAGATATTGATAAAGGACTAGATTCCTAGGTTTAAAATAGATATCTTAACCCATTTAAATATGGATATGGTAATCTTGATCGAGAAAATCAAGCATTTGAACAAATTATCTAGGAGCATGGAAGATATCTCTAATGACTTAAAGTAGTTAGAGATTAGAATGGGGTGAGTGTTAGGAGGATTGATCAAAACCCAAATACCTTTATTCATATGGGCTTGATAACAAATGAGGAGTTTAATCACATGGCTACTCAATTCCTCTAGGAGGTCAAGATTAAAACCAAGGTACTACAAGGGTAGATAATAAGAGAATAGAATGTTGGATATGATCCTATTAGTAGAAGACAATATAAGAAATGTAAGGAGAATTAAAGAGGCCTTAGATAAAATTGACAAAAACTTGAAGGACCTTGCACATAAAGAAGAAGAGATTTTCATGGAGCCAATTATCAACCTCAAATTGGTTGATGAAAAACATATCAAGGCAATGAAGATCTTGGAGCAAAGAAAAAATATTACAATAATAAAGGCTTATCAAAGACAATTATGTTAACTTACAATATTCTCTTGTTTAGAAACATGTATATCATTTGAGAAGATAATATTATATTTTTTAAAAGCATGAGCATCTTGTAAAGCGCATTGTTTATAGGTTAGTCCATTTTCTAAAGTGTTCGATTATAGAATGCTGTGGAAGGATAACTATCCTTGACACTTGTTCAATTATCATTTGATATGACTTACATACATCAAATTCCTCTATAAAAGGGGTATGATCATTTGTAAAAAAGGAGAGAATTTAGAGCAAAAAATACTTTGTAAATTTGGAACAAATCAATGAAAGCAAGGGAATTCTACAAGGATTATTTTGTATTTTTATTTTTCTATCATGGTTGGTTCCTCAAACTTATGATTTAATGTTTAGATTTGAATTGTTTGTATGAATCTTAGATGTGCATGTGTGAATATAAATTTATCAATTTGTGCTTATGATAGGTTGATTGAAAGACTTTAGATTCATTTGATTTCCATTGCTTTTCTTGAAGATGTGATAATGTTATTTTCTTTTGGAAGCAAATTGTTAAGTGAATTTGAGTTCTTATTTAAACTATTTCAAAATCCTTAGACATTTTCCTTGTATATGATAGGATCTATGCCTTTGGATATTTAATGTCATATATTAGTTTGAGTGCATGTCTTTGATGAAATTTATTTTTTATCATAGCGTATGGACTAAACATCAAAGATATCTTTCTTCTCTGCCCTACCCGTCCTTTTGCTCATTTTTTAATCAAATCACTGTAGTTTAGATTTCATTGTAAATATACATGATAGATTAGACTTTAGACTTTAGGTTTTGATCATAATTCAATATAATTAGTTAAAATTACTATCATCTTCCACAAGTAATCTTTAAGACCATGGTTGCTCCCAATAACTAGTTATATTATCATTTTGTGAAATAGTTACTTACTTTGTCATTATTTCACCAAAGATCTCAAGAAGATCAAACTAGATACTCATGCAATAGATTATTTGAATATAGAAATTATTTCACCAAAGATCTCAAGAAAATCACAACTGGATACTCATGCAATAGATTATTTGAATATAGAAATGAGAAGTGTTTCAAACCCTATGATACACTTTCAGGCATCAATAGGTGGGGTTTCACTGGTGTTAGAAGGAGGGCCTCTTAAGCTAAAGCTTTGTGAATTTGAAGTATTCTTAGCTAACTTTGGTGAATTTTGTTCAAAGATCAATTGATCCTTTCTTGAATTATGTTCTAATTAGCTTAATTATGTAAAAAATCACTGGTGTTCATGGTTTTAGACCAATATTTAGGCTTATTTAACTAAAGATAGCTATTTTTAAAAGATTTACATAAAATTGTTGCAAAGATTGTTATAGCTTTGTGAATTTGAGGTGTTCAAGGTTATTAATAGTAATTATGTGTAAAGATCATTCATATTCATAATTTTGGAGGTATATTTAAGTTAATTCAATTACAAATAGTCATTCTTTGAAATAATTAAGTTGTTTGCAAAATTTTCTTGAGACTTGTAAGAATTGAATTGTTGTATGCAAAATTTGCTTAAGAATTCCTTAAAGATCATTTGTCTTTACAAAGAAAGGTTTTTCTTATTGTGTTTTGAAAAAGATATAGATTTTACAAGCTATAATTACCAAGAATAAGAACTAGGTCAAGGTCTAAGATAAGATTACCTCTTCTTTCTTTATAGATTCATAGGAAAGCAAGAGCATATAAAGGTAAGCAGAGGGTTTCTAAATCTCAACTTAGTTTTCCTATTTGTGGTGCTCCTGTGTTCAACCCTTATCAAGGTATGGTGTGTATATGTGGATCTTCCATCAATGTGATTTTTCAAGTACATGATTTACCTAAAAATACTTAGAAGTATTTACCTTCTTTTAGTCCTACATGTGTGGTTACTATTGAAGAACATATCAAGTCTTTTAAGGTTGCTTTAAGATTATTGAATGTTATTCATGAAGATGTTGCTTGCAGATTATTTCCTTTTAGTTTTAAAGATGTATCATATGATTTATTTCTTAACCTTCCCAATAATTACATTATTATTTGGAATTATTTTAATAATATTTTCATGGATCAATTTGGAAAGGTCATCAATCCTTGTGTCCTCTATCAGCAGTTCACTACTATGAAGAGAGAATCAAGTGAAAGTATTAGAGATTTTAATGCTAGATTCTAGAAGATGTTTAACATAACTATAACTCCCTATAAACCTAATGAAATTTTAGCTTTAGAGATTTATAAGGATGCTTTAGATCCCATGACTTCTATGTTCTTGAAAACATATATGGGAATTATAAATACATTAGCCTTGGCCTATGTTGAAGCTATGAAAATTAGTGATCAAATGCAACCCCAAGGCTAATTAACATATGTTATTCCTAAAATAAATCCTCATTTGCCTATGTTGAATGTTATTCCAAATGCTAATCAAAACATGCCTTTTTTTATCAAAACCCAGTTTTAAATTAATTACCTTTGAATCATGCTCATCTTGGTCAAAACCTAGGACTATTAAATAACACTACAAGTGGGTTTCATCCACAAGATCAAAGATTTGTGGTACCAATAGCTAATATTAATACTCAATTTCATAATCCAAAGGCACCTAAGAATGAGAATGACTCCATATTGAAAATGATTAAAAAATTGAGCACTGATTTCTTTCAGTTACAAAAACAAGTAGGTAATACTGGGAAAAATTCTAATTAAAATTATTCTTATCAGAAGTTCAATATACCTAAAAATAGGTTTCATAATGGTAAAAACAATAGCAATGAGTCATCTACAAATAAGAACATTCTTTAAATGAATATTTATGATGTAGCCTTAGCTGAAGCATTTTGAATTAGATTGTATTAAATTTTGTAATGCTTTTGAGTTATTTCAAGATGAATTGGATAAATTTGAAGGTGAAACTAACAAATATAATTTTGTAGGTACATCTAGTTCTTCAAAGGAATTTAAATCTACTAACACAACTTTGATGGTGGAGACTTTTGATTTCCCATTCCAAGATGAGAATGAACCTAAGGATACCCCTAAGGAGATTCATGATTTTTAATAGTATTTGAAGAAGACTTATCCACTAAGGAATAGAGAATAAAATAAACCATTGACAATTTCTAATCCACCAAATAACTTTGATACTCCTCCTAATCCTACAATAGGCAACAATCTAGAACCTCCAAAGGGAAGTAACACTACAAACAATGTTGATTCATCTAGTTCTTATAGTAGGAAGTGGATATAATATAGTAGAGTATATGAAAAAGGTTAAAGATAATATCACTTTACTTGAGTTAAATCAAATTACTAAACAAAGAGACTTGTTTCTTGAATCTTTATCCAAAAAACCTAGTAAATCACAAAAAGATGCAAATGCAAATGTAGTGATGTATAAAAACAAAGTAGAGGTTCCACCATGGTAAAAAATTGAATAATTATTTGTTAGATTTAGGTGCCACTATAAATATCATGCCAAATGGTATTTGTCAAAAACATGGTTTAACTCCTATTAACTTTAAAAGAGTAGTTAATTAGATAAATCAAGAGTTAAAGTAATTGGTGAATTATTGATTATGCATATGTAGCTTACTTCATATCCAAGAGTGTAATAATTCATAGATATTCAAGTTATGGACATTCTATATGATTATAAGATGTTACTTAGTAGGGATTGGACCAAATATTTAAATGGATACATGTCAACTGACAATTCTCACATGTGGTTACCATGGAGGGGAGTTCCCAATCAAATTTGAATTGAGAGGGAACCAAATATGAAACACATGAGCACTAAGTACAATGTAGTAAATTAAAAGGTCAACATGGTTAATTATGATTTAGGGGTTTACACTCTAGACAATCCTCAGTTATATAACTCTAAAGACTCTCATCTTACGCCTAGAATTTGGAAGTTATATTTTGATGGCACCAAATGTAAATCTGGTTTTGGAGTAAGAATTGTTCTAATCAATCTTATTGGGAAAGATTACAATGATTCTTACAAACTTCAGTTTCTATGCACTAATAATTTGGTAGCATATGAAGCATTAATCTTAGGATTACAATTTTCTATCAAATACAAGGTCAAATAAATAATAATGTATGGTAATGTTGAGCTAGTAGTCAATCAGGTTTGAAGTAAGTACCAATGCAAATTATATTATCTTAAGAAATATAAGTTCAAATTATGGGACTTGATTGATTACTTTGATGCATTTAACATTGTTTCAATTTATAGAGAAGAGAACAAGCCTACTAATGAACTCACTTTAGCTACAAACCAACCTCATGCCAAATCAAGACTCCAAGCTAGGAAGCCTTAGCATTGAATCGGTTCCATGTCTCTCAATTCCTGATAATGTCAATCATTTTCAAGTATTTAGTGATGATCAGCAAATTCTTGATTTTGTGAACAACTCAGGAGTATTTGAGTCTCATATTATTAATGAGTTCAATGAAAATTCTCTTGATAAAGACAAAGTTGATAAGATTATTCAATTGAATGACAATAAAATTCCCAAAGGCATGATTGTCTTAAAAATACTCTTTGACATAGACAAGCTAACTGAAATTGTTAAAGTTCCTAAGGTGAATGAGAAATATTATAATGTAGTTGACCTGGGAACTCAAGGTTAACCCCAACTAGTAAATATTAGTACATCTTGTACAAACATAGAATTTAGAAAGGCTAAAGAGTTTCTGACCAAGTACAAAGATGTTATATCATGGTTCTATGAAGACTTAAAGAACTTTGATCCTAGAGTCATTACCCATACTATTCCATTAAAAAAATCTTATAAACCTTTTAGATAGAAGTAAAGACCAGTCAATCATGTTTTATAACCATTAATCTATAAAGAGATCAAGAAATTATTACATGCAAAAATAGTGTTTCCAATTAGACATTCTACCTGGGTAGCTAACTTAGTACCAGTTCTAAATAATAATGGAGAAATTAGATTATGCATAGACTTTAAAAATTTGAAAAAATATTCAAAAAAGGATAATTATCCTTTACCTTCCCTTGACTAGGTCATTCAAATTTTTATTGGTTTTACTATGATGTCTTTCTTAGATGGTTTTTCAGGTTATAATAAAGTACTTGTAAACAATGAGGATAGAATGAAGACTACATTCACAAAAAAGTGGGGCACTTTTGCTTACAAAAGAATGCCTTTTGGACTAATAAATGTAGGAGCAACTTTTCAAAGAGCTTTGGACCATGCCTTTCAAGGTCTCATAGGTAAGTGCACCATCATATATATGGATTATCTAACTGTGTTTTCTAAAAATAGGGAAGAACATATTATGCATTTACAACAGATATTTAAACATTGTAGAAGGTATGAAATTTCACTTAATCTTAAGAAAAGCATTTTTTATGTTATAGAAGGGAAGTTGCTAGGACATTTTATAACCAAATATGGGATTTATATAGATCTTGATATAGTTAGTGTCCTATCCAAAATAGAACCCCCTAATAGCAAAAAAGAATTAAAGTCTTTCTTTGGTCAAATCAGTTTTGTGAGAAAGTTCATTTTTGGTTTTGTGGAAATTGTGAAGCCAATTAATGACATGTTGAAGAAGGATTCCAAGGTCATATGGAATGTATAAGCAAGGAAATCCTTCAAGGACATTAAAGAAGCAATAGGATAGACACGGGTATTGTTAAGTCTTGATTTCAAAAAAGATTTTTATCTTTATTATTTTGCTTTTAAACATACTATAATAACTATTTTAACTCAAAAAATAGATAAATGTGATCATCCAATTCCATTTATGAGTAAAAAATTTAAAAATGTTGAGTTAAATTATTCTCTAATAGACAAACAATCATTTGCTTTAGTTAAGGTAGTTAAAAAGTTTAGAAACTATATTCTTAGGAATAAAGTACATGCAATATTGCCAGATCTTGGCACTAAACTTATGCTTAGTCAATGTAAATTGGGAGAGAGAAGAGGTAATTTTATGTCTATAATCCAAGAGTATGATCTTGAAATGAATACTTCCAAATTAGTGAGATGTTAGGAATTGATTCAATTAATTACTAACACCAATCCTAAATTAAGTGTCATGCAGGTTGATCAACAATAATTCCAACCAAATGATTGGTATGATGCAATTATTCATCTTATGATCAATGTTTCTTGTCTTATAGGATTGATTAGAGAACAAAGAAGAGCTTTGAGGATCAATTCATCACATTTATTGATCAAGGATGGGGTACTCTTCAGAAAAAATTATGAAGGAATATAGTTAAGATGTGTTTCAAAGGAAGAAGCAGATGAGATATTGAGTACTTTTCATGAGAAACTTAGGAGTGGACACCCCTATGGAAAAACAAAATATCATAAAATATTGAGGGTATCGTATTTTTATCCCACCATCTTCAAGGATGCACATAAACATGTTAGAGAGTGTCATCAATGTCAAATTTTCAACACAAAGGAACCAAAAGTAATTATGCCATTGAAGCCAGTTTTAATTAAAAAACCTTTTTCTCAATGAAGTTTAGACTTCTCAGGGGTAATTAACCCTAATTATTTAGATGGACAAAAATATGGTCTTACTACTACTCATTATTGTACCAGGTGGACAAAGGCAATAGTAATTAAACAATGTAGAATTGAAGATGTAATCAAGTTCTTAGAAGAGAACATTTGCACAAGATTTAGGACACCAGTATCATTAGTTTTTGACAATGGATCAGCATTTATATCTATAAAAATGACTAAATGGACCTATGATAACAACATAATTCTTAAGTTTTCATCAAATCATTACCCCCAAGTTAATGGAGTTTCAAAGTCAATTACTAAGAACTTGATGAAAGCTATCAAAAAGTCTACAACCCAAAAAATAAGAACATAACATAAATTGCTTAAATATGCTCTTTTTTTAGACATAACTAGAGTGAAACAAGATATGAAATCATCACCATTTCTATTGGTATATGGTTAAGAACCAATATTTCCAATTACTATCAAGTTGCCAACATACAAGTTCATACAAGAGTACATTTAATAAGATCAATAATATGCAAATTCAAGGTTGCTTGACATCATAAAAATGGACGATGAAAGGGAAGAAACATTTACCAACTTTAGAAGACATTAAACCACATTAAAAAGATGGTTTGACAAGAGTTCAAAGATTAAGGTGTTCAAGCAGGGAGACCTAGTTCTCCTATGGCACAAAACATCTGAACCAAAAGGAAAACATGAGAAATTCACTCCTTTATGGATTGGTCATTATCAAATTGTTGAGATTTTAGGATATAACACCTTCAAACTTAATCTCTTATAGGGAGTAGATTTCACTTTGCCAACTAATGGGCAATAGCTCAAGCACTACTTTTATGTTTTACCAGCTCAAGTCTTCATGGAGTAATTTGTAAGATTATTTAGAGTTAGTATATGTGGGTTTATATTAGTTTATATCTTGATCCTTGTTTGTAAATAGTGCTTGTAAATATGTGTTTGTTTGTTGTCTATTTTTCTTGTTTTGTGTTAATTTTCTTTTATTTTTTTTCTCTATTCTCAATAAGTCTTTTTCAAGATAGCTTTTAGTTCCAATACATGTAGTCGCTCAAAGGAACTTCTCGAATCAAGAATGCAAGTATGACTCTCAAATACTGGTTGATCATGGATTTTGTAAATTTGAGCTTGATGTTATGATTTGGAGAAATTATTGAAGATTGATATCTAGATTAATTGTTCCTTAAAATCTTAAACCTTATTTTGGTCTAAGTTTGATTCTAATAAGGATTTCACATGTTGAATGAAATATTAAATTATTAGAGAAAATTCATGTTAGCACTTAAAGAACATTATTGCCTAGGATGAAGTTTATGACCAAGGATGATTGTCTGAAGATCAAACACTTGACAAAAATCCTAAAACATGGCTAATTTTCATCCCCAAACTTATTGGAAAGCTAAATATATTTGAAAACTACAAAAATAAGGGTTTTATTGAAAATTTAAGAGTTTTCTGAGCAAAGGTGATTATGGTAACCTCCATTGGGGCTATGGAAATTTGGCTGGCAATAGATCAAGGCTTAGAGTGGTACCAAAGGTATCTCTATCAGGGTTATGGACACTTAGCTAGTAACAGGGCAATGCCCAAGCCTTCTCGTTTCATAAATCATGATTCATAATGAATATCTAAATATGTTATGTCACTGTTAATAATTAAGGTCTTAAAATCTAGAAGTTGTTCTATAAATTACATGGCAATCAATGAATGAATCAAAGCACACACACAACATGACTAAGTTTTGATGTTTGAGCCTAATTTCGGATTTGTAAGACTTGTTTTAATCATGAATTGATCTTAATGATGGTACTTGATTTTGTGGAATGAATAGTCTTGTTATTAGTTTAAACCAAGAGTATCTAAATTCTAATATTTTATAATGTTCCCCTAGAAGTTTCCATTTATTGAGGTCAACATACCCTCATTTCTAAAAATAAAGACCCATGTTCAAATTCTACAAATTTGTGTTATAGATCAAACATTCAACTTGATCAGAGTCCATTATTGAACATCATGTTTTGATCTATCTTACATTTGACATTCTAGTATAATCTTTCTTTAACTTTATCTAATGTTGCTAATGTTTGATTCTTGTGTTTACATGTTATAGGTTTAATAGAGTTCCATTTGAATGAACAATGTTTAGGGTTGTATGCTTTAATTCTAATTTTACCCTTTTGTTAAACTTTGGTCCTTAGTCAATTGATTAAATCCATGTTTAAATGGTGTTAAAAACTTTAGTCTAAATGCTTTATTATAAGTTTTATTTTGGAAGGGATTTAAATTTACACAGAAACATTTTATTATATCTTAGACTTAGTTTAAGTTATATCCTAAGTTTCAATCATGTTTATTAACACATCTAAAACCTTAGTCTAAAATTTACCCTATGTCTCTATATATATCTAAATCCTTACTTTTTTTATTTCATTATTCATAGAGTCAAGAGAATGCAGCATCACCAAATGGAAAAATCTCTAGAGCGCAGATAGAAGATCAATGACCATGTTGAAGCCTGAGGTCAATAAGTCAAGATCAAAATCAATGAAGTGTATCTAATTAAGCAAAGTAGATCTAGCAACAAGCATCAAGTCAAATTTTCAAGGATCCTAAGATGGAATACTAAGATTATAAGTGTTACAATCATGGAAAATGATCAATCAAATCCATGGCCTATGTGTGATCTTATGTATAAATATGGAGATCAATGGTCTGCACTTGATCATGGAGTTAGAAAATCAATGGTACGAGTTTAATCCCACTGATGAAGATCAATGGATCACATTCAATCTTACTAATCAAGATCAATGGTGTGAAGTGAGTCAATGAGTCAAAAGGCCTCAATTTCATGAAAATATGTCACAAGGTATGAAAGCATTAAGGTGATGGAGACTATTTGTAAGGTACATAGAGATGTCATAGAGTTACCAAGTGCCACACTCTTATAAGCCCAGATTAAATATCAATGATTGTAGTGAAATTCAAGGCCAAAGGACTTTTTAAGAGATCAACAATGTGAATTTTATGAAGATTTAATATTGCATGAGGTAATGACCCGTGTCCAAGAATGACAACAGTCATATTTTGAAATAAATAAGTAGTGTGACATGAAGATGCCACATGGGCATACACGTTATTTTCAAATATCTTATGGACCCATGCATGAGAAAGGTATAAATGTGTGAGCCAAATATGATCTAAGTCACTAAAACATGTATTTTGAACTTGATTTCCACCATTATATCTCTATGTAAACCTTTAAAAATCTCTAAGAGTATACAGATAGTCTTAATTTATCCCTAGATTCACTAGTTTGAGCCTAAAGAGTTGGATTATTATCTAAAAAGAGATAATTCAATTGGAATTATAGCAATGGTGGCCCATAAACCTGTTTCAAAGAAAGAGGTTAAACTACATCTATCTTCAAACACAGAAGGTTGAGTGTTTAAGGACATTGAGTTTGTAGCTGCTCCTTTAAATATAGGGGATAACAATTGCTCTAAATTTCTCTAGATAATTTAAAATCAACCAGTTATCACCAAGGAAGAATAAAATATCTTCCCAATAAAGAGACTTTATGATGACATTGTGGCCATCGAGATGACTAGACTTCACTATGAAGCTGTTAAACTAGAGGTACTTCCTTGCATTGATGTTCTTGGTCCCATTTTCAAAGTAGCTAAAATAGATAAGGGCATGTTGATTAATGAACATAATCTAAGGAAAAATAATTGCATATCCCCAATTGCATTTGAGTCTTACAAAAAATTTCTCGAGCCTTAGATTGACCTAACCTCCATTAATTCATGGGCTAAAAAGCACCATAGGATGGATATCCTAGCTATGTGGTCAGAATTTGGTAACCAAGTTATTATGAACCTTGCTAATAATATCCTTATGAGCCATTTTAGACTTGAATTTAGGATGGTGATGACCATGATAAATAATTTGTATGGGTGTGCAACTAAAACATATGTAGAACCAATGTGGGTCCCCATGGTGTATTTCATTATTGAAAAGGTAATGGTAATTCCATTAGGTGAGATAATCAGTATCTCCCTATGAAGACATATATATGCAATCAATAATAAGAAGAGGAATAAGTTTTTAAATGACATCCTATCTAATATATTCCCTATGTATAATCACAAAGATTCCCAATCAAAGGGAATGGTCTCCAAATGGTACTTAGACTGTTTCCCAGTACTATTTTAAATTGCACACCTATGAAGACATATATATGCAATCAATAATAAGAAGAGGACTAAGTTTTAAATGACATCCTATCTAATATATTCCCTATGTATAATCACAAATATTCCCAATCAAAGGGAATGGTCTCCAAATGGTACTTAGACTATTTCCCAGTACTACTCCAAATTGCACATATATAAGTATAGAGACCACATCCAGTTCATTTGTGATTGTTTCTACCCTACATTGAGTGAGGCTATAGGTGGTATTCCAATGATGAGAGTGAGCCCTTTAATAAAAAATTATATTAAATCATTAGGGGACATATGGTTATACCCAGATTACACTATCATAAGGATTGAGGAAACTCAAAGTGCTCCTCTCAAATTACCAATTCATGTACTTGATAAATTAGTAGAATAAGAGATAGCCTGTCAATTGTTTAATGGGATTGATGGAATTTTTAAGACCAAAAGGAAGGGTCTCCTACATAGTTTGCCTATGACAATTGGTAAGACTATCTTCAAGCAATTGGACCATATTGAGGTTGCATCAAAGCATAGGTTTCCTTTCAACCTACGGATGGATGATCTTAGATAATGAAACCCTTATAGAAGGGTAAAATAACATTTAAGGCTCAAAATTATCTTGAATGTTCCATATAATCATGATCTTGGTACATTTTATCTTATATATGCTAAGGCATCCTCATATTTTAAGTGACTAAAATATTGAAGGATCATAACATAAGACACAAATCTAGATTGAATAGGGACCTAAAAATGGAAGGTAGGTGAAAATAGGCCCTAGGTAATATCATTTGACTCATGTTGGTTCTTCTAAGTTATCCATATTAGAGACACTAATAGAGAATAGGTGTGAGGAGAGAAGGCTAGATGAAATTTCTTCTAGTTCATTAGCGCATGAATCTTCATAAGCACCAGAGTACAATCTACCTCAATGGGAGGTACATATGATATAATTTTACCCTAATGAATCTATTAAAGATGCACTTAGGATGTTATCTATGACTTATGAGATAGATTCATATGAAGAGGCAAAGGTTGAATAAGTCAAACAAGATAAGGGAAAGTCCTTAGACTTGATGGTCATTGACACCCCTAAAAGGAAAGCTGAGATGGCCATTATTCTAAAGGCAAAAAAACCAAAGGTAGCTATTACACCACCTTTGAGTGAAGTCAGCTTGTTTAATGAAAAAAACATATTATATGGTCCACCTATTCCTAAGTGGTTTATTTATGAACCAATGTTAGAAAAGCTTCCCACTATTCATCATCCATGGGCTATGGTAAAGGCTAGTAACATCCCAATATAGTAAGAAATGAAGTCATGGATCATTTATCTACAAGAAGAAGAAGCAAAGAGATTGGCTACTCCAAGTTAATCAATTGAATCACAAGTAGAGGTCCTAGTTCCACATGTGACCCAATCTTTAGTTGGGGTCAAGTATGATATAGAGATTTTTGGTTTGCAAAGAGTGACCAAGAAATTAATCATGGTAGGTGGTGAAGAGATTTTATATCAAAAGGTAGAGCCTTTCACTCATTTGACTCAAAAGGAAGTACAAAGGCCTATTGGAGATCCTACGTTTAAAGAGGATATCTTGGCATTGGTTCAATCACAGTCAAAAATGTTGTAAGCTATTATCAAAGGGATAAATCAAAAGAATAAGAACCTAGAGGAACAATCTATTCTGTATATTCTAGGGGACATTGTCAACAAGTTTGAAGCAACCACTTATGACACATTCAACTTTCAGAAGGATATAAGGTCTATGTTAGACATGGTGAGTAAACAGAGTACTTTAGGAATCAATGTTGGGATTCAAGCAATAAAGTGAAATACTTGATCAAGATATTGACAAAGGACTATATTCTTGCATTTAAAATAGTTATCTTAGCCCATTAAAATATGTCCATGGTAATCTTGATTGAGAAGATTAAGGATTTGAATAAATGGTCCAAGAGCATGGAATATTTTTCTAATGACTTCAAGAAATTAGAGAATAGAATGGGGTAAGTGTTAGGAGGATTAATCAAATATGCAGTTACATTTAGTCATATGGTCTTGATAATAGATGAGGATTTCAATCACGTGGATACTCAATTCCTCCAGGAGGTAAAGAGTAAAATCTAAGGTACTACAGGGGAAGATAATAAGAAAATATTGGATATGATCCTGTTAGTAGAAAAAAAGATATGAGATGTAAGGAGATTTAAAGAGGCCTTAGACATAATTGACAAAAACTTCAAGGAACTTGCAGATAAAGAAGAAGAGATTTTCATGGAGCCAATTATCAACCTTGAATTAGTTGATGAATAACATATCTAGGAAATGAAGATCCTGGAGCAAAGATAAAGACTAAAACAACAAAGGCTTCTCAAAGACAATTATGTTGACTTAGAATATTATCTTGTTTAGAAACATGTATATCATTTGAAAAGAGAATATTCTATTTTGTAAAATCATTTGCATCTTGTAAATTTCATTACTTATAGGTCAGCCCATTTTTTAATGTGTCTAATTCTAGAATGTTGTAGAAGGATAGTTATCCTTGACACTTGTTAAATTATCATTTGATATGACTGACCAACATACCTCAAAGTCTTCTATAAAATGGGTACTATCATTTATAAAAAAAGAGAGGGAGTTTTAGAGTAAAAACTACTTTGTAAATTTGGAGCAAATTAATGTAAGCTAGAGAATTATGTAAGGATTGTCTTGTATTTATATTTTTTATCATGGTTGGTTCCTCAAACATCTAATTTGATGTTTAGATTTGAATTGATTGTATGAATCCTAGATGTGCATGTGTGAATGCAGAGTTGTGAATTTATGTTTATTCTAGGTTGATTAAAAGACTTTAGATTCATTTGATTTCCATTGGCTTTCTTGAAGACTGATTAATGTTATTTTCCTGTGGAAGCAAATCCTTAAAGTGAATTTGAGTTCTTATTTTCATTGTTTTTTAATCCTTAACATTTCCCTGGTATATGATAGGATCTATGCCTTTGGCTATTTCATGTCATATATTAGTTTGAGTGCATGTCTTTGATGAAATTTAAGCTTTGTCATAATACTTAGACTAAAGATCATAAATACCTTTCTTCTATGCCTTACCCTTCCTTTTATTCATTTTTTAATCAAATCAGTGTAGTTTAGCTTTCATTGTAAATATACATGAGAGATTAGACTTTAGACTTTAGGTTTTGATAATAATTCACTATACTTTATTTCAAATTACTATCATCTTTCACAAGAAATTTTAAAGACTATGGTTGCTCCCAAAAACTAGTTATATTATCATTTTGTGAAAGAGTTAATTGGTTTGTCACTATTCCACCAAATATCTCAAGAAGATCACAATGAGTTGTTCATGCAATAGATTATTTGAATCTAGAAATTATAAGTGTTTTAAACACTCTATAAACCTTTTGATACACTTTTATGTATCAACAAGTGGGGTTTCACTATAGGTCATTCTTGCAAGAAGGATCCCTCTTTTTCCCCCATGGTTCCATCTCCTCCTATGGTCCCTTCTTCACCTCTTGTTCCTCCACCCATGAGTCTCTCACCCATGGACCCTCCCTCACCTGTGGATACTTTTCTACCCATGAGTCCCTCACCTATGACTCCTTCCCCATCGACGATCCCTTCATCTCTTGTAGAATCCATTCCCATGCATTTTATTTAGCATCTCCTACATGATAGCCCTCATCAACATGATCCTTTAATCATTCTTTCATTTTCTATTAAAGATATTTGATGTGAAGTATTTTCCTAGCTTTCACTGAATATCAATGAAACATTATCTACAGTTTGTATTCAACTTCATAGATACTTATCAGATGTTATGGATAATGTGTGTGGAAAAATATCTCAATACTTATGAGCACATGCAAGGTGTTCTTACATTTTCATTTAGATTGGACATGTGCTCCAAATTTATTTAATCTATTTGTTATATCATTTGACATTGTATCAAATTCTTATCTATCTTTCATAGTGACTTTTACTTTGCACTTTATATTTATTTTGATGTCATTATGTTCTCTTATGGATTTATTCTTTATCATTTCCTTATTTTTCTTTGTGAGTTCATTTCTTATGGTTCCCTTGTTCACTTTTTCATGATTTTTTTCTCTCTTATCTCTACACATGGATAATTATTATTATGACTTGGTTATATAAACAAACCTTTTTCCATTTAGTCATTCTTTCTTTACCATGTGATCAGTTAGAAAATAATTCATCTCATTATAATATCATTTTACTAGTCTGCTTTGGATCTCCTTTCTTCCCCTTTATTCCCTTTCACAAACTAAGCATATACATGGTTGATACTTGAGATAACATGCTAGTTCATCATTAATCCTAAGTGATCTATTTAATCTTGTCTTTGGTTACTTAGCCTCCTTTAGCCAAAGCCTAAATCTCATTCATGTGTATCACTCTATCTATCATGATTAGTCATTCCAAGTATGTATGCAGGAGGAATATTATAAAAGCCATAAAAATATGTAAAATCCAAATCATTTAATTAAAGGCAATGATCCAAAAGGTAACATTCAAAATTCTCAAAAGTTAAATCACACTAAAAGATAGGATTCTAAGCACATTTTTTCTTCTAATCAAATCTCAAACTCCACAATTGGATTCACAATATATCTGAGGTCCATTTGGGTGTAGTAGGCCATTAGATTAGAAAAGGAGATGAAAAAAATATTTTAGTGCTACCTACTTTCTCACTCAAGTAACCACTATTCACAATAGATCAATGGATCTGTAAGGGGTTCTAAGGAATAGGGAACATGTTGTGATAAGGTAGAATAATTTTAATTTTATAGTACAAAATTAACTACATGAGTTGATCTTAGTATCACACTTATTTGCCTACATATCTTTGTGTCTATAGCAAATGGGTATCCTCTATGTATTGATGGTCAATAGTCACTTAGTGTATTCTCATGTCTTTAGTGTGCCTCATGTCTCCTAAGGTCTTCTCATAAACTACCTAAGTTATGTTTCTTACATTCCCTTTTTCACTCCTTATAATCCTAATATTTCCCCTTGAGAAATATTATTTTTTCACTGATCACTCCCCTAGAGATTCCATTTGTGAGTTGCATTGTAATACTATGGATAGGACTTGGCCTTCCTCAAAAATTACCAAATTTTAAACTTACCATTCCAAGCATACCTTTTTTACCATATTTTCACATTAATTCCACCTCACTAGTGTTCCATTTGTGAGTTGCAATGTAAGACCATAGATAGCACCTAGCCTTCCTCACAATTTTTTTTAATATCCAAGTCACAACAAAATTGCATGTGTCAACTATGAGATAATATGTGATTGATTATGAGTTACACGTCATTGGCATGCTTTCCATCTTGATTTAGTATATTTTATGCATGATTAATCTTTCATCTTTTATCTTCTTATTTTTTGATTGCATGTAAGAATCCAACCATTTTTCTTAAGTTTTTCATACTTCCCAGCTTTATTTAGTGTGATTAATTTAAGACCCTTTTTGCTAATTTTATTTCTCTTTTATACCTCCCAATGTGATTTATTATGATCTATTGAATTAATTGATTTGTTTTTATACCATTGCTCTTTTACATGTTTTCCATTTTATTACATTATTTTCATACTTGCCAACATGATTTAGTGTGTTTTAACTTGTTTTAACTTGGTGCCAAATCTTTTTCATGTTTTAAAAACAAAAATTTTGCCCTCTTATTTACCATTCTTTGGTTTCTTTTACTTAGCCATTTTTTGCTATTACACATTTCCAAATGTGAAATAGTGTGTACTACATTTATTTTTGATTAATTATATTTTACCGAAGTCATTTTTGTCTATTTCTTGTTAACCATGCATGTTTCATACATAATGCTATAAAAGAAACCACAACACATATATTTCCTATAGCATATACAACCAAAGTAAAATACATGTTTTAGAAATAAATATATCCACTCATCCACAACCACAACCAAAATGCAAACACATAATATCAACATCCACTTTCCAACATATAAAATCTCTCTCTCTCTCTCTCTCTCTCTCTCTCTATATATATATATATATATATAACATGTGTTTTTTAATATAAAGTACAAAAATACATTGATCTAGCTCTAAGTTTGGGCTCTATCATGTCTATCTCATGGCCTAACCATGTTTCCCATAGATGCCTTGGATAATCTCCTATGAATAGTACATTGTAAAGATAATGTTTGAGATCTCAATCCTATCACCTATCCTTGTAAGTTGGCCACTTGAGCCTATACCTATCCTAACTACATCATGGTATCTAGATGTGCAACTCTCTCCTAAGCTAAGGCCTACCAAGATTATTCCTCTAGATGTGCAACCCTATCTTAAGCCAAGGCCTACCAAAATTATTCCTCTCTCATTCCCAACCTTACCAATGGATGTAGTTCCTCCCCACACACCTCGAATTACCCCACAACCTCCCCTACTAATATGAACTAGCTCACCTGAGCTAGGGTAGATGATGCCATGAGATCATATATTATGGTAAGGTCATATGGTGTCAGTACCTCATCCAACATATCATAGAGTATTACCCTCACCAAGGATCCTCATCTAATCTCCTCCACCCCCGTAGGATCTAAATTTTTTTAACAAAGTAGATATTAGATCACAAATGTATCTCAAAAATCTATCCATATCTATCATCTATCTATCAAATCTTACAAAACTAGTATTCTATTTTCAAAACAACTTAAGCAAAATTCAACAACTTATTACTTGTTTGGATGTCACCTTGCACTGTCTCCCCATTTGCTCAATCACTGAACATGGTCTCTCCATCAACTCATCCTCTGAGTACCTTATCTATAAGATTCCTCCCAACAAATTTAAACCCTAGGGTCACCACCCATGCTCATTTAAATCCTTACCTCAATGGTGCCTCTATAGACCAGCTCTACCTTGGGCTGACTGATGGGTCATCTTGGATGACCATCCTCTATGCTCTCTCACCACTGGCATCTCTATCAATGGTGTAACCAAGGTCATCTCCATTCCTCCTACTATGGTGCTTGAAACACTCTTGCATCCACATCCATGTCCTTTTTAATGATTAAAGGTTATGCTCGACTTATCCATGGTCTCTCATGCCATGGTCTAATCTTTGGTCTCACAACTGGTGGTCCATTTCCTCCTCTCCCCCTCATCTCTCTCATATGTCTAGCTAAAAATGTGGGCACCATTATAGGATCCATCGAGTGAGGAAGTTTGAACTACCCCGGTAAGTGTGCCACTAGATTTGGATCTATCCACCATGGGTTGTGGCTTGTGATCTATGCTCGTGTCAATTATAGTACCACCATCCTCCAACTCAACTAAAATATTATAAAGTGTGCATACAACTACCATATGATATCTACTTACATGACCATATGTAGTTCTAGAATTTGGGACATATCCTACACCACCTGATCTTACCTCCATCTCAACACCCAAGGAAATTGATCATCTACCACATAAGGTGACCCAGTTGGTCAATACATTAGGGACCTCTCTTATGTATAATCACTTAGTAAAATCATTAGCTCCATGGTCTTCTACCCTCTAGATAGCATCCCATATATATCATGCATGAGTTAAACTAGATGATAGAACCCAAGTCATAAAATGTCCCCTACTCCAAAATTGATTAGCATAAAGTTATCACATATAATGGTACCTTACCATCTGACTTGTGACATAAAACTCATTTTGTCACAAGTCTTATAACTACCTTCTAAATATCCATAATTTGGGCTATATATATATCAAGAAGGCTTACCCTCAGACTTGTATATATCCTATTCGAGCACATCACCCATCGGGATAATGCTTATCTCTCCTCTTACCCACCTAATATCCCCATGACCACTGATGTCCCTCTTATTAGGAGTCAAAGTATAGAATGGACATCTTCCAGTATGATACCCACCTTGATGGTATCCCCATCCACCACCCACCTAAAGGTATTAGTTAAGCATTCCTAGACTCCTAGGAACATGACTACTATATATGTACTCAGTGGTACTTGACACATCTCCATCATGCCTCTTAAACCTAGTGTGACTAACCTAACTCAGTCTTTCATTGTCAATCACTCCAATAAATCTAGTAGCCAAGAAGCATCCACTAGTCACCAAAATCCTCGATGCCCCTATAACTATCATATAAAATAATATGTATTAGATCTCCATTTCACTTATAATCAAATACATTCTTTTTAAATTTTTAACAAAAAATAACCCTAATTTGCATAAATCTATTCATTTTTTTATCAATTTCACCTAGTTTTAGCCTACTTGGCCATTTTCATGTTTAATCAATCAAACTGGGCCTTAATTTTACTATTTTGCATTTCAATACTATATTGGCCACTTAGTCACATACTAAGTTGACTAAATAGTATTGAGTTGACCCTATGGACTTAATCAACTAAGTTGACCCTTTCATTTCCCCTTAGTACTAAGTCAGAAGAGTGGATTAACCAACTAAGTTGGTATAAGGGTGTTAATTTATAACTTTACCTAAACAAACTAAGTCAACCCATACCTACTAATTTGATAGTGTCAAATTAGGATTCTTAGCCTACTAGGTCAACTGGGTCGACCTAGTTGGTTCAAACTGTTGACTCTTTAACTTGCTTGCAATAAATGCCTTTGGTATTTATTACTCCAATTCCTTTCAACCCATTTCCCAATTTGGCATCTAGTAACCTTAGAAACTATTTGGGTCTCGTTTTAGTTTCTATAATTGGTCTAAATTACAAATTTCAATAAAACTCTTAATTTCCAATAAAATACTCAAAACAAGTTTGAAATTCTTAGTTGTCTACCTATGTTGCACTCGCTACAGCCCTTAGGCATCCTCCTCATCTAAGTTTTCATCTCCTCACCACCTTGGATATTTTAGATTTTGTTTGGTCCCTCAAAGCTCTATTTTTCTCTCCAAATAAGTCAAAAAATAAGCAAATGACTTTCTTTTCATCCTATTTAAAGTTATTATTCACAATTCTTTACCTTTCAAATATTTACCACAAGATTCCTTATTTTGATCATATCTTTGTTTTTACTCACTTGTTTTTCAAACCATAAAATTTCTATAATCATGACGTCGTAGAGAATAATTTCCACTAACATATTCCTATATTCTAAAAAATTTGATTTTTTGCTCTTTTTTGCACTAATCACTAAAAGTTCACCTAATGTTCTTCACATTGGATGACTTCACATCTCTTACAGTCTCCTTATTTATCTATATCACTAAGGTAAGTAAATGTATGTGTTTTTTAAATTATGTCCTTTCATTTATCTTATTTTCTCTTTACTAAATTTTATTTAGCATTAGCATTATGTGTTATCATGTTCTATTCCTAAAGTACCATCCTGCATTACACTCACATGAGACATGATGAGCTTCAAGTGGGGCATATGTATACACATAATATTTTCAAACTTTTATCAATTACTGATGCTCTCTATCTTGTAGGAGCCTATCAAGTCTTTATCTCTTTGAGTGCACACCTTAAGGGGTACATGAAGAAAAGGATGGGCAGACCGTTGGTGCTTCTTTTTTCCACTTATTATCTACACACTTATCTCCTAAAAACCATTTCCCTAATCTTGTTATTCTCTCTTGTATACTCCTCTAGTCACTCCCTATCTTCCATCCCCCTTTTCCTAACCCACAACCCTTTTTTGATAGTTTACATTACTAGGTCAACTAGGTCAACCTTGTACTCTTATTGATGAAATTCATTTAGGGTCTAGGTTAGCTCTTGGTTGACCTGGCCTGTGACCTAGTGAATTTTTGTCAATATCAGTACTAATCAACTAAAACTTTTGAAAGGGATTAGGGTTAAATCCACCTATATATACAATATCATTTCACCATTATTTAGAGAAGAGAAGTAAGAGCTATTGTGCTTCTACTTATCCACCATTTTACTTGAGGAGAAAGCTTAGGGTTTTATACCTTCTTTAGAGATATGGATCTTATCTTATGGAGAAGTATTTTAGATGAATTGATAGGTTGTGTATCTTAGATCTAATTTATCTTTGTCGTCCTTACATACCACAACAACCTCTTGTGAAGCACCTTGGCAAAGGGAGAGATTGAGGCTCAATGGGTTCATCTTCAAAGGTAGGTAATCCTAACTTTATTCTTCTTTTGTAAGAGTAGATAAATATGATTTTGTACTTCTCTTCCATGAATTAGGATTATATATACATTGACATGAGTATATGTCTTTTATGCATGTTTACTTTTATTATTTATTACACCCACTTTGTGCCACAAGCTTTGGTGAGCACTAAAGTAAAGTTTGCTTTACTTGTTATTAGTTTAGTGAATATGAAAACATATGGATTATTTAGGGTTATTTCATGATTTTTCTTGATTGGAAGCTTTGGAACCCTCCCTAGTATTGTTTTGTGATAAAAAATCCCCTAATCGGGTCTAGTGGATCCACATATTGGTCATATTCTTGATTATCTAATGTATCCTCAATTATAAGTGTAAGTATGATCTATCTTCTCTGAGTTAAGATTAATTTATATACATGATGAAATTATGATTTCATAGACCACCCATCCATGGATTATCCCCATAAATATCTCATTGCTTATTTAGACACTTATATACCCTTCATGTGGGTCACACATGTCCCTAAACATCCCTAAAATAATCAAAACCCCTCACTTTAACATCTTGGCCCCTAGTGCCTTAGGATTTACCACCTAGAAACTCACACAATAATTTGGATAGTAGCACCCCATGGTGCTAGTGTCTTAGTTTGGGTGTTATTTTCCTTCCTTTTATTACCAATGGATATCTTTTCAAATGAGAAATTACCTATGGTCAGACTAGACCTATTTTTAGACTCTCACAAGTACTAGAAATATATATATATACATGAATTTTATTCCTCTAACCACTAGATGGAAATCATATCAAATCACAAAAAAAAAATCAAAACAAGTTGTGCACAATCAAGGTTATCAATCTTTATTCTTCCTTACATTTGCATATAACCATATACAACATTCTTAAGCTCAGATTACTCATATTCTTAGTCTAAAAAACATTCAAATCACTCAATCCAACATTAATAATATATTCCCTTACACTTTAACTAGCCCTTAAGTATGGATAACTACATTGGTCTTGATCTCTCCTCAAAGTATTGGTATGTACGCAACTCCTATCACAATGGGGTGTTGAGAATGTCTGGCCTACCCCACTAACAACACACTTTGATACTTGTGCCGATTGTATACCCTAAAAACATGGAGGTTTAGGGTTTACATATAAAATTAGTCAAAATATATCATCTATAGATATCTATAACTAATATTTTATAAACATGCTTGGAAAACATAGACATAGGTAAACCCAAAAACTTGAAATATTTATGCATAAAGGACACTAGCACCAAAATAGGGACATTAGCACCACATGGGACTACTATCCAATTAGGGTGACACTATCTAGGAAGGGTTTTAACACTTGTATCTTATTTGATCATTCATAAAAAATCCTATCCTACTTTACAACCTCCAAATCTCCCGTTTCAGTCAATTTACAACTAAATACTTGTTTACATTATTCATTGTTATTTTTAGAAAGGTTAATCTAAGTCAACTTTGATATAAATTAGTGGCTATATTTATTTCATATTTATACCTTGATTTATTATACTCATCCCTTTAACAACCTATGATATACATCTACTAAGTCCTAAATAGTTAAAATAGTGAACAAGCCCACAAAACATCCATGATTTCTGAAGATTGTCAAGTATCCTAAAGCCTTTCTGAATAAAATTATCTTAATAGAATGTATTTGTAATAGTCTGATGGTGACAAAAATTATTTTAAATAATTAGTTTCATGTGATCACAAATATGATTATAATATAAAATTAACTAAAAATAGAACTAAAGATTTAAATCTAATCTTTATATAAACTAAATGATATTACTGATAATTATTCTCAGGTTTTGGATCACTCAAGTGTATCCTATATCTAAAGTTAGAATCAAAAAGTATATGTGACATATTCATGCATGATCCATTATTTTGATATGTTTATGGCATAAGACACTTGTGATTATATGATTGTAATGGCCACCATCCTCTACATGTAATTGTGTAGTCACTTGAGACCACTATAGACTTAATCAAAGTTACCTATTTGTGAATTCTTACTTTATGTATATTTCATGCTCTATTTGTTTTTTTCATTATATTCCATTTTTTATTTCACTATGAAATATATCAAAATATAGGCCATATGAAAATTTAATCTATGATTAATGATCTTTGCACATGGATTCATTTTTAATTCAGGTTGAAAAATCCTTTGTGTGACCATCCTTCTTAGCTCTTCAATGCTAGAAAATTATATGAATTATTGTGAATTTTTTGAAATTATGACATTTTGATGGGAAATGATATGCTATAAAGTTTTCCTTAGTGTGAATGGGGAATACCAAACATACATGTAGCATTATCACATGGCCTCAAGATCTTTTGTAAATTGATGACAATTGTGGTCTGATCAAATTTAACTTTAGGTTCATGAAGTATTATTGCCATCCATATGGTTTCATCATGGGGCCTCAGAGTCATGTGATGACATGTTGATGAGCATTGATTATTGTCAAATTTAATATAGTTTAAATGAAATATTTGTTGTGTACATGTGTTAGTGTCACATGGTGCTTAGTTCTTGGAGTAACATCTTGATGGGGGGTGATTGTCATCAATTTTAATCAATTATTCACTGGTTATCATGGTCATCCACATGGCATGATCATGGGATGATGGTTTGGTGTGTGGTGAAAAATGTAAAATTTAAACCATAATTCATAGGGTGAGATCATCTATGAAGTTATTCATAGTTTCTTGGTATTTATGTATCTTGTGGATAATCAAAATGGGACACTTAGCTTGCTATGATTAGTTTTGGTTTATGCATTCTATATAAGGTTTATAGAGTTGAGTTTTGTGATGGACAATGATGATTTTTAAAAAATTAACATATTGTCAACATGATGACATGGTTACATGTGATTAACTCAAGGTCACACACTCCATAAGAGTTCACAGAGTGTTGAGAACCTATGACATTATTCACTATGGTTTATACCATAAGAGTTCATAGAGTGTTGAGAAGCTATGATATTATTCATTGTGGTTTATATTTTTCATGTGTTTGACCACATCCTCATCATTTTCCATGTAGGAACATTTGGTCCCTACAAACAAAAAAAACATAACTAATTTTTATTAAAGATTGCATACAACCACACCTGTGATATAAAATATTAATAATATGTTGTGACACATGGTGGTTTAGGAGTGGATATGGGGTATGGGGTCACACAGTCACCAAAATTTGAAATGGTAAGAATTCATGAATGTGTACCCATTTTTTTATGTTTTTGAATTGATAAATGGTTGGGTCCACAAATAGGATTTAGGGTATCTAGTTCTAAAGGGGGGTCGTGTTTTATATGTTTATGTGTTTAATAGTTTACTTGAGGATTTATGTTTAATGAAACTGGTTTCAGTGAAATCAACCTTAGGCCTCATGGCTATGTATATAGGGGGCATGAATTTATGAAATGGTGGACTATATGTTTATATAATAAAGTGTATGTAATTATTTACAAACCCTAAGGACTTAAATGAATTAAAATGATCACATAATCTTATTTTGGACCCTATAGGCTCAGGTGTGAAATGTGGACAATTCATTTTAGTAAAGACCCTATACATGTTTCAAAGTGTGAACTAAACCTTATATGCATTGTAAAATAAAATTATGGTATCTATTTAGCATGAAATATGGTCCCTCTTTTTCATAAATAAATGGGGCATGTTGTGTCACAAAAAATATCATGATCATGAAGCACACTATCTCTCAAGACGTCTCAATTTTGAATTGGCTTTGACCCAACACAAACAACATGGACATGATATGTACTATATGATCCTTTGGAAAAATAACACATGACATAGAACAACAAAATAAAATCACTAATAAACCACATAATATAACACACATAGTTTATCACACAACATAATAATCATCAACATTAAGCACACACAAAGCAAGTAATATCAGTTTGTATAATCAATAAATGTAATCATCTAATATAAAAAATATAATATTTGTAATAAATATTTCACTAAAATGTATATTCAAGAGAGAACAATGTTTATAGTCTATTAAGATCTATGGACTAATATAGATAGATAAAACTTGTTAAATGTGCAAAGATGCCCATAGTGTAGACATGTCCCCAATGTAGGAAGGTAGCTCTTATGTGTCATATGTAACTTGTATTTCATGCATCCCATTCATGTATAAAATTAATATATAATTCACCATCTATATGTTAAATATCATCAATTAACCATGTAAACTAGCAAAGCATGTCATGCATAAGTTATGGTTTTAAAAATTTTGAGCATTTTATTTTTTTTATTTTTACTTTTGAATTATATTATGTTACTAATAATAAATTATCCAAACAATGGGAGGTCCTGTATCGATTAATGTGAATGTCACATATTATGGGTGAGAAGTAACATGCATATCATAATCTAAATTAGAGAAGTGATCATGCACTGCAAAATATATAACTTCATCACAGTAGTCAACATGATCATGTAAATTCTTTATAGATATAGTATCCATATAGTAACATGTGAAATCTATTATATGTTAAGATAATGTTTCATTTTTCATTATGGAATACACAGACAAACTTGTATAACTATCTTAGGACATGACAAACTAGGTAATGTATGTTGAGATTGAATATATTACAATACTTAGATCTATTATTTCTTGCCCATATAGATCCATCTCATTATTCCTAGGTAGTGTGTTCAAATTGATTATATATTTCCTATACAGGGGTAAGATACTCTTATACCTACATTGTCTATACCATGTGCATCTAGGGGAAATTTGTTAATACTATGATAGTTACATAACTTCAACTCATACACACATGGACCAAATTGCTTATTGCACATATGCTTTCATGATGATATCTTAATATGATTATATAATAGTGACTTATTTTATATATATCTTATACATGGCACACAAAGTCTCTTTATTTTGAGATATGTAATTCATAGGTTCATCTCATACTACAAAACAGGGTATATTATCTACTTATTCTATCTCTAATCACATGATATGATGCACATCATATTTTACCTTATTACTAAACATGGAAGAAATCACATGGTGGTATATAACATAAATTTACTTTGATACTATATATGGAATCATTCACATAGTGGTACATAACATATTTTACTTTATCTCATCATGAAATATGCATATATTCAGATAGGGTAAGTGCACAAAGTTGGGGGATTAAAAATGGCCTACATGTTGACATGATTTTCCTAAAATTTCAGAAATTTGAACTTCTGTAGATACTTTGAGATCTCTACACTCCAAATTTAAATATGGTGTAAGAACATGAAATGTAGAATTTTGAGTCTAGTTTCCAAAGCACTAAGTTTTTTTTTAAATGGTTAAGTATAACTAAGTCAAAAATCTAAAATTTGAAGAGGAACTCCTATTTTATAAGAAAACATAATAGATAGATGGTCGTGTGGTGCACCATTTTTTTAGCAGAGTTTGATATTATTTGAAACCCTTTGGAGAAAATTTAGATAAGATCTAGTTTGTGACCTATAATTTTTTTATTTTTTAAATGAATACTTTTTTTATGAATTTTTCAAGTAAATAGATCTTGAAAATTGATTAAAAAAATGGATAACCATCCATGTGACACACCTAACTACCTCAAAAAAATGAAAAATTAGTTTTTTTTTTCAAATGTGTATATAATTAGGCCTAGTTTATGACCATATAACTTGTTTTTCACTTGGATCAATGAAAGATAAATTACATGAACATGTATAGGAATGTATGTTTGTAACATGCAGTGGCCTAAAAAATGTATAGTTATAAATGAGCATAGTTTGAAACCTTAAATTAGTCTAATAATTATAAAAATCATATTTTTAGAAAAAGGAGAGCATGCTTGTCATGATGGTATTAAGTTTTTGAATTTTTATGTTGAAATTCATATTGTATTTGGTGATCAAAGTTTAATTTTGTTTTTTGTCATAAGTTTTAGACTTGGTTGTCATTTGATAATTCCAAGCCGTAGGCTCAAGAATCCAAGACATTCCGAAGCCAAAAAGCACAAGATTTGAATCCAAATTCACATAGCACGATCATGTTAATAAAGTGATTATGGTATTAACGTGATTTTATTATTAATTATCTTAGTAATGAAATCACATTATTTAATAACATGACCATGTTATTAATGTGATAACTTTATATATTCATAATACCCAAAAACCTGAATTTACATTTTGACCTACTAAAGGAGCCATTAGGCCTAGTAGTCTTAAGAATAAAGTTTGGTTGATTAATATTTTTATTTGGGACCATTTTGTTTTTAAAGATTTGATAACATTTAATTATAATTGGCTATTTATTAACCTATTAATTAATTTATTTTTCATTTGACATGAGTCTAATCTTCCTTAAAATGCAGACAATCTTAGTTCATCCTAAACAAGGTCAAGAAGTCAAAAGTTGGTTTTTGGTGATCCACTGATCCAAATCACTCATAATTTGGTAGATTTGATTTATATTTCATTTTTTACATGATTAAATAAATTATATTATCCATAAATAATTGGATTACAAGGATCCTCTAACTGAGTACCAACGGACCTAGAGTATCAGGTTTGAAAGAGAGTTTAGTGATATTATAAGTGTTTAAGGATTAGTTATTTGAAAAATAATTTATAGTCTCCATAATATTCAAATGTTGTATTATAACAACAAAAAATAAATCAAGGGTTAGTTTATTTTATGTGAAGAGTGTATACAGTCCTAAAAGAGACTAAATTTTGTTAAACAAAGCTGTGTTAGTTTTTGGGTATAATTGGTGATGTTTGGAACTTGTAAAAAACTTTTATAAACTTTGTAGTATTTTCTAAGTCTCTAATAATATTGTTTGAGTTAGTAAATGAAGTTATATAAGGATCTATTTTCAAGGTATATCAATGTGTTAGTACCCTATTTGCATATAAGAAGTTGTATTTTGTCAAGTTCAAAGATGTTGCAACCATACATGTCGTAAACATACATGCCTTATGATATAACTAATTTTATCACAAGACATGTCATAAAATTCATTTTTTAAACAGATGGCCAAAACTTAGACTTTGGATTACCAATCTAATTATACATCTAAAGTAAATTGGGACTATTTTGAGACCCTTCAACCTAATTTCATGTCTATAAAATGTGATTTGGGGGTTGATCAACTCCAATTTCATTAGCTTAGTTGAAGTAAAGAATCATAATTTATTTATATACAAGTTTTACATGTATATAATGTGGTTTTGAGCTCAATAAACTTGAAGGCATTTGCTAATGAATGCAAATGTCTATTAGTTCAATTATGGAGGTAATTAGGGTGAAAATGAGCCATGTGAACATATTTTAAATTGTATATTCAATGTGATTTGAAGTAAAACTAACCTTAATGTCATGTTATATATAATTAACCAATTAGTTGATTCATTTAATCCAAGAGGCATTTGAGGTCAATTTGAACCCCTTAAAGATCAAGATATGATTTAGGGGAAAATTAAAGGTTTTATTCTATCATGAATTGATCCAATTAGTCAAAGTGTGCAATTAGGGGCATGATTTGGGAAAATTTGAGCCCCTAAATTAAATTTATGGATCAATCAATTTTATAACATGTATGCAATGTGTATGGCTTAATTGACCCTACTTTTATTAGAAATGCAAACATGTTCAGGTAATTATCACAAATGGGTGAACAAGCAACTCAAATTTTCTTCAATTACTTTAGTAATTGGACCCTATATCTTATATCTTAAGCCCTAAACCCTGTACCATTTAACTTAAAACCTAAACCCTATACCCTTTACCTTAAACCCTAAGCCATAATCCTTAATACCCAAACCCTTTAAATTTTAGACCTTAAACCAATAAATTTAGCCCTAATTAACGTCCTTTATATATAGTAAGAATTAGGTTCACAAAGATGATCTTGGTCAAAATCATATCACTCATTACCATAATTGACTTAATTGGCTCAATCTATGATGATGTGGAGGATAATTAAGCCCAAATCACATTTTTTACTCATAGATCTAAGTTCAAGGAGCTCAAATCTACCCCAATCACCATCACAATTATACCTTACATACCCTAAGCCCTAATCCCTAAATTTATTAATCCCTAAACTCTAAACCATAAATGTAAACTCTATAGACCTTAAACTAATCATTTTATCTCAAATTAACATCATGTAGACTAAGAATTAAGTTCACAAGGCTCAGTTTGGCCTAAATCACATGACTGATTGCCCCGTTTGACTAATTCACTCAATATGCATGATGACATGGGGTATAATGACAACCCAAAAACACATTCTATAGTCACAAATGGGTCCAAGTGATTCAAATTGTAATCAATTATCTTTGTGATTGACCATGTCTACCCTAAACCATATATACATTAAAACCTAAGCACTAAACCCTAAACCCTAAATAGTATACTCTAAATTGTAAACCATAAACTTTCCCTATTTACCAATTGATTTAGTCCCAATTAATATCCTTTGTAGTAATAATTAGGTTCACATGGCATAGAGTGATTAAACATTATATACATGTCCTTAAACCTAAACCCTATACCCTAATCCCTAAAACATAAATTATAAGCCCTATACCCTAATGCCCAATACATGTCACAAATATACATGCCTTATGATATAACAATGTTTATCATGAGATGTCATAAAATGCACTTTTTAAACCTATGGCCAAAATTTAGCCTTTGGAGTACTAATCTAGGTATGCATCTGAAGTAAATTAGGGCTATTTTGAGCCCCTTCAACCTAATTGCATGATTATAAAATGTGATTTGGGGATTGATCAATTCTAATTTCATTATCTCAGTTGAATTAAAGAAACATAATTTATTTATATGCAAGTTATACATGTATAGAATTTGGTTTTGAGCTCAATAAACTTGAAGTCATCAGCTAATGAATGCAAATGTCGATTAGTTCAATTTTGGAGGTAATTAGGGTCAAAATGAGCCACATTAACGTATTTGAAATTATATATTCAATGTGATTTGGAATGAAATTAAACATAATTTTATGTCATAAATAATTAACCAAATAGTTGATTCATTTAATCCAGGAGGCATTTGAGGCTAATTTGAAGCCCTTCAAGAATAAGATATGATTTGGGGCAAAATCAAAAGATTGAGTCTATCATGAATTGATCCAATTAGTCAATATTTGTAATTAGGGGTGTGATATAGGCAAAATTGAGCCCTAAATCAAATTTATGGATCAATCAATTGTATAACATGTATGCAACATGTAAATGGCTTAACTAGCCCAAATTTTATCATAAATGAAAACATGAAGATAATTATCATAAATAGGTGAACAAGTAACTCAAATTTTATTCAATTACCTTAGTGATTGGACACTATATCTGATATATTAAACCTTAAACCTTGTACCATTTAACTTTAAATCTAAACCCTATACATTTACCTTAAACATTAAGCTGTAATCCCTAAACCCCAAACCCTTTAAATTATAAACCCTAAACCAATAAATTTAGCCCCAATTAACATATTTTATATATTGTAAGAATTATGTTCATAGGAATGAACTTGGTCAAAATCACATCACTCATTAAACCGTAATTGACTTAATTGGCTCAATATGTGATGATGTGGGGGCTAATTGAGCTCAAAATTGCATTCATTACTCATAGATATAGGTTCAAAGAGATCAAATTTTCCCTAATTACCTTCATGATTGTACCTTATATACCTTAAACTTATACCCTAAGCCCTAATTCTTAAATTTCCTAATCCCTAAACTCTAAACCATAAATATAAACTCTTTAAACCTTGAACTAAACATTTTAGCTCAAATTAACATCATTTAACTAAGAATTATGTTCACATGGTTTAATTTGGCCTAAATCACATGACTGATTACCCCATTTGACTAATTCACTTAATTTGCACGATGACATGGGGTATAATGACAACCCAAAAACATATTCTATAGTCACAAATGGGTCCGAGTGATTCAAATTGTCCTCAATTATCTTTGTGATTGACCCTATGTACCCTAAACCATATATATAAATTAAAACTTAAGCCCTAAAACATAAACCCTAAACACTATACCCTAAATTATAAACCATAATCTTTCCCTATTTACCAATCGATTTAGTCCCAATGAACATCCTTTGTAGTAAGAATTAGGTTCACATGGCATAGAGTGATTAGACATTATATACAGGTCCATAAACCTAAACCATATGCCCTAATCCCTAATCCCTAAAATATAAATTTTAAGCCCTGTGCCTTAATGGCCACTACACATTGCAAACATACATGCCTTACAATATAATTGATTTTATCATGAGATGTCATAAAATGCATTTTTTAAACATGTGGCCAAAACTTAGCCTTTAAAATACCAATCTAGTTATGCATCTAAAGTAAATTGGGGCTATTTAGAGCCCCTTTAACCTAATTACATGACTATAAAATGTGATATGGGGATTAATCAGCTCTATTTTTCCCTCATTGCCATCATGATTGTACTTTACATACCCTAAAACCTATACCCCAATCCTTAATCTTTAAAGTTCTTAATCCCTAAACTCTAAACCATAAATATAAACTCTTTAAACCCTAAACTAATCATTTTAGCCCAAAATAACATCATTTCGAATAAGAATTATCTTTGTGATTTCCCTTATGTACCCTAAACCTAATCCCCAAACACTATACCCTAAATTGTAAACCAAAAACTTTCCCTATTTGTTGTTCCCAAAATCAGCGACGCTCATTTTGGGGACAACCCCTACGAAACTTGTCTGTTTCATAATCTTCACTCTAAGTTCATTATTCGAGGTAAGTTTCTCTTCATCTCGAGTGAAGTTGACTAACATCTTGGAAAAGTTTACAACACTCCCTCGTCATGATTTCTCAAAAAATGTGAAACTTGTTGCAGTCTTGATATGATAAGAATGTCAGATTTTGATCATTTCTAAGGTGTTAGGAAATATCCTTTTCTTCATGTTTAAGTGGCATAAATCACCACCCTTGCATTTTTTTGTTTTCCTCATGAAAAGTGGCATTTATCACCGCTTCTGCATTTTTGGTGTTTTTCATGCATTGGCAGCAATTTTTGCCATTATTTCATGTTTTCATGCATCAACAACAATTTTTGCCACCAGTGCATGTTTTTTCCCTTTCCTATAAGGGCGACAAGTTTTTACCACCTAAGCACAAGCTTTCCCAAATCTTGAAACTCATGCGACATTTATGGCCATGTACACTAAGTGGTTGGAACATGGTTTAGGGCATTTAAATGCCATTTGATTATCATTTTTATCATCTTAAGTTTCTTGAGACTCCTCCCTATAATCATTCGACCATGCAAACAAGTAGAATTACAATTTCACTAACTGCTAACTTTGAGATTGTCAGGTAAATTTTAGTTTTAGTTTTTTATTTGTTTTTATTTTTTATGTTTTCTTTCCTGTTAGTTTCAATTTTTCTTTTTAATTTTTGTTCTATTTTCCCTAAGTGAGCCTTGGCGATTGGAGTCATCCAAACCCTAGTACATATCTTAGGTTTTCATAATGCATGTTAGGTCAGTTTTTACCCAACCTAGCTCATCTTTTGGTTGATAGCCACCCTCATGTTTCAAGATAAGTCTACAAGGCAAATACCTAAAAAAATCAAATCCCATCACTTCTGCATAAGTGACTTTTTACCTAAAAGAGTGGTGGATTTTACTGCCGAAGCATTCCCCTACACTATCCTACAGTAGAGAAAAAATCCACCACTTAGATATCATTACTCTAACTTTCAAGTGATATATAAAGGTGGCAAATTTTGCCACCCCTACATTCATCAACCTGCAATGTCGATAAATTTCACCGCTTCTACACAAATGTGATCATCAACATGCAATGGCGGTTATTTTCACCTCTTATACATGAAAATGGTTTCTTTTTCTCCTGCAAGGTCGATGGATTTTACCATCAAAGTAAAATCACCCCATATGCAAGGGCAGTGAATTTTGTTGCCTATGCAAATATCTTATTGAATTTTTCTAACTCTGAGGCATTTTTAGTTTTTCTTTTTTTAGCACACTTTTCCCTAGTTTTTTAGCTTACTCACACTTTAGCCCTTTTAGGTGCATCCCCATAGACGTGATAATTGACATGCAGTTTTCCCAGATTGCCATTATTTCCCCTAATTGCATGATCATGCCTTTTGTTGTAGTTTTCTCTGTGGATCCTTCTTCAACAACATCCTTTTGATAAAATCTCTTTCAGATGATAGAGCTTTCTCCAAATAAGTCAAAGGTAATGAAGTATAAATATCAAGGTGTTTTTCTAATCGCCTCGATAACTTTGTATGTCAATGACATTAGAGATAAAGAGATTGGTCATGTGGACATGGCTAAGTTTGTGGAAAGAACTAGGTCAAGCAATCCCAGTTCCAAAATGAAAAAGATAATTGAAAGCATTATTCATTTGGTATCTTCTTTTCCTATAGCAACTCACAACATAGAATTCATTCTTCAATGTGCTCAGTTCTATAATAAGGATACCAGGGTTGTGTTGGATACTAATGGCAATGTGATAATTAGATTAGATCCTAAATTCATTGATAAAGTGTTCATGTACCCTCCTACTACAAAAGTGATAAAGCTTGACTTTGTTGAGGCACAAAAAGAATATGAAAATGATCCTAAAAAAGTGAAAAAAGTAATCAACAATAAATGGCTTAAGACTTTAAGGGGAAATTTGTCAAGGTGACCAAGAAGTGACTTTACAGAAGAAGTCGGTGATCTGATAACTCTCTTCAGTAGGGTAAGAGGTTTACCCTCTTCCTCACTGTTTCATGAGTGGATGTATCCCTTCATCAAGATAATTCTCCAAGGCAAACAAATCATCTTTTGGAGAGAACAAGTCAGCAATGCTCTGCATGAGAAATTGATGAAGGTATCCACTACCTTTAAATTCTACATGACTTCCTATCTAGTGTATATTGTACCTTCGATGAGAACCTTTCTAGGTTTAACATTGGAAGGAGATAGGATAGTAACCCTTGTGCATTAATACTACACTTAGTTAACATTGAAGGGTTCTATTCATCATTTTAGGAGAGTAAATGATGCTTTTTTGTAGTATTTTTATGTCTCTTTGATCCTCAATTAGAACATAGAAGAATATTAGATGAGGCCTAGGTAGTTGTGAATGATTTTGGATGCATGTTCTTACAATTTCCTTATTTCTCATACCTAAGGGTTGGATTTTTCCAAGGTCATCCTTATATGCTCCTAAGATTCCCCTCAGACAAATTGGTCTTAATGGAACTATGTAGATGAATAATCATCATGCATAATATATAGATGGAACTCAAGAAGCCTCATTTCAGGTTCCCAATCAAAATTGGTAAGTTTTCAGTGATAACTACTGGGAAAGCTAGAGTTATGGAAACTAAAATGTAGCTTGTAACCATGAAGCAGTTCAAAAGAAGATAGAATTTTGATTACAAGGGCATAAAGGACATAATCAGGAGAAAAACCCAATTTCATGAACCTATGATTGAAGATGTCTGGGTAGATTTGAGAACAATGAAAGATGTCAGAAAAATAGACTACAGTATATTATCTCTTGAGCAAATTGAATATCTGGGACTTAATAATATCCCTGAGAATTTAGTGGATGACATATATTTGATTAATGATAGATACAATACTAAAAAGATAGCCAGTGCCCATCTTCCTCCAATCCAATGGTCACAAAAGGAGCTAACTTCCTTAAGAAAAATATTTGAACCTATATTGGCAAATACCAATAATTGGTTGGCAAATAAAGGAATTACTTTAAAGGAATTCATCACATGTTCAGAAGCTGAATTTCAAGAGGAAACAAGAAGAAAAGTAGAAAATAGGATGAAGAACAAAAGTGATGTTCTTTCTTCTTCCAAGCCACGTAAGCCTATAACATATTTGTGATGAAGAAGTCAAAATTTATGGAAAAAGAGTCAGAAATAGAAGATGTGGAGGTTGAGAAATAAAGTGTTGCAGAACTAGTGATGGAATAAATGGAGAATAATGATAGGCATATAGATCAACAAGGAGAGGAAGCTTCATCTCCACAAGAGAATGTGCAACAAGGAATAGGATTTTCTTCTCTCTTTCTTGACTCACTTGATGTAGTTCCTTCACCTATTTCTCCAATTAATGTCCCCTCTTCTAGATCACCCTCTTCTTCCAAAATGATTTTTGACAACCCTAATAGCACTTTTGAAGATATTTTTCATTTCTCAGGTTCAATTCCTATTTTTCATCCCCATTTTTTGATATCAAATATGGTTCTACTTTTGATCACTCAGTAAAAGGTGTAGTTTTTATTGATACTCTACCTATTGTTTCCACTACTTGTGCAAGTACAGCTCTGATGATGCCAACAATAGAGATAGATCCAAATGTAAGTCCATGGTTATCAGCTTACACTCCTAAAAGGAAGAAACAAGCCATCTCTCTAGATGACTTTGATTTCAATAAGTTGATGCCAGTGAAAGCCAAGGCTCCAAAGAAGTTGAGGATTCTTTAAAAAATGATTGGGGATAAGGGACACAATTTTTTGGAAATTACAAGACCTCTGCAAGATGCAGTCATTGAAAATTTGGATATAACTGATTACTCTATCTCTAGAGTTGAATTAGGTAAGATAACTCATGAGAGCACCAACAGTGATATGCAATCAGCCATGGACATTTTGATTCATAAATTTGACAAAGAGAAAGAAATGAAGGATTGCTAAAAATTGATGGTGGAGCAATTGACTGTTGTGGTTAGGAGAATCACTTTCACTTTAGAAATGGTAGCTCTTGGGGCCATTTCTATAGAAGACCCCATTATTTAGAAAGCATAAAATACCTACCTCAAGGGAAAAGTACTTGAAGAGTACTTGGACAAGATGCGTGCACAAGGAGTTTATTTGCTCACAGAGTTATCTGAGAATACATATAAAATGAGAAAAATAAGAGAAGAACTTGATGATCTCATTAATGTTATTTCTCAAAATATTGAAAGCACTAAAAATTATCTTGATAAATGGATGGATATGAGGAAACTAAAAATAATCACCCTAATATCCATTGGTATCATTACTGATAGGGACTTTTACACTGAAACTAAAGAGGCATTAACATATAAGAGTCAGGTGCTTAGAGAGTTGATCAGTGACCTTGAATCTTCAAGGAGACTCAGTGATCAAAGTGATGTCAGTCTTTTGCACAAATTGGAGGAACTACCTTGCAAACTTACATCACAAGATAACCAATTCCTTTTAGTAGAATAAATGATTTTGTAATTTGAAGGTATGTTCCAAAAATAATTTGAAGATAAGACACTTTCAATAAACTATGTGGACAACATTCTGGATAATCAGTTAACTCTGGATAATTTGAAAACCAAGTTAGCTAGTCATGACAAATCAATAATAGTAGTAAAAGATGCCATGGTTAGAGCTAAGATGATTTTCAAAAACACTATTAATCCAAACAATATCAACATGTAGGTGGCTTTTACTATGTACGATGCTCACATAAAGAAAGATGGGGATACAAATTGAATCAATTTTCCTTTGATTTAATTTTCACTTCTCAGATGTACTTTTGCAACTGCTCTAGATATTTTTACATGTACTTTTTGTGTATGTACTTACATGTAAAAACATGGAAAGTCCAAAGTCAACAAGGACTCCTATCTTTGACTAAGTCAAAGTAAGTGGGTTTTTTTCAAAAAATATCAAGGCCTCTCCCTATAAATAAAGAGGGCATATTTTGTAATAGATATCTCTTAATTATTTGGAAGCAAGACTCTGCCAAAATTGAAAGGCATTTTAAGACATTGAACTCAGATTGTAAATCAAATTTCATCAAGTGAATGAAAAAGCAAGTGACCTTTCAAACTTTGTTTGAAATAACTTGTGTTATATAAGAAACTGTTCTTATGTCCTTTTCCTAATATAATCTTATCTATTTGATCAAATAAGTAGAGTGAGTACAAATAATTTGGGAGATGTTCTGAAGCTAATTATGGAGACTTTGTGCTACTATAATTGTCTTTAGTTTGTATTTTAGTGTCTTAGAACAAAAGATATTAGAAAAGCTTTGAACTACTTCTACCTTTTATGATCATATACTTTGTTGTAGTTTTGGGTGAAGACTTTGAGCTACACCTCATTCTACTGTGATATAAGTCATAAATCAGTAAGAAAAGCAACAATAGACATTGTGCTTTCCTGGGTTTCTTATGAATTCAGTTGATACCATGAAAGTTTTCCTTTGTTTTGAGAACATCATTTATAAAAAAAGAGAAATGGATGATATGATCTCACCCTTGAGTTAATATTTAGTATAAGTTAAGTTTGTGATAGTTTATAGGGAACCTCCCATTGCTGAGAGGAGAGATTTATCTCATTATACTGTGGTTGATATAACTATTTTTTCTTCAATTAGTTGATGACAAAATATTCACCCAATAGTTTTTGGTGACTCCATTGGGGATCGAACGCGTGATTTAAAGCTTCACTCTTCAAATTGAAGCATTTTCAGTTCTTTTCCTTTCTACATTTTAGTAGACCCACGATATACGCGTAGCCAGAGAGCTCAAGGTATTTTTGATCTTGTATTTAAGTTGGTGCAACAAAATAATTTTGATATTTTTCCTCCATGATCTCTACTTCATCGAACTAGGAGTTTTCCTCCTCCCATTGTCATATCTCTCATACTAGGCAAAGCTTCTAGTTCTAGTGCTAGCAGAGTTTTGTATATACATACCCCATAAACATTTTTTATCCCTCCTTTTAATCATCACACCATGGCAGTCCAAGGACCTTGGGGTAACACTTTTGGCCCTCTCAATCTAACCCCACCTTTACATGAGCTACCTCACAGTTCAAGAAAGAATTTTTTCAAGTTTTATGGTGATGGGAAAGTTCATCTCGATGATCATATTATAGCTTTCTGAATAGCCTGTGGTGTGATAGGCATTGAATATGAAGATATAGCATTAAAACTTTTTGTCAAAACATTTTAAGGTCTTCCGTAGATTGGTTTTATCACCTTCAAGCTCAGACTATAACCAATTAGAACACTCTCAAGACCAAGTTTGAGGCCAAGCAAACCTGTAGAAGATGCACATGCCTTATTGGCTCAACTTATGCAAATGAAGAAGCCTCATGAACCTATGCGAGACTTCATTTCCAAATTCAATAAGCTGAGGAACAAGATCCTTGCAATTGCTTAGCCAATATCAAAAAATCTCAAGTGCTTCTTTATCAATTCTCAACTTCCCAAAGTGAGTTTTCTATTAAGGTGGGCTGGCCCTATAGATCTTTCTGTAGCTCAAATTTTAGCTACCAAGGTCGAAGATGATCTTATCCTTACAGGTAAGATAATAAAATATTCTAATAAAAGTATATTTACCTCATATATTAAAAATTATTCCACAAACACCATTGATCCTATGGTGCAAAAGTTAATAAATAAATTGCTAGCTATGAAAAGGCAAATGTCCCAATGTATATTTGTTCCTTCTTCTTATTGATATATACCAAGGAGGACATTTCCCAATAATTCATATCAAGGCAATACTACTAGAAATCAAGGGCAACCCAATCATCTTCCTCCCACACAGGGGAAGCTTGCCATTGAAGCAGCACCGGTCAACTCAGCAATTGGTTACTATGAAGTCAAACATGATCATCCTTTCCAACCTAAGTTGGACCAAGAAAATGATGCTAATATCTTTGAAGAAGTAGAAGAAGAATTAGCTGGCAACTCCGCTATTAGTATTATGAATTACCAAGGTGAAGCTAAAAAAGGAGAGGTGTATGATGGAGCATATGCTATTTTTACTAGGTCCCAAAATCAATTAACTCAACAAGTTGATAAGGGAAAAGTAGGAAAAAAACCTCAGCTAGTGATCTCAATTTATAAATGAGAAACTTTGTTGCCTTTCCAATCAAGGGACCCGATGGCAAATAAGTACCTCAAACAATCATGTGTCTTCTGCTTCTATTCCTCAGACCAGTGCCACATCAAATAAAAATTAGAATGATGGGATTCCTTGCTTTGTTTCTAATTCATTCTAGTTATTTGACATAATTAATCATGCTAGAAAGACCAAGATCTAAATATCTGAAGTTGACTACTTACAAGCTAATCCTAAATAGTTTGATAGGTTATCTAAATACATCAAAAATAAAACCATCCCTACAAGACAAGATTTCTAAAAGTGACTCATGATCCTCCAAGGAAAAAATCCACCCAAAATAATCTTGTCATTACTCTTTGTGCCCTTATAAAAATATAACCTTTCTATATGTCTCTATTGATAAAGGGTCATAAGTTGAGCAATTGTATAATAGACTCTAGAGCCTCTGATAATGTTATGCTTGCCAAGGTAGCATATTTTCTCAGTCTTACCTTAACTAATACTTTTGAGAGATATTATTCCATGAAAAATAAATAATTACCACTTTTGTGTCAAATCAAAGATACCCAATTTGCATTTGCGACTTTTCTAGATACGAAGATTAAGATGACAGTCTTAGTGGCTGATGTTGCAGCTTTTTATAGCATTCTGCTCGAACGTAATTTTTGTAAAGATGTAGGTGGAGAGTTGAACATGGATCTATCTAAAGCAAGGATACTTGTTAAAGGTGTCATGTAAAGGTTACTTCCTGAGAAAGAGTCAAAATATATTGTTACCCAAATGTTAAATCTTGAAGCTTAAATTTTGTTTGAATCCTCAGGAATGGGTAATTATTTTCTATCCACTGAAGATGTTTTTAATTCATTAGATGAAAGTTCATTAGATGAAAATTCATATAATTCAGATAGAAAATTAGAAAAAGTTTTAGAGAAAATATCAAGTAAGAAGGAATCTTCCCTCACTGATGAAGAGGAATCTTTAAGAAAATCTAGTTCTAATGAGGTTTGGATTTTAGAATTTGATGGTAACTACTCTTCTACCAGTTCTAGAGATAGAATTGATTTGATATCCCCACAAGGAGATATTTTCCCTTACTCATATAAGTTTTAATTTGATAATACAAATAACACCTCTGAATACGAATCATTATTGCTCAAATTAAAAGATGATCATGCTAAAGGTGTTAAGATTCTTCATGCCCGAGGAGATGCTGAATTGGCAGCTTGTCAAGTGAGAAGTCTGTACCAAATATATATATATATATATATATATATATATATATATATATATATATATATATATATATATATATATATATATATATATATATATATATATATTGTGACACTATCATAATATTATATGGGATAGCATTGAAAGTTTTGATGTTTTCAATATTTCTACAGTGCCAAGAGAGTTTAATGACCATGCAAATTCCTTGGTTGTCTCCACAACCCTTAGGGTTCTTTATAAAGATTTCAAAGGGAACAAGTACACTATTGAGCTAGTCTTTCGACCAAGTGTACCTGATAATGCTAACCATTGGTAGGTGTTTAATGGTGATAATCAAATTATTATTTTTATAGAAAAGATGGATAGCTTTGAGGAACTTTATTTTGAAGGTAGCGAATCTCCACCACGGGAATTAGTTCCTGAAATAGATTCAAAACTGGTGAAGAGTTTCTTCAACTCAAAGGGAATAAAATTCCAAAAGATTTGGTTTATCTTGAAAAGTTATTTGATAAGCATGAAAAATATATCAAGTAGCAACAAATAGCTTCAAGCTCCTCTAAAGAGTTTGATCAAGTAAATTTGAGTACAGAAAAAAATCTCAGAATGGTCATCATTGGGAAATGTTGCACTTCTAATGAAAAGTTCAAATTCATTACTCTTCTCCACCATTACATTGATGTTTTGGCATATTCTTATGATGATTTGAGATCCTTTAGGCCTAAAAAAATTTGGCATGAAATTCCTCTTAAAGTTGGGTCATTGCCTCACAAACAAAAACAAAGGCAATACAATCCTAAAATATCAGGTACTATCCTTTTGGAGATTCAGAAGATGTTGAATGCAAGAATAATTTTTATAATTCATCATTCCACCTGGATCATGAATATAGTTCATGTAAGGAAAAAGACTAGAGAAATTCATATTTGCATTGATTTCAGGAATCTCAATCAGTCTTCTCTAAAGGAAAACTACCCTCTACCTATCATTGATCAAGTATTGCAAATAGTAACTGGCTCAGAAATGTTATCAATGTTAGATGGGTTTTTTAGGTATAATCAAATGGAAGTTAATGAAGTAGATCAATAGAAAACCACTTTCACTACACCTTGGGGCACATTTGCATATCACAAAATGCCTTTTGGTTTGATCAATGCTGGTGCCACCTTCTAAAGAGTAATAGATCTTGCCTTCAGAGATGAAATAGGAAAGGTTATTGTGGTATATTTTGATGACTTAACCATTTTTTTCAAACATCATTTTGATCATGTGCATCATTTACAATAAGTGTTGGAATGCTATAGGCATAATGGTATTTCTCTCAATCCAAAGAAGTCAATTTTTGGGGTTATAGAAGGTAAACTTCTTGGTCATATTATATCCTAAAAAGGCATAAAAATTGACTCAGAAAGAGTCAAATCTATCCAAAATCTTACTCTACCTACTAGTAAAACTGTAGTTCATTCTTTTTTTGGAAAGATGAATTTTCTATGAAGGTTCATTTCTAAATTTGTAGAGAAAACTTGCCACATTGTTGACATGATGAAGGGTAAAGCTAGTTTCTATTGGACTATAAAAGTAAAAGTAGCATTTGAAGATATTAAGAAGGCTATCACCCATTCCCCAATCCTAGTTTGTCTGAATTATACCAAAGACTTCGTAGTATATAGTTATGCTTCTAAACATACACTTTCAACCATTTTGCTTCAGTAGAATGAAAAAAGTGTGGAGTCTCCCATATTATTTATGATTTATCCTCTCAAAGATCATAAATTGAAATATTCAAATATGGAGAAGCATGCTTATACTATGGCTAAGGTGGTAAAATATTTTTGATTCTATATCCTGAATTCACATACTACTGTTTTAGTGTCTAATACAACAGTAAAGTTTATTTTAACTCAACAAGAGTTTGGTACAAAAAAGGGAAATTGGTTGTTAAAATTCAAGAGTTTGATCTTGATATCAAACCTTCTAAGCTTATGCAGGGAAGAGGTCTCTGTCAGTTGATTGCTAATAACATACCAAAAGAAATGGGACATGAAGAAGCGAAATTTGAATACATGCCAACAGTTATTTTTATCACTACTATTGAAGAGTGGTATTCTAATATCACTCATTTTCTTACCTATGGTTAGTGTCCTACCCATTTGTCTTATAAATAAAAAATAAATGTTAGGTTGAAAGCTGCTAACTATGTCTTGTGGGATAATGGTTTGTACAAAAGAAGCCTTGACAGAGTATTTCTTTGTTGCATGGATAAATCGCAATAAAGTAAACTTTTGGAGTCTTTTCATAATCTGACTTATGGAGGACATTTTTTTACACCTGTGATGGCTTAAAATATTCTATGAGCTAGATACTATTGGCCTGCATTATTTCAAGATACGTTCAATTGGGTACGTAGGTGTGAGTTGTGTCAACAGTTCATTGGGAAACCCAAGTTGGCCGCATTACCTCTCAAGTCGGTGGTGATTGAAGATCCTTTTCAACATGGGGTATTGACTTCATTGGCATCATAAACCCATCCTCAAGTGCTAGACACAACTATGTTCTCACCACAATAGACTATTTTACCAAGTGGGTGGAAGCCATTCCAATCAAGCATGCTACTTCAAAAGTGGTATGTAATTTTTTTAAGGAAAATATTATTTCCCAATTTGGAGTTTTGAACAAGATTATAGTATACAATTCCACTTTTTTCTCTTTTCGTGAGATTAATAAATGTTTCTATAGTCATGGGATTATTCTTTCCCACTCCTCAGACTATTATCCACAAGGAAATGGTTAGACAGAATCAAGTAACTGTTAGTGATCAACCAACAATAGATTACACTTGTGAAAGCAATAAACGCAAAAATAAATCAGATAGATAAGTAACTAGAATGATAAACAGCAAGAACAAGAGATACAAGAAACCACCTTGAAAACTTGTATTAACAAACTCTTTACAAAAGGAATACAACTGAAGAAACTTCTTTCTTCAACACCTCTCTTAGATGTACAGATCTCTCACTCGATCTTTATTCCTCAAGAGCTCTCTCTCTCTCAAGAACAATCAACTCCAACAAACCTGGATTGATTCAATTCTGTACTGTTCTTCAAACATTCACAATGTTCTACTCATACAATTCAACTCACTAAGCTAGGAAGATCTTTCCTACATATAGAATTAGGAAACTTGAGCATGCACTTACAACAAACAGTTAAGCCACTTGAACAAGGGCTCTAAAAATAATATTGCTAATAATAGAGATGCGAGCTTAAGACTACAACTTAAACTCATCATGCAAACACTCGCTTCTGTCCTTGGAAATAGCTATCTGGACGCACAGGTAACCGACGTCGGTTCCTGCTACTTGCCTATGACCGTCGCCAGCCGACCCACTACTGACGTTGGTGCCTCTGCAACTGCACTTGACCGACGTCAGTCGCTCCTGACCGACACCGGTGTCTGTGTAGACCTGAAACTGTTAAAGTATGCTCCTAAGTGAAGCTTTTAGCTCCACACCCTAACAATCTCCCACTTAGAGATAAACAGCTGCACTAGTACCTGTACAGTAACATCTTCTAGCTCCTCCATCTTCAGCTCAATCATGAAGACCAACAGAAGTTGAATGAAGATTCAACTTCTCCTTTGTAACCAGCTTGGTTAACATATCAGCAGGATTCCTATCCGTATGGATCTTCTTCAGCTTCAACTCACCATCTTCCAATACCTGTCGTATGAAATGGTACCTTAGATGTATGTGCTTTGTTCTTGAATGAAAGGCTGAATTCTTAGCCAAATGGATTGCACTCTGACTGTCACTGTATAATCTGCAACTCTCATGCTCCCTACCAAGCTCATCCATGAACCATCTCATCCATATCATCTCTTTGCTAGCTTCTGTGGCTGCAATATACTCTGCTTCTGTAGTTGACAAGGCAACAACCTTCTGCAACTTTGATATCCAGCTAACCGCCGTTCCACCTACAGTGAAAACATAACCTGTAGTGCTCCTCCTGCCATCCAAATCACCTGCCATATCTGAATCTACATAACCATGTAGAGAAGTATTTGAATCTCCATAGCACAAGTGCCTACTGCTGGTTCCTCTCAGATATCTAAGGATCCACTGAACTGCTTTCCAATGTTCCTTTCCTGGATTGGCCATATACTTACTTACAACTCCCACTGCTTGGGCAATATCCGGTCTAGTACACACCATTGCATACATCAAACTTCCTACCATGGAAGAATATGGAACCTTACTCATGTACTCTACCTCATCATATGAATTAGGACATTGTTCTTTACTCAACTTAAAATGTCCAGCCAAAGGTGTGCTTACCGGTTTAGCATCCTGCATATTGAACCGTTTCAACACCTTGTCCACATAATCTTCTTGAGACAATATCAACCTGTGATTTTTCCTATCTCTCTTAATACTCATGCCAAGGATTTTCTTTGCTGCTCCCAAATCCTTCATAGCAAACGTTTGAGCTAATTTCACTTTAAGCTCAGAGATATCCTGCATGTGTGATCCTGCAACCAGCATATCATCTACATACAACAATAGAATAATATATCTACTGTTATCAAATCTCTTGAAATACACACAATGGTCAGATTGACACCTACTGTAGCCATGCTCAGTCATAAACCTGTCAAATTTTAAGTACCATTGCCTAGGAGCTTGCTTGAGGCCATACAAGCTTTTCTTCAATTTGCACACCAACTTCTCCTTACCTTTGACCTCAAATCCTTCTGGCTGTTCCATATATATTTCCTCATCCAAATCTCCATGAAGAAACGTTGTCTTAACATCTAGCTGCTCAAGATACAAATCCTCAAAAGCAACCAAAGACAATACAACCCTTATAGAAGTCATCTTAACAACAGGAGAAAAAATCTCACCAAAGTCAATACCTGGCTTTTGTGCAAATCCTTTTACCACCAATCTGGCCTTATATCTCATCTGTCCATTCTCACCTTCTTTCAACCTGTAGGTCCATCTGTTCTTAAGTGTTCTCTTACCAGCTGGCAATTCAACCAAATCCCATGTTTGGTTCTCTCTTAAAGACTCCAACTCCTCAACCATGCCACGCTCCCACTGACTCTTGGACTCCACCTGTATTGCTTTTTCAAAACTCTCTGGTTCTCCACCATCAGTTAGCAATAAATAAAATAAAGAAGGAGAATATCTAATTGGAGGCTTACTCACCCTTTCTAACCTCCTGATGGGTGTCTGAGACTCGTTCACAACACGCTGTCCACCCAAATTCTCTGACAGTGACCGACCTCGGTCACCTCCAGACCTATTACGGGCTGACGTCGGTTCTGCCTGACCGACCTCGGTGTCTGTCCTGCCGACATCGGTCTCTGTACGGCTGACACCGATTTTTGTACTGCCAATGCCAGTTCTTAATCTGTCGACATTGGTCTCTGTGTTTTCCTGTAAGTGATTATTTCTTTTTCCCGCGAGCTCATATTGGACCTTCACCTCATCCAATTCACCATTGCTCTGCTCAGATTGATTCAGCTTCCTTAGCTGATCACAATACATCACTTTTTTATTGAAAATAACATCACGGCTCCTAATTACCTTGTTAGTTTCTAGATTCCACAATCTGTAACCAAAATCATCTGAGCCATAGCCAATAAACATGCACCTCATAGACTTAGCATCAAGCTTCTTTCTATTTTCTTTATCTATGTGCACAAAGGCTTCACAACCAAAAACTTTGAGATATAAGAGGTCAACCTTTTTACCTGTCCATGCCTCTTCTGGAATACCACCATCCAAAGTTGTAGAGGGTCCTCTATTAATCAGGTATACTGCAGTGTCAACAGCTTGTGCCCAAAACTGTAAGGGCAAATTGGCATGCAATCGCATACATCTTGCACGCTCCATTATTGTCTTGTTCATCCCTTCAGCAATTCCATTCTGCTGAGGTGTCCTTGGAACCATCCTTTGCCTGTGGATTCCATGCATATAATAATAATCTCTGAACTTATAACTGCAGAACTCACCGCCATTGTCAAATCTCAGGCACTTCAATCTTTTACCTGTTTCATTCTCAACCATAGCTTTCCAAATCTTAAAAGTCTCAAATACATCAGATTTTCTTCTAATACAATAGATCCATACTTTCTTTGTAGCATCATCTATGAAAGATACATAGTATTGTGATCCTCCAATGGAAGCAACCTGAGCCAGCCCCCACACTTCTGTGTGAACAAGCTGCAACTTATGCCTCTTCTTAGTAGACCCAGTCTTGAGAAAACTAACCCTTTTCTATTTTCCAAATACACAGTGCTCACAAAACTCTAGATCTATGCCTTTTAAATCTAAAAGCATACCTTTGGACTTAAGAATTGACATCCCCTTCTCACTCATGTGGCCAAGCCTTGAGTGCCACAATTTAGCATCCACATCTGAAGTAGATAATACAGAAGGAGATTTGTTAGTAACACAATTACACAAATAGAGAGTACCTTCTCTCTTACCTCTGGCCATAACAAGTGCACCCTTGGTCACCTTCCAAGATTCTGCTGTGAGAGTTACTGTACAACCCTCATCCCCTAACTTTCCTGCAGAAATCAAATTTCTCTTCAAGCTAGGAACATGCATCACATCTCTCAACACCCATGTGTTGCTATTCTGCATCTTCAGTTGCACTTTACCTTTGCCAATTATTTTACAGGGCTCATCATCCCCTAGATACACTATTCCAAAATCTCCATGGATATAGTCACTGAAATATTCCTTGTTAGGGGTAGCATGAAAAGATGCACCAGAATCTAACACCCAAGATTTTATATTATTATGTAGAGAGAAAATTAAAGCATCTTGTGCAATACCTGCAACCTTGGCTTCTTCCTTTTCTTCATGTTGATTATCCTCCTTAGGCTTTAACCAACAATCTCTGCTTATGTGCCCCATCTTTCCACAATTCCAGCATTGTGGCCTTCTGCCATTTCTGGACTTAGATCTGCCTTTCCCCTTAGACTTGGATCTTGATCTGCCTTTCTTGCTCTTCTCTTTCTGCCTCCCCCTACTCTCAAAACTTAAAGCGTTCCCAGATGTCTCTTATGTGCTTTTCCTGTGAATTTCCTCATTCAAGATAACACTGACAACATCCTCTACATTCAAAATATTTGATGCAGATGCAGTATTACTTACTGCCATTACTAAGCCATGCCAGCTTTCAGGCAAAGAACATAATATTAAAAGAGCTTTTATTTCATCATCAAACACTATATTGACTGAACTTAATTGATTCACAATTCCATTGAAATCATTCAGATGAGTGGAAACAGATCCACCTTCATTCATATGCAAATTAAATAACTGCTTCATAAGATATACCTTATTAGAAGCTGAGGGTTTTTCATACAAATTTGTTAACGTAGTCATCAACTCTACCGTAGACTTTGCCTGTGATAGATTAGATATCACAGTGGATGCTAGACTTAATCTTATAGACCCCAGAGCCTTTCTGTCAAGAACTTCCCATTCTTCATCCTCCATGTCTTTGGGCTTCTTTGCAACCCCACCTAACGGTAAGTAGAGATCTTTCTGATACAGATAATCCTCTATCTGCATTCTACAATGTTGGTAATTTTTTCCATTAAACTTTTCCATTCTTAATTTACTTTCATCTACCATTGCTTCTCCCACTCAAATAGAAATCCCTGTGATAACCTGTAATCAATACACACTACACAAATCTGAACCACCTGTTAGTGAACCTGAGCTCTGATACCACTTGTTAGTGATCAACCAACAATAGATTACACTTGTGAAAGCAGTAAACACGAAAATAAATCAGATAGATAAGTAACTAGAATGATAAACAGCAAGAACAAGAGATACAAGAAACCACCCTAAAAACTTGTATTAACAAACTCTTTACAAAAAGAATACAACTGAAGAAACTTCTTTCTTCCACACCTCTCCTAGATGTATAGATCTCTCACTAGATCTCTATTCCTCAAGAGCTCTCTCTCTCAAGAACAATCAACTCCAACAAACCTGAATTGATTTAATTCTGTACTATTCTTCAAACATTCACAATGTTCTACTCATACAATTCATCTCACTAAGCTAAGAAGATCTTTCCTACATATAGAATTAGGAAACTTGAGCATGCACTTACAACAAACAGTTAAGCCACTTGAACAAGGGCTCTAAAAATAATATTGCTAATAATAGAGACGCGAGCTTAAGACTACAACTTAAACTCATCATGCAAACACTCGCTTCTGTCCTTGGAAATAGCTATCTGGACGCACAAGTAACCGATGTCGGTTCCTGCTGCTTGCCTGTGACCGCTGCCAGCCTAAACACTACCGACGTCAGTGCCTCTACAACTGCACTTGATCAATGTCGGTCGCTCCTGACCGATGCCAGTGTCTGTGTAGACCCGAAACTGTTAAAGTATGCTCCTAGGTGAAGCTTTTAGCTCCACACCCTAACAGTAACAAGAATCTGGTTACTATTATTAGGAAACTGGTAGATGATAATCAGAGGACTTGGCATAAAGCATTGTTTGATGCTTTATGGGCAAACAAGACTATGCCTAAGAGGGCAATAGGTATTTCACCATTTCAATTTTTGTATGGTCTAAATGCAGAGATACCAATTACCCTAAAACTACGAACATTGAAGTTGGTAAAGGCAGTGGAAGACCAAACTTTTGAAAAATCTATTGATAAAAGGATCATGTACCTAACTAAGTTTTAAGAGCAACGAGCTATGGTAGTGTACTGTATTGCTAAAGATCAAAATCAAGTAAAGAAACTCTTCAACAAAAAAACAAGGATTCATGAGTTTCAAATTGGATATCAAGTCTTGTTGTGGGATAAGAGGAGAGAACCAAAAGGAATGCATGGAAAATTTGATTCTTTATGAAGAGGTCCATTCACCATTCATCAATTCTATGGTGAAAATAATTTCTTTCTGGAATATCAAGATGGAACACTATTCTCACTACCTCATAGTGGGCAACATCTGAAACACTTCAATCCTTGAAGTAACAGATAAGTTCATTTGTACATTTGTATAGTTTTGTGTGTTTATTTATGTTTTTGTTTAGTTTTTTGGTGTCTTTTTCTTTTTGGTAGATTGACTCCGTGGCCCAATGGCATGGATAAATGCACTTAGAGACTGGATTCTACTCCCTTCGATCATTTTAAAGTACAATTGATGGAAGTTCTCCAGCTGAAGCCAGTTGTTCCCAAAATTAGCCACACTTGTTTTAGGGACAACCCCTATGAAACTTATCCATTTCATAATCTTCACTCTAAGTTCATTATTCGAGGCAAGTTTCTCTTCATCTCGAGTGAAGTTGACTAACATCCTGGAAATGTTTACAACACTTTCTCATCATGATTTCTCAAAAATGTGAAACTCATTGCAGTCTTGATTTGATTAGAATGTCAAATTTTGATCATTTCTAAGGTGTTAGGAAATTTCTTTTTCTTCATGCATAAGTGGCATAAATCACCACCCTTGATTTTTTTATTTGCCTCATGCAAAAGTGGTATTTATTACCACTTCTACATTTTTGGTGTTTTTTATGCATTAGCAGCAATTTTTGCTGCTATTGCATGTTTTTCATGCATCAACGGCAATTTTTGCTGCCAGTGCATGTTTTTTCCCTTTCCTGCAAGGGTAGCAATTTTTGTTGCCCGAGCACAAGCTTTCCCAAATCTCAAAACTTACACGTCATTTATGGTCATGCATGTTGAGTGGTTGGAACTTGGTTTGGGGCATTTAAATGTCATTTGATTATCATTTTTATCATCTTAAGTTTCTAGAGACTCCGCCCTATAATCATTCAACCATGCAAACAAGTAGGATTATGATTTCACTAACTGCTAACTTTGAGATTGCTAGGTAAGTTTAAGTTTTAGATTTTTATTTGTTTTTGTTTTTTATGTTTTCTTTCTCGTTAGTTTTTTATTTTTAGATTTTTTCTATTTTCCCTAAGTGAGCCTTGGTGATTGAAGTCATCCAAACCCTAGTACATATCTTAGGTTTTCATAATGCATGTCAGGTCAATTTTTACCTGACCTAGTTTTACTCATATTTTGGTTGATATCCACCCTCACATTTCAAGACAAGTCTACAAGGCAAATACCTAAAAAATCAAATCCCATCACTTCTGCACAAGTGATTTTTTACCTGTAAGAGTGATGGATTTTATCACTGAAGCATTCCCCCACATTATCTTGCAATAGCATAAAAATCCACCACTTAGATATCATTACTCTAACTTTCAAGTGATATGTAAAGGTGGCAGATTTCACCACCCCTACACGCAACAACCTGCAATGTCAAAAAAATTCACCACTTTTGCACAAATGTGATCATCGACATGCAATGGTGGTTATTTTTGTCGCTTCAACATGAAAATGGTTTCTTTTTCTCCTATAAAGTTAATGGATTTTACTGTTGAAGCAAAATCCCCCCCCCATATGTAAGGGTAATAATTTTTGCCACCCATGCAAATATCTTCTTAATTTTTTCTAACTCTGAGGCATTTTCAGTTTTTCTTTTTTGAGCCCACTTTTCCCTAGTTTTTTGGCTTGATCACACTTTAACCCTTTTAGGTGCATCCCCATAGATGTGATCATCAACATGCAATTTTCCTAGATTGCCAATATTTCTCCTAATTGCATGATCATGGCTATTGTTACAGTTTCCTCTATGGATCCTTCTTCAACATCCTTTTGATAAAAGCTCTTTCAGATGACAGAGCTTTCTCTAAAGAAGTTGAAGGTAATGAAGTATAAATATCAAGGTGTTTTTCCAATCACCTCAATAACTTCTAATATCGATGACATTAGAGATACGGAGATTGGTCATGTGGACATGGCTGAGTTTGTGGAAAGAACTAGGTTAAGCAATCTTAGTTCTGAAATGAAAAAGATAATCAAAAGCATTATTCATTTGGTATCTTCTTTTCCTATAGTATCTCACAATATAGAATTCATTTTTTAGTGTGCTCAGTTCTATAATAAGGATACCAAGGCTGTGTTAGATACTAATGGCAGTGTGATAATTAGATTGGATCCTGAATTCATTGATAAAGTGTTCATGTGCCCTCCTACTATAGAAATGATAAATCTTGACTTTGTTGTGGCACAAAGAGAATATGACAAAGATCTTTAAAAAGTGAAGAACGTAATCAAAAATAAATGGCTTAAGACTCCAAGGGAAAATTTGTCAAAGTGGCCATGAAGTTTTTCAAGAAGTGACTTTACAAAAGAAGTCGATGATCTGATAACTCTCCTTAGCAGGGTAAGAGGTTTGCCCTCTTCCTCGTAGTTTCATGAGTAGATGTATCTCTTCATCAAGATAATTCTTCAAGGTAAGCAAATCATCTTCTAGGGAGAATAAGTTAGCAATGCTCTACACGAGTAATTGATGAAGGTATCCATTACCTTCAAATTCTACATGACTTCTTATCTAGTGTATATTTTAGCTTCAATGAGAACCTTTTTGGGTTTAACATCAGAAGGAGATAGGAGAGTAACCCCAGTGCATCTATACTACTCTAAGTTAACATTAAAAGGTTTTATTCATCATTTTAGGAGAGTATATGATGCTTTCTTTGTAATATTTTTGTATCTCTTTGATCCTCAGTTATAACAAAGAAGAATGTCAAATGAGGCTTGGGTAGTTGTGAATGATTTTGGATGCATGTTCTTACAATTTCCTTTTTTCTCATACTTGAGGGTTGGATTTTTCCAAGGTCATCCTTATATGCTCTCAAGATTCCCCTCAGACAAATTGGTCTTAATAGAACTATGTAGACAAATAATCATCGTGTATAATAAATAGATGGAACTCAAGAAACCCAGTTTCAAGTTCCCAATCGATATTGGCATGTTTTCAATGATAACCGTTGGGAAAGATAGACTTATGGAAACTGAAATGCAGCTTGTAACCATGAATTAGTTCAAAAGAAGACTAAATTTTGATTTCATGGGTGTAAAGGACATAAACAGAAGAAAAACCCAATTTCATGAACCTATGATTGAAGATGTTTGGGTATATTTGAGAACATCGGAAGATGTCATAGAAATGGACTATAGTAGATTATCTCTTGAGTAGATTGAATATTTGGGACTTGCTAATATCCCTAAGAATTTAGTGGATGACAAAGATTTGATTAATGATAGATACAATACTACAAAGATTGCCAGTGCCCCTCTTCCTCTAATCCAATGGTCATAAAAAGAGCTGACTTCCTTGAGAAAAATATTTGAACTTATATTGGAAAATACCAATAATTGGTTGGCAAATAAAGGAATTACTTCGAAGGAATTCATCACAGGTTTAGAAGCTAAATTTCAAGAGGAAACAAGAAGAAAAGTAGAAAATAAGATGAAGAACAAAAGTGATGTTCCTTCTTCCAAGCCACATAAGCCTAAAATTATATATGTGACGAAGAAGTCAAAAGTTATGGAAAAATAGTTTGAAATAGAAGATGTGGAGGTTGAGAAACAAAGTGTTGTAGAACCAATGACAGAACAGATAGAGACTGGCGATAGGCCTACAAATCAATGAGGAGTGGAAGCTTCGTCTCCACAAGAAAATGTGCAACAAGGAACATGAGTCTCTTCTCTTCCACTTGACTCACCCGTTGTAGTTCCTTCACCTATTTCTCCAATTAATGTTCCATCTTTTGGATTACCCTCTTCTTCCAAAATGATTTTTGACAACCCTCATAGCACTTTTGAAGATATTATTCATTCCTTAGGGTCAATTCAAGTTTGTCATCCCCATCTTTTGATATCAAAGATGGTTCTACTTTTGATCACTTAGTAAAAAGTGCAGTTTTTACTGATACTCCAACTATTGTTTCCACTACTTGTATAAGTACATCTCTGATAATGCCAATAATTGAGATAGATCCAAATGTAAGTACTTTCATGCTCCCACCATGGTTATCATGTTACACTCCCAAAAGGAAGAAACAAGCCTTCTGTCCAAATGACTCTAATTTTAATTAGCTAATTCCAGTGAAATATAAGGCTCCAAAGAAGCCAAGGATTCTTTCAAAAATGATTGGGGATAAGGGAGACAAATTTCTAGAAATTGCAAGACCTCCACAAGATGCAGTCATTAAAAATTTGGATATAACTAATTACTCTATCTCTAGAGTTGAATTAGGTAAGATAACTCATGAGAGCACCAAGAGTGATATGCAGTCAACCATGGACACCTTGATTTAGAAATTTGACAGAGAGAAAGAAATGAAGGATCGCTATAAAGTGATGGTGGAGCAATTGATTGTTGTGGTCAGGAAAATCACTTTCACTTCAAAAACGGTAGCTCTTGAGGCCATTTCTATAGATGACCCCATTATTCAAAAAGCATAAAAGACCTACCTCAAGGTAAAATTACTTGAAGAGTACTTGGACAAGATGCATGCACAAGGAGTTTCCTTGCTCACAGAATTATCTAAAAAGATAGATAAAATGAGAAAAATAAGAGAACTTGATGATCTCATTAATGTTGTTTCTCAATATATTTTAAAGCACTAAAAAGTATCTTGATAAATGGATGGATATGAAGAAATGAAAATAAGCACCCTAATATCCATTGGTGTCATTACTGATAGGGACCCTTAGACTGAAACTAAAGAGGCATTAACATATAGGAGTCAGGTGCTTAGAGAGTTGATCAGTGATCTAAAATCTTCAAGGAGACTCAGTGATCAAAGTGATGTCAGTCTTTTGCACAAATTGGAGGAGCTACCTTACAAACTTACATCATAATATAACCAATTCCTTTCAATAAAAGAAATGATTCCAGAATTTGAAGGTATGTTGCAGAAAGAATTTAAAGATAAGACATTTTTAATAAACTCTGTAGACAGCATTCTAGATAATCAGTTAACTCTAGATAATCTAAAGACCAAGTTAGCTAGTCATGACAAATAAGTCACAAAGTAAAAGATATCTAAAGACCAAGTTAGCTAGTCATGACAAATAAGTCACAAAGTAAAAGATGCCATGGTCAGAGCTAAGATGATTTTCAGAAACACTGTTAATCTAGACAATATCAAGTTGCAAGCAGCTTTCACTATGTATGATGCTCACATGAAGAAAGATGGGGATACAAATTGAATAAATTTTCCTTTGATTTAACTTTCACTTCTCATATGTACTTTTTCAACCACTCTGGACATTTTTACATGTACTTTTTTCATATATAATTACATGTAAAAATATGGAAAGTCCAAAGTCAACAAGGACTCCTATCTTTGACTAAGCCAAAGTAATTAGGTTTTTTCCAAAAAATCCTCAAAGACTCTCCCTATAAATAAAGAGGGCCTCTTTTGTAATAGATATCTCTTAGTTATTTGGAAGCAAGACTCTACCAAAATTGAAAGGCATTTTGAGACTTTTAGCTCAGATTGTAAATCAAATTTCATCAAGTGAATGAGAAAGCAAGTGACCTTTCAATCTTTGTGTTGAAATAACTTGTGTTATGTAGGAGATTGTTCTTGTGTCCTTTTTCTAATATAATCTTATCTATTTGATCAAATAAGTAGAGTGAGTGAAAATAATCTAAGAGATGTTTTGAAGTTGATTATGGAGACTTTGTGCTATTATAATTGTCTTTAGTTTGTATTTTAGTGTTTTAGAACAAAAAATATTGGAAAGGCTTTGAACTAATTTTACCTTTTTTGATCATATACTTTTTTGTAGTTTTGGGTGAAGACTTTGGGCTGCACCTCATTCTACTATGATATAAGTCATAAATTAGTAAGAGAAACAATGATAGACTTTGTGCTTTCATGGGTTTCTTATGAATTCAGTTGATACCAAGAAATTTTTCCTTTGTTTTGAGAACATCATTTCTGAAAAAAGAGAAATGGATGATATGATCTAACCCTTGAGTTAATATTTAGTATAAGTTAAGTTTGTGATAGTTTATAGGGATCCTCCCCTTACTGAGAGGAGAGATTTATCTCATTGCACTATGGTTGATATAACCATTTTGTCTTCAATTAGTTGACGATAAAATATTCACCCAACCCTATTTACCAATCAATTTAGTCCCAATTAACCACCTTTGTAGTAAAAAATAGGTTTTCACATGGCATAGAGTGATTAGACCTTATATACACCCTTAAACCTAAACCCTACATGCCCTAATCCCTAACCCCTAAACCCTAAAATATAAATTGTAATCCTAATCCCTATACACTAATGGCTTAATCATTCTAATTAATAATCCCAAATCTATATTAAGTATAACATGATCATGTTATTTAAAATTTGATCATGTTATTCTTAATATAGACAACATTTAGTTCTTGATGTTAATTTTTAACCCCAATTGAGTATTAAAAATAATGTGATTGCATTATTACATAACACGATCACATTATTCTTGATATACACTTCTCAATATGTATGTTAAAGTAGAACCTAGTATAATAAATAAGGTGATCACGTTATGTAATAATGTGATCATGTTATATAACATGATTGTGTTATTATTATTATAGAATAAACTTAGTTTTAAACTTATATTTTTAACCCAAATCAAAAAAATTGTCCCCACAAGCATTCTCTACATACTTCTGCAAGACCTGCAGTACCTATGTGATTGACCCCACCTTTGAAAAGCTATCAATTGTTCTTGATTGGTGATGGACCACATTCAAAGAAGAGGAAGATATTAAAGAACAAAACATAGAGGAATTAGAATATTTGAGAGATAAAAACAAGATAGGAATGTAAAAACTTCATGGTAGACAAGGTACAAACCCTAATATTGTGAACCAAATGCCATAGATAAAGAGCCAATTGATAATAATGAATTAAACAATGATAAAATTGACCATAATGAATTGAATAATTATTAAATTGCACATAATAAAATGAATAATAATTAAATTGACAATAATGAATTAGATAATGTTGGAAGTTTACATTCAAAGTTCCAAGTTTTTTATTTTGTTGATGATGAGTCTATGTATGATGCTTCACCCCTCATGAATGAATAAAATTTGATGGAAACAAATAATGATGAAATTAACCATCAATAAATTTCATGAAAACATATAATAAATAAATAATGAATAAAATGTCATCCCACATCTAAATAATGAAAGTAATAATGATTTTGAAACACCATCTTAACAAATTCTATAATTAACAACACCTCCAAGAATTGTGCATAGAAAAGACAAGTACCTAATTGAAGTCGATGAAAATATTTTAGATCCAATTCATAAAAAAATGTCTGATCACCATTCAAGAATACTGGCTCAACAAATTTGGCATAGTTTCTTTCATAATTTGGATTATGATAGTCAAAGATGTCAATTATTTATTTCATTGATAAAATTGATTAAGATGAGATATATAATGTACACATTAGGACTAAAAACATTTAACATGGATGATGAAAATAATGAACTTGTTGAAAAATCCACATGATGCATATCATACTGTAGGCCCAAAATCACACACCCAAGATTGTAATTTTTCCCAACGTATACTAACAACTTGTGCAATAAGTGACCAAATAGGGAAAAAAAATGAATGGTTTCAAAAACAATCTGAACACTTAATATAAATATAAAAATATTAATGAAAGCAATTGAAAGACGTGAAAGACTTAATGAACCTAATACCAATGATCTCTAGGTATTTTCTAGTAGACTTCCATGAAAGGACAAGGCTATAGTCAATACTCTTAAATAGTTACTTTCTCAATTTTAGAAAAGACAATATAATATTTTTTCCCAATGCAAGAGATGTAGTGAAAAGAAGAGTTGGTTCTCGTAACCGTAAACTACATCCAAGATATTTATTGGATATGACTCAAACATAATTTACTCTAATTTTTTGTATAAATATCCACACATTTCTATTTGTCAAATATATTTTGAGATGGCCAAACCTTTTTATGTAAAAATAAATCACACATGCACCACTTGTTGTAGGCAACATGTTGAATTTTCAATGCACTATGATTTTTTTTTTCCATATTCATTGAAATTTGAATACTAAAAACATTTTGCAAGAGTGTGGCATTGAATTGACATCAAAATGAGCCAGGGAATTTATTCTAATTATCTTTTACAAAAGATCGGATGGACAATCATGTTTAAATAGAAATTATATTATTTGTGGTGGGTTGCCAAAATTTAAAAAAATATATCCATGAGGAGATTACAAGTACAATTGGATAGGAATTAGTTGGTTTAAGTAAATATAAATTAGTGACTTATCAAGAAAAGATGGCAAGGAATCTAAAATGTGCGAGCTTGTTATTAAAAAGATACATGTTTTCAAATTTTTGGTCAAATTTAGGGAGAAGGTTGTTTATGAGTTTGCAAGGCACACACATAAGACTAAATGGTTGGATGAACATTTCAATATAATCAAGGATACATCCCCACTTGGTTTGATTTATTTAGTAGTTGAATTTGCTAAAAATTACACATTCAAACTATAAATGGAAGTTTAATCATAGTATTACAACTCATCAAAAGTTGCCATATTCGTGCATATAGCATTCATGCATGTACCTGATAGTATAGAGCAACAACTAAAAATATTAAGGGAGCACCATTTCTATATCATTAATGACTGATCACATTATTAAGATTATGTGTAAAGTTATTTTCATAAGTTCTATGAATAGTTTACTTAGAGGAACAGTAATTTCAATCAACATTACATTTGGTCAGACAATTGCACATTGCAATTCAAAAATGCATGGATGTTTTATTTGTTGAATAGGATGCACATTACCACTAGTGTAGAGCACATTTGGATTTTCATCGATGTTGGCCATGGAAAAGGGGAGCATGATAGTGATGGAGCATGTGTAGAAAGAACTATTACAAGGAGGAGTTGAAATTTGAAGAGGGTATTCATTTGACAAATGCAAAAAATGTGGTTGAATGGTGTAATAAGAACATGTGTCATGGTGCTTAACTAAATTCTACTATTCATAGACATTTTTGGTTTATAGAGGAATAACACTTGGAAAATTATGAGGATTGTATGACTCTAATGGGTTCAAGTGACTACTCATTTCGTAGCTCAAATGCAAGTTCTTGGACTGTTCATACGAGACACTTGGCATGTTTTTGTTCTCCATGCATGGACTCGGTTTGGAATGAGTGTGAGTCAAAAGAATGGGTAGATGATTTGAGTTTAAAACCTCTAAGTCAACAACATTGAAACTTAAAAATATGACATCATTAGATGACTTTAACCATGTATCTGATCTAGTGCAACCAGGTAGAATATTTTTAATTATGTACAATTGATTCTCATTATATATCTTCATCATGTTGCTAAAAATGGTTTTTTTTATATATAGAGCATGTGTTTGTAGTTATTACAAATGAGGATAATGAAAAGGGCACTAATTAATACTTGTGTTGGTGTGTGGAGAGAAATAAAAAATTGACTTCCCCAGTTATAGATGGAGAAAACATTGACTATCCCACTAGGTCAGTGGTAGTCAATGGAATTTAGTTTTGATGATATCTTATCCAAGATTCATATCAATGGTTGTTTGAAGAGTTAAAAATGCATAGGGATATACTACACTATTCAAACTTTATTCTTTTAATGAATATTCAATTATAAAAATATCATGGGAGGCCATTAAATAAGAAACTATAGAAAGTTTGGGAGTCATACCATGAAGCTATTCTTGATACTATCAAGGTTAGAGAAGATCCTAGTGGCTCTTTGGATTAAAATATATTATGTTGAATTTTCAAATGTAAATGTAATCAATTTTATCAAATGTTTTTTTATTTTCTAGGTAGTACATATGAATTTCATTTTTAATTACTTACTAACAATTTTTTATAGGTTAGTGGTGCCAGATAAGCTTCCACCTTCACATGAATGGCACTATCAATAAATAATTATATATTCTTGAAGCTAATGGAAGCTCAGGTTGGATGTGATAAATTATTAGGTTAGACATGATCAAATCTCAATAAATAACTTACAAGTTTCATTTTATGTGTTTGAACTTAGGCTAAAAATTTGTATTTTTTGTATTGGAAAGGACGTTTTTTAGGCCAAAATGGGTGGTGAATTTATCGATTGGGCCTAATGGGAAGAAAATAACCTATTTATGGATGTTATCCACCCCATTAATGTGTTGGTACTATCATTTTTTGGTCTATAATCATTGAAACCAGAGTTCTACAACCACAACTTCAACTTTGACAATATTTATTGTCAGTGTTTATATGCTCTGGAATGGTAGTGAAAATGTGCTTTTAGGTGGATTTGAACCTCATGGAGGTGTCATAACATGTAATTTTCCTATTTTGATATTATCAAAGTGATATCTTCTTAGGTAGAGGTCCCACAGGTAGAAATGCCAGTTGGAGCTCAAGAAGTTGCTTGTTCAATGCCAAAAACTTACTTTTTTGGACCCCTCACTACAACTTGTCTAATGGATTTCTCTCAAAGGTTATACCTGAGTGATATGGCATGAAATTATATAGATTAAATAGGTATGGGATTAATTTTATGATTCATGGAAATGAATAGCAATTTTTGTTTTATGTTTGTTTGAACTTAGGCTAAAAAATTGTCTTTTCTTATATTAGGAAGGGCATTCTTGAGGCTAAAATGGATGGAGGTTTTGTCGATCAAGCCTAATGGGAGTCCAAAAACTAGTCATATATATTATCTACCCCCATAATGTGTTTTAAATTACAATTATTTGTTAGGAATCATCAAAACTAGAGTTTTGCAACTATAACTTCAACTTTGACAACATTTGTTTTCAATGTTTACGTGCTCCAGAATGGTAGTGAAGATGCACTTCTTGGTGGATTTGAATGCCGTGGTAGTTTTATAATATGTAATTTATCTATTTTTATGTTATTTATGTGATATATTCTCAATTAGAGGTATTGGAGGCATAAATTCTAGTTGGAGCTCAAGAAGTTGTTTGTTCAATACCAAAAAGTTGCTTTTTTGGACCCCTCACTACAACTTGTCCAATGGATTGATCTCGAAGGTTCCATATAAGTGATATAGGGTGAGATTAGATGGATTAAATAGGTAGGGTAAGGATTTTATGATTCATGGAAATGACTTACAAGTTTTTTTATGCATGTTTGAACTTAGGCTAAAAAATTGCATTTTTTTGTATTGGGAAGGGCATTCTTGAAGCCAAAATGGGTGGTGGGTTTGTTAGTAGGGATTGATGGGAGGCTAATAACTTGGTCCTAGATTTTATCCACCCCATTGTATGTGTTTGAAGTGTCATTTTTTGGTCAATAATCATCGAAACTACAATTATGCAAATGCAACTTCAACTTTGATAACATTTGTTGTCAGTGTTTCTGTGCTCTAAAATGGTATTGAAAATGCACTTTAAGTTGGATTTAAACATCATGGTTATGTGATAACATGTAATTTTACTATATATATGTGATCTAAGTTATATATTATTAGGTGGATGTCCCAGAGGTATAAATTCCAGTTGGAGCTCAAGAATTTACTTGTTCAATGCCAAAAAAGTTACTTTTTGGGACCTCTAACTGCAACTTTTCCAATAGATTGATCTCAAAGGTTCCACCTGAGTGCTTTAGGGTATGATTAGAGGGATTAAATAGGAAAGGTAAGGATATGATGATTCACAAAAATTACTTACAATTTTTATTTTACATGTGTTTGAACTTAGGCTAAAAATTTACATATTTCTTGTATTGGGAAGGGTGTTCTTGAGGTCAGAATGGGCGATGGGTTTGTCAATCAGACCTGATGGGAGGATAATAACCTGGATATATATGTTATACACCCTCCTATACATGTTTAAAGTGTCATTTTTTGGTCAATAAGGATTGAAACTAGAGTTTTATAACCATAACTTCAACTTTGACAACATTTGTTGTTAGTACTTTCGTACTACAAAATGGTAGTGAAAATGCACTTTCAGGTGGATTTAAACATTGTGGAAGTGTGATAACATATAATTTGAACATACAGACATGATTTAAGTGATATATTCTTAGGTGGATCTCCTACAAGTATAAATGCCAGTTGGAGTTCAAGAAGTTACTTGTTCAATGCCAAAAAAGTTACTTTTTTGGACTTCTCACTCCAACTTATCCAAGGGATTTCTCTCAAAGGTTTCACTTGAGTGATTTGGGGTGAGATTATAGGGATTAAATAGGTATATAAATGATCTAATGGTTCACATAAATTATTTACAATTTTTGTTTTACATGTGTTTGAACTTAGGCTAAAAATTTAGATTTTTCTTGTATTGGGAAGGGCATTCTTGAGGTTGAAATGGGTGGTGGGTTTGTTGATCAAGCCTAATGGGAGACCAAGAACATGATCCTATATTTTCCCCCATATATGTGTTTTTAATGTTATTTTTTGGTTAAAAATCATTGAAACCAGAGTTATGCAACCACAACTTCAACTTTGACAACATTTGTTGTCAGTGTTTTCACGCTCTAAAATGGTAGTGAAAATTCAATTTCGGGTGGACTTGAATGTCATGGAAATGTGATAGCATGTAATTTTCCTATTGATATGTGTTCAAAGTGATATATTATTAGGTGGAGGTCCCAGAGGCATAAATGCCAGTTGGAGCTCAAAAAGTTGTTTGTTCAATGCTAAAAAGTTACTTTTTTGGACCCCTCACTACAACTTATCCAATGGATTACTCTCAAAGGTTCCACTTGAATTATTTGGGGTGATATTATAGGGATTAAATAATTATGGGATGGATTTAAAGGTTCACGTAAATGACTTATAATTCATTTTATGTGTGTTTGAACTTAGGCTAAAAATTTGCATTTTCTTGTATTGGGAAGGGCTTTCTTGAGGCCAAAATGGGTGGTGGGTTTGTCAATTGAGCATAATGAGAGGCCAAGACCCTAGTATTAAATTTTATCTTCCCCCATAGACATTTTGGTAGTGTCATGTTCTGGTCAAGAAGCATTGAAACCATAGTTATGCAACCACAACTTAAACTTTGACAACATTTATTGTCAGTGTTTCCATGCTATGAAACGATAGTGAAAATGCACTTATAGGTGGATTTGAATATTTTGGTAGTGTGATAAAATTTAATTTAACTATTTGGATGTGATATAATTTATATATTCTCAATTTGATGTCTCAAAGGCAAAAATACCTGTTGAAGCTCAAGAAGTTATTTGTTCAATGCTAAAAAGTTGCTTTTTTTGACCCCTCATTGCAACTTGTCCAACAGATTGCTATTGAATATTCCACATAAGTTATATAGGGTATGATTATAGGGATTAAATATTTATGGGATGGATCTGAAAATTCACAAAAATGATTTATAGGTTTTGTTTTATGTGTTTAAACTTAGGCTTAAAAATTGCATTGTTATTGTATTGGGAAGGGTGTTGTTGAGGCTGGAATGGGTGGTAGGTTTGTCAATCGATCCTAATGGGAGGTAAATAAATTGATCTTAAACATTATCCACCCCCCATACCCCCTCCTATACATTTTTGTAGTGTCAGTTTTTGGTCAGGAAGCATCGAAACAATAGTTATGCTAAACTCTCAGCCTGTAGAACATGTTAAAACTTGGGTATGATGAGTTTTTGGTTGATTTGAATTATATAAACTTGGGTAAGGGTTATAAAATGTTATAATTTCTAAAATAATGCTATTAATATAATTTTTAAGAGATACAAACTCTATTTTTATAAATTGACCTATTGGAGCAACAACTAGGTCTAAAGACCTAGAAACTCAAAAAGATAGAATTTGAGAATGAGAGCTCAATCTCTTAGATACTTATAGTTGGTTCATTTATTATAAGTTTTGAAACCTAAATAAATCACTGATTTTTCTTAAGACCTATCCAAAGTGTCTTAAAAAATATTGTTCAAAAAAAGGAGAGTATATATAATAGATTGGTGACTAGTTAAGAGCAGACCTAATGAGTAATTGACTAGTTTAAAAGAAGATTGTTTGAGAGTGGATTTTGAATCAAGTTGAGAACAAGAGTGGATAAGTGAGTTTGGATTTCTTCATGATCTTAGAGTATATGAATAGGACTTTAATATCCTTCTTAAACATAAAAGAGCAAACTGTGCATTAGGTGGTATTAAGGGATGATAAAGGGTTTTGGAAAAAGATGGATCATTGTCTCATGAGTGAATATTCTATTTCAAGTAAATAATATTTATTTTTATCATAATAAAGACATTGTATTCAAGGTCAGATAGAATTTCATATTGTAAGTTTATAAAATATAAAGCTGTAAAGATGAATAATTAGACCATGTACATGGTCACCAAAAGGAGTTGAGTGCAGAAGAGGTATTGATAGAGATTACTTGAGAGGTAATGGAAAATATAAAGGAACAAGAATCATAGAAGGCATACAAGAATTAATCCTAGTTTTAAGAAAACATATTCAAAAAAGGCATTAGATCCAGGTGAAGGTGAAAGATCAAGTAACCTACAAGTATAGTTATTCGAGTGAGAAATTTGCAGGGATTTATGAATGATTTTATGTCTTTACATAATACAAGTTTGAACTTGATTGGTATGGGTTTTAAGTGTAATAAAATTGTGTTAATGATCAATTGAAAATGTATAAATGGTTGATGACAAATGTAAAATAGATAAGAGTGTCATTCATCATTTCTACTACACAATGAAATAAAAACTTTAATTTTAAAAAATATGGGAGATCCAAGATTTATAGCATTAAAAAGAATAGTTTTTAATCCTTATTTGTGTACAACATTAAGTATGAGATCTGAAAGATAATATTTTGGAAGATCAAAATAAATAATACATAATGAAATAAAAACTCAATATAAATTGGATAGATTTCCATGATAGGCATACAATATAGGCACATGTGTGCAATGTCAATAATACATAGATTACCGTGATAGGCATACAAAAAACTACATCTACCAACATAGTATATAATGTTGGGTGAATGTCATAATGCATATACAATGCCAAAAATGTGTAAATTGACACATAGACATACAAAAAATTACATCTCATGTAAGACATCCTATTAATCAAATAGCCTCCCTCTCTCTACCTTCCTTGAAGAAGACTCTCCCTGGGATGCCCTACTAGTAGATGGAGACCCCTGTAATCCCTTTGATTGATCTTAGGTCTGATTGTAGGTCTTATGCTCATAGCTCGCTTGTAGTTGAACCTGTTCAAATACAAGTATTATTACAAAATTAATATAAAATACATTCAACCAATTATTAAGAAATTAATTTTAGACTACAATAAAAAATTATATAAACATGCACTTACTACAATCTAATGGTCATGCTCAATCTTTTTTGACACTCAAATAAGTTAATGATAGGCTTATCTATTTGAATAAGTGTCTAAAATATGGGAGAAACATGAGAAGTTTCCCTACTAATCATCTGACTGGGACAATCAAATGTCATAGGACAACCCTGCATACATAATACATTCACATAAGTTATATTTTCCCCAAGTATGTAATAAAATTATAAAAACACTTGTCTATTTTTAAAATTCAAATAACAAACTAATATATACCTCTATCACTACATGTGCAAATAATATTGTAGCATCAATGCCTATGTCTGTCTCAGCTTGAAAAGAGAGAGCAGTGTCTACTTGAGCCATCAATTGTTCATATAAATAAGGTCTCACTTACTTTTATATAAAGTATCAAAGATATATATTGAAATTTTTTCTCAATGTAAGCCAAGATATATATGGCAACATATTTCAATGTGCATATCATGAAAAGACAATGTAAACCATGAATCATAGAAGTGTAACTGCTATGTAATGTGTAATGGCCAAGAATAGCAAGTAGTTTGCATGTTGGAGGTAATATAAAAATTGTAATACATGTAGAAAGTGTGAGTGGAAGAGTAGGAGGTGGAAATAATAGTAGCACTTTGACAAGGCAAAGTTAGGGAGAGAAAAGGAATAAAAGACATATCACAAACTTTGTCCTTACTTGTAAAGCTTTTTTGGATAGAGTAAAATGTAAATAAGTGTATAGTAGTTTATGACAAATCTTATGGTGTTCATATCTATAGTTAGATAAGATTCTAATCAATAGTCTATAGGTTCAAAGTGGTGAAACCCAAGTTTCAATACTCTATCTTGAGGCACAGTCAGAAAGAGGATAACATAGTTAGTTAAAAGTGTCATTATAAATGATTGAAATATGACTAAGAGATAGAAGAGCTCTATGAAATTTATGTAAACACTTTTAAATTATCAATACTATTGATAAAATTCAAAATAGATGGGAATAATATAGATGGCCCAATTAGTAACAATTCTGAGTTTGCATAGTCATAAACAAAGACCATATAGTGTTCTTGCAAATAGAGTTGAGGATTTAAGGTATTGTGAATGTTGTGGTATATTGTTTTTACATGTGGGTGATTCAAATGAAGTTAGAAGATCTTAAGGGTTTGTTTTGTCCTATTTTTTAACATAGCCATGTTGGAGGGGTACAATTTTTTGTAAAACTACATATTAGGAATGATTTAGTATTCAAAAAGTAAAATTAATAGTTTGAGAAGATGCGTGGGGTAAGGGAAGAACCATTTAAATCCTTAGAATATTTAATAAGGGTCAAAAGGTCATTATAGCTCATTTATTATCCTCCTGGGTCGGTACAGGACTAAGACAATACAAATTAGGGTTTGAAAATAGAAAATGAGATAATAAGTGATTTAACTAATAAGTCATTAAAATTTGTGGACTAGTGTATTTATATAGGAGGAAGAGGATTTTGAATGTTTAAAGTTGATTTGAGTCCATATGGTATGGTTTCACAGTTAATAGCCTTGAATTAGGCCTAGGAGACCTAATTGTTTTTCCATGTGGGTGATTCAAATGATGTTAGAGGGTCTTAAGGGTTTGTTTTGTCTTATTTTTTAACATAGCCATGTTGGAGGGGTACAATTTTTTTGTAAAACTACATATTAGGAATGATTTAGTATTCAAAAAGTAAAAGTAATAGTTTGAGAAGATGTGTGGGGTAAGGGAAGAACCATTTAAATCCTTAGAATCTTTGATAAGGGTCAAAAGGTCACTATAGCTCATTTATTATCCTCCTGGGTAGGTACAAGACTAAGACAATACAAATTAGGGTTTGAAACTAGAAAATGAGATAATAAGTGATTTAACTAATAAGTCATTAAAATTTGTGGACTGGTGTATTTATATAGGAGGAAGAGGATTTTGAAGGTTTAAATTTTATTTGAGTCCATATGGTATGGTTTCATAGTTAGTAACCTTGAATTAGGCCTAGGATATCTAATTAGTCCTGAGGGGTGTTGAGTTAGGTGTTCTCCAAAGAGAGTTAAATTATGAAAGTCCCTACATGAGTTATGTGATGTAAATGGGTGTCTTAATTTGGGTTTTTTTTTTGGTTGAGATATTTGTAGTTTACTCAGAACAAGGAGGTTTGCCTCAAAAAAGGGATAGTATAAGGAAGGTGTCAAAGAGGAAAGAAGAGTTGAGTGAAAAGTTGAAGCTTGGGATTTGTGTGGAATGGTTGGATGTATGAAATGAGATATAATTGAGTAGGCAAATTCTCTTATAAGTATTTTGGAAGTACAAAATCAAAGTAGCATGTAGACCTATGAAAACACATAATAAGATTGTAAAGAACAAAGCAAGGATAAAGGGAGAGAACATGAAAATAGAGTATGAACTAACGAGGTTGATTTTAAAAATAATTATTGCATATTTAGTTGATTATTAAAATGACTTTACGCAGAGGAGGATTAAGTGAATACAAGGAGGCTTAGCAACCATTGATTACCTGTAAGAGTGAGCAAGAAAGACCTAGTAAATGTAAAGTGATCAAAGAGATAAAGAGGTTGAAAATAAAAGACAAAGAAGGAAAAGAAAAGATCAAAGCTAGGTATTTGGCAGAGGTAAGTGTGTGTTTCCATCCATATTGAGGAATATTGTTAGAACATATGCATCAAGATACTTTATAGAAAAATTTAACTTAAACTTACAAGGTAAATATACATAGACTAAATATACATAGAACATAAGATTAACTCAATTTACCTTTGTATAAGTAAAAGGTGTCATCCTAACAAAGATAGATGTAGTAATGGATGGGCTAGCAATTGAATCTAAAAATGTAAACATTAGCTACATCAAATCAAATGTTGTAAACATCGACTATGATGATCAAGGCACCGTCACCTCCTGTGACATAAAAAATGACATATATATTATTCAATTTTTATGTAAATTAATTATTATCTAAATTAAATTTGTAAATATAACTTAAATTTAACATGATTTTCATATAAAATATGCATGCATCTGTGTAGTGGTTGATGTCTGCACACCAAATTTGCATGCCAAAAAATCATCACTCATAAGAATACTATCCAAGCCCTCTAAACCATCAACACCATCATCATCAGAAGGCCCAATAAACATAGCTCTAAAATAATTGCAAGGGTGGGGTCGGGTATGCACACTATGTGGCATATACCTAGTATCAGTCTATGAGAGCCTACTCGTATGTTGAACAAGTGTATCAGTGAGTGAACTAAGAGCATGTAAAGTGTTGATCTCTATGACCTATTGAACTATAGAGGGGATCTTAGGCTCAATTGGATTTTGTATACAGATCCTTACAAGCTGATTAGATGCATGACATATCCCTGGTCGATCCTATGCATAGCCTTTCCCTCAGCGCTAAAACTCACTAAAATCAAAATAGTTCAAAATCTCATTGAGGACAAACTCATAGTAGAGTTTCCTCAAAAAATACAATGGGACCTCATGGTTATTACACAGTGGATAATCAAACACCATCCACCATCAATCCCAAAAATTGGTTGTGGTTAAATTATGTTGGTAGTGATGAATTAGAAAATGTTTAGCAATTACTGGAAAGGGTGCATTGGTGGTTGGATCAATGAATAAGACACAAATGGAGGCTTTTGATATTTTTTTATTCTTGACCTCAAGTGATAATAATTTGTTAGCATAATGAACCCTACAACTATCTCAATATGAAGTCCATCTATCAATTTGACTCCTTATAGAGTCAATTTGACCTAATAACGTCTCTAGTGAATTGGCTAGATGGCTGAGGTGGGGGTTGGTGGAAGTGGGATCATTCATTCTCCCAATTAATTCTTTAATTTCAATTTTATTTCCCACAATGTTGTTAATTAGAATCTCTTAACTACTTGGGGAGTTTTTGGAATTGTAAGAGGGTTAGGTGGAGGGATAGGAGGAGGAACAAGAGGGTTTTATGGAGAGTTATGAGGAGGAACAAGGGGGTTCTGTGGAGGTTTAGGAGGGTTAAAAGGATGGCTTATTCAAAACAAACAAAACAACTAAAATTTATTAAAATTACTAAAAATTAGAGTTAAACAATGAAAATAATGAAAAAATAGGGTTAACAATTGTAGATTTTTAGCACTTACCTCTTCTACATGGTGGCATCATCTATTAATGGCTTCCTGAGACAAATTTAGCAGTTTCCTATCAAGCTTTGGTCTCTCTCACACAAAATGTGATCGCAGAAGGCAAAGGAAACTCGAATGCAAAATGATGAATTTGTATTCAGGTTTTGGTTTTTTTTATGACATAGGTAATGTGATCGTGTTATTAATGTGATCGCATTATTGAAAATAATAATATCATGATCACATTAACAATGTGATCACGTTAATAATGCGATCATATTATTATTTAAAATAATGCAATCATGTTATTTAATAATGTGATCGTGTTATTTAATAATGCAATCACATTATGGCTTGGTAATTACCAAGCCATAATTTAAATAATGTTATTGTGTTAATTAAATAATGTGATCATGTTATTTATTAACACAGTTGCATTATTGAAAATGTCCATAGAATTGTTCCTCAACTCCGTGCACTCACCTGACACAACACACACAAATATATGGATTCATAAAGATAACTTCAATATTTTTTGTACAACCTAGGGTATTTGTTTCTATCCTCATTTAATTTTATTGATTTCAGTAGTTCTTTGATTATGGATTTATATAGACACATATTCACTTGCAAATGTTTTCCATATGTTTCTAGGGGCATAAATCTCCATATCCTAGACACATGAGTGTGCATGCTAGTTCCATAGTCTTCACATCCCTCCACTACATGGAGATCAAGTGATCTCTCTCTCTCTCTCTCTCTCTCTCTCTCTCTCTCTCTCTCTCTCTCTCTCTCTCTCTCTCTCTCTCTCTCTCTCTCTCTCTCTCTCTCTCTCTCTCTCTCTCTCTCTCTCTCTCTCTCTCTCTGGCTTTTAGCTCATTATTGTTTCCATATACACTTCGTGAACTCTCAATAGATGGTGAGGTAACCATAACCTACATGTATCTACATGATTGATATACTTTGACATATATACATGTACACACATTGAATTTGGGCATTATGTAGACACCTAATTTTAGTAGAGGACCAGTTATTTGAAATGATTTTAGTGTATTTGTGTGTTTTAGATAATTGTTTCACATTAGGCTCTTATTGACATGTATTTCTTATGTTTCAATTGCCTTTCATCATGTTCTATTAGTATTATTTCTACTTGCAACACTTTTGACTCTGTCCCTTTTGTTGGCTTTATGTTCTTTGTGTTTCTCTCCATTCCTCATCAATCTTCCTTTTTTCCTTCCTTTTTTTCTTACTTCTTTTCTCTCTCCTTGTTTTCATCATTTTTTATGTTGTCAATTTTTTTTTCAACACACTATCAATATGGTCTTAGTTGATCAAGAACGTGCCACTACATTTTTGGTCTATTTAAGAATGTAGTGTGTTCCTAGTCTTGTGTTTTATGTGGACCCTTTGACTCTTGGTTTTGATCCCTAGGGTTTTTAACCCCTTTTATCTGCGTCTTACTTGTTGAGTGTCAGCTTGTAAACTAATAAGATCCTAATTTGAATTCAATGTCTATAAATACATAAATATATTCATGCATTTAGAGACAACACATTAACACTAAATCTATCTTTTGAAGTTGTGAAAGCAAAAAATTCATTTATCATAGTAGCACCCTTCTATCAAAAGATCAGAAGTCAAGTAATTAGTGAAAGATCATATAACATTTACTAGTTATTACATCCATTAAAAGATAAAATATTGGACACTTCATTATCACGACTCTGTATTAGACTACATTATATTTGTATATCATTTTCAAGACATGTTCCTCAAAGGAGGTTGCACTGAGAAACGATATAAATATTTGAAGCCAATGCCACAAAGAGAGAGAGTGTGTGTTTTTAGTTCTACATTCTATCATCTAATGCTTTTGCATCGAAGAGTCTCTCTTGGAAGGGGCCCATTGAGATTCGCCTCACATTAGAGCTTCGGTTCCTCTTAAAGACTACACCATCAATTTTCCCTATTGGATGTACATCTTATTCTTTTATAACTAAGAATTCAGTCAATTGAGTTCATAGATCATTGTAAACCAAATGGATGGATCGTGCCTCATTTGCCTCTTAAACTGCTATGGAGGAATTTTACTCGAGAGCAAATTGAATGGTCATTCTATTATGTTGATCTCGTCCACTAAATTTCTAAACCAAAGGTGTGTTGAGCGATAACTCCATGAAAACTTCAAGCTCAAGGTTAGAAGAAAATATAATACATAACAAATTAAATTATAATAAATCAAGTCATATTTATTGTAGCAAGTTATTCAATAGAAAATGAATAAGAAGAAAGCATAGTTAGATAGTATTATTCTTGATTCATCATTATCCAAGAAAGGAGATTTGCTGCATGGCTTTTTGTTATGGTCACTACAAACGATGGAAACACCAGTGTGGTTTTCAGCCATGCTCAAATTCATTTCTCGAAATCATTAACTTTACTCTTGTTTACAATACATCTGACTTTTCAGATGATATGTACTTCTCCAACACCAAGATATCCAATAAAATTATCCTATATCATTAATTTTGCTCTTGTTTACAGTACATCTGACTTTTCAGATGATATGTACTTCTCCACCAACAAATTCAATAAAACCATTATTATTATTTTGGTCGAACAGGAAATCGACAATCTCGCTACAAGTTATGAGTTAGATTCCAGAAAACTACCCGTATAACCTGCCTCGAGCCGGCGAACACTCAACAGATATCGATCGGACGATTCGGACTAGACGATGCCCCTGCAATAAAAGTATTATGACTCACACAAAACTATTATTAGTTGCACGGTTCTATCCAATCAGGACATTCAATCCAAAACAACAGATGCAAGCCTCCACACATTCACTGTACAAGGGCACCCATTAATCATCATCATTTTGACAATAAATTACTGGTCAAAACAACAGATACAAGCCTCCACACATTCACTGTACAAGGGCACCCATTAATCATCATCATTTGACAATAGATTACTGGTCAAAACAACAGATACAAGCCTCCACACATTCACTGTACCAGGGCACCCATTAATCATCATCGTTTGACAATAGATTACTGGTCAAAACAACAGATATAAGCCTCCACACATTCATTGTACAAGGGCACACATTAATCATCCTCATTTGACAATAGATTACTGGCCAAAACAACAGATACAAGCTTCCACACATTCACTGTACAAGGGCATCCATTAATCATCATCTTTTGACAGTAGATTACTGGTTACCTTATTACCACACCCATTAGAGAATACAACATGGATCGCCATATTTAGACTTCCATCAAAGAACTCTTTTCCTCCTGCTACTTCTCCAAATCCTAGTGAGAAAGCTCTCTATTTTGGAGGACAGAAAATGTTTCTTTTCTTCTTCATAGTATTGAAATCTAGGCCTGGTATAATGGCGATTCCTGCGATACCTAACAAAGGCTTTATAAAGAAATGGGACAACTCCTGTGTAGCCATTCATGGCTGAGACCGTTTAACAAGTGCCACAGAAAGGCTTACAATCAAGGCTTATAAGAAATTATGACAAGAACTAGGCCAAAAGTACTGTTTTATATAAGAACGGAAACATTCAACAGATTACATAAAACTGGGGGAAAAAGCCTGCCCCAAGCCAATTCAGCAGCCTCATCACATAATTTCAAAGAAGATAAGGTAGCTGACATGGGATTGGATTCTCGCCCATACAACTATAACAATGACAGATGTGGGACAGGCTTGTCTTGGGAGTGGTTGGTTACATATACGCAAGATTTATACGAATTTTTCTGTTGTTTATCTCTACCAATCTCCACTAGTCATGCCAGGTTATTTCTATGAATCTCCTAGTGGCAAGTGACAAGTGGCAAGTGGCAGATGCTGATCAAAGTGGCGTGCAAGAATCTATAACCACCGTAGGCTCAAAAAAAAAATATTTCATAGTATATTGCAAATCGTTATGAGCCAGCATGACCTAAGTTGATATTGCAGAATTTCAACCTGGCACGAGTTTTTGGTCTAAACGCCTTGATACATGTTCATATAGATCAAAGAAGGATAGGATTAGGAAATTGTCTTGTCTTGACTTTGTCTTGAACATTGACTTGTGAGTAAAGAGAAAGAATCGATGTCTATTATTATAATTTAGGCCCCAATTGAAATGATTCTCTAATATTTGTTTTCTAACATCACACGTCAATAGTGGTTAAGTCTTCCGGCCTAGTCTAACACTAGACATGAAACACATTAATTGATTCTTAGCACATAAATGCGGGTTGTGTTCTATCTTATTTTAGATTTAGTCTTATTTATAAGATAAAACTTGAAACACATTCAGATTGTATAAGCTGTACATTCAAATTAAGTAAAATATTTATGGTAATTGGTGTCATCTGATCTCTATTTATATATGGTTTAGTGAGAAGTTTTGGATTATTTTATCATAGATCGTTATGTTTGCTTATAGATAGGTATTTTTTGATATTTCAGATGCTCGGTCTTGTATGTGGGTTAAGATTCATCCTCTTTCATCTTGAAATCCTAGCTCCACTTCCAACACTTGATTTGCTTATTAAAAAGGGTTCAAAAGGGTTGGTTGAGCTGACCCGACCACCCCTTACTGAGTGGCTAAGTGTTACTTAAGTTCTAATACTTTGAAGAGTACTCAAACTGCACATAGTTCTCCCACATAACTTGGTGTGTGCTCAATAATATGCAATGCAATATTATGTGGCTTTTGAAACTTAACAACCTATGATTTTGACTTTACAAAGATATTCAGACTTAGCTTTATGGATATTCTTTTCAGGGTTTAAATATTTGGATACTTTAGGGCAGTAACTCAAAGATGTGTGGATGTATTCCTTAGTGTGAATGGATTCTTGTTAGATAGGAATAGGCTTAGGCATGATATACTTATATATCTAACTCTTTGGGTAATTTCCCTTAGAAGTGACATGCAAAAATGTGTGAGCTAACCCAAAGGAAGAGTTTGAATTTAGGAAGATAGTCATTGGAAAGTGTGCAAATAGGTCCAGCTAAGGTAGATGGCTCTTATAACTATATTCGTCTGACTATGGTTGGGACCATCTAAGAAATAGAAAACACTGATAAGGGATTAGGGGACAATCTACATAAGATGATTAGTTGTTTAGGCAGAGACTCTGGAAATCATGTATGTGTATGAAAACAAATCGGGAAGGATGGGCCCATAAATAAGTGAATAGCTAAGAGAGAGCATGAGTAAGAGTTAGTTGTGTATGCACAAGTCGTATATATTAATGTTTGGTAAAAAAAAAACATTGTCCAGTGTCTAATACCAATTTTTTGTGTCTACAATTGCCCCCCTTTTATTCTAGTCTTGAAAGTGCTAGAATGAAAGGATAGAGTGATGAATTTGGTAGCTAAATGTAACTTATATGTGTTGAGTATTGAGCTTGCCCTATAAAAAAACCTACACTAAAATATGTGGATATCAATGTCCACTTATGATATAATTTCTAAAATAATAATTGAAATATTTGAAATTGAAAAAGCAGGGAACGAATACACGTGTATGTGTGTGAACCAAGATACCCTCTAGAGTCTTTGGAAAATGGATTATTATGTCCCATGGATATGCCAATGGTAAAACCATGGGTTGGTAATAATATGCCTCTACCGTCATTGGAGAGGGAGAAGTGTGTAGAGATTAAGTGACATAGAACTTCAACTTCATTACTTAATAAAATATTGTGAATGGGTCCTAAAATGGGTTCTAATAAATTTGAGTAAATCTAAGTAAGTTCAAGTAATATAAATCATTCATTAGAGACATACTTCAAATTTAATCTAAGTATGCTTGAGTATAACTAATTAACTTTGGGTACTTAGAATGACTTCATATATGACACTAAATCTAAGTATATATGAGTAAATCCAAGTGAATCTAAATCATATAAACTTATAGAATATCTTGCTTATGGTTTGCATATGCCCCTGATGTAATAAATAATGTAATCTGAGTCATGAATCTATGTAATTATACCATAATATTTATGAACTATCACTTGTAATTTTGTAGAATATCCACATATGCCTCACATATGCTCCCAATCTACATTAATCATGTCCCCATCTACATAAATATGTAATATTTAAATTGTATCAATCTATAATAATCTTCATCAATTTGTACCCAAATTCTTAATCATATGTCTATGAAAGCTTGAGTCTCTAAGGTAAGCCCACTATGTATTGCCTCCCTTTTGAGGTGAGGGATGTAGCCTATAAATTATTCATCTCAAAAGAAATTAGTTATATGCATCATGTTATATAGAAAGAGATGTAAGCATGTAAAGTGTAGTCATATAAAATGTCAAAACTAGTAGCTTGAGTGTGGCTTGTCACAACCAACCCATAAGACCCTCTTGCATGCTCTCATTACCCTTCTAGACACCTTTTTTCTTATTCCCAATCATCCATAGACTTCTAAAACTTGATTCCAGCTTAGTTAGGTTGCATTTTCCATGCTAATTCCATCCTCCCAAGTCCTGCACCTATAAGACAATAGTTCCCAACTTAGACTATAGCACTAGACCCTAGGGTGTCTAATTTCGGTGCTCCTGTCCAATTGCATTTTTAGCTCCAATGGTTGGTTCCTTCCAGTTTTATATCCTTTATCTTGTCATCCTAGTGAAAATACATTCAACCCATGACTAATAGAACTCTATAAAATCCCATTCAAAGTTCATTTAGAAGGGGTTGGAAAATATTACAAAATCAAGAAAGCATACAAGAAATACCATTGAGGCAAATTTCTCTATTTTCTACATACAACCATCCAATACAGCTACAAGCATATTCAAATCCACACACCAATCCCTAGCCACATCAAGCACATTCAGTTTAGTATTTTTACATCCACATAGCACTATTGTACAAAGCACATCAAGGGGGAGAACTACATATGGCTTGATCCCTCTTTAGAGTATTCATATGTAGGCAGTGTGCCCACACAAGGGGTGTGGATACACATTCAGTGCATCTTACACACACTAACCCTCTTCCTTCTCAAGTTTTATCAAAGCATAATCAAGTCTAGGGTTCGAAGACTAAATCAATTCTACAAGGAGTTCTATGAACTTTTAGTAGTCGATATTTCACAAGTAGACTCACACAAAGACAATGAATGAAACCTAATAAACTTAGGTCTCTACGAGCAGTTTGGATAACAACAATAAAAAAGGACTATAGCATTGAACCCTAGGGTGTCCTATTTCATTTATTCTATCCTTCACAAAAATAAAGTCAAAACTTAATTTGTGACACTGTCCCGATCCTACACAGCAAATTCCAGACCTTGTCTCAATCATTTCATCCTATTTTTAGCTGTCTTATTTTCTCCATATTTATTGTTATTTATAGAAAGGTTTAAAATACAAATAAATTATACAAATCAGTAGTTAAATCATTGCAATATTATTTACTGATTTAATCAACTCATACCTTTAACTAAATTAGGAATAAGACTTCAATATTTCTAAAATTGTTAAATCATTTGGTAAACCTGACTTACTTCATTTACACACAAAAACCCTTAAAACCCTAGGGAAAATTTCCTTCTAATTTTTCTAGCATTTTTTTAAATTTTTCTTGAATATTTAAATCAAAATTTTGCATTTAAATTTTTAAATTTACCTTAGTCATTTTTAAAAAATCATTTATTCCAAACCCTAGTTGAATTTACTAGGTCCTTTTGCACACAAAAACCCTAGAGACCCTAAGAAAAAAATTCTTGCTAATTTTAGAAATATTTTTTTAATTTATTTTTACCTACATATTTAAATCAAAAATTCACATTAATTTTTAAAATTTCATAGTAATTTTAAAATAATCATGTTCTTCCAAACCCTAGTTGCATATACTAGGTCTACTTAAATTTGAAAAAAAATCAATATTTTTCTAAATTTTTACCTACATATTTAAATCAAAAATTCACATTAATTTTTAAAATTTCATAGTAATTCTAAAAAGTCATTTTTTCCAAACCCTAGTTGCATATACTAGATCCCTTTGTTTGCCAGAGGTATCCCCTTACATGTTTGTGAGCTTTGTATCCTTTTTATGCATATCCTAGTTCGATGTTCAGATTATATTTATTTAATCTACTCTTTCATTTTTCAAGTTGTTTTCCTTATGCCACCTAAGCTCCTTGAATCTCTTCCTTTGAGATGAAGTGTAAGACTTAGTGGCAATCCTCCTGAATTCACCCAGATTCCTCTAACCCGACCATATACCATGGATTTACAACCAGCTCAACTTCTTGCTATAGATCTTACACATCTAGAGTACACAAATTTTTGTGAGGATAATTTTGACAATGAGCAGTATGAGAATAAAAATGATGATAAAAACACTGATGTTCATGATCTACCACATCGATTTCTTGATCTACTTCCACCTATTGTTGATAATGATGTCCTTAACAAGGACTTGATTCTACAAAGTTTTAGAGAAAGACTCAGGGAACAGCCTTGAGATCATACTTTGATCTTATAATTCATCATGGAAATTAAAAAGGCTAATAAATTTGAGTCTTCCATTCCTTTAGAGCATCCAGTTGCAAATGACACTATGGCGGAAACTATGTCTCAACAATACCCTATAATAGCCCAACCTTCCTCTATGCCACTAGCTATAACTAGTACATCTTTGTCTCCTGATGTGGTAGCCCTTGTGTAAGAGATAAAAACTCTTCAATCCAAGGTGATACATCTCAAGAAAAGTGCCTCTAGACCTACATAGGCTTTGGATTCTTTTGCTATACTACATACACCATTGGCACACCATATTGCTTTGACACCCCTACCACTAGGTTTTGTTCAACCTAAGCTCACTCTATATGAAGGCAAGGGTGATCCAGAGAGACATCTGAGAAATTTTCACGTAGCATGCTTGGACTATGTACCAAATGACTTGCTACTAACCAAGCTATTTCCATGGAGTCTAAAGGATTATACTTTACAATGGTTCTATAGTCTACCAAATCAATCAGTCAATGCATTCAATCCTTTAGCCGATATGTTCCTAGCTTATTTTATAATTAAAATTGGTGATAAGGTTTCCTATGGCCAAGTTGCACAACAAAAACAAAGGTCAAATGAGCATCTCATAGATTATGTTCTTTGATATAAGACTGTCTTGGCTAAGATGACTAGCCTAATGTCTGATCAAGAATTACAAGATCTCTTCAAACAGAGTCTTTTACTAGCTTTGCATAAGTCAATAATGTTCAAAATATTCTCTTCATTCACTGAGTTATGTCATACACTAAAGGAAAGGGAAGTCAAATTAATTTCAATGGGAAAACTCAAGCACACAAGTATATCAGAAACAAAAAACAAAAGTAACAACAAAGTCACATAAAAATTCAATGTCAATGATAACAAAAGTTAGAATTAACCTACAATCAATATGGCTTCAGATCCCCCTCGGTGAGTGGTTTTATTAGCACCTCCTCGATGAACCTCTACCAATCTACCAGTTTCTCTAGCTAGAGTTTAATAGCATCTTTTGGAATGTAATATCATATTTCTCCCTCCTATTTAATAAGTTGATCCAACAAAGCCTTTTCCATGGGGATATGATCAAAATGTATTTTAAAATTTTCACAGGGCACCAAGCCACACAAAAAATAGATGCATTAGTTTATGACACAAGATATAGGATTTGATAGATGCCAATCTTATTGATCTTGACACTTTAGATGAGCCTCTACAAGCAAAGCAAACACAAGACAAGGCTCTAAAAATATTCTTAGATCCTTTTCCATAACATTATAAATAAGAGACAAGGACACATCAGGTGTTCACCATGCATATCAAGCACATCTACCACCGGCTACATATAGGGCACCTTCAGTTGAGTCACATCCTTTGAGTAACATGATTGGTGTGTATAACTAGAGTTCTAGTTAGACCTTTGATCTCCTTTTAAGAATAGAAGATAGTTGAGGATGATTCAGATTATCATGCACTCTTTATCAAATCTTACATTCATAATCATCTTATTAATAATGTTCTCATAGATAATGGATCTAGTGTGAACATGTGCACTATGACATTATTGCAGCATTTGGGATATCAGAGCGGGATATTACCTCAACAGACACAGTTATCAGTGAATTTAGTGAGCACATATAAAGTTCTTTGGGTGAGATTATACTTCCTCTACAAGTTGGTCCAACACATGTGGCCACACCATTTACTATTGTTCCTAATATAATATTTTTTGATATGTTACTTGGTTGACCACGGATTCAAAAATTTCATGTAGTTTCTTTTATAATTCACAGATGCATGAAATCCATTCATGCTAACCAGGTTATTATAGTTGGTGGAGTTCCATATGAGTTACCACTCCCCCCTTTAGAGACATCTTCTACTTTGCAGTCACTAGTTTCAACTTCTCCACCATTTTTAGCTCCTTCACCAGTTATAGTTCTTCCTCTAGTTCAGATTCAGACACAGTCAAGGCCTTCTTTGCTATCATAGAGAGTTCATACACTTCCACAGTAGCCTCTTTTAGAGAAACCAAAATTACAAGATTCTAGATAGTTTTTAGCTACAATGTTCACACCTAGGGCAGTATCATTGAGGTCTCATGCCTCTACTCACAGAGCACATTCTTAGAGAGCTTATTCTAGCACTAGATGGGTCCCTAAGAGCCCTATAGTTGCATCCACTTCTCAGAGTTATAGGGGGACTCCATAGTTTTTAATTCAAATATTTTAGAGCATTTAAAATATGCATAGCTTTCAAAGCCACAGTCTTAACCCTTCCATCGTGCTTCATGATCACACACAATCCCTCTCCCTGATATAGGACACCATGATAGGGAGTCTCTCATGAGACTCATCGGTTAGTATCATTTTTTCCCAGTCTTGATTGTACATAGCTTCTTTTCAATTTCTTGTATATATTCTCCTTATGATTGATTGTAGATAGCTTATATCAAAAATACAAAAACATTTCAATTATATGCATTATCTGTCCTTTACATTTCTACTGCCATGCTAGACTTACATTTGTTATTTTTTACTATTATTTGTCAATTTATCTACATTACCATGCTTCACTTGATCATCTTTGAGAGTGTGAAGTGACATCTAGATCCATGATTGCTTCACTCTACCCATTGAGGGGGAATTCTACTTCTACATTTGAGACATACATTGATATATCTATCCCCTAGGGGCATCTCTACATGACAACACCATCTAAGTTAACACTCTAGTTATCATGTTGATGTACATTACTTACTAGCTTACACAAATTTCTCTATCGACATTCACTAGTATATAGCATTTGTGTATTTCTTAGCATATACCTAGTCTTGTACTTTATATCTTGCAACTTTAACTTCTTTCTTTGATTATTTAAATGTGATTATATTTCTAGTATATTACATGCCTTTTTTACTTGCTTTGTGTAGTTAGATGTGATTGCATTTCTCAGTTCCTATTTTGTCTCTTGTATGTCCCTTAGGACATTTTTCAATGTCCTTTTCTTATATTCTTGTGTGTGTCTTAGGATATTTGCCAATGTCTTTTGCTTGTACTCTCCTATGTGTTTGTGGCCCTTGTGCCAACCTTGTTTGTTTTAATTTTATGTGTCTTTGGCATTTGAACATGATTTTTATGCTTGCTTCCTAGTTTGATTGACATGTGCCCATGTCCCTTGTTTTCTTGGCCCCTTGGCCACTCTTGTATGCTTCTTGATTCTTTCCTTGCATGCGTGTTTGCTTTTCAATTGTTTGCAATGCCATGATCTACATCATGCATTATCTTGATTTCTTGGATGCCATGATGGACATCATACTCCATCCCTCCTTGATAATTAACAACTAACTAGACTTTTAGTTCCAATTCATTATATTGCACATGCTATTACATTGTTACATATATCTAGGCATACCCTTGTTGATCTAATAATCTCCATTACAAACTATGCTATATCTTGAGATATATTTTTTATTATCATTTTTATATCATGTATTCTCATAGCATAACACACTTCTAGGGCTCTTTCTTCTAAGGCTATTCATTATAGGGTCTTCATTCCTACCCTCAAAAAAAGGGGTAACAAACAAGAGTTTTGTCATAGAGATTAAAGCTCCTATCAGTCAAAAAATTAGATTTTAGAACACCCAAAGTAGTGTTTAGACTTCAAACTAGGCAGAATAGACAAGGCAGATAGTGACAACTACAAAACAATATTTAAAATCAACATAGGACAAGAGCATCAAGATTGGACTACAACAACAGACAGTAGGGTGTCCTATTTTATCACTCATGTCCAAATAGCAAAAAATCCAAATTTTCTAAAAATAGATAGGAAGGTAAGACCAGTTATAGTTTTGATAGCTATAGTTCAATTCAAAATCAATAGTTTTAGTATAATTTTTCTTAGATAATCTGGATATAGGGGCATTATGCACAGCATGATGGCTCTCACTTCCAGTTTTAGATTATGCAGTTGATATAAATTCTAGATCAAAATTCATGTTTTAGACTCCAATGATTGGGGGCAATGTGTATGACACATTTGACTTCTTTTATTTCTAAGTTTAGTATATTACCTAGGCATTCTCAGTAGTTACGTGCTTTATTCAATCTATAGTTGGTTGGCATCATTTCAGAGTGGCTTTCATACAAGCCTAACCTCCACATTCTTGAGTGGCTTCCACATAAGCCTAATTTTTAGTTTTAGAATGCCTTTCATACAAGCCTAATCTCCTCCTTCTAGAGTGGCCAAGATTGGCCTAGTCTCCAGCACACATTCATCTATCCATACCACATTGTCAAATTTTAGAGCATTCATGGGTTTTAAGAGCCATCTCATATGACACACATTCATACTGATATCATTACATAGCTTCACTTAGAGGGTAAAAATGGAGCCTAAGGACTAGATATCCTTTGTATTCTTGAGCCACCTACTCAAAGGGATTGGACACATAGTTCAAACATCGATTAACACATGCATGATCACATAGCTTTGCTTAGTGGGCGAACATGGAGCCAAAGGGATAGCCTTTGCATTCTTGATCCACTCTCGATGAATTGAGCACTTAGATCCATTCATGATATTACTCTTGGTACTGCACCATTTAACACACACCTAGCATCATCCAACATCACTCAGCATCTTTCAATAGCACAAGTTTTCTATTGGTCTACGTACCTAGTGAGGTGTATTCATTCCTTTTTCTTTCTCTCTCTTACCCAACTTTGTACATTCTTATTTTAGATATAACATATCTAGTAAGAATTGATATACTCTTTATTTTCTCTTATAATTTTACACTTCATAATGTGCTCTCTACACACACCCAGCATCACATAGCTTCATGAGCTTCACCCTTGTAAGTAAGTTTAGGTATGTTTCTTATTTTTATTTTATCCTAGTATTTTTCTTTGTTGCATCACTAGAATAAAGGAGGGGAAATTTAGTCATATAAAATGTCAAAACTGGTAGATTGAGTGTGACTTGTGACACCCAACCCATAGGTCCCTCTTGCATACTCTCATAACCCTTATAGATACTTTTTTGCTTATTCCCAGTCATTTGTAGACATCTGAAACCAAATTATAGCTTAGCCAAGTTTCATTTTCTATGTTAATTCCATCCCCTTAGGTCCCATACTTGTAGGACAATAGCACCAAACTTGGACAATAGCATTGGACCCTAGGGTGGCTGAATTTGGTACTCCTGTTCAATTGCATTTTTAGCTCCAACGGTCAGTTCCTTCTCGTTTCCTAGCCTTCATCTTTTCAGCTAGCATGAATACATTTGACCCATGACCAATATATCTCTATAAAATCCCATTCAAAGTTCATTTAGAAGGGGTTGGTAAATATTAAAAAAGCAAGCAAGAATATAATAAATACTATTGAGGTAAATTTTCCTATTCTCTACATACAACCATCCAATACAACTACAAGCATATATAAATCCTCACATCATTCTCTAGCCAACTTAAGCACACTTATTTTATCATTTTTATATTTATATAACACTATTGTACAAAGCATATCAAATGGGAGAACTACATATGGCTTTATCCCTCTTTAGAGTATTGGTATATAGGTAGTGTGTCCACACAAGGGGTGTGGATACACATTCAGTGCATCTTACACACACTAACCCACCCCCATTTATTTCTTAAGTTTTATCAAATCATAATGAAGTCTATGGTTTGAAGACTAAATCAGCTCTATAAGGAGCTATGTGGACTTTCAGTAGTCGATATTTCATAGGCAAGCTCACATAGGGACAACAAATGAAACCCAAAAAACTAAGGTCTTTGTGAGTAGTTTGGACAATAGAAGTAAAAAAGGACTATATTATTAGACCCTAGGGTGTCTTATTTTAGTGCTCCTATCCTTTCACAAAATGAAATCCAGAACTTCATTTGTGACACTGTCCTAGTCCTGTACAGCAAATTCTAGACCCTGTCTCAGTTGTTTCATCCTATTTTTAGCTAAGCCTTATTTTATCCATATTTATTATTATTTATAGAAAGGTTTAAAATACAAATAAATTATACAAATAAGTATTTAAATCATTGTAATATTATTTACTGATCTAATCAACTCATACCTTTAACTAAATTAGGAATAAGACTCTAATATTATCAAAACAGTTAAATCATTAAGCATATGCTAATATGATTAGATTATGGTATCATATAAATATTAGGTTATCTAAGCATAAGTGAAACATGTATCCTAAGGAACACAAGTGTCATGTCAAGTGGATATAAATATATGGCACATAGTAATAGCCATTATAGTAATAATCATAAAATAACTAAGTAATAGCCATGCAAAAGATGCATGATATGGATCATGGCATCACCCACAAATAAATGAATGCATGATATGAATCAAGGCATCAATATCATCTAATAATCTTAGATGTATTTATATAGAGTCACATGCAATGTCATGGCCACGACACACAAAATATATCATAGAAACACACATGATAACCTAATATTGCATTAAATAAGAGTCACTCAGTGAACACACAATGTCACATAAATTCACAAATAAATAATCAAATAGAGTCAGATAATATAATACACAACAAGGATCACATCATATAACACACAACATCAATCATGCATAAAAAAAGGATAATCTACACAATCAATGTGTATCATCATTGCATATAATAAAATATAGTATCCTTAGCATATAACACTCTAAGTAGAATGTGTATGCAATGAATGAAGATAGACCTATAAATTATCCTACCTAATAGATCTAGACTTGGAAAATGTATATCAACTAAAACCTATTAGATACTTTTGTATATCAAGGCATGACCAATTGGATCTGCTAAACCTAGTTAGAGGAGAAGTTATCACACAACATCAATGAAGAGGGTTTCAAATCCTTTAGGAAATAAATATAATGCAATAACCTTAACTGGGTATCTTGATAATAATAATGAAATTAATCTAATCTAGTGTTATCCAAGCTTGCAACACAAATGAAGGAAATGGTTAAAACAACACTAAAATGGGTAAGGAACCATGGTAGGAAAATGGAGGCCTAGGTTACCAAGGTGGAAGATGGAAAGTTGGGATATCCTTATAACCATTCTAAGTTTAAGTTTAGATGAGATACAAATAAGGATTTATGTTATACATTCAAAAATATTGCTTATGAAATATCTATCTACTAAATGAAGAGCTAAGGTTAGAAATACTTACCCTAAATAGAACCTATTGAACCTCAACCTCCCCCTTGGCCAATGGTGTTTTTCAAGAGGTTGTTGTGGTTGTAAGGATCATTATTGATTATTCAAGTCACCTTGATCTCTTGACACATGATATGATTAGGACAAATAATTTTCTTGATAGAATCAGCTATGTATGGTCTTAGAGGAACCTCAAAGATGACTATACTGGCCTAAAAATAGGTATACTTGAAGCCATTGAGGTTCCTTGATTTTTTTGCTTCATTATATGATGTCCAACAATCACTTTTTGAAGTCATGGGTTGGCATTAGTCCTATAGGGTTCTGATTGGAGTGATTTTTAATATGAATGTGTGTCAACAGTCTTATATAAGGTCTTATTAACCTTGTCAAGTTCCACTTTTATGACTAAAGGCATTCAAAAATTGTCTCTCAATGCAAAATCTTATTAAACAACCTAATAAGTCATTCATTAGGGTCATTTTATTCTTATAAAGGTCTCTTCAATTTCCTTTCAATGTGGAATAGATCAAAAAGGGTCTTAAAAGGCACTCATGAGGTCATAAAGGGGTCAAAGGGTCTTAAATCACTCCTTAGGGTCATTTTATAGGGATAAAACATTATATAAGGTTTCATAAAGCCACTTTGAGATTTGAAACCTCTTTATAAGCTCTTCAAATCCATGCATATTGTTAAGAAGTGCATTTAACTTAGTTTTCCCTCCACTCCTGTTTCTTGGTGGATTTTTTCATTCCCCAACATGGGAGGAGTGCATTCAAACAATGACTAAGCCTATTACCTATCTTTAAGCTCTTATCCATGGTATTCCTCATTTCTCCTAGCCTTTTTAATTATGTTTTATAGGATTCCTAATATTGCAATAAGGTTTCCATCAAGGTCTCAAAGTAACTTCAAGGCTCTAAGTTTAAAAACATGAGGTTGAAGTCTTAGTTGAAGGTTTCAACCTTTCCAACATAGGAGAGGTTACTTCAAGCCATAATACTAGTCTTTATCATCCTTATCATGTTGTTGATCACCTAATCAATCCAGTCTCCATGATTTCCAAGCATGTTTATAATGATTCCAAGAGGTGATGATGCCAAGATAGGGTTTTTCCATGAAAAAGAGTGTGATTGCAAGTTTTCAAAGGGATTATAGGACCATATTAAAGAAAAAAAATGAATGTTAGAGTCTTATTGAATATCTAATGCATATTATCTCTATTATTTGGGTCATCAATAAGGCATCATGGTTTTACAGGCTAAAAGAACACAAGTCGTAGGTTTTTGACATACTTATAGGACCTTTCAAAGGATATCAAGCATGATAAGGTATGAGAAAAGGTGAGGAGATCATTCATGGTCAGTTAATGACCCTCAAGAGAGAACCTTATGTTAAAACCATAAGGCATATCCAAGAAACCATGTCTGCAAGGTTGGTTATAGAAAAAAACCACGTTCAACCTTCATTCTATAGGTGCATGACTCAAATAAAGTCTTGGGGAGCATCAACAAGGTTGTAATTCTTATATTATTAATGATTGGATTAATGGAAGAAGGAAGAATCACATAGTTTCCTCAGGAAGATAGTTGACAAGTCTAAAACCCCAAACCAAGAAAGCATAAAGAACCTAAAAAGCATAAACATTACTACAAACACCTCTTCAACTCCTTATCCAAGAAAAAAAATTAGATCATAAGGATGAATAAGTAGGGTTTGTGTTAAAGGTGTCTTCATACAAGGTTTTGAAGGATTGTAAACAGAGCTTTCAAAGAACCTAATTTTTTTAAGATCCTTTAAGGTTCCTCTTAACTATTTAGGGTTATGTCTAGTTTATGAGGAGCATTGACTAATGTCTCAAAGTCCTTAGGAATATTTCAATCATGTATGTCAAGTGTTCATGATCCCCAAATCATTTTAAGACTATGCACAAGCCTAGAACTATGGTCAAGGGTTTTTATGTTGTAAGACTAGAACATGTTTACCTATAAGACTTCCATCAAAGTCAAGAATACCTTCATGACTATCATAAGAGCCCTCTAAAATTTATTAGATTAGTACACTAGTTTCAAAACCTCTCCAAGAGCCTTCAAGCCTAAAACTAGTGTCATGATTTATAGATTTATAGTCATGAACATGGTCCATGACCTATAATGTAGATTTGTAGGATTGATTAGCTATGAAGATAGAGATTTTTCTAAAGTTATAAGCTCTTCAGAAGCCTATAACAAGGTTTTGAAGGAATTATTGATATGTATAATAGGAAGCAAGTCATTTATGAGAATTCCAAGCTTAGGAAGACTCTTTAACAAGTTTTCAAGCATGGAAACAAGGAATGCCATGGCATATATTTTTTCATGTCTACATAAAGATTTAAAACATGGTTTCAAGCATGTTCAATGATGAGACAATCATGTAGGGTGATTGAAGGTCTTCGTGATTGACCAAGAGACCTAAAGGCAAAATTTTAAAGGTTTTAGGCCAAAAGACTTCACCAGTAGATCTGTAATAAGTCCCCAAGGTTCCTTGATCATGGGATAAGGTTATTATAATCATGAAACATGAAGTAATAGGATTATAAATTGAGGTTCAAATAAGAAATATGTAGCTATAGGGTTGTTAATGAAACATCAAAAGTTTCATGTAGGTTTTAAATAATTGCCAATTGGTTTCATGGCTAGGAAGGTTTATGAAAGATTGCAAACACCCTTAAGAAGTTGTAAGAGGATTTCAAGGAGGACTCTATGTTTGATTGGAGGTTAGAAATGAGTATAAGGATCCTAATAAATAATTTGGCAAGGTGATATAGTTTTCAAGCCAAATAAAATGACACCTACATGTTTGTAGTCAACCTATAACACATTTATAAAGCCTTATAATACCCTCTAAGGAGATATAAACTAGTTATAGTCCTGTAGCATGATATAACAAATTTTCATGAGGATAATGATAAATCCAAGTTGTTTTAGTTCACCCAAACCCACATGTAGGCCTGTAGACATCCTAAAGACATGCATATAAAGATAATTTTGCAAGCCTTGAATAGGATCTCCATGATGTTGAAGAAAGAAATGAAATTCTTAAACTTTTATAGACTATTCCAGGTGGAAACTAGAGATTTTTGAACATGAACAATACATCAAGGTAGATCTCAGTGCATACATCCAAGTTTTCAAGCTCTCAAGGCAATTTTTAAACACTCATCTACAGGCTTGTAAAGACAAAAATTAGGTTGCAGGTAGTTTGTCATAGTTTCCATTTTCCATGAGAAATACAAACCTCTAACATGCTAAAAATAACACAACTTGTAGGTTTAAGATCAATAAGTATGAGATATCTTTAAGGAAAATTTCAAAGTTTCATAATAAAAATATTAGCATACCTTCATAATATTTTAGGTCTGAGACAGTCTTCAAGCTTCTTCCAATACTTACAAGGTAATGAAAGATCAAAAGTTTTCAAGGAGGTTATCAAGGCTCCTCAAGACCAAGCTATAGGTCTGCATACCTTTTTTCAATGTTCAAAGGGTCTCCATTAATATATTTCATGTTTTTAAGATGAGTTCCAAGCATGGTAAAGACACCTATAAGTTTGCTAGTGTAGGGTGTAGACATCCAATTTTGACCGTTGTCATCCTGTAATAATGCACAAACTGGACCAAAATCATAAAAATGACATGATTCATCCACACACATCATGTTAAATTCCTAATTTAAATCAATATGTAATTTATTGTGGAATTACTATATATGTAATCATTATCTTATTCTAATTCATCTCTAGTCAAATTGTGACCTAGTAAATTAACATTTTTTACCAATAGTACATGGTAATTAATTGAATTCTAAGAATTATAAAAGGCCTAATCAGATCCACTTAACTAGTTAAATTCTTAAGTGAAAAATCCATATCAGATTAGCTCATATAATTTTATAAAATATAAATTCAATAAAAAGTGGCATTATCATGACATAACTAACCACAAAGTCAAAATGTAAGCCATACCTAATCAATACCATAAATATCTAATTTGTACAAGTCATGATTGTTAATTGCTCCATTCTTCCAAATATTAATTACAACATTTATTACAATTGTTCTCAAAAATTAAATTGATTTTGGACCACACATCTTGATCTCAAGATAGACAGTCCATATCATTCTAGTCAAGTTATAAATACAAGGGCCATGACCATTTTATATTAAGATTTTATGTGCAAAGAATTAATGCCAAATTATTACTATGAAACTTCACCATTATTCATCTAAAGTGAATAAAGCCAAAGTGAACAAGGGGATATGTTGTCTGATTGAATAGATACATTGATAAATACTCTTGTATCCACAAATTGAGCAAGTATTTGCCTAATAATTGCCAAAGGGAGTCTTAGATGAAGGTGAATGTATTGTTCATCTTCATGTATTGATTTCTTTGCTAAACTGATTATAGTTGACCCTAGGGAGCAAGATTGAAGTGTTATGTTTCATGATTTATTTTCTATTTGCATACTAATAATAGAAACTAACCCATCTTTTAACATAGTTCATGATTGTTCTACATTATCTATATACATTTTCCATTGATTATAACTGCCTTTGGGCAAATCAGTACCTTTGTTAGATCAGGTTCATGTTATTATTCTACCTTTATCATAGACCTAGATTATTTTATTAAAATTTAGACCTCCTTTATAGAGCCAACAATTGTTTGAATTAGACCTCAGTTGTTTGCCACTTTAGACCTTATTTTTTAGAGACCCAGTCATAGATCTGATTGTGCCTTGCTATACATGTAGTGGGATTATGTATAATCCAAACTATGAGAAATTTTTTACTAGTTACCCCTTCATTAAAAAACCATATGGTGATGATATAGCATATCGTATGGATCCATATCCCTCTTATAATATTCCATATGAAGAACAAAGGCAAGACCCACTAGTGTAGTACTTCGTGAATGCACCATCATATCCAGGCCAAGAGTAAGAGAAAATGGCATAGTACCTTGCTCAAGTTACTCTTATTATTGAAAAAAGCTAATAATAATATCCCTACTATGTAACAATGCTGACACATTATGATCCATACTTATTCAATCTCCATTTACTAGAAAACAAATATGAAATTCTAGTGAGAGTAGTAGAAGTAGGAGTTAAATTCCCACTAGACTTCCCACATGAAAGTATGTCTAGTTTGACAATAACACCTAGTAATGTGCCTTGCAACAATAATTTGAGTAGGCATCAACTATTTACTATCAATATTTAGTATAAATACCTCAACTGAGCCAAAGTGCACTTGCAAAAGGGAATTTTTTTATGTACAATCATTAGAACATGTACAAAAAGCATACCAAAATTACCTTAACCTAGCTTATAATTTCAATGCCATGGTTGTTTCAAACACACCACTAATAGAGTCAGCTCCTTCAACAAGGCCAAAAATAGATTCTTTGGGCTATGCAAATCATAACATAAACCCCTTTAGCCAAATCACATTGGTAGGAGACATGTATAATGTCCCAATTATGATATAATAAATTGTCTCTCAAATGAAATACCTCATGAAAAAAGTTACGAATAGCACACAAGTGCATTCTAATTTGAACCAAAGTGGGTCTAGTATACCTCTGAGCAACACATAACATATTCTTCTAGCCAATACCATGAGTGGTTTACAAAAATAGGGGGAAAGAACAACTATTTACCAAATATAACAAGCAACCTCCACTCCTCAAAAGTTGCTTCCTCAAGTTCACAATAGGGGTAAACTATCCAAAAGCAATAGACCAACATACTACCTCAACAAGTATAGAACACTAAACCACCTCAATAGGTGGAAACTGATTTTATGCTAGAATAGATATAAATCAATATAACTCAACAATCATAAATGTTTCCTATTCCATAATGTGTTTCCATTGGTTAAAAAAAGTTTTGATTGGTCAATAATAAATTTCAAACCCTTAAAAAGTGCCTAATCAGTAATAGGTTTTAACCAACAGTAAGGTTTTAATGTACAAAAGGTACCAGAAACTAGTCAATAGTTGTCTTTCACCCAATGGGTATCACACATACAACATGGATCTAACTTAAAACATCTTCAATAGTAGGGTTTTATCCAACAACGTGTTCCCTTTATACGATAGTGTTTAATGAGTAGACAATAACTTCCCACCTAAAATCATCAATACCAACATATTCCACCTATCCAAATGCCATTACCATAGCCATAAATCACTAACCGTAGCCATAATGTTTACCAAGAATAATGTATTTTATATCAATAGTACAATATTAATGCATATATACATATATTTGGTTGTTTAATCAATCCAACTGACATTCCATAGTTTGGCATTCCTTCATACCTTGGTCAAAATAATCCACCTTTGACCACGTAACCTCAACTGTAACAATCCACACCATCAAACTTCCTATATTGAGAGGTGCATCAAATGAAGGATGAAATTCAAGCCATTTAAATTTGGAAGCAAACAAATAAGTTCAAACTAGATGAAATATGCTTGTATCCATTTAATATGGATTATCTTCAAATACCAATTCTGCCAGGTTATGAGATACCAAAATTTGACAAATATAAGGGAAAAGGAAACCCCAAAGAGTATCTAAATAAATTATTTGTTTATTTCCAACCAATGGCCTACATTGACATATATTTACTTCTCCTCTTTTCAAGAAGTCTAGCTAGACAAGCCTTGAAATGGCTTTTGAAATTTTTGAATAATTTTGTACTAGAATTTGATGACCCTTTTGAGAAGTTTGTACAACACTTCTCATTTTATCTCGAACACAAGATTATAGTTATGGACTTGGGATAATCAAAATAGAAAAATGGTGAAAGCTTCATTACTTACCTACAATGGTGTTTTGCACTTGCAAGCCAGTTCACTCATAATTTTCTAGATAAGCAATTGAATGTGATATTTAACAAGAGCCTACATAACAAGATATCTTATCATCTCAAGCTGCAATGTGCTCACATTTTTGAAGAAATTATTAAGAAAGAGATACAAATTGAGAAGGCCCTTATCAAAAAATTTATTAAGATATATTCTTCCATCTAGAGCCAAAACTATCATCAAGGCCAATAGTAGAACTAAAACCAAAGCCATAACCAAATCAGAACCCTATCCAAATACCATCTTCAATGCCAACTTCGCCCAACAATAATGAAATACCAAAGGCCTACAACCATAAAAAGAATGTTTTTGTTAAATGGGTCACTAAATCACATCATGTACAAATAGTGCAAACATTGACTATCCATTTACCTCTGCTCATTCAGAAACTACCACCTTCATTCATTTAACCAAGAGCTCCACAAATCTAGTCATAATATCAAGCCCAATTTTGATTACCTCCTCCAAATAGAAGACAACCCATTGTCAGAGCATTCAATGACCTAAGGGATCCTATTAAGATTGTATTCCATAAATTGGTTCATGCAAATATGATTAGGTGGCCTATGTCAAAGCCATTTCCTAAAGGAATTTCTTTTCTTAACTAATACAAAGAACATGATTTTTGTGAGTACCATCATGTCAAGGGACGCTCCATACACTGGTGTATATAGATAAGACATTTGATTAAGAATATACTTGAGAATGGAGAGATATAATGAGATACCCATGGTCCTATAACTAATCATAACTTGGGCATCTATAAAAATTCATTTCCTCAACACAACAAAAACCAATAATAGTAGTATCACCAATAACAACAATAGTAAAGAACACCACCAAAAAATCAATAACAATAATGTCAGCCACAACAACAAAAATACAATGGTTGAAACCAAGGGAAAATTGACCAAACAAACCAAGGAGGCCATTATGCCATTACTTATACATATAATAATGTTGTAGGACACGTCTTAAGTGATCATGTTGCCAACATTACCATTAACCCTCAATCAAATACCAATAGACCAAGACCCTCACCTAATGATGCATATTAACCAAATAATACCTACCAACTTTCTTATGTGGTTAATCCTTCTTCAAACCATGTTAGCAACCAGGATCAACACCACCCAATAATTACCATTCTAGGCCCTATTACCTCTTTAGCCAATTATTAAGGCCTTATACCTGATCGAGATTGAATAATTACAACTAGATGAGCCAATATTACTATCAAAGGACTATAGCCAAATGCCATAGATGAACCCATTCAGACCTCTATGCCTATAAAAATAAATCCAATTTCCAAAACTAAAGGGAAGACCTATGACATTGTAGAGCAGATACAAAGGACACTTATGCAAATATCCATCATGGATTTTCTACATACATCTAGCATCCATAAAGATATACTAAATGAATACTTGAACCACTCCCTTGTACCTTATGACATCACACCAAATAAATTTCAAGATATGGTGGGATATTTGGCCCTTGGATAATGACTTACTTTTGACCAAAGTGACATGTCATCCTTAGACACATTGCATAATAACCCCTTATACATAAAAGTTGGTATAACAAACCATAAGGTTAAATGAATTCTTGTAGACAATGGTTCATTCTTGAACATTGTGTCTCTAAATTTGGTAAATCATCTTAGATATACAGTGGTTGACCTATAGCTACATACTATTATCATCAAATCATATGACAATGAGGAATGATAATCATAAGGTACTATCAGCTTGCCAATTGTCATTGGGCCATTGACCCACGAGACTCTATACCATGTTTTGGACCTAGAATTATCATATAACTTAATCTTGGGTTGACCTTGGATTCATGAAATTAGGGCCATACCTTTCATGTTTAATCAATGTATTAAATTTCCCCATTCAAGGATGGAAATGATTATACTAGTTGATCTCCAGCCTTACCAATATTGCAAACATCTTGAGGTGGATTACATGAGCTATAATTATCATTTTGGCTTGAATCTTATGCCTAAATTTGATGGAGGAAAAGCCAAAAAATCCAAAGCCATTGAATCAATACCTAAAGCCAATTATATTGATCCTAAGAGCCTAGATTCTACCTCATTTGTACCTCCACCAGACATCACCAATCACTTTTATATATATGATAAAGGTATAGGAGAGCACAATAATCTTGACTCCTTCCACATAGCCAAGTCACCATAAAATCCAAAAGCTCATGGAATACCTAAAGCCAAGACCACTCACATGGAGTGGTGGACCAAGGGAAAATCTCATCTTGCCAAACCCATAATTTTTAAACTAGCCTCTGGCCTAGAATAGGACCCCTTAACTGAAGATGATTCATGGATTTATACTGATGAACTAGTTAACTATTACCAAAGTGCTAAATATCTTATTACTAATTATATTGATTTTAAATTCAAAGGCATAAGGATATATTAGTAAGGAATGATCGAGTTAATTTTAATAACCAAGTATGAAGTAACCCATGGTATTGGATTTAAACCACCTCGAGGTGACCCCACTTACATTATTTGAGTTCTTACACCATGGACTAATGAAGATGATGCCAGTAGCAATGTAGGGTTTGATTATAACATATATAATGACCTTACCAACATGAATTTATTTAATCTATATGTCATTTGTACTATTAATCATGTTTATCTCCCTTCACCACTTACCCTTTATCACCCATAGTTGATAGACTGTTACCAATAAGAGTCGATAATACCACTGGATGAGTTCGAGAATTATGAGGCCATATGTGACTTTATAGGTTTGAGGGATCATATTCCTTTAGGAGTTCAAAAACATGGCTTTTCTATTAAATTAGATCCTATTACCTATTTTAGAGAGTAGGTGAACTTCATTGGCCAAAATCAAAAATAAAATCAAACATTGAGGTTTAAAAGTGAAAACCTCTTTAAGGCACTTTCAAACTATGGTAAAAGTAAATAAAAAGGGAAGTCTTAGTGAAAACCTATTTTAGGTGCCATTAGATGGGGATGTTCACCCTTCTTCACATGAATCATAAAAGACCACTAGTCCAAAGCTTATTTATGGATCTAAAATCAATACCAAATAATAGAAAGCTTTTGAGGAGATTGTACAAGAGTGGCCATAAGTATTTATCACATTGGCTTTACTAGCATTAGTGGATTCTAATTCATCCTACTTGGGAGAATTAGATGAGCCATTCTGGCTAGAGGACTTTTCCATTTCCAACCAATTTACCTCCTTGACAACACTATTTTAGAATATGGTTCTACACTTCTTGTGGAGGCTACTTATGAGGTTAACATTGGGACTCCAAAGGACCCAAAATGGATCAAATCAGGTGTGTCCCTCACTAAGGAGGAACATGAATTCTTTAAAGGCCTTTTGAGAGAGTTTATTAATATATTTGCATGGGCTTATTCAAATATGCTAGGTTTTGACCCTGCCTTCATTGTACACCACCTTATTGTACATCTTAATGCCAAACCAGTTAAGCAAAAGCTATAAAAAATGCATCCTCATATTTTTGTGTTAGTCAAGAAAGAGTTGTAAAAACTCTTAGACATGAGATTCATTCAACCAATTGATTATTCAGAATGGATTTCCAACATTGTACTAGTAAGCAAGGAGCCATAAGGTATCTGACGATGCATTGATTTCTAGGATATTAATAAAGCCTTCCCAAAGGATGACTTTCCTCTACCAAACATTGACATGATTATTGACTCAATGGTCAAATATGAAATGTTTTCCATTATGGATGGATTTTTAGGATATAACCAAATTAGAATTGCATCGAAAGACCAGCACAAGGTAGTGTTCACCACTTCATATGGAACATTTTATTATCAAGTGATGTTATTTGGACTCAAGAATGTAGGAGCCACTTACCAATGATACATGATAGTGATTTTCATGATATGATGCATGATATTATTGAAGACTATGTTGATGACATCTCACATAAATATAAGACCCATGCTAACCATCTAGTTGTACTTAAAAGGATATTTGAGATACTTCAAGAGAATAAGTTAGGTTCAACCCTAAGAACTGTGTATTTAGTATAACTTCTAGCAAATTGGTAGGATTCATTGTCTCTCACAATGGCATTGAAGTTGATCCATCCAAATTTTGGTCCATTATTAAAATGTTGCATCAATCTATCTTGAAGTATATCCATAGTTGGTAAGACAAGATCTAGTCAATCAAATGCTTCATATCATAATTGGCTGATAAATTCCATTCATTTACACACTTATTGAAGAAGGGCATTACTTTTTCATGGAATGAAGATTGGCAAAAATCATTTGAACATCTCAAGGAATACCTAGCCAATCTACTTATTTTATTGCCACCTATGTTGAATAAGCCATTGTTACTTTATCTGTCAGTGATTGAAATGTCCTAGGTGTACTTTTGCCATAAATAATGAATAGGATAAATAACATGCCATTTATTATCTAAGTCAAACCTATAAACACTATAAAACTAAACATGATGGTTTTAGATGTCAAACTAACCCCTAAACCACTTTGGGCCCCCTAAGGACTCTCCCACAACATTTTGGTTGCAAACTGTAGTCAAGTTAGCTGACTAGCTAAACTGACTAACTAACCCACCTTGACCAAACTTAACCTTACCACTCGATCAAAAATAATCACCCTAACTATCGATGGTTAGGCACGACCACCAATGATCAAGTTCCAACCACCTAAATAGTTAACTTTAGTCAACTTCAGCTTGCTTTTTTATATTTAGCTTATCTAAATCATGTGTGAGCCATTGCATGTCAATGATAAATTTAGACACCCTGTTAAACCTCTTGTTGAACCTATTGTTTCATCTTTATTTTCTTCCTATAAAAAGAGAGGAAGAAGAGGTGAAAAAGGATCCATCATCATCCACATATAGAATCATAGCCTCTTACATTAGAGCTTCTTTTATAGGTCTTCTTCTAATGAACTAGCAAGTGTGATAGAGATCCAAAGTGCTACCATCCATCGAATAATAGCCAAGTATCATTACTCTACCAAAATTTCTCTAGACTCCATTAATGAGTTCTCAGCCACAATCTCAACCCTTCTTCAGATCGGTAATCAATAAGAAAAGTATCTATTTTTAGTAACTAGTTACTTTGTTTCTATTTCACAACCAAGCCATCCCAAACCCACTTTCTAGAATTCTATTATGCAACCTCATCATACCAATTTCTTGAATCAAACCAAAACCATAATAACCATCGATGGTCTGTCCATAACCACTGATGGTTACCCAACCATCGGCAGTCATCCTAACCGCTGATGGTCACCCCAACTACTGATGGTCACTATGTGGCAAATAAATAGCAAGCTGTTTTCACCCACTAGACCTCAACCAAGTCCAACTTTCTTTCCTTCTACCTGATCACGGAGCCTCACCCTATTTTTTGCACCACACCTAATTCATTTAGCATTAATATCAATATGTTTATTTATATAATTAGTCAAATTTATCTATTCATGTATCAATCACTTATTGTACTTGATTTTATTACCTTTTGTTATTTATGCAAGCTATTTATCTTTCAAACTTGATTGTTTAAAATTGTGGATTGACAACCTCCAAGGAAGCTCGTGCTTCTTGGATCTATCTTGCTAGGAAATCTACCCTACTATCTAACTAATCAACCATTTCTATGAGTGTTTTCTTATCTAAAGGTCATTCCTCCCAAACCAAAGAGGAGTCTCCATAATCATCTAGATCAACATGTGCATAACATATCAGGTTCTACTAACCATACCCTTCTTGATTTTCTTCTCTCTTTCTTCTAAATAATAAAGTGAAATTTCTCTTAAACATTCTGGTGCACTCAGTGGGACCTTGAGTCTATTCTTAGGTTCATAGTTACATCTAAGTGCTTCTTCTTATTATATTTATGCTCATATAATATAATCAAATTTTCATCTTGGGCTTAAAATTAACTACATCTATTATTTACTTGCTTATTTTATCTCACATAGCTTAATTAATTAAGTGAATTAAGCATAGCTTCACTCTTATCACACACATAAGACCAAATTAATTACACTTAATCAAGCATAAAAACATTAGCATAAGGCCCGACTGGGATTTCATTACCCAGTGGTCACCTTTCCCAACTATCCTACTTGGATTTCATCACCAAGGGGAGAACCAACTTAGCTCTCTAGTTGAGTATAATATTTGGCAATCAGTATATCTTGGCTAAGCACCCGAAACCCTTATCACTAGGTGTGTGAAGTGAGGGGATAGGCCCCAATATAAATACATGTACTAATTTCTAATATATATCCATTTGAGAACCTAAACACAACCCAAAATAACCATAGACCTATTTTATAGTACTCACTCTACAAGCCAAGTTGAGTCTCATAATTCTTAAGATTAAGGCATAAGCCACAAGAGAGACTAAAAATAACCTTAGGATTTAATGTGCTTTAATGTGTTTTTTGTTTCCTTGATTTTTTCTTGTCTTCTCTTTGTTTGAGTTTTGATATTTCTTGTGTCTTCTTCTTTTCCTTATCTGCATGGTTTTAACTAGACAACAACTAAAAAACCAAAAAAATTAGGACCCACCTCCTAATCACTCATCTTCCTCCTCTCCCTCATCCATGGAGTATATCTCAAATATAGAGATCTCTTCCCATACTTAATGGAGTCCTACCATCCCTCATATGGTTTCCCAAGGTGATGTAGATTTTACCACCTTTCTAGATAATAACCCCATAGCCCTCCAACATTATTTTTGACCAAATTTGACCCTGCATGTCAAATTGGGACCGCTATAAGAAAAACATCATCTTTAGAGGTTTATTATAGGACTAATTTTATGTCATGATGTGTATTATAGGTTAATTAATGTCATTTAATGTTATATTAGCCTTGGTCCTTAGGTATTTTAATCCTTTTAGTCATAGGAGTCATTTAGAGGCCAAAAAAGGGAAATTTAATAAGTTATACGACCTCCTAAGGAAATTTTAAGGTTTCAAGGGATTATTTCATGACCCATGTGTCCTATTATGTCTTAATTAACTATTACTAACTAAAAATTGGTAGGTTATTCAAAAAAATAGGTAGTTTCAATGAAAATATGAGCATTTAATAAGGTGTACAAACTTGTATATCCTCCCACAACTGAGGACATTTTAGGAGTTACCCTTTGTCTTATATACACTTTTTTAGGTCATTATTTTGATCATAATATATAATAAATGAATAAAATGACTTATCTTTCCTTCCACTGTGCTTGGCAAGTAAAAATGGTCTTCAGGGTTATACTTGATATGGTCAGCAATGGAGATTTCAGGCAAAATGATCTTGGGGGTGTATTATAGACTCAGTTAGCTTCCATTTTATGTTTTTTTTTATATTAATGGTGGTATGATCTTTATGAACCATTCCTAATAATTTAGACTATCTAATGTACTTCCTAATTTATGTACCTTGTAAGTTTTACCTTGGTTTGAGCAAGTTAGTATAATCTAGATACTGATATTGGCTCCAGATGATATTGAATCCCTCCTCTCATTCTTTCCATGATTAATTTCATGTTTGGAAAATATCTCATGGTATTTTTTTAGTTTAGTTTGCAAGTTAATGCCTAGGTGTAATGGCAGTCATTTTCACCACTTGTATAAGGTTGTATTCTCTACAAGAGCTTCATGTGAAGGGGATATGGTGTTTTCCATGTTTAAATGTCATATATATTACCTATTTTCCATTTTTGGACTCATAATTCCATGTTTGGATTAAACTTGAAGTCATGAACACCATACAATCAATTCTTTGCTCACTTCTACTTACAGTCATGGTGAAGTACGTACACGGGGCTTGTATAACAGGTTCATAGAGGTGTGTTGAAGGTTATAATTCCTTAGTGTATCCTTTACCATAATGAGGTAGTGATTCAATATTTAATTTTATTAAATAAAAAAGTACTTTGTAGTCATGTGCAATATTTGCATCTAGTCTACCTTGGAATGCATACACTTACAAGTGCTTGAAAGGGTCCAGACATTGAAATGGAGTTATATTGACTTGATATAAGTCTTCACAAGTTGTAATGGATCCATATTATCATTTTAAGGAGGTACAATGGTTGTTAAATGCTTATAGACCATGTTTATGATTCATATATGTTGTCTCCTTGCATACAACTCCATCTTCACCTACAGGGGTTTCCGTGATGATGTCATGCTATGATGAGAGCCTTACTGGTAGTTTCAATCTCTTTAAGGAGTGAAGAGTGAATTTGGAGGTTTGAGATGAATATTCAACCCATTGAAGTCTAAGTACAATGCACACTATCCATATTTGTAGTTTACTGCCTATATACACTGAAATAGCCACCTACAAGTGGTCCTTAATAGTAAGCTAAGGTGTCATATGGGTAAATTGGAGCATGATGAATACTTTTTGGATTTATATTAATGGTATTGATCAAGGAAGACTCATTTGAGTTATTAAATTGAAAAATGGAGGTTGTAAACATGCTCTAAGGTCATATGATAGTGTACAGGGACCTTTTCCCTAAAATGAGAAAATAGAGGTCTGAGGTATTTTGTTGATATCTTGAGATAGAGATACTAAAGGGTTTGAAGTATATATATAAGTGATATTTGTATCCTTTATCAAGGATAAGGACTTGGAAAAGTTTTGAAGGCAAAGACTTGATGGAGTTTGGTTTTTTGAAGCCTCAAAGTTGCCTACAAAAATATTGAACTCCTTCATTAACATCTATAGGTTTTAAACCTTTTGAGTGATCATTGATGCCTTAAGGAGAAAAAAATCATATTATCATGATTGAATGACCTTATGGAGTTAAATACACACCATTTACATTAATATAATTAGGACAACTTTTATATATAGGGTTTGGTCCTTAAAATACACCTACATGCTTCCTTTTCCTCACAAATGTAACCCTACAGGCTGGTTGTAGGTTATCATGAAGCTTGAGCTAGATACCTTGAGGGTAGACCTTACTCTAAGAATGGAAAGAATAATTTTAGCTATGACATGGTGTGGAGAGTTTCAAAGAGGACTTAAATCATGTAATAATGCCTAGATCAGATGAAGGACACCTACAGGACCCCTCACAGTCAATTGTAGTTGAATGTGAGGGGTAGAGAGCAAATGAATTAAGATTCTTGAAGAAATTATATATCAAACATGGAATGAATAGGTCTAATAACTTATCCAATGGTCTTGTAATGTGTCATACAAACCAATTCAATGTTTCTAAGGTCTAATCCATGCATTCACACCTATAGGTGCCCTCCAAAATAAGGAAACATAATCAGGGTTATACATAGTCTTGACTGGTTAGGGTATGGGAAAGAGTATGTAAGGATTTAAAGTGTTAGATAGAATTTTTACCCATTAATCATGACCTTTATGGTCTCTATAATCTATTTTCATAAAAAATAAGCAAGGAGCCCAAAACAAGTAACACACAATCCATTCCCTGAATCATACACACAATCTATCATAAAAGGAGTCTATTTTGGGTTTTGGAGAGATTGGAGGGTCAAATGACCTAGTTAAAGGATAAATTTTTGTGTAAGAGGTATCCATAACTTGGATAATCCCCTAAAATATCCACCATTATTTGAGGAATTAGGGGAGTGCCCTCTATTTTTCTCAGATAGAGGACACTCTATTTATGTGTAAACTAATAGGTTTTGAAGAAAAGAAGTAATAAGGTGAGCCAGGAGTTGAGTGAACACTTAAAGAAGGTTTAGGGAGTTGAAATAAATATATGGAAACATGAAATATATATCATATAGGGGAGAAGCCTTACAAAGAGGTCTAAACCTTTAGGAGTTTTAGTCAAGCCTACTAAGCATGGTTATGCCTATAGTCCAATTGAAAAGTCAATTTATATTATAGCATGAGAGGATTATTCCCATGTATTGATACATTTTTATGAGTTCATAGAATAGGTATATAAGATATTGGGATGCAGGTAAATCCATAAAAATTTCATTTTGGTCTTTAAGACAACTCAGGCCTGTTAAGCAAGGTTTATGCCTAATGTCCAAATGGGGAATCATTCACACTTCTAGCCTTATATATGAATTTAAACCTATTGGAAAATGTTTTTTGGGTCACTATAGATGTGATAAATCTTTTGGAAGGTAGAGAAGTTTCAAGAGAATCCATTTTTAAGCTCAAAACTAACTTAGGCTTGCAGGAAATGGAAGGAAAAGCTTGATAAGGTGACTTTGAATGCTCATATCTTTATTGGAACTTTGCATGGGGATCTAGGGAGTTTATAAATTTTTATAGTGTCATATACTATGATTTATTTGAATTGTTTGGCAACTTCAATGTCTAACCTTTATGAATAAAGCTTAAGAGGTCAAACTATCCAAAACCCTTATCAAACCCATAGAAGGACCCAATTGGGAAGATGAGGCTAGAAAGCTAATCTAATGGAAAATTTTGTCCAAAACTATTATTTGAGTTTATAAATGACTCTCTTAGGATACCCCCCATCAAGATGAGTTATATGGAATTATATGAACAAGGTACAAAATAAGGTACTTTTGACTATTTTATGTGTTTTATAGGTTCTAAGATGATTCTGAAGATGAAACCAACTCTAGGATAAGTATTAGGACTTTATATAACACCTAATATCCATTTAAATATTTATAACAACTCTTAATTATTCAAACAAATAGCTTCATCTCAGCTAGTTAAAACTAGCATAGTGACCAAGCTAGTGAGAAGGGCGAAAAACTTCAAGTGAGATCATTTTAAGGTGTGACTAATGATTATAAGGAAATATAGGGTTTTAAAAGTTTCATCCACTCCTTCACATGTATTTCCATGGAAACCTGATGCCTTTTTGGAGGCCAAGTGTGTAGGGTGCATGAAAGAAGAGTTTTTTTGAATGAAGATGGTGATAGCTCATTTTGGGAAGGTTCCAGATGACCAAGACTGCAACCAATGCATGGAGAGGCATGTATGAAATCCTTCCCATTCATTCTAATCATTAGACATGTCCCTAGTTCTTTTTGGGATGTTTAAACAAGTCCAAACCATGAAGTCAATTTTTTGAGCTAGAATGAGAACTTTCATACCACTTTGCATGAGAACTTTCATACCACTTTGCAAGAGTTTCATGACTCAGAGAGCCACTTGTTCCTTATGACCTTGTATAGTTCATCCCACATCCTCTTATCATACATAATTAACTCATTTTATCATATTTACAATTTTTCTTGTGACCTTTGGGCTTCTCTCTTCTTCTCTCTCTCTCAAGTTTTATAAGAACTAGCCTTTTTGGCCATTGTAACTTATGCTCCACCTAAGTATGGTGAAGCCCTACTCATTTGCATAGCATTTGATCAATAATATTACTGATTTTTACCTTTTTATGATTTTTCATAGTGTTTTTTAATTATATGATTGATCTTGCTTAGTGATAACTATGATTTCCTTTGCATGTTGTCTCATTCTTTCATCCTATTTGTAGTTGAAAAGCTTCTTTTTTAGGGCATGTGAAGTTTTCTAGGAAGTGTCAACGTTGAGTGAGTTATTCTATTCACTAGTGCCATTCAAGGCCTCTTTTCTAGTCCTCTTAACCTAAAAATTCATCCAAAACCTCATAATGTAATATTGATGTGAGAAGATGTAGAATGGAGGAGTGTGTGTTTGGTTAGTCTATTGGTTTCATGTGTAACATGCAGTTGGTTGGAAGTCATCAACTTATTTGGTTTATCAACTCCCTTAGGATATTTTACTTTCAATTTTCTCTCTCCCTTTTCCCTCTCAAGTTTTAGGTGTAGTAGTAGTCCAAAGTGGTACATCAAGGGAGCTATCCCTACCTAGAGATTCACCTCATCCTTAGGCTACCCACAAACCTAGAGGTGATTCAGTTATGCCACTTGGATGAGGAGAGTTGAGATATCTCCTCAAAGGGTGAAAATCCAAGTGAAAATGGTTTTTAGCACACCCAGTGGGACTCTTAGTCCAAGATATTGAAAGACTTTTGGTGTTGTCTTTCAATAATCAACCTTTAGAGGCATCTATACAAGCACCAATGGTGACTCCGAATGATAACTTCTAGTTTTAAGCAACCCAAGTATATCTATTTGAAAGTTTTGATTAGTTTTTGTGTTTCTTTTGACATATGAGGTTGATATGGAGAGATATGGCCAATACTTCTATCATGAACCTTCTTATCAACCTTGCTATAAACCACATTTTACTCCTCAGCAATCCTATCAAAATGGCTAGCAATCTTATTAGCCATGGAATCCCTATAACCCTTCATTTCCCTCTCCATATGGACACCATGTTTTTGGGAAAAATTATGTGGATGGTTACCACAAAACCTATCAAGAGACACCTCTCTATCAATCCCAATATGAGCCCTATAATTCATATTATGATGCCTATCAGCCTCAAGAGTACTCCTATGAATCTTGTCATATGAAATCAAATGTTTTTATGGATTGTACACAAAGATATTATTGTAAAAATGCAACTCCTATTATGTAGGTGTTTTCCCTTCTAATAAACCCAAGAATTCATTTCCCTATGATCTTACTAGTGTTTTTCTCTTTCCCAAATCCACTCCCAAGTTTTCTCCTTCATCCCACCCTCCATCTCCAACTCCTTCACCTTCTACTACATCTCATATTCCAGTTCTCTCACCTCAAATCCATGAGCCCATCCATCAACTTTCCACCTCACCCCTTCTTGAGGAAGAGCCCATCTTGAGATAAGCAAGTCAACAAGAGCAAACTCAATTCATGGATGATCAAAAAGACCTAATGAGTGAATATGAGGAAGAAGTCACCATAAGGACTCCCCTTGGTGAACAAAAGGACAATCCACAAGCTTTTTCCTCCATATTTTAAGGGATGTGTGTCCATGAAGTATACTCTAACTCCTCTATTTTTTAGGGGACATGTATCTATGAGGAATGTGGTGAAGACATGAAGAGAGAGGTATTTGAAGAAGATTCCATGTCTAATCATGAAGTCGTGGATGACTATCTCAAGCATGAAGTGGAATGTGATATCAATGATGGAGAGAAATTTCAAGTCATCCCTCAAGAAGTGGTATTCTTAGGAGAGTCTCATGAGGCCAAGGCAGAGGAAATAGCTCTTGAAGATGGCATTCATGAGGAAGAAGATTTATGGTAGAATTTTAATGCCATATGCAAGGAATTTGATAGGTTGGGTAAATTTTTTATTCTCCAAAAGATTACATAACTAATGACAAGTTTGCTGATGAATCTAAACATGATATTGAGTGTTCAATCAAACATAAAGATGAAGTTCATTCTATTGGACAAGAACCTATTGTCATGAATCCATTTTATGATGCTAGTGTACTTAAAGTTGTAGACATGGATAATGATGTCAAAACAGATCTTGTTGTACCTAAAAGACATTCAAGAACTCCATCTAAGTTAAAACCACATTCAAGGATGTGGGAACATGAGGAAAGAGAGCTTGGTGCTTCCAAAAATCATGCATATTATGCCAAGGAGGTTATTATACACACTTTTTAAGGTGATTATTTTTATCATAATCTCCAAGAAAAGAATAAAACCACTTATATCTCCTTCCATTAAGTTTGGCAAGCAAAAATAGTCATCATGGTTATACTTGGTGTGGTTGGCAATGGATGCTTCAAGAAAAATGCTCTTGGGGGTGTATTATAAATTTATTTATATTCCATTTTATTTTTGGTTGTAGAGGAATGGTTGTTTAATCTTTATGAACCATTCCTAAGAAGTTAGACTATCTAATCTTCTTGTTAATCTGTGTGCACTATAGGTTTTGCCTTAGTTTAAGCAAGTCCATAAAATCTAGCTAATGATATTGGTTTGAAATTATATTTAATCCCTCTTCTCACGATTTCCATGCTTAATTTCATATTTGTAAAAGATATCATGGGATTTTTTTAGTTTAGTTTTTAATTTAATACCCAAGTGTAATGGCAGTCATTTTCACCACTTGTAGAAGGTTGTATTCTCTGCAAGAGCTCCATGTGAAGGGGATATGGTTTTTTCCATGTTTAAATGTCATGGGATTACTTCATTTCCATTTTTGGACTCATAATTCCACGTTTGGATCAAAATTGTAGTCATGAACACCATACAGTTATTTATTTGCTCACTTCTACTTGTAGTCACGGTGAAGTACGTATATGGGGTTTGTATAACAGGTTCATAAAGGTGTGTTAAAAGTTATAAGTCTTTTTTATATCCTTTATAAATATGAGGTAGTTATTTAAGATTAAACTTGATGCAATAAAGAGGGAGTATGCAGTCATGTGCAACATTTGCATATAGTCTACCATTGGAATGCATACACTTACAGGTGCTTGAAAGGGTCCAAACATTGAAATGGATTTATCTTGACTTGATATAAGTCCTCACAAGTTTTAATGGATACATATTAGCATTTTAAAGAGCTACAATTGTTGTTAAAATCTTATATACCATGTGTATGATTCATATCTTGTTGTTTGCCTGCATATAACTCCATCTTAACCTACAGGGGTTTCTATGATGATGTCATGCTATGGTGAGAGCCTTAGTGGTGGTTCAAATATATCTGAGGTGTGAAGATTTAATTTGGAAGTTTGATATGAATAATCAACCCATTGAAGGCCACTTAAAATTCACATTATCCATATTTGCACTTTATTGCCTATATTCACTAAAATAGACACCAACAGGTGGTCTTTGACAGTAAGCTGAGGTGTCATATGGGGAAATTAGAGAATTAGAAATACTTTTTGGATTTATAGCATTGGTAAATATTATGGAATACTCATTTAAAGTTTTAAATTTAAAAATGGAGGTTGGAAACATTTTTTTTAATGTCAGATGATACTTTACAAGGACCTTTTCCCTAAAATGAGAAAATAGAGGTCTGAGGTGCTTTATTGATATTTAAAGATAGATATACTAAAGGGTTTGAATCATTTAGATAGGTGAAATTTGTATAATTTATCAAGGATAAGTAATTTTCAAAGTTTGGAGTTTAGAGAGTTGATGGAGTCTAGTTTTTTTAAGCCTCAAAGTTGCCTACTAAAACATTGAACTCCATTAACATATACAGGTATTGAACCTTTTGACCGATCATCGATGCCTTAAGGAGAAAACAAAGCATATTATCATGATTTAATGACCTTTTGGATTTAAATACACACTATAAACATGAATATCATTATAAAAACTTTGATATTTAAGGTTTTATCCTTAAAATACACCTGCAGACTTCCTTTTCTTCACAAATGTAACCCTATAGGCCGGTTATAGGTTATCATGAAGCTTGAGCTAGATACCTTGAGGGCAGACCTTACTCCAATAATATAAGGAAAAATTATAGCTAATTCATGGTGTGGAGAGTTTAAAATATAAATTAAATCATGTAATAATTCTTAGATCAAATGGACACCTACAAGACCCCTCACGGTCAACTTTAGTTGACTATGAGGGGCAGATAGTAAATGAATTGAGCTTCTTGAATAAATTATATCTCAAACATGGAATTAATAGGTATAAGAACTTACCAAATTATATTTTAAGGTCTCATATAAACCAATGAAATTTTTCCAATTTCAAATCTATGCATTCACACCTATAGGTGCTCTTTAAAACAAGGAAACGCAGTTAGGGTTATACACAGTCTTGACTAGTCAGGGTATGAGAAAGAGTATGTAATGAGTTGAAGTGTTAGAGAGACTTGTGACACCTTAATAATGAAATTTATGGTCTCCATAATCTCTTATCATCAAAAATAATTAAGGAAGGATATCCAAATAAGCAACACACAGTCTATTCCCTGAATCATGCACATAGTTTGTCATAAAAGGAGTCTGTTTTGGGTTTTGGAGAGATTGGAGGGTCAAATGTCCTAGTATAAGGATAAAATTTTGTTTATGAGGTCTCCACAACTTTTATAATCCCATAAAATATCCAAAATTATCTGAGGAAGTAGGGGAGTGCCCTCTATTTTGTCTTGGATAGAGGGCACTCCCTTTATGTGCAAACTAATAGGTTTTGAAGAAAGGAAACAATAAGGTGATCCAAGAGTTAAATGAAAACTTTAGGAAGGTGAAGTGAATTTAAATACATATAGGTAAATATGGAATATATCTCATATAGTGGATAATCCCTATAGATATGTCTAAACCGTTAGGATTTGTAGTCAAACCTATTAAGCATGGTTATGCCTATAGTCCAATTGAAAGATCAATTTCAATTTTAGCATGAGAGGAGTATTCCCATGGATTTATACATTTTTATGAGTTAATAAAAAAAGTACATAAGATATTTTTATGTATGTAAATCCATCAAAATTTTCATTTTTTGGCTTCAAGACAACTTAGTCTTGTTAAGCAAGGTTTAGGCCTAGTGTTCAAATGGGGAATCATTCACACTTCTAGCCTTAGATATGCATTTCAACCTATTGTAACATGTTTTTGGGGTCACTATAGAGGTGATAAATATTTTAGAAGACCTTTTGGAAACAACTTGGGCTTCCTCATATAACCAAGAAGGAGTCTTCTTTATCATAATAACCCACCCTTTCTACTATCAAATTCACTATCACCACAACCCAACCATCAGACACCTCTACCCATCAAAATATAGCAGCACCATCAGAACTAAACTCATCCAAATTCACCAAATCACCTTATAACATTATAACCAAACCCACCAAAAACCTTGGCATATTTCCTACTCATAACATTACTCACCCATCAGTAAAGTTGGATTTAAGCCCACTAAACCTATCAAATAAACCCAAAACTATGTTAACAAAGAAAGTAAAACCACCTAGAAGCCCAAATACCAAAACTCTACCTCCCCTCTCCACCTTACCCTATATTTTGGGACCTCATCCCTCTACCTTAATTGAGAAACCAACCATACCAATCAAAACCCAACCACCACTTTTGGTTACATCATCACTCCTACTTTCATCCACACTTATTTTCACTAAACCACCTGTAACCAAACCTCCTATCTCCCAATCATATATAAAAAAACCACTTACCTCTCAAAAATCTGCCTCAAAACCTTCTAACCCCAAGCTATCAACCTCTCTACCAAAACTAAAACCATCCACCAAGAACAGTCATTTACCCAAAACCTCTATCACCAAACCTACTTCTAAAAACTTTCTCGACTCAACTACCAAACCTAAGACCTCTATGCCTTTGCCACCTTTACCTTAGTCTTACTCAAACATACTATAGAGGTTATTGTAATCATCTTTCTTAACCTTGTTTCCTATCAGACCATTTGACCCACATATTCCTAAACCCTCTTGGTATAATGACAAATTAATATATTCATATCATAGAACACCTGGGCATGATACTGAGAACTATAAGTCTCTCCAAGTATTAGCCTATTGATTATATAATGAGGATAACTTATTATCAGATGAACCTCCTATGATCCCATCATTGATCCAAGAACTAAGAGCCATCAACCAAAATTTACCTACTCCTCCACTCTCACCTTAGATTGAAGAGGAACTGAAGCAATCCTCTAGCCTGACTCTTCCCCTGATCCATACCATCTATGCAGTCACATGATCACAAGCCTGACAAAAATATAAGGGAATGGTAAAAGTTTCCATTCCATATACATATCCCTCTTCCATCACCTAATAACCTGGCCAACACCAAGAACCTTTACCTTCAACCAAACCCAAGGTGTCCATTTTAGGACCCTCTCAATCTAATCCTTCTAAAGCAATCCAATAAGTAGTTATAAAATATCTTCAGCAAACACCAATGAAGATGAGTTTGTATGATTTGATCAAGACCTCACCCCATCACCACCAATTGATGATAGAAGATATGCAATCCATAGAGGTCCAACCATAAGACCTACAACCTCTAGTAGACTTTGTCAGAGCTCTTCAACTTTCCAACCTTGTTACCTTCAACAATTCAAAAATGCCTTCCATCCATCTAGATTCCCCAGATCTTCCCCTCTTCACTACTGCGTACATCAACCAAACCTACATCAAGTAGGTTATGATTGATGGGGGAGATAGTATCAAAATTATATCCTCCTATACATACAACTAACTGAAATTACTTGAGAACATTATGTTGGAAACCTCAACGATGCTCTGATCATTTAATGATACCATGGCCATGACTCCAAGAATTTTTGTCTTTCACATTCATCTAGGGCCCCACACACTACCTGAGCTCTTCTATGTATTAAAATTTGAGTTTCAATGCAACATTTTTTTTGAGACACCCTTGGATCTATTCCATGGGCTATGTGCCATCTACCCTGCACTGATGCATTATATTTGAACATGAAAATCAGATTGTTACCATACAAGCAGACCTGATTCCTTTCACATCATGTAAAATGATGTACCAACCCAATGACATTCTCCTTCCCCCATCTAATAAAACTTCACCAGTAAAAGACTAAGCATCATCTTATTTTACCAATGAAGCCTCCACCAATTCATCCATCCCTTCTACCCAAATCTCCATAATGGATGCTTTGAAATCAACCTTCTAATGTCTTTCATTAGGGGAATATCACCCTTTGACACTAAAAACTTTTCCCACTCCTCAAGAGTATGGGAATCTTGACCAACAACCTGATTATGACCCCAATATTGAAACCATTATTCCTTTTGGGACCTCAACTTGTCAAACCAATTTCATTTATGGGGGACTTAATAAACCCCTTGACACTTCCACCACCTCTTTTTCCCCTTGAATATTCATCTCGAGTTTCTCCTATCTAGATAAACCAAAGTTTTCCCAGATATACCTTTATATGTGTGCTTGGAAGGGATTTGGTCTAGGTCATTACGAACATGAGCCACATAAGTTACTTCCAATCAAGACCTGAAAACCTCATAAAAAGCATGGCCTCAATTTCACATCAATAGTTGAGGATTCTCACATCATCCCCCCTAACATTTTTTTCATCAACATGATCAACCTAAGAACCCTAACTTATCAGAAGGATGGGGCAACTATAACCATCCCTCTGACCCACCCTAGGATGATAGGAGATGACTCTCCTACCATTAACACCATTTGGTGTCAGGATAAAGGTTTCATTCTCACATATCTTGGTGCATAAGACTCATCTATCCACAAATCTCCTCCTCCTAAGACTTTTACCGTGTTGAATGAATCTACCATGGATATCAACTTGGGCATTCTAGATAACATGTGCATTGTCAAAATTAGCCAATCGCTAAATTTTGAGGAACTTCAAGACTTCCCCTCCTTAAAAAACCATAGAATAGCATTTTCTTGGTCTTACAGTGACATGTTAGGAATTAACCCCTCCATTGTTACCCATAATATAGTCACCAACTGTGATGCCAAGCCTGCTAGGAAAAAAAATTGACAAATGCACCCTTACATAGCCCATCTCATCAAAGAAGAGCTTCAACATCTCCTATCCATCAATTTTATCCAACCCATCAAATATCCCCAAAGGGTCTCAAACATCATACTTTTCACCAAAGCCACAAGGGTATTGTGTATTTATGTGGACTTTTGTGACCTCAACCTTGCTTTCTTAAAAGATGACTTTCCTCTACCAAGTATTGACCAACTAGTTGATCTTATAACTAGCCATGAGATGTTATCTCTTATGGATGGATTCTTGGGTTACAATCAGATCCTAATTACCCTTGAAGATAAACACAAAACTACCTTCATCGGCTCATGGGGAACTTTTTGCTATAGGGTCATGCCTTTTGGACTAAATAATGCTAGTGCAACCTATCAATATGCCATGACCTACATCTTCCATGACCTTATTCATAAAATTATCAAAGACTATGTCGATGACCTTCTTGGGAAATATAAATGTCTTAAAGAACATTTAGTTATTCTTAATATTATCTTTGAGTGACTCATCCATTACTATGTCCACCTTAACCCTAAAAAGTGTATTTTTGGAATCTTATCAAGAAAGCTCCTTAGCTTTATCATCTCGCTTCAGGGAATTGAATTCAATCCAGCCAAAATCAAATAAATCCTTGACATGCCTCCTCCTACCCACCTCAAGAAACTCTGCATCTTGTAGGGGAAGCTCTAATCCATTCGTCAATTTATCTCTCAACTCTTAGAATGATGTCAACCTTTACACCACCTTCTGAAGAAGGATGTATCTTTCAAGTGGAATGATGACTGTCAGAAGGCTTTTGATTCACTTAAAAAGTACCTTTTGTCTACACCCATCCTCATTCCTCCCAAAGAAGATCAACCTTTTTACCTTCATATTTCTACCACCGACCACTCCTTAGGGGCAATGCTAGCTCATTGGGATGAGCAGCATAAAGTTTAAGCCATCTACTACATTAGTCATATGCTTGTATAATATGAGACTCGATACACCCATACCAAGAAACTTTACCTATCCTTGGTATTTGTGGCCACCAAACTTTGCCACTACCTTCTCAGCCATAAGACCTATGTTATAACCAATACTGACCCACTCAAATATATGCATGCCAAGCCACACCAAAACCAACATATGGCTAAGTGGCTCATGTTTTTGGCTAAGTTTGACCTTGATTTACTTCAATAGAAGTTAATAAAAGGGCAAGTCATCACCAACCAATTAGTCAAAGCACCATTGGTAGACAATTGACCTCCTCTTGTTGAGTTTCTAGATGAGTCCATCGTAACCCTTTCTCAGGTAGACTTCACCTATCAAGTGACCATGTCCTTTATTTGATCAAAGTGTCACCGTGGTGGAGGATCTAGCATCATCATTATCCCCCTTCATGTTAAACTTCTTCCTTTATCCTTCAAACTATATTTTGAATGTACCAACAATATGGTTGAGTATGAAGCCCTAGTGATAGGCCTCCAAACTGCATTAGCCTTGGGAGTCAAAATGATCAACATTTTTGGTAACTCCTAACTTATGGTCAATCAAATAAATAGCTCTTATCAATGTAATAATGATGTATTTTAATAATATAAACAATTAGTTTATGTACTCTTAGCATCATTTAAACACTACTATATCCAAACCACTCTATGATATATGAATAAGTTTGCCAATACAATGGCTTCCTTCACTTCTTAGATCCCATCTACACCCTTTGACTATAAGTTGTCTATCATTATCCATCAACTTACCCATCCCTCTTATGTCAAATCTGACTCTCCCACCATCTTCAATGTGGAGGAGACCCAAACTGACCTTTGGTATCAATAGACCTTCAACTACCTCAACCTTGTCATCATTCCTTCTGATCTTTATAAGAATGTTCAAAGAGAATTTATCCAGAGCACCTCACAGTATACCATATTGGGGGGATTTATTTATAAATATGGATTTGATGGTATCCTCTTTTGTTGCTTACATAGTCACAAAGCCTCTCATGGTATCATGTAAATCCATGATGGGATCTTTGGGGGACACTTTAGTGGCCTAGCTATCGTTAAACATATCCTTTGCCTTGGCTATTATTGGCCCACCCTCAACCAAGATTGTTGTGATTATGTGAAAAAGTGTGTCAAATTTAAACAACATGCCAATTTACATCACACACCTAACCATAGTCTTCAAGTATCCAAATATATTTATCCCTTCTCACAATGGGGTCTAGATCTCAGTAGAGAAATTAACCCCCATTCTTCATAGGGACATCATTCTATCATCACTGCAACAAAATATTTTACCAAATGGATAGAGGATATTCCTCTTATCTAGAACAAAATTTGAAAATATTATTGACTTTATCAACCATCATATCATTTGTCATTTTAGTATTCCTCACAAAATTATCACTGATAATGGAAAATATTTCAAAAATAAACAAGTCCAAGGTCTTTGTGACACGTTCGATATCAAGTTATGTTTCTCTTCACCCTATCATCCATAAGATAATGGACAAGAAAAATCCTCTAACAAAACTCTCAATAACATGTTAACTAAAACGGTTAATGCATCTAGTTGGGATTGGCATTTGCACATCCCCTTCACCTTATGTGCATATCATACTAGCATTCAAACCCTTACGGGTGCTACCCCTTTCTCTCTAGTTTTTAGAGTGGAGGTTGTCTTACCTCTCAATGTATAAATTCCCACTCTTTGCATATCTTTATAATATATCATCTCTAATATCTATTATCATTAAGAATGTTTAACTCAAATTAAGCTACTTCACGAGCATTGTTTAGCCACTCTTACTCACCTTCATGTCTATCAAGAATGATTTAAACATGTTTATAACAAACACCTTAAAGTTAAGAACTCAATATTAGAGACCTTGTCCTAAAATAAAATCAACATGTCACCAATATGGAGAAAATAAATCGAGGCAAGTTTGATTTCAATTAGATTGGACCTTATATCATAACACACAAGTATAGATTAGGAGCTTACTAGTTATCCTCTCTTGAGGGGAACCCAGAACCTGTGCCCATTAATTCTTCACATATGCATCCTTTATTTTTTTCAAATAGGATTAAACTCACCTATTATCTAGCTTAAGACTATCCCTTTTTTTCAAACCACATTCATCTCCTTATTTCAGGGACAATCAGTTAAAGCTGAGTCATGTGATTATCCGTCACAATCATAGCCTAATCTTGAATAATGGGTACCATGACTCTACCCATGGCATGATTCTCATGTTAATTTCCACCCCTTTTATAGGATGGATTACTTTGGTCATTATCACCTAAATATATTTTACACCTCATCAACCTTCTTGTGATTTTATTTTTACCTTCACAAAAGGAGAACCTTTAAGCCTATATAAACAAGTCTATGTCAAGCAAAAAATCAAAAGCAAAAGTAACATCATAAGAAAAAATGATCATGGGTCATTCCTAGCATCTGTAGACTGCTCCCTTGAAGGATAGCTACTAGAAACATATCAAATTTGCTCAATATAAGGGAGATTTCTCCCTTGAAGGATAATTATCAAAAAGCCTTGAATAAAGCACACAAAACTTAGACCACTCCCTTGAAGGATGGCTGAGTCAAGCATTTTTCAAATCATAGAAATTTCTTGTAAGCTTCTTGCATCGATCAGCTTCCCCAAACTTTCTAAGCAACAACATCATAAAAGACCCATTATCAAACACCAACAAAAAGAAATGTAATTTTGAAAGCCACAATTGACTCTCATCAGTAGACTTTCTGCATCAATCAGTCTACATATTATATGACATGGACTTGTTTATATTATCTCTTTGGTGACCTACAGAAGAGGCAAGATACTTTCCTAAGAAGGTTCCATTTTTATCCCCCTCCCCTTTATACATTATAAGAAAGGGATTTTGAACTTACTTGACAATATGTGATCAAGACACCTTTTTAACCAACTAGTGAACTCTAAGGCAAAACATTTTAAGGGCTTATGTTACTTAAGCCAATCCAACTTCATTTTGTTTTATCCCTTGCCAAAGAAGAAGCATCATGCCTCCTTATTCTCCCATATTGGTTGATACATTCACTTAGATGTTTGTTTCTTGATTGTCTTCTCTTTCTCACATCTAGTTTTGTTTTTTAACTTCCTTTATGTGCTTCACCCTAATCTAAACAAAATGACCATAATCATAACCACATCACATAATATCATCATCACATCATAAACAAAAATAGACATCATTAGCATAATCACCACCTCCATAAATAAATCAACTATCACCATCACTAAGTCATAATCATATATACCATATACACCACATGTCTAAATCTAAGTAGAGAAGCATATACTCATTAAATTTCAGCATGAAAACCATAATCATAACCATATCATAAAACATCATCATAACATTATTAGCATCCTACCATTTATCACATCCATATAACTATGATTCATAATCCATAACCATAATATTAATCACATCATAAACCTTATCCACCTAAGCATAACTAGTAGCCATAACCATACTCATATCACTATCATAAACATGATCATCTTAAAAATGAAATTACATGATCACATCCATAAACAACATCATCAAATATCAAAATCATAATGTCATAACCATCATCCTAATCATCAAACAACATCACATTAGCATCACCTAATCATATTGGGATCATCATAGTCATCCATAACCATCGCATCATAATCACATAAATAACATCAATCCATGTCAAACATCATCATGAACATAAATTAAAGAGATATATCATAACATGCCTAGCTAGGTGAGTCCACATCAACATCATCATGAGTATAACCATAATAAAAATGACATCATCAATAATCAACATGAACATCACAAACATGAACCAAAAACCATAAACAAAGGTTCTCATCTATATCTCATAAATAATCATCATAGTGTATATAAAATATACATGTCTTTAAATATTATACATCTCACTGCATCAGATCTGCTACGCCCCTAACCTATCACATGTATGAGGATAGTATTAGCCGACTTGTGGCTTACTTATCCCTCTTTGACATTATATAACATTTATCTATGCTTTCTTTAGATTATTAGGTCGGCCTATGGAGTAACCGTGGCCTAGATAGACTATATATAGGAGGTAGTGGGTAATCATTTATCATCATATTGTGAATTCTGCTCTTATTGAAGCTTGTGGAGGTTGCCCCCTCGAAGTGGCTTATCTATTATCAAATATTTGGATATATTTCAGTCATATTTGGATATAATTCTTCTGTTATACTTAATTCTTGAAGTAATTCCATTACAAGTGGTATCAGAGCTGTGATTTGGGCAATCTTGTGGGCGAAACACTAAATTTTTAATTTTTGCAATATATAAAAAAAGTTGTGAATTTCTCTGAAAATTTTTTACTGTAGGTGAAAAATAATCAAATTAAGATTCCATTAAAATTTCAGCTCTTTTGGATCTTTTTTTCAAAAGTTATCACTATTTTATGGTTTTTAATAAAATTGCTCTATAGTGCGTAATTCAAAGAATTTTTCTGAGTTGTTTATATTTTTGGAAATCTTAGAAAAATTTGGCTATGTTTTGTTCTTTGTATATTTTTATTTGAGGCCAAAATAATTCCAAAATCGCTTGGTCAATGTTGGATCAAAAGTGTCAATAAGGGTTGACATCGTAAAACCCTTTTATGGCAGGTCCACAAACTCATGGCCAAGGAAAGGGTGCTGAAACTCCAGGAAAAACTCCTAAAAAGGATGAGATGGAGTCATAAGGGGGTGTAATAGACCCTTTGTACCAGGGTTTTCTGACATAGATCACAAAGTGAGCCAGCTTGACTATAGTGTGCAAGGCATTCAGAGTGAGGTGCAAGACATACAATCTAATATGCAATCCATACAAGATATTTTGGGATATATCATGATGGATTTGAAAATTAATCAATCAAATAATCAAGATAACTCTATTTCACAAACCCACCAGGGCGGTTCTCCTAACCAATCTACTTCAAATCCAACTCCATGGCCACACAGGAACCTATTACCAAAAGTGGATATGCGCAAATTCGATGGAAAAGATCCACTCAATTGGCTCAACCAAATGGAGAGTTTTTTTGACCTACATCAGATTCCAAGTGGATAGAAGGTTACCATGGCATCCTTGTATCTTAAACCTGATCAAGTCATTTGGTATCGATGGTTGTGTGCTCAAAAGAAAAAGATGAGTCTCAATGTCACCTGGTCAATTTTTATAGAGCAGCTACAATTACACTATGGCAATAGTGTGACAGATAATTACTTCAGCCAACTAGCAAAATTGTGACAAACTAGCTCCATCAAGGATTATATTCATCATTTTCAGAACCTATCCTTACGTGTGGAGACAATTTCTGATGCAAACTTGAATGACCTATTTTTGGGTGGACTCAAGGACCACATTCAACATGAGGTACGCATGTTTAATCCACTTAATATTTCTGAATCTATTATCCTAGCATGTAGAGCTGAGGAAAAGTTCATAGCCAACAAGAAGCAGCCATTCACTCACTTCAAAGATCGTAGTATATCATCATCAACATTTCCTTCCCCTACTAGATTGACCCCTTAGCAAATTGAAGAAAAGCGTGCAAAAGGATTATGTTTTGGTTGTGATAGAAAGTGGAGTAAAGGACATAGATGTGTTGAGAAGAATTTATTCTACATTGAGGGACCAAATGAATATGAAGAAGTAGATGATGCCTCCAATGATGATGAGGAAGATATAGAGGAGGTACCTGAAGATTCCCAACCTACAATCTCTTGTCATGCACTTGCAGGTATTAGCACTCCACAAACTCTTAAGGTGGTGGGTTTCCTCAAGAAACAGAAGGTGAAAATGTTGATTGATTTAGGGAGCACACATAACTTTATAAACCATAAGTTGGCCACTCGATTGAACTGTTTCATCTACCCAGCACCAAAATTTTAGGTCATGATTGTAGATGGTGGCACAATTAATTGTTTAGGCAAATGCCATAGTATTAAGCTTACTATGGGTGGGTACAATCTCGACTCTCCTATGTTTGTTATTCCCATGGGTAACACAAACATTGTTTCGGGAGTCCAATGGCTCACAACCTTAGGTACCATTGAGATGAACTTCTAAGAACTATTAATGCACTTTCATTTTGAAGGTAAGAAAATTGAACTACATGGATTACATGCAAAATCTCCACAATTGGTTAGTTCACATCAGATGACTAAGATGCTAAAAAAGGGGGCAGAGGGAATTATTTCACGATTATGCTCCATAGAAGTTCAACCCACAAAGGTATTTACACATCCTGATCTACAAATAATTATTGAAGACCACTCATCTATTTTTGGGGCCATGCCAAAAGGACTACCACCAAAAAGAGAACATGATCATGCCATTCAACTAATTCTAGGTAGTCAACCACCAAATATCAGACCATATAGATATCCATATGCACAAAAGAGTGAAATTGAAAAGATGGTCCATGACATGCTGGAGGCAGGGATCATCAAGCATAGCCAAAGTGCATATTCATCACCAGTGGTCATGGTGTGGAAGAAGGATGACACATGGAGGATGTGCCCAGATTATAGGGAACTCAACAAGTACACCATCAAAGATAAGTTTCCTTTTCTAGTAATTGATGATTTACTTGATGATTTGCATGGTGTTAATTATTTCAAAAAATTGGATCTTCGCTCGGGGTACCATCAAATTAGAATCAAGGATGAAGATGTTCATAAAACTGCTTTTAGAACACATGAGGGCCATTATGAGTTTTTTGTAATGCCCTTTGGTCTTACAAATGCACCATCTACTTTTCAGAGATTGATGAACACTATTTTTAGGCTTTTTTTAAGGAAGTTTGTGCTAGTTTTCTTTAATGACATATTGATTTATAGTCAGACATGGGAAGCACATCTGCAACATGTGAAACAGGTGTTGATAGTTTTGGAGAAGCACCAACTTTATGCGAAGCCATCTAAATGTGCCTTTGGATTACAGGAGGTAGAGTACCTTGGTCACATTGTTTCCCATGAAGGGGTCAAAGTTGATCCTCATAAGATCAAAGGGATAATGGAATGGCCCATGCCAAAAACTCTCAAAAACCTTCGAGGTTTTCTTGGACTAACAGGGTACTATAGAAGATTTGTGAAAGGTTATGGTAGCATAGCAGCTCCACTCACTGCAAAAGAAAGATGCTTTCCATTGGAATGATGATGCCACCAAAGCATATGAGAAACTAAAAGTAGCTATGTGCTCCACTCCAATTTTGGCTACTCCAGACTTCTCACAAACATTCACTGTTGAATGTGATGCTTCTGGGTCTAGATTGGGGGCAGTACTAATGCAGGAAAGAAGACCCATTGCATTTGAAATTCATCAATTCAAAGGTAATAATCTACAAAAACCTGTCTATGAGAAAGAAATGATGGCTATTCTTCATGCAGTTAAACAATGGAGGCCTTATCTGATGGGTAGACACTTTAAGGTGAAAACGGATCATGATAGTCTCAAATACTTTTTGGAGCAAAGATTATCATCTGAGGAACAAAAAAAATGGGTAACCAAAATGTTGGGTTATGATTTTGAAATAATCTACAAGAAGGGTAAAGATAATGTAGTAGCAGATGCACTATCTAGACAGGATGCATCCACAGAAGCATTACTTTATGCAATGTCCATATTGCAAGCAGATTGGGTGGATGAAGCTAGGTTAGAATGGGAGCAAGACAAGGATACACAAGTTCTGATTCAGAATCTCCAGCAAGGTAATTTATCCTCTAACAAATTTGAATGGAAAGGTAATGTCCTATGGCATAAGGGTAGGTTATACTTGTGCAAAACTTTAGAGCTTAAGCATAAGATTCTTGCAGAGTTGCGTGCATCTCCACTTGGGGGACACTCAGGGTTCTTGAAAACTTATCATAGAATTAAGAAAGAATTATTTTGGGAAGGACTCAAGGGAGATGTACAAAAGTTTGTGGAAGAATGCATGATATGCCAATAGAATAAAAGTGAAACAAATAAGACCCCAGGTTTGTTACAACCATTAGCAATTCCTAGTCAAAGGTGGGAGGAGGTTTCCATGGATTTCATCACTGGGTTGCCTTGTTCTGAAGGTAATAATGTTATTTTGGTCATTGTGGATAGGCTTAAAAAATATTCCCATTTTTGTGCTCTCTCACACCCATTTTCAGCAAGTACAGTCATGGCTATTTTTATGGAAGCAGTTCTCAAATTACATGGAACCCCAAAAATAATTGTAAGTGATCGTGATCCTATTTTCACTAGTAATTTCTGGACTGAACTATTTTCTTGTTTGGGTACTTAGCTAGCTCATAGCTCATCTTACCACCCCCAATCTGATGGACAAACTGAAGTGGTTAACAAATGTTTAGAGGGGTATCTCCATTGTTTTGTATCAGATAAACAAGAAAATTGGGTTAAATGGCTACCACTTTCAGAATGGTGGTATAACACATCTTTCCATACCTCTTCTAAAATATCTCCATTTCTAGCACTATATGGTTACCATCCACCTTCCATCACTTCTTCATTAAATGTGCACACCAAGGTTCGAGATGTGAAAGAGGACTTTCAACATCAATAAGAGGTTTTGGCTAGTTTGAGAGAGAATTTGGCCTTGGCACAAAATAGGATGAAGCAACAAACAGATCAACATCAGAGTGAGTGAAATTTTGAGGTGGGTGACTGGGTATTTGTTCGTTTGCAACCTTACAAGTAGATGTCCTTGAAGCAACAGAAAAAGGACAACAAACTTGCTCCAAAGTATTATGGCCCTTATCAGGTTTTACAAAAAATTGGAAGTGTGGCTTACAAGCTCAAGTTACCTCATTCATCTCACATACACCCAGTATTTCATGTTTCTTGTTTGAAGAAGGTCATTGGATAGAAAGTTTCCACCCAGATAGAGCTCCCAGAACTAGATGAAGAAGGATGAGTCATTTTAGAACTAGAGAAGATCCTCCAAACATGTACTAAGAGGTTGAGAACCAGAGAGATTAAGGAATATTTGCTCAAGTGGAAAAACCAAAGCAGTGAAGATGCAACTTGGGAAGGTGAAGAATTTTTGCAACAACATCCACAGTTGTTCAACGTTGAGGACAATGTTGGTTTGAATGGGAAGGGCATGCTACGCCCCTAACCTATCACATGTATGAGGATAATATTAGCTTACTTGTGGCTTACTTATCCCTCTTTGACATTATATTACATTTATCTATGCTTTCTTTAGAATAGTAGGTCGGCCTATGGAGTAACCATGACCTAGTTAGACTATATATAGGAGGTAGTGGGTAATCATTTATCATCATATTGTGAATTTTGCTCTTATTGAAGCTTGTGCAGGTTGCCCCCTTGAAGTGGCTTATCTATTATCATATATTTGGATATATTTCAGTCATATTTGGATATAATTTTGTTGTTATACTTAATTCTTGAAGTAATTTCATTACAAGATCATAGGCCAGTATCAAAATCATATGGAACATACAAAATATCATGTCTCATAACAAATCTGTGATATTGGGGCACCACTACCTCCTGGAGCCTACCCTCTTGCACCTACCTATCTTCCCATAGATGTGGCCCACTAACCTAGTGTCATCATGCCAGTTCCTTCGACAACCCCCATAAAACATGCCAAACTTTGCCACTAGTCATTTTTGATTTATTATCGCATGTTTTGCGATGACCTCACCTTGGTCCATTTGACTGCACCACCTAAATTTCTAAGTTAAACATTTTGAACTTATGCTACCTTGCACACACTCGACCAATTTGTGTCTTCACAAGAGCACTTCTTACTTTGGATACCCTTAAAAACACTAACCTTGTATACACATAAAATTTTAAAACTTTTATTGATTAGTGACACTTTGTATCTTGCAGGAACCTATTGAGTCTCGATTTCTCTGAGTGCATGCCTTAAGGGGTGCATCAGGAAAGGGGTGGGCATACCATCGATGCTTCATAAGATTGTTGTTCCTTTTGCCACTTTCCATCCAAACACTATCCTCCTAAAACCATTGAGCCCCAATCTTATTCTTCTTAGTTCTACATATTCTTATTGTTTGCTATGTTTTATCCTTCATTTCTTGCCTTAGCACCCTTTTAACCTGTCAGTTATGCTAGGTCGACCAGGTTGACCTAGTCTAGTTTAGGGACTTTTTCTCTCTTTTGGTTTATTGGTCTCTCATCTGACCTAGCACAAACCTTGAGAGTTATACCCAAAAACATGATAGGTTGACCTATTTTGGTTTATTGGTCTCTCATCTGACCTAGCACAAACCTAGAGAGTTAGACCCAAAAACATGCTAGGTCAACCAGGTCGACCTAGCATAGCCAATGTTCCTGAAATGATTTTAGGGTAAGATACTACTCTATATACAAGTTCATTCCTTACCATTTTATAAGAGTGAATAATTAAGTGAAGAAGTGCAAACGAATATCTACCTATTGACCATTCTACTTGGGGAATAAAACTTTAGGGTTTAATATTTTCTTTGGAGCTCTGATCTCATCTTGTGGATAGGTCTTCTTGATGCTTGGATAGGTTGTGTAGCTTAGAGCTATTTTATCTTAGTTATCCTTACATACCACGATAATATCTTGCAAAGCACCTTGGCCAAGGGGGAGATTGAGGCTCAGTGGGTTCATCTTCAAAGGTAAGTATTCCTAACTTTATTCCTCCTTTATAAGAATAGACAGATAGTGCATTTGTATTCTTATATTCCATGTATTAGGATTTTGTATACATTTATGTGATTATATGTCTCCTATACATGTTTATTTTATTTGTTTATTTGTTTTGTTTTTAACCCCCACTCTGTGCCATAAGCTTTGGTGCACACTAGATTAGACTTACTTTTCTTGTTATTAGATTACTGAAATATTAAATCATGGGACTCTTTTAGGGTTGTTGTGTGACTGTGTTAGAATATAGTCTTTATAACCCTACCTCGCATGGTGTGTTATGACAATTGATCCCCTAATTGGGTCTAGTGGATCCTCACATTGGTCATGCTCCTACTTAATAAATGTATGTTCCCCAATCATAAGTTTAGGTGTGTTCTATCCCATCTCATCTAAGATTTATTTATGGATATGATGCATTTCTAATTGTATACATTCTAATGAACCTAACATGAATCAAACCCTTTCAATATTTCTTTCACTTTCTTTCATTTTCTTTTGATCATCATTTTTATCATATATTTTAACATACTAGATCAATTATATCGACCTAGTTCTTTTTCTCTGTGCGCAAGTTTGCAAGAACAAACAACTAGATCAACCAACTCGACCTATTATAGGTTTTTAGAAATTTTATATTTCTATTCAGACAACTAGATCAACCAACTTAACCCAATACAAGTTTTTCAAGTTTTCAAAATTTAGGGTCAGCTTACTAGGTTGACTAGGTTGACCTAGTGTATTTTTAGTACTTTTTTAGCAAGTTCTTATATAGTTTGATTGACCAGCTCGACCTAATTTATAGTTTTTTCATATTTCCTCCAAGGTCTCAAATCATCAATCATCACCTTTTCATCTTTGATCAACTAAGGTCAATTTTTATTCCTCTATATCTTTCTTTTTCTATACTTTATTTTCAAGTTTTAAGTATTCAAAACTACCTCCACACAGTCAACTAGATCAACCTTGTGGACCTAGTTCTATGTTCTGTGTTTTTTGAAATAACTAAGTCAACTTGACCAACCTAGTTCACTTTTAGACTTTACTTCCACAGTATAGGTTTGACCATGTCAACCTTGTTATGTATGATTGTCCATATAGTTTCTCACTATACCTTATTTTAAAGTTGGAATGAACCATATATGTTAATCACATCTTTCTTTTAAGTTGCTTGCATGCTTAGAATAGTTCACATAGTATGATTAGGGGATTTTTAATCAATCTCTTAGTTTCACTATTTCTATTCTTTTGCACACACGGCCAAACCACATAAACATCAATAAGCATTTAAACATTTGACTACCCAAGTCTACCTACTTGGATTTCATCACCAAGGGGGAAGCTGACTTGATGATATGGTCAAGTATAAAGCATGGCTAATGGTATATTTTTTCTAAGCATTCGTTACCCTTATTATTGTGGTGTGTGAACTGAGGGGGTAGGCCTCAATACCAGTCTTGTATCATTGCCACTATAGTCCCTTTAATCCTAAACTTACCTAAAACTATCCATAGATTTATATCTAGTACCTTATTTATATACAATCCCCATTTACATTTAAAATCATTATTAATAATCTAATCAACATTATAGGTTGACCAAGTGGATAGCTTTACTTTCAAGTTGTTTATTTTCTCTTTGATCAATTGTGTGTGCAAAAGATTGCATTAACTAATGTTCGTACAATATTTTTCTTTGTTTTCATCAATTAGACTAGCCAGCATAAATTCAATTAAATTTTTGTTTCCCTTTTAGTACTTACTACTTTCTTACATCACTTGCAATTATCTTTATTTAATTCATAGCTTGTTATCAGCTTTCTTTTCTTCCTTGTCTATTGCACTAGGTTGACCTTGTCGACCCTATACCTTTTTCAACCTATGGACATTGTGCTAAGTTGACCTAGTCAACCCTGTATTATATATAACATCTTTACCTCTTTTTGTTAGTCACTATTCACTAAATTGGGTCAACCTTGTGGATCCTGTATAGTTTTATAGCCCCTATTTTTGCATTAGGTCGACCAGGTTGACCTAGTATTATTTTAGTCACTTTATGATTCTTTGCTTTCTCATATTGCTTCTCTTTATTTCATCATGGATTTTATATATAGTAATAACATTGAATTTCAATCAATAGACATTATGGAATTCACCAATCCTAATAGGGTTTCCCATAGACAAAGTAGGGCTCCTTTTGAGAATGCTAGTAATGTTCATATTGCAACCTGTATAATGAACTATGGGACCCCTCCTCATACCCCTTTGCATCAAAACCTTCCTCTTCTCTTAGAGGATCAACTTGAGTTAAAATATAATCCTAAAATTCTCTTCTTTATCACAAAATTCCCTCAACATAGAGGGAAGGATCCTTCTACCATCTATAACCTCGTGATTAGCCATCAAGTTGAAGATCCTCATTCTCCTACTCCCACTTTCTCAACTAGATTTGGAGGTATCGATTTCTTTTCTTCTCAACCTCTTCCTTCAATCTTGACTCCTTTCTATGCCATGACATCTTCTCTAACTTCTTCCACCTCCATTCCTAGTATCTCGACTAACATGGTAGGTTCTATCTTTAATCCTTCCACTAGTTCTATAAGATCCACTATCTTTAATCCTTCCACTAGTTCTTTTTTTGCTACCCAAGGCACTCATGCTTCTAGTGCTTCTTCCTCTCAACCATTTACTATTCCATCTTTTGCTTCACAAGCAAATTTTTCCACTAGTGCTTCAAATTATCATAGCTCTTCTCAATCTCATATCAACACTAAGAGTGATACCCAAGCCACTAGCTCCAACACAAACACCAATACTACTTATTATAATAACACTAATCAAACTCATCAACTATTGTTGAAAATCTCAACCAAATGAATACATTTCAAGCTCATAATATGAATCAAATGATGAAAATTCAAAATCACCTTCTTAAACTTCAGTCCAAACCTCAACCAATGACTTGGGGCACACATAACCAAAGTGTTCTCTGTCCTCCTCTTCAATATTCTGAATTTAATCTCATTCCTTAACCTCCATTAGTCAACAAAATCATCAAGCATTTAAAAAATGAACCTCTACCACCCAAATTGATAAAATTGACACTAGAGGTATAACACCTACAATTTGTTACAATGGATCAACCGATCCTACTCTTCACCTCAAGACATTTGGAATTATTTATAAGGATTGGGTCAAATTAGATACCTTTGTTGCTACCAAAATCTTAGCCAAAACCCTCAAAGGTTATGCCTTAGTTTTGTATAATCAATTTAGAACACACTCTATCACTAGTTTGGAGGAATTAGTAAATGCTTTAATACAAGAATTTCAAACTAGTGATCTTCTAGAGAACACTTTGGCCCATTTCATCAATTGCAAACAAAATGAAAATTAAACTTCCCAAGCCTTTGTCAAGAGATGGAAGACTTTGTCAAATAAATGTGAACATAACATGGTAGATGAAAATCTCTTTCATCTCTTTAGATATGCCTTATTTCTTAAATTACAATATCAAGTCTATATCTTTTCTCCACGTATCTTAGAGGAAGCTATAGATCAAGCCAAATGACAATATTTCCTCATGCATCAATTCAAACCACCCTAGCCTTCCATGGGCTCTTGCCTATTAATAAAGAAAAAAAATTGAAATATTACCAATGATGGTATTACCAATTCATTTAACACCATTCACAATGTTCAAGTTGTCATTCCTACCCCTTCTATGAAACCATCTCCTTCTCCAAAATACACTAATCTTCATTTCTCAACAAACAACATTAATGTCCATAAGCCTTTATCCTCGACTGAATTTCTTAAATATATACCTACGCCTCTTCCATAAGAGCTTAATCTTACTTGACCTATGAAATCATGATATGATCCTAATAAGTTTTGTTGGTTTCATGCTAGCTAGGGTCACTCTCATGAGACTTGTAGACAGCTCCACAATCTAGCTATGGACTTTTTTCTTGGACCAAATTTTGATCATGATTCATTTATCCATCAGCATCAACAATCCTATGAGATTTCTTTCAAATACTATAAATCACATTATAAAAATCAAGCCTTAAATCAAGCAAATGCTCATATAGCTATCTATAAAGACCCCTTGCCTAATCATCAACCAATCTAAGAAGGTCAAGATAATCCCACTTCTTCCACAAATAACGTATAAAGTCTTATTAAACCAAATTCTGAAGAGAATATGGTTAGCATGACTAATATGTGAAGAGTGGTGGCTTTCATTGATTCATAACCTATCTACACTCCTTCCCATAAGACATATCATTTTATCTAGGATTCTTCTCTAACTCATTTAAATGAATTGGGGCAAGAAGATCTTATTTCTTTTGATGATCTGATTTATGATTCTCCTTTTGATGACACATCCTATGCTATCTCTACTTCTCTCCCATCATCTTTTAATACTAATAATAATCCATTTATACTAACACTTCTTCCAAACTTTAAGATAAATCTAAAATAGATACTTCTTCATCACCAAATGATTTATAACCTTATTCTCAACCTTCTCATTCTTATCAACATAAATTTCAAATTCTTTAGACCACCTTCCAAAGATATTTTTAATCATTACACACATATTTCTAGTAATATCCTTATGGGTTATGATGAGTGGGATCCCATTGTGGAACTTACTAATCTTCCATCTCAAATACCTTTACTTGAACTCATGAGGACATCTCCACATCATAAAAACTACCTCATGTAACTTTTATTTGAGATGAATATACCTCACCCTCCTCTAACAAGATAGGAGGCCACTTTATCTGGATCTAAGGATAGTATCGTACAGTAATGTGAATAGATGTCTATTAACATCCATGAAACTATAAACACTTCTCTTTCTTTATGATTTCCCATAGCATTTATGATTCCAGATGAGATTCTTCTTCATGCAAATGATCCTTCATTATTTATTAGCATCTAAATAGGTGATATCTAAGTTAAGCAAACTTTGATCGATGAGGATTCTAACACCTCTATCACTTCCATTTATTTAATTAAGACTCTGGGGTGTTCCAAATGTAATCTAAAGTCTAAACATAACACCTATTAAGGATATGATAGAAGGCAAATGCCTCCCTTAGGGTGTGTGTAGCTTCCCATTACCATCCCACCTATCATTGTTCATGTGAAGGTGATGATCTTTAACTTTCCCCTTTTATATAGCATATTTCTTGGTAGGTCATAGACTCATTGTATGTGAATTGTCACATCTTTCGCTTGCCAATGCATAAAATTTCCTCATATTGGAACCATTTACAAGATTTAAGGAGACACTAACCTTAATAAATTTGAACAATTTCAAGATCATGGTGTCTTCAAGATTCTTAGTCTTGAACATTTTCCTAGTGTTCCATTCTATGAGTCATAGCATCTAAACTTTTTAGTCAACTCAAATAGAGGTTACAATGGGAATCTTGAGCTCATTGGTAACATTATTCCCAACCTTTTAGACTCTAAAGATGATGAGCCTGACAATATTAACTTAAAGATCAAAACTTTTGATCTCTCACCTCATCTCATCTCATAGCTTCCTACTTATTTGCACCTCATTCTTTCAAGCCTCCTTGTGATGACATTCCTATAGTCTTAACCAAGACTAGGCATTCTATTCACCAAGCTTCCTCTGATGACAAGGTCATCCTGACCTGTGTCATCAATCTTCATACTCAAGATTATGATGGTGGCTATTCTTTAGATAATAATTTTTTAGGTAGCCTTATCTAGGCCCATGATGCTAAGATTACTCATTATCGCTCTTCTTTAATTGAGTCTTTTCATGCATCTCATCATTCTCTTTCATTTATAGTTCATAATTCTTGCATTTTTCATCTTTATCGTAGGATAGAGATGGAATCGCTACCTCCAATTTCTGAGGAGCCACTTATGACCATGATCTTAGATCATCCTATGACCAGACCTTATCACTTTGCCATAACTAGGGCAATCCTCTTTAAACCTTATAAAACTCCTACCCCTCCTTCAGTAGGGCCAGCTATAGTTAAACCCATTCCTTTTTCTATTATAGTTGAACATGTTTCCTCTCCTATTATTGATAAGCCTCTTCCTGCTTCTGATCTTAGTGTTCCTCCTATTGAGCCTAATTTTACTCCTTCCTTATCATCACCTTCCCTTGATGATGGTTTGCTTCTACTACTTAAGATGGCTCCTTTTCCCATTAAATGGGATGATGATTCCTCTTCAGTTTCTTCCACTCTTATTTCACCTCCTTTCATGAGTGCTCCTCAAACCACTCACAAGTGTCTCTATTGCATCCATGGGATAGATAACCACTCTTCTACCCATTGTCATAAGTTGTGATAATACCTTGCATCCTTCTTCCCCATCATCAAATAAAGCCATACCTCACCTAAAGGTACATCCTAAATATTTACCTAAGTATGGTGAGGTATATTGTCTATGGCACCTATGTGGCATGCATCACACTAATCATTGTCACATTCTTCAACAACATCTTAATGATCACCTTGTGGTCATTCTTGGACCTTCTACCATTCCTCCCATAGGTCATTCTCTCAAGAAGGCTCCTCCTTATTCTCCCATAGCTCCACCTCTAGTGACTTCATCTCCTCTTATGTTCCCTTCACCACCTTATATGCCTCCACCTGTGATTCCTTCACCTACAAACCTTCCCTCACCTTTGGATCCTTCTCCACTTGTGAGTCCTTCACCCATGGATCCTTCTCCACCTATGAATCCTTCTCCTATAGATCCTATTTTCACACATTCTCCTAACCAACCTTTACCTAACTTCCCTCCTCAACATGATCCTTTGAGCATTCCTACTTTTTCATTTGAGGAGATTAGAAAAGAAATTTTTGCCTAGTATCCACTAAAGATTGATGAGACCTTAGTTGTAGTATGCATTCAGTTTTATAGAGACTTATCTGATGTATTGGATAATGTGTGTGGATAGATTTACCAGTATTTATAAGTACATGTATGGTACTTTCTCATTTATCTTTGGATTGGACATGTGCTCCAATCTTATTTTTATCTATTGTATCATTTTATATTGTGTCAAAATTCTTATTATCTTATATCATGTTTCTCCTTCTTGTTTTACTATAGTTAGCTTATGTTATCATTTTACATTTCACATATAATTGTCTTTTCCTTATCATTGTTATTTGCCCTTATCATTGCTTTCTTTTCCTTTAGATTTTTTCTCAAAACTCTTCCTTTATATCTTTTTGATCGATTACTTTCTTATCTCTATTTTTCACAGATAATTATCATGGTGAATTGGTTATACTTACCCTCTTCCCTTTGGTTACTATCTCTTATTACCATGTGATCAATTAGCAAGAAATCTTTCTCATTACTATTTATTTTCACCAGTCCTCCTTTGGATCTCCTTTTTCCCTTCTTCCTTTGTCTACAAACTAAGCATATACATGGTTGAGACTTGAGATCACATGCTAAGTTCATTATCAAGCCTAAGTGTTCTAGTTAGCCTTTTGTCCTAGGTTACTTAGCTTCCTTTAGCCTTAGACTACAACTCATTCATGTGTATCACTATCTCTCTCACGATTGGCCATTCCAAATCTGTATAGAGGAGGAATATTTAAAAATCCTTCAAAAAAAATTTAAAATCCAAATCATTTAAACAAAAGGCAATGATATTAAAAAGGCAAAAAATATTCTTAAAATTCAAATCACATTCAAATACATGACTCAAATCACATCTCCTTATTTTATTCAAATCTCAAACTCCATAGTTGGTCTCACAGTAGAGTTGAGGTCCTTTGGGGTGTGGTAGGCTAGTACATTAGAACAAGAGAATAAAAAATATTTTAGTGCTACCTACTTTCTCATGTAAGTACCCAATCTTCGTAGTAGACTGATGACTCTGTAAGGGGTCCTAAGGAGAAGGGAACATGTCATGGGAAAGTAGGTTCAATTTAATTTTCATTGTACCAATCTACCATCATGATTTGATCTTAGTAGCACACCTACTTGCCTACAAAGCTTTGTGTCTATAGCAAGTGGGTTTCTTTTGTACATAGATGACCACTAGTCACTTAGTGTCTTTTCATGTCCTTAGTATGCCTCTTACCTCCTAAGGTATTCTCCTAAGATGCCTAAGTCTCACTTTTTATACTCCCTTTTTCATTCCTTTTCCCTCATATTTCCTCTTGGGAAATATTTTGTTTACTGATCACTCCCCATGGGATATCATATGTGAGTTGCTTTATAAGACTATGGATAGGATCTGTCATCCCTCACAAATTACCATATTTTCTATCCTATTACCTACATCCTTGATTTACCATTACTTATCCTTCTACTTACCAATCTTGATTTGGTTCCCCTTGGGTTTTTATTTTATGAGTTACAATATAAGATCATGATAGGACCCGACCTTCCTCACAAAATTTTTTGATAATCAAGTCATCATCTAAAATTACATGTGTCAAATATGAGATAAGATTCAATTGATTATGAGGTTACATGTCATTAACATGATTCCTAGCTTGAATTAGTATGTTTTATGCTTACTTCATTTTATTTCACCTTTTATTTTCTTATTTTTTGAGTGCATGTAAGATTACAACCATTTTTTGAATTTATCATACTTCCCAGCTTGAGTTAGTATGATAAATTTAAGACTAATTTTTTACAATTTTTTTTTCTTTTATACTTTCCATCGTGATATAGTATAATTGATTGACTTAATTTTGATTTTTTTTTATTACCATTTGTGCCCTTTTACATACCTTCCATTTTATTACATTTTTTTTCATACTTCCCAACGTGATATTTAGTATGATTTTACGTATTTTAATTTAGTGCAAAAATATTTTACATTGGTTTAAAAACAAATCCCCTTTTACCATCTTGTTTGCCATTTTTTTGGATTTGTATACTTAGTCATTTTTTTGTTATTACACATTTCCCAACTTGAAATAGTGTGTAGTGCATTCTTTGATTGATTATAGTTTTCCAAGTCCTTTTTTGCCTATTTATTTTTAACCATGCATGTGTACCACATAATTCTAGAAAATAAACCACACCACATATATTTCCTATAACATATACAACAAATCTAAATACATGTGCTAGAAATAAATATATCCAAAAGCATCCACAAACACAACCATCATAAAGACAACATACACAACCAACACCAATAAGTCAAAATGATACATCATATATATATATATATATATATATATATATATATATATATATATATATATATATACACACACACACACACCATGAGTATATATATACACCATGAGTTTGATGCAACATATACAACCATATACAAAGCCTCAACATTAGGGTTGGGCTCCATCCTATCTATCTCATAGCCTAGCCACACTACCTACTAAGGCCTCAGTCTAACTCCTCTGAATGGTACATTATAATGAGGCAGTCTGAGATCTCAATCCCTCTACCTATCCTTATAAGTGTCCTATTTGCACCTATGCCTACACCAACTCAGCTTCCATCACTATATGTGCCTATGTCAGATGAGTCTACATCATTGTGTATGCCTACATCATCTATGTCACTATGTCTAGATACATAGCTATCTTATATGCCAGGGCATACCAAGACTACCTCTCCATTGTACCCATCTTTGTTGATGGCTACATACTCTCTCTCTACACTTGTATATGCTTCACTACCTTGTCAACTAATATGAACCAACTCACTTGAGCTAGGGTAGAAGGTACACTCAGATCCTCTAATGTCATGGGTTTGTATGGATGTAGAGTCTCATCCAGGATGTCATGGAGTGCTCCCTTCACCAAAGACCCCCATATCTCTTCCTCATCCTCAAGTACACCTACAAAATCACACCAAATGGATATTAGATCACTATCGTATCTCATAGTATCTATCTATATCTCTCCACTACCAAATAAAAACTTCAAAAATAATTCAACCATATTCATACCTATATGTGTCTTGGCTCCTATGATATCATCATTTGTACAATCACCTAGCATAATATCTTTGTCTATGTGACCTCATAATACCTCCTCAATAGGTCACTCCTCATCTTAAAGCTGGCTATCATGGCTCATGTCCATCTCAGCCTCTGTCTGAGTGATATCTCTATCATCTCCTCTAACTCATCTAGGATGTTTATAGCCTCCAATCTATCCTATCTCTATCACCACCATGTTCTCAATGGATACTACTCATCTTGTTGTAGGGCTAGTAGTGTTATATCTGGTATCTCTACCTCCTCCACCTCTTTCTCTACCACTCATCATGACTGACTAGTCTATGGTTTCTCTTGACATGAGCTCGGTGTCAACCTCACTCTCAATGGTTTGAGTCCTCTCTTCCCTCATGGCTCCCTCACATGTCAAGCCCACTATTTGAGCATCAGTATCGGTGTCAATGGATGAGGTGGGCCCATTTATCCTGGTACTTGTGCCACCGAATGTGGCTCTCTCTACCATGTACAATGTCCAACCACCTCTCTCCTTTCTATTGTTTGTATAACTATGTGCCAGCTCACCCATGTAGTTACTATGTGCCCATACATATACCATATGATGTCTACACATCTCACCAACTATAGTGTTGGCACGTGGGGCATGACTTGTGATACCTAGTCCTCTCTCCATCTCTACACTTGAGGTGACCCATCATCGACTACATGGGGTAACCAAACTGATTGATACATGGGAAATCTCTCATATATCTATGTTATCAGTAATATGATTAGTCCCATAGTCTTCTACCATCTAACCAGCATCTCAAATAGATCATGTATGAGCTAGGGCCAAATGATAGAGCCTAGATTATATAGTACTTCCTCCTCTAGCATCATCCTACTCAAGGCTATCATGACCATTGGTACCTTACTGTCTGACTTGTGATAGAGTACTCATGTGTCATAAGGCCTATCACCACCTTCTAAAGGTTTAAAATATATGATGTATACACATCATCCATATTGACTCTCCATCCTCTCAATATCATCTCTAAGCTTGTATCCCACATTGCTAAGGCTCTCCTCTCCTCTAAGCTATCTGGTATCCATATGGTCACTAATGAACCTACTATGGGTAACCTGAGGATGGCATGAACATCCTCTAGTGTGATACCCACCTCTATCACATCCCCATCCACCTCCCATTTGAAGGTGTTAGTCAATTGTTCCCAACATCCTAAGAACATGACTAACAGGTCAACACTAAGGGGGATCCTACACATATCAGCTATACATCCTAGACCCATGGCTATTAGTCTAACTTGATCTCCATTTGAAAATCTATCTAACAAATATGATAACCAAGACACATCTACTAACCTCTAAAATCTCAGTCGTCTCTATAATCAAGAAACAACAAAAGATGTATTAGTTTAGCCGTCTCATACTACATTATTTACACATCATTTTTACAATTTTAATTAAAAACAAGCCTAATTACTTTTACCTTATTCATTTTTTTAGCTTACTTGGTTCCTCTTGCCCTCCTTTGATCATTTCAAGTCATTTTAACCCTCTTTCAGCTTTCTACATGCATTTCCATGCTTTTTTTGGTTCCCTGGTCAACCTAGTTTGACTAAAATTTCCCTATTTTTATCATAGTTGACTTCAAATTCCAAGTCAACCCTCTTATCTTGCCCTCCCTAGTACTGATTTTTCATTTTATCCCTTATGGACTAGTTACTCACTCCGTTCTATCTTTTTAGCCTATAAATTACACTAGGTCAACCCATACCTACTAGGTCGACCATATGAATTTTGCCCTGTTTCATCCTACTAGGTCAACCTAGTTGACCTAGTGCATTATGTGTGTTGACCTAGTATATTTTTCATAAAATGTGCATTTCACTCACTTTTTCCTAAATCTTTCAAACCCATTTCATGTCTTCCTATTTGTTACCCTTAGAATCTAAGTTTTCTCAATTTTAACATATATAAATGCTTAAAATATTTTTTTATCAAAAATTCACTTAATTCAATACAAATTTCAAAAATTGGTTTGCGATCTGTAGTTACATACTTATAGTGTACCTACTTCTGCCTCTAGGTGTCCTCCTCATCTAGCATGTCATTCCCTCACCATCATATCCTTGTTTGGTCTCAGAGCTCTCTTTCCTCTCTTTCATAATTTAAAATGCTAAATGAATTTTCTTTTTCCCTATTTAAAAACACTTTTTATCAACTCAATTCTTTCATTTATTTTCAGGTAGATTCCTTATTTTGCCTTTATCTTTGTTTCTGCTCGTCCATTTTACAAACCATAAAATGTGTTAGAATCATGATGACGTAGAGATTATTTTTCACTATCATATGTCTATTTTCCAAAAATTTCAATTTTTGGCTATTTTTTGCACTAACTTCTATAGGTTTGCCTAGTGTACTCTACATTGGAACCTTCATTTATTACAGTCTACTTCTTTACCTATGGTACTAAGGTAAGTTAAAGGTATGTGTTTTTCAATATAGTTCTTTCATTTATCTTATTTTCTACTTATTGCACCATATTAGCATTAGTGTTGTGTGTTATCATGTTCTCTTCCAGAGCACCATCCTGTGTTGCACTTACGTGACATGTGATGAACTTCAGCTGGGGCATATGTATACACATAATATTTTCAAACTTTTATTTATTACTAACACTTTGTATCTTGTAGTAACCTATCAAGTCTTGATCTATCTGAGTGCATGCATTAAGGGGTGCACTAGGAAAGGCGTGGGCAGACCATTGATGCTTCGTAAGATTGTTTTCCTTTTGCCACTTGCCATCCACACACTATCCTCTTGAAACCATTAAACCCCAAGATTATTCTTCTTAATTCTACCTATTCCTATCACTTGATATGTTTTATCCTTCATTTCTTACCTTATCACCCTTTTGACATGTCGGTTGTGTTAGGTCGGCCTAGTATAGTTTAGGGACTTTTCTCTCTTTTGGTTTGTTGGCCTCTCAGTTGACCTAGCCCAAACCTAGAGAGTTAGACCCAAAAACATGTTAGGTCAATCAGGTGGACCTAACATAGCCAACATTCTTGAAATGATTTTAGGGAAAGATACTACTATATATACAAAATTGTTCCTTACCATTTCATAAGAACAAAGAATTAAGTGAAGAAGTGTGAATTAAAATCTTCCTATTGACCATTCTACTTGGTGAATAAATCTTTAGGGTTTAATACTTTCTTTGGAGATATGATCTCATCTTGTGGATAATTTTTTTAGATGCTTGGAAAGGTTGTGTAGCCTAGAAATGATTTATCTTAGTTATCCTTACATACCATGATAATCTCTTGCGAAACACCTTGGCCAAAGGGGAGATTAAGGCTCAATGGGTTCATTTTCAAAGGTAAGTATTCCTAACTTTATTCCTCCTTTGTAAGAGTAGATAGATAGTGCATTTTTATTATTCTCTTCCATGTATTAGGATTTCGTATACATTGACATGAGTATATGTCTCCTATAGATGTTTAGTTTAGTTTTTTATTTATTTTTATTTCTAACCCCCACTTTATGCCACAAGTTTTGGTGCACATTAAATTATATTTACATTTATTGTTATTAGATTAGTGAAATATTAAATCATATGACTCTTTTAGGGTTATTATGTAATTGTGTTAGATTTTAGGCTTTAAAACCCTACCTCACATGGTGTGTTGTGACAAGTGATCCCTTAATCAGGTTGAGCAAATCCTTACATTAGACATGCTCTTTCTTAAAAACTATATGCTCCCCAATCAAAAGTGTAAGTGTGTTCTATCCCATCGAATCCAGGATTGATTTATGGACATGATTTATTTTTTATTGTATATAGACCTTGCCTAGGAGACTTGTATTTACAAGTGTATCCCAAACATCACATATAGTCACATGGCCCACTTCCCACTTGTCTTTTTAGTACCAACCTTATTTTTAACAACCATGGAAACCTAGTCATTGTGTGGTCTTAGCTATCACACTTTGTGTACATGTATGTGCTTCAGTGCCCAACATATCAACCATTTCATCACCACACTTACCCACTCATCAAACTCGCACCCAATTCTATTTCACCTCATCAATTCTTAGTTTGAGGGGGAACACCTCCTCCCATGCTTGGGGTAACCTAACCTTTGACCTACAATCCATTTTTGTTTTAGAGCTTGTTGATGTAACCTGTATAATAAAAAGGGGTAAAATGTAGACATTAGAAAACTATACATGATGGTTCTAGATGTCAAACTAACCCCTATACCACTTCAAGCCCCCCTAAGGACTATCTCACAACCTTTCAACCAAAAACTTTAGTCAATTTAGTTGACTAGCTAAACTAACTAACTAACCCACCTTGACCAAATTTAATCTTACCACTTGACCACTGATAGTCACCCTAACCCCCAACAGCTAGGCTTGATCATTGATGGTCAGGTTCCAACTGCCTGAATAGTTAAATCCAATCAACTCCAACTTTGTTTTTTATATTTAGCTTGTCTAAATCATGTATGAGCCAATGTGTGTGAAATTTAAATTTAGACACCCTATTAAACCTCTTGTTGAACCTATTGTTTCACCTCTCCTTTCTTCCTATAAAAAGAGAGGAGAAGGTGAAAAGGGATCCATTATCATCCACATCCAAAATTAGAGCATTTTTCATTAGAACTTCTTTTATATGTCTTCTTCTAGCGAACCAACATGTACAATAGAGATCCAAAGTGTTATCATCCATATACCAATATCCAAGTATCATTACTCTACCAAAATTTCTCCAAACTCCATCAATGAGTTCTCAGCCACACACCTCAACCCTTTTTCAGATCAACAACCAATAAGCTAAGTATCTAATTTTAGTAACTGTTTACTTTATTTATATTTCACAACCAACCCAACCCAAACCCACTTTTCTAATTCTATTATACAACCTCATCAACCCAGTTTATTAAACCAAACTAAAATCATAGTAACCATAGATAGTCATCCTAATTACCGACGGTCTGTCCATAATCATCGATAGTCACCTAACCACTGATGGTCACCCTAATCATTGACAATCAACCCAATCACCAATGGTTACTATGTGTCAAATAAATAACAATCTATTTTCACCCACTAGACCTCAACCAAGTCTAAGTTTATTTCTTTCTTCTTGATCATGGAGCCTCATTCTATTTTCTATACAATACTTGATTTATTTAGCATTAATATCAATCTAATTATTGTTATAGTTAATCAAATTCATCTTTTCATTTATCAAGCCCTTATTGTCTTTAATTTTAGTACCTTTTATTATTTATGCAAGCTATTTATCTTTCAAACTTGATTGTTTAAAAGTATGGATTGACAACCTCCAAGGAAGATCGTGTTTCTTGGATCTAGCTTGTTAGGTAATCCACCCTACTATATAACTAATCAGCGATTTATTTGAGTGTTTTATTATCAGTAGATCATTCGTTCTAAGCTAAAGAGGAGTCTCCACAATCATCTGGATCAACATGCACACAACATATCAAGTTATACTAACCATACCCTTCTCGAGTTTCTTCTCTCTTTCTTCGAAATAATAAAGCAAAATTTCTATGAAATAGAACCATGGTCACATATGAGAATAATTATATGGCCATCAAAAAATCATGTTTAGCTATGGTTTTTTTAGCCTAAAAGTTATGTCACTACATGCTAAACAACAAAACCATTATAATTACCAAATTAAATCTGCTCAAGTATCTAGTTTCTAAAATAACTTTATAGGGCCACATGGAAAAGTGGATTATGCTCTTAAGTGAGTTTGAGATCAAATATTCCAATAAAAAGGCAATGAAAGGATAAGTACTCATAGATTATCTTATAGAAGATCCTCTCCTTGATACTCAACCTCTTATATTTAGATTTATAGATGAAGCCATTATGACCACAATAAAAGCAGAAGCACCTCCTAAGGTAGAATAGTGGAAAATGTACTTTGATTATTCCTTCATAGCTCATGGATCAGGTGCTAAAATAATATTTATCACACCATAAAGGGATATTATTCCTAATTCCCTTCACATTATATTTCCATGTACCAAAAATATGGTTAAGTACAAAGAACTCATCAAAGGGATTCATTAAGTAGTACATTGGAACATCTAATATTTACTAGTTTACGGTGATTCACAGTTTGTCATCAATCAAGTTATAGACTAGTGTCAAATAAAGGATGAGAAGTTGGTACTATATATATACATGGTCAACACTCTTAAATAAAAAATTTCCAACATTCAATTTAAATGAATACTTAGATCTAATAATATAATAGTTGATGATATGGCCAAAATTAGCTCCATGATTAAGATTACAGATAGATCCAAGGATTATCAATTTCTTATGGAACATCTCCTAGCACCAACGCATAAAAACATAGACATCAAGATGATTTGTGATATTATTGGTCTCATGTCTACTTGGTATTATGACATATATACCTACCTTCAAGACCAAATTATTCCTCTTGACCTTTCACATAAGAAACAAAAAGCCTTCATCCATAAAGCCTCCTATTATACCATGCATGGACTTACCCTGTATTGTAGAAGATATGATGGAACTTTGTTTCATTATTTATCTTTGATAAAATATATACTAGAATTGACAACACTATGGCCATTCTTAATGTGGGGACTCAGACTCATAGGCAAGATAAATCCTACATCCTTAGATGGCCACAAACATGTCCTTACTACTACCAAATATTTTACTAAGTGGGTGGAAGTCATTCCCCTCACTTACATAACTAGTAATAAAATATCCAAATTCATATTTAATAATCTCATTTATCACTATGGTATCCCCTCTGACATTATTTCTAATAATTGTGTATCATTTAAAAACAAATATGTGAAAACACTTTGTGCCCAATATCGTATCAAACAACATTTATCTACCACCTATTACCCGTAGAGCAATGGCCAAGCTAAGGCTTCTAACAAAACCATTGTCAATATTCTAAATAAGATTGTCAAGTATGCTAGTCATAATTAGCACTTGTAGCTATTTAATGCCCTCTAGGCCTATAATACCATTTTTAGTACTCTAATAGGAGCTACCCCATATTCCCTTATTTATGGCACTGAGGCCATTCTTCCTATCAAGGTCAAGTTAGATTCTCTTTGAATTTCATAGCAGCACATTATTAATGATGAGGACTACATAGTATATAATTTGTAAGAGCTAGACTTAACTAATGAAAAGTAGATGGATGCCTTGAATAACCTTTAGGCATATTAGAAAAAATTATGTGGTCAATACAATCGACACATTAAGCATCAAGAATTTGAGCTTGGTGACCTTATATTAAAAAAATTAGAAGAATGTCAATGCCAAGATAAAGAAGGGAAAGTTCTAACCTAGTTGGTTAGGGCCTTATGTAGTTATTGCTAACTATGGTAATGGAGCATAAAGACTTTCCATCCTATAAGGAGATAAACTTGATGAACCCATGAACATAATACTCCTCAAACATTTTGATGCTTGAGGGACTTGAATTTTTATCTACAAAGATTGTTTAAGTTATGCCATGATATACATATTATTTTTACCACACTCTATACCTTTTCCACCATACCTTATCCTATTTCTATCCATTTATTTTTACCTATCCCTATCACCTTTTGGCCTTAGTTCTAATTCATTTATACTTTAGGCACATTCAGTGGTTGGTATTATATGTAGTCTTAATAATTGATTCAGAATCAAAATTTTGAATGGCAGTATATGAGAGTAGTATGACAGTGGTCCTAAAAATTGCATCCTTCATTTATTGTTATGCTCTATATCATTAATCATGTTACTAATCATAACTACCTATGGGTAAATTAGTACCACTGACCCTTGTCATTGTTTCCTAATTATAATTGCCTTTGGGCAAATTAGGAACAACCCCTTTACCATGTATTACCATATTACCTTGCCATCACTATTGCCATGCCTTTCCATTTGCCTATACCTAAACTTGTTGGTACTTATTTAGACACCTTTCCATAGGCATAACTATAGTGACTTGAGGTCCAATTAGGATTATGTAGGTAATGCTCAATTTACCTTTAGGTCATCTTAGTCACCCCTTTACCATGCTCTCACCATTTTATGAGCTTTTTGTATCTCATAATCCTCTATTGAGTTGAGATACCCAAAACACCCCAAAAATATGGGAAACGTTCCCCAAATTTACAATGGCTTGAAATCCATTTAAACTATGTAGGTAGTGCTTAGTGATTTTTTAGGTCAACTCGACCATCCTTATTTGAATGCTCTCATTATTTTACAAATATTTTAAGTTTAAACACTCTCACCATTTTTCAATTTAGACAATTTTGTATTTCATAATTCTCCATTGAGTTTAGATGCCTTTAAAATTCCAAAAATATTTGAAACGTTTCAAAACTCCTAAAATTTTGAAGAGACCTTAGAAAATCCTAAAAATCAAAAAATTAAGAAAATTGGCTTATAATTTCCATGTGAGATATAAAGTCATCAATTTTTTTTGGGATTAACTATCTTACCTTTCCAATTTCATTTTTAAACCACCTTTGCCTTTTCTCTCTCACCTCTAGGAGAATGGCTTGAGGTCCACATGGAATATGTAGGCAACATTGGATACATGGGGTATCTTAGGTTAGCTTAACCATGACCATTTTCTTCATGACCACTTCACCTTAAGTATTCTAGGTCATATAGTTATTTCACAAGTAATCACTTGTCCTTTAGTTTTCCCAATTTTGTTTTTCTCTTCCACTCTCACCATTTTATGAGTAATTTCTATTTGAATTCTCTCATCATTTTTCACGTAATCCCAGCCAATGCTCTCACCATTTTATGAGCTTATTCTCATTTCATTCCATAGATGTAGTAGACACTATAAATTACCAATTTAATTCATTACTGGATACTGATCTCTTATCTTTTAGTATGGTTTTAGCCTAAACCATGCTCTCACACTTCTATGATTTGTTTGCTTTGACATTTTCATGATTGTGAACATTTCTCCCCCTCTTTTCCTCTATACTCACCATTTTGTGAGACAATCCTATATTCCTCTACAATCATTTTATTTTCATTATCATCATTTTTATTCTATCCCATATCCTAGGAGAACTACATTTGGCCTTAGGTTCACATTGGACCTAGTGTCCATGGGACTATGTAGGAAGCATCCACTTGCCTATCACATCTGGAGTCAACTCGGCTACCCCTTCCTATTTCTTCTATTCTCCTGATTTGTTTGTTTATGTCATTGTACCGTATATCCTAGGAGTAATGTTTGTCATATTTTTTATGTCATTGATCCCTATAGCCTTCAAGAAACTATTTTTTTTATTTCCCTATAGCCTAAGAGAAACCTTGTGCCATTTATTCTTATGTTGTTTTACCTATGTTATTGTTACCTAGCCTAAGGGTAACCCTGTTTCCAAGTGTAACACCTCTATTACACATGCATTAATAATTCACCATTTTCTTGTATTTTATTCATTATAACTAACATTATGAATAAAATTATTTGTATATTGTCATTTTTTTTAGTTTAGTTTATTTATTTTCCTTTGTGTGTTTTAGAATAGTTTTGTTTCTTAATTCCTTCTTTGTTGTAGTCTTGTTTGTTTTGTTTTGTTTGTATAGTTTTTTTTTTGTTTTTTTATTTTTTTAATTTTGTTTCATTTTTTTTATTTGTTTGGTTTGTTTAGTTTTTTTTGGTTTTTTATTTCATTTGTTTGTTTGGTTCTTTTTTTTTTTTTAATTATTTGTTGCCTTTTTGTGCCTTCTTTGATTGTTGTAGGTCTATTACATTTTCTTTACACTTAGTATTGATTATCCATATCTTATACTTAGGTTGTGAGTGTTTTTATATAGTCTTACACTTGGTTTATTTGTCTTATATTTATAGCTAGGATTTGATTGTTCATATCTTATTCCTAGATTATTTATATTTGCATTTAAACTAGTTTTTTCATGCTTAGGGTATGCATTGTTATTATATTTGTTCATAACTATGATTGATCCAAAACTCAAAAGATTTGGTTGAAAGATACTTCAAGAAAAAAGAACAAAACAAATTAAATAATGCTATCTCTGAGAAGAGATGTTTTATTGATCAAATTTGCAGACCCAAACATATGCTTATCTCTCAAAAGAGATGTTTGATTTCTATTTCAGGTTACATCTTCATTTATACATGTTTTTAAGGTTTGGGGATGATGTGGAAGGTCACAAATCTTGAGGGAGATGAATTGGTTTGACTTCCATGATTTACAACAATACAGAATTCAAGGAATTACTATTTTTAGAAACTTACTATTTTTAGACTGCACTACTAAAATTGAAATTTGGGACACTTCCATTAGATTTTAGGGGGTAAAACTTAATTGATAAAATATCCATTCCATCTCACGACATTCCCCTCATTATTATCTTTCCAACGATTCAAATGGTGAGTCAATTGGAGCTACGGTGTAAAAGTTATGGCTCTTGGAAGTTTTGTCATCAATTGGGGTGGACCCATCAACCAAATTGTCATCTAAATTGTTGCCCAGATCATTCCTCCCTCCTTGAGAAGCAATGGTCCCCATTGCATCAATATTTTTCATCAAGTGTGGTAGTTGTACTTCTATTTGATTCCTAATGCATACTTGGAAGGGATTGTGATTTATGAAACTGTGCAGGGCCTGATTGTTCACCATTTCTATCTAACCATGAGTCTATAGATGGAAGGCCATGAACTTATTCAGCTTGGTATCTACTTGCTTCTATTATTGTGTTGTTTGTGTAGTCAGGGTTGTAACATCAACTCTTTTGGATTCTTGTGGCTTAACCACCATGAGAACAAATTTATTGGCACTAATCAGAGAGAGATGTAGAAGGTGGTACCTCTAGTACCCTACAAAACCATGTTCTAAGAGTGAGAGTAATCCTTCGAGTTCTTGATTCATATATGCCATGTAGATCATATATAAATGGCTGACCAAAGAGTACATCACAAATATCTAGATTGACCACATCACATAAGACCTCATCTTGGAAGGGTTTTATTGCATATGAGAGAAGACATTGGTGGGTGACACAGAGGTTTCTCCCTAGACTCAACCATCCAATACTGTATGGCTTTGGGTGAGGCTTCATGGACAAATTTAGGATTTTCACAACATTAGCAGAGATTAAATTCTTTTGACTTCCACTATCAAGAATGAAATGTAAAGGCTTACCTTTTACCCATAACTTAGAGTGAAACAACCTTTCCTTGTCATCTAGCCTCCCCTCATGGGTCTGTGATGAAGCAATAGTGGCTTTAGGCTCAGCATCTATAATCTCTTCTTCAACCTCTTCAACTGCAAGATTTGTATGAAGTAGAGCAGTAGATGTTGAGGATTATGACTCAAAAAGTAGGGACTTGATGGCTCAACATTCTTCTTTAGAGTGATTTCCAGATTTGTGATAATCACACCACTTCCCAACCTTTCCTTCCTCTTGCTTCCAATTTTGGCCTTGTGTTTGACCTTCTTTGTCACTTCTCCATTTTGAAGGTTGACTCTTCATATTCATTCTTCCATGCTTCTGCTCAATCTTCACTATGAACTTGTACGCCTCACCAAGGGTTTCCAAATTGAAGAGTTCTATTTCTCCCCATATGTACCATTGTAGTCCACTATGATATTTGAGAACCTTGTGTTTTTCACTTTCTTGGATGCCCAATCTTGTAGATGGAGAATGAAAAAAATCAGTGTAATCTTGAACAGATTGTTCCTTACCTTGGCAAAGTTGTTGCCACTCTATATACAGATCATCATATGCTCCAATGGGGTAGTATTCTTCCTTAACAACTTCTATGAAATCATCCCAAGTAGGTTCTATCTCAAGGCCAATATCATCTGCATTGAATCTCTTTTTGTACACTTCCCACCAATTGTTGATAGGTAATGATGCTTTCAAAAGAGCAAAAGTGATCTTCTCTTTATCGATGAATTTATTTACAGAAAAATAAGAAGATAATTGATCCAACTATTTTTTTACTCCATCAGCATTGATTTTGAATTCAAATTTAGTGATATCAAAATTCACCTAAACCTTGAAGGGTGTTGGGGCACTGAAAGGATGTGGGGGTGCAGATGAGGAGCTAGAATTTCCCATTGAGATTTGTTGGAGAATTTGAGTGAATTGTTGTAACATATACACTTACCACTATTGGAGGGCTTCATTCACCATTTCCTTGAAAGGATCATATGTCTCAGTGTTGTCCACCATTTGAAGTCATTTGGAGTGAATAGGTGGATAGTCTACTGGTTTTATTTTCCACCCAAGCTTCCTATAATCTGACCTCATCCTCAAGATCATACACTCTAAAGACAAACTACTTTGATACCACTGATCTAAAACTCAAAAGCTTTAGTTGAAATATAATTCAAGAAATAAGAACAAAACAATTCAAATAATGCTATCTCTGAGAAGAGATGTTTTATTGATCAAATTTGCAGACCCAAACATATGTTTATCTCTGAGAAGAGATGTCTAATTTCCATTTCAAGTTAAATCTTCATTTATACATGCTTCAAATTTTTGGGGAGGATGTGTAAGGTCACCAATCTTGAGGGAGATGAATTGGTTTGACTTTCATGATTTACAACAATACAGAATTCGAGGAATTACGATTTTTAGAAACTTACTATTTTTAGACTACACTACTAAAATTGAGATTTGGGATACTTCCAATGGGTTTTAATGGTTCAAACTTCATTTATTAGATCTTGATTCCATCTCATTATGTTCCCCTCATTATTAGCTTTCCAACGGTTCAAACGGCGAGTCAATTGGAGCTACAGTGCAAAAGTTATGGCTCCCGAAAGTTCCGTCATCAATTGGGGTGGACCCATCACCCGAATTGTCATCTGAATTGTTGCCCGGATAAATTATACATAATATCACAATATACAAAAAACATTAAGCCAATAGAGACTATCAATCAATACAATGTCATTAATTCTCTGAGATCAAAACCAACCAAATATCAAACATAGATAATGAGTAATAACCAGATTAATATGATTTATAATGTGCTAATACATACATGCATCACTAAATAATCATACATATAAGTCATAAAAGATAATCATATACCAATATAGCAACATCTCATATGCCTATAAAAATGGTAAATAAACAAAGCATACTTGTTTAAAATGAAAAAAAATATCCACAATGTTAAACATGATCTAAATATGAGAATGAAAATGATAATAAATAGAGCCATCACATATATCAAAGAATAACTATACATGTACTCAGGCCTCAAAGGACAAAAAATAAATGTCAATGTATCTCAATAATGTCATATACATCAAGAATATATACATATCATCATGATGACTAAAATTAAAATAATATGCTAATAGGACAAAATGTTAATGATCAACTATGACTCTATGTATTCATGGGACTTGTAGTTGGAGGTGGCCTTGGTGGCCTTAATGTTCCTAGTGGTATAGATGGATGTAACTAATGAATAGATTAGCCCAAGGATCCTGTAACATGTGTCCTGATCATCAATCAACTTAATGTACTTCCTACTCTTAGAGCATCCCATACCTTGAATGTAATAATTTTTTGGTCCCTAAGAATAGTAGTCTCATATGATCTATGGTAGTACGAGGCCTCATCCTTATCTTGAAGGCTCTCAAGTATCATATGAGAAAAACTTGCCTATGTACTAGCTCTCTGATCCTCATCACACTCACACTGGATTCTTTAAACATTTGACAAAGCCTAGTCCCTATCTAAAATAGCTTGATCTCTCTCAATATCGACCCTAAGCTATCCTAGTCCCTATCCCTTAGAATGGTTAATAAGCAAATGTGAACTATCCTTGAGATAGCCTAATCCTCATCCCTTATAATAGTTCACATAATCTACTTAGGGGATTTTTAATTAATCTTTTACTTTCACTATTTTCTATTTTATGCACACATGACCAAATCATAAAATATAAACAATCATTTTAACATTTGTCTACCCAAGGCCAACCTACTTGGATTTCATCACCAAGAGGGAAGCTAACTTGATGTTCTAGTCAAGTATAAAGTGTGGTTAATGGTATATTCTAGCTAAGCACCTGACACCCTTATCATTGTGCATTGTGAAGTGATGGGGTAGGCCCCAATACTAAGCATACATCATTACCACTATATATCCCTTTCATCTCAAACTACCTAAAACCATCCTTAGATTTCCATTCTAATTCCTTGATTACAGCTAATTTCCCATCACATTTAAAAAAATATCTTAATAATCTAATAAACATTCTAGTTGACCAGTTAGTTAGCTCTTTACTTTCTAAGTTGATTGCTCTCTCTTTACTCAATTGTATTTTGTATTGCAAAAACTTGCATTATCTAGCATTGGTGCAAGGTTTTGTGTTGTGTGCTTCAATTAGATTGGCTAGTATTAATCCAATTAACTATTTGTTACATTTTAGCTACTTATTTTCAAAAAAAATTCAACATTTATCTTGTTTTAGTCCACAATTTATTATAGTCTTCTTAATTTTCCCTTTCTATTGTACTAGATCAACCCAATCAACCCTATACCTTTTTCTAGCCTCTGTTCCCTATATTGGATTGACCCAATCGACCCTATACTATTTGTAGACCCTATTTTTATGTTAGGTTGACCCAGTCAACCCTATACTATTTCTATCATTTCATGTTTCCTTTCTTTCTCATCTCTCTTTCTTTCCCTTCATCATGGACTTTATTCTTGATGACAATACTAAGTTGTAATTAGTAGATATGACAAATTTTACTAACCTTCATAGGGTCTCCCATAGACAAAAAAGGGATCCTCTCTTGGATGCTAGTAATGTTCATATTACCACTTGCACAATGAACTACGGGACCCCTCCTAATACCTCTTCACAACATAATCCTCTCTTCTCATTAGAAGACCAACCCAAATTAGAGTATACCCCTGAAATGCTCTTCTTTGTCTCTAAATTTCCTCAACATCAAGGAAAAGATCCTTCTACTATTTACAATCTTATGATTATTCATCAAGTTGAAGATCCCCATTCACCTACTCCTACATTCTCAACTAGATTTTGGGGTACCACTTTCTTTGATTCTCAACCTCTTCCTTCGATTATGACCCCTTATCATACCATGACCTCTTCTTCTCTAACTTCTTCCACCTCCATGCCTAGTATATCCACTAACATGGTAGGTTCTATATCTAATGGGCCTCTCATAAGATCCAGTATCCTTAATCCTTCCACTAGTGCATCATTTTCTACTCAAGGTAATCATGCTACTAGTTCTTCTTCTTCTCAACCATTCACTAGTCCATCTTTTGCTACACACGCAAATTTTGCCACTACTGCCTCACATTCTCATAATTCCTCTCAAGCTCATATCAACACCAATTGTGGTACCCAAGCCACTAATACCACCTTTAATTCTTATAATAATTATAATTAAACACTTCAACTATCATTAAAAACACTCAATCAAATGAATACTTTTCAAGCTCATAACACAAATCAAATAATGAGAATACAAAACCACCTTCTTCCTCTTCAAACTCATCCTCAAACAATGGCTTGGGGCACACATAACCACAATGTTCCCCTTCTTTCTCTTCAATATTCTCAAGGCAGTCTCATTCCTTAACCTCCTTTAGTCAACAAAACCATTAAGCATCCAAAATGAACCTCTCGCTACTTAAATTGCTAACGTTAATATAGGAAGTATCACATTTATAATTTCTTATAATGGATCAACCGACCCCACCCTTCATCTTAAAACATTTAGAAATCTTTATAAGGATTGGGTTAAATTGAAAACCTTTTTCTCTACCAAAATATTAGCCAAAACTCTCATAGGTGATGTTTTAGATTGGTAAAACCAACCTAGAACTCATTCCATTACTAGTTTGGAGGATTTAGTGAATGATTTAGTCCAAGAATTCCAAATTAGTGATCTTTTTTAAAAAACTTTGGCCCACTTCATAAATTGAAAACAACTTGAAAATGAAACTGCTCAAGCCTTTGTTAAAAGGTGGAAAATTTTGTCAAACAAATGTGAACATAACATGGCTAATGACAATATTTTCCATTTCTTTACCAATTCCCTTTTTCCTAAACTTCAATATTGGGTCCACACTCTTTTTCCACATACATTGGAGGAGGATATTGACAAAGATAAATGACAAGATTTTCTTATGCATAAATTCGAGCCACCCCAACCTTCTATGAGTCCTCATCTCTTACTTAAGAACAAAAATTGTAATGTTATCAATGATAGTGTTACAGATTCTTATGACACTATTTACAATGTTCAAGTTGTTCTTAACCCTTCATCACAACTAGCTCCCCCGTTTCAAAAATATACCAATCCTCACTTATATTCACCAAATAACATTAATGTTCATAAACCTCTATCCTTAATTGAATTGCTTAAGTGTCTACCTATGCCTCTTCCATGAGAACTTAACCCTACCCATCCTATGAAATCCTGATATGATCCTAACAAGTTTTATTGGTTTCATGCTAGTTGGGGTCATTCTCATGAGACTTGTAGACAACTTCATAATTTATCTATGGAATTTCTTCTTGGTCCTAATTTTGATCATGATTTTATCATTTGAAAATTTTAACAAGCCTATGAAATTAATTTTAAAGATTTTAAAACACATGATAAATATCAAGCCTTGAACCAATAAAATGCTCATTTGGCTATCTACAAAGACCCTCTTCCTAATCATCAACCTATCCAAGACAATCAAGACAAAGCCATCCCTTCCATTAATAACATAGAAAGTCTTGTTGAACCCACTTCTAAAGAGAATGTGGTTAACATGACTAATATTTGAAGGGTGGTTATTTTTATTGATTCCCAACCTATCTACACTCCTCTTTCATCTAGGACATATCATGTTATCCAAGATTATTCTCTAACTCATTTGAATGAGTTGGGGCAAGATGACTTTATTACTTTTGATGAGCCAGTTTCTAATTCTCCCTTGGATAACACTTCCTATTCTATTTCTACCACTCTTCTATCATCTTATAACACTAATGATACTCAAATTTATACTAATAATTCTTTTACCATTTCTCAAAATCAACTTGAACTAGCTACTTCATCATCACAACATGATTTACAACCTTGTTCTAAACCTTCTTCTTCTTATCAACAAAAATTTCAATGCACTGCAGCTCCTCCTTCTGAGGACCTCCTTAATCATTATGCACCTATATCTAAAAACATTCTAATAGGCTATGATGAGTGGGATCCCATCATGAAACTCATTAATATCCCATCCTAGATTTCATTCCTTAAGCTTATGAGAACTTTTCCATGTCATATAAATTATCTTATGCAACCATTATTTGAGATAACTGTCCCTCATTCTCCCTTAGCAGGATGGGAAGCAGCCTTATTTGGATATGAGGATAGTATATTAAAATAATGTGAAGAGATGTCTATCAATGTTGATGAAACTATAGACACTTCTCTTTCCTTAAAATTTCACATAGCTTCTATGATTCCCAATGAGATTCTGCTTTGTGTAGATGATCATCCCTTATTCATTAGTGTTCAAATAGGCAATATCTAGGTTAAGCGTGCATTGATTGATGAGGGTTATGGTACCTTCATTGCCTCCCTTGACTTCATATTAAAATGCTTGGCTATTCAAAATGCAATTTTAAGTCTACATGCAGCACCTGCCAAGGATATGATATAAGGGAAATGCCTCCTCTAGGTTATGTGTGGCTTCCCATTATCATCTCACCTACCACCATCTATGTGAAGGTGATGATATTTAATTTTTTCCTTTCTTATAACATCTTATTTAGTAGGACATAGACTCACCATATGAGAGTTGTTTCTTCTTCCACCTACTAATGAGTTAAATTCCCTCATAATGGAGCTATGTATAGGATTCAGGGTGACAGTTACCCTTGAAATTTTAAACAATTCCATGACTATGGTGTCTTCAAGATTCCTACTCTTGAACCTTTGCCCAGCATTCCATTGCATGAGTCTCAACATCTTAATTTTCCTATTAATTTAACTCGAGGTTACAAAAATCATCTTAAACTCATTGGTAACATTCCTCCTAACCTCTTAAATTTTGATGATGATGATCTCGATCAGATTAACATAAAGATTAAAACTTTTGATCTCTTGCCTCACCTCATCTTTTAGCTTCTTGCTTCTTTGTAGCCTCTTTCTCATAAACTTCCTTGTGATGACATTCTCGTAGTCTTAACCAAGACTCAGAATTCTATTCACCAAACTTCCTTAGATGGCAAGGTCATCCCTACTTGAGTCATTGATCTTCACACCCCAAATTACGATGATGGTTATTCTTTAGATGATCCCTTCTTAGGCGGTCTTATCCAGGCCCATGATGTTGAGATTGTTTATTATCATTCTTCTTTACTTGAGTATTTTTGTGTATATTCATGTCTTCATTTACAATTCTTAATTTTAGTATTTTTCCTCTTTATCACAAGGTAGATATGGTACCAACACCTCCAATTTTTTAGGAGCCTCATAGGAGTATGCTCATGGATCATGATATGACTAGGCCTTACCATTTTTCTAGGCACCCTAATCATTATACTTGTTTTACTCTTAAGATTAGTGTGACCCTTCTTAGACCTTATGTAGATCCTATCTCTCCCTCAATAGAGCCCTTATCATATCCCATTATTGTTCTTGTTATAGTTGAGCCTATTCTCACTCCTATTATTGTTGATCCTACCCTTGCTTCTCATCCCATTCCTCCTCCATCACCACCTTTACTTGGTGATGGTTTACTTCCCTTGCCTCAAATGGTTCCATTTCCCACCAAATGGCTGATAAGTCTTCTCCAACTTTGTACACTCCTGTTACACCTCCTTCTATGGGTACTTATTTTAAGATCACTCACAAGTGTATATGTTGCTTCCATGGTATAGATAATCATTATTCTACCCATTATTATAAGTTGCAATAGTATATTGATACTTTGCATCCTTCTTATATTTCCTTAGATAAATCCATGACTCCCTCGAAGGTTATACCTGAATATATACCTTAATATGGTGAGGTATATTATTTATGGCACCAATGTGGAACCCATCATACCAATCATTGTTGCATCCTTCAAAAACACCTTAAATATCACCTTATAGCTATTATTAGACCTTCTTCCATTTTTTCCATAGGTTATTCCTATAAGAATTCTTCTCCTTCTTTTCCCATAGCTCTACCTCTAGTGGTTCCATCCCCTCCTATCATCCCTTCATCACCTTTTTTGCCTTCACCTATGATTCCTTCACCTGTGGACCTTCCCTCACCTATGGATCCTTCTCCACCCATGAGTCCCTCACCCATGGATCCTTTTCCATCAGTGATTCCTACATATCTTGTAGAGCCTGCTCCCATGCATTCTCTTGAGCATCCCTTGCTTGATTTCCCTCCTCAGCATGATCACTTTAGTATTCCTACTTTTTCAATTGAGGAGATTAGAAGAGAAGTATTTCCCTAGTTTTCATTGAAGATTGATGAGACATTAGTAAAAGTTTGTATCCAACTTCATAAATATTTATCTGAAGTCTTAGATAATTTGTGTGGGCATATTTATTAGTACTTATGAGCACATGCATGTTGCCTTTATATTTACATTCTGATTGGATGTGTGCTCTAATTTTATTTTTATATATCTATTATATCACTTGACACTATGTCAAATTCATATTTTTCTTACATGGTGATTCTTTACCTTTGGTACTATATCTTACTTATATTGATATTTATATTTGTATATGATTATCTTTCTTTATCATTGCTTTCTCTTTCTTTTTTGAGTTTTTTTCAAAACTCTCTTCTTGTGTCTTCATGATTGTTTGCTTTCTTATCTTTTTTTTCATAGATAATTGTCATTGCGACTTGGTTATAAAAACCTTGTTCCCTTTGGTCCTTATCTCCTTTTACCATGTGATCAGTTAGAAAACAATGCATCTCATTATACTTTTTTTATACTAGTCCACCTTTTATATCTCCTTTTTCCCTTCTTACTTTTTTACAAACTAAGCATATACATGGTTTAGACTTGAGATCACATGCTAGTTCATGTTAAGCCTAAGTGTCCTTGTCAGTCTTTGTCTTTGGTTACTTAGCTTCCTTTAGCCTTAGCCTAAATCTCATTTGTGTGTATCACTAAATCTCTCATGATTGGTCATTCCAAGTCCGTATGGAGGAGGAATCTTAAAAATCCATAAAAAGATAAAATCCAAATCATTTTATAAAAGGTAATGATATAAAATGCAAAAATATTTGTAAAATTCAAATCACACTAAAAGATGTGATTCAAAGCACATCTCCTTCTTTTAGTCAAATCTCAAACTCTACATTTGACCTCATGATAGAGTTGAGGTCATTTGGGGTGCAACAGGCTAGTAGATTAGAAAAGGAGAATAAAAAAATATTTTAGTGCTACCTACTTTCTCATGCAAGTACCTAATCTTCATAGTAAATCAATGACTCTATAAGGGGTCCTAAAGAACAAGGAACACATAATGGAAAGGTAGGTCCATTTTACCTTTTCTTGTATCAATATACCTTCATGAGTTGATCTTAGTAACATACTCATATGCCTACAAAACTTTATGTCCATAGATAGCAAACAGGTTTCCTTTGTACATTGATGGTCACTAGTCACTTAGTGTCTTCTCATGTCCTTAGTTTTCCTCTTATCTCCTAAGTTCTTCTCATAAGATGCATGAGTCTTGATTTTTAAATTTCCTTTTTAATTCTCTATATCCCTCATAATTCCTCTTGAGAAATATTATTTTTTCTACTGATCACTCCCCTAGGGATTTCATTTATGAGTTTCATTATAAGACTACGGATAGGACCTGGTATTCCTCAAAAATTACCACCTTTTTCCTTCTTATTACCCATATCCTTTATTACCATATTGTCCTAATTTTTCCACCCCAGTAGTGTTCCCTTTGTGAGTTGTAGTATAAGATCGTGGATAGGACCCGACATTCTTCAAGAAATTTTCCAATAATATAAGTCACAAATAAAATTACGTGTATCAAATATGAGATAAGATGTGATTGATTATGAATTTTCATGTCATTGGCACGCTTCCCAGCTTGATTTAGTGTGTTTTATGATTACTTCATTTCTCTTTCACTTTTATCTTCTCATTTTTTGAGTGCATGTAAGAATACAACCATTTCTTAAATTTTTCATACTTCCCATCTTGAATTAGTGTGATCAATTTATTACTAATCTTTTTTCAAAAAAAAATCTCTTATACTTCCAAACATGATATAGTATGATTGATTAACTTAATTTAATTTGTTCTTATACCATTTGTGCCCTTTTACATACCTTCAATTTTATTACATTATTTTCATACTTCCCAATGCAATTTAGTATGATTTTACTTATTTTAATTTGGTGCAAAAATCTTTCACTTTCGTTTAAAAACAAATTCCCTTTTTTTACCATCTAGTTTTACCATCCCTTGGTTCTTTATACTTAGTCATTTTCTTGTTATTACACATTTCCCAACTTGAAATAGTGTGTAGTACATTTTTTATTGATTATATTTTACCAAATATTTTTTACCTGTTTCTTCTTAACCATGCATTTGTTCTACATAATGCTAGAAAAGAAACCACATCTCAAATATTTCGAATAGCATATAAAACAAATAGCTAAATACATGTGCTAAAAATAAATATATCCAAAGCATCCATAGCCACAATGTGCTAGAAATAAATATATCCAAATCATCCATAGCCAAAACCATAATGATGGAAATATACACAATCAACATCAATATGCCAAAATGATACACACACACACACACACACACACACACACACACAGATATATATATATATATATATATATATATATATATATCATGAGTTTTTTATACAAGTACAACAATATACAATGCTCCAACTCTATGGTTGGACTCCATCTTGTCTATCTTGTGGCCTAGCCACACTGCCTGTTGAGGCCTCAGTCTAAATCCTCTAAATAGTATGTTGTAAGGAGGCCATCTAAGATCTTAATCCATATATATTTTCCTCTAGATGTGCCTATACCTACACCAACTAGGCTAAGGTTTCCATGTATGGTACTCTCTCTTGCTCTGGCACTTGTATCTTATAGGTCAGGGTCATTGTATATGCCTATGTAATCTACATCACCATAGTCAAATGTGCATCTATATCCTCTTCCAAGACCTATCATGATCATATCTCACTTACACCCATCTATATTGGTGGTTGTATCCTCTCTCTTTGTACTTATATCTACCTTGTTGCCTCTCTTACTAATCTAAACCAACTCATCTAAGTTGGGGTAGATGGTACACTGGGCTCCTCTAATGCAGTAAGGTCATACAGTTGTAGAGTCTCCCCTAGGATGTCATGGAGTGCTCTCCTCATAAGTTACCCCCATCTCTCCTCCTCATCCTTAGCTGTGCCTATAAAATCACACCTAGATAGATATTAGATCACTATTATATCTCTTAATATCTATCTACTCTAGTCTCTATTTCAAAATAAAAACTTAAGTAGTAATTTAATCATCTTTATTACATATATGTGTCTCAACCACTATGGTCTCGACATCTATGTAACTACCTAGCACAATCTCTCCATCTATGTAGCCTCCTAGCACCTCCTCTATAGGTCACCTCTTTGGCTCAAATCTAGCTATCATGGCTTGTATTTGCCTCAGCCTATGCTTAAGTGGCCTCTATATCATCTAAATCTCCTTTGTCTCACCTATTGGGTCATTCAAGATGGTGATAGTCTCCACTCTCTTCTGCTCCTCCTACTTATGTTGATGTTATGTCCTTGATGGTCATAACTCATCTTGTTATGGAGATGGTGTTAGTATCTTTGGTACCACTACTTTTGCACCCCTCTCCTCTTGATTTGCTTCGTATCATGCTTTCCCAGTCCATGGTCACTCGTAATATGGTCTGAGTATTAGCCTCATCACTAGTGGCCCCAATCCCCTCCTCCCCCACAACTCTCTCGCATGTCAATCCCATTACTTAGGCATCAATATCAATATCATTAGATGATGTAATCTCATCTATACTAGTAATTATACCACTAGATATGGCTTTCTCCACTAGATATAGTGTCTAACCACCTTTATCTTTGTTGTAGCTAGTATAATTATGTCCTAGCTTGGCCATGTATTTACTATGTGCCCATATGGCTACGACACTATGTCTACATATCTCACCATCTATAGTGCTAGCATGTGGGTCATATCCCTTACTACCTAGTCCTCTCTCCATATCTGCACTTGAGGTGACCTATCATCGACTGCATGGGGAAATCCATTTGGCCAATACATGGGAAACCTCTCATATATCTAATCATTCAATAATATGATTGGTCTTATCGACTTCTTCCCTCTGAATAGCACCTCATACAGATCATGTACAAGCTAGACCTAAATGATAAAATTGAGATCATATAGTACTCCCTCCTCTAGGATCATACTACTCAAGGCTACCATGAATAGTGGTACCTTGTCATCTAACGTGTGACATAGCACTCGCTATGTCACAAGTCCTATCACAACTTTATGTATATTCAAAATCTATTATGCATATATGTCAAACATACAAACTCTCTTACCTACCAATATTATGTCTAAGCTTATATCCCACATGGATAAGATTCTCCTCTCCTCTAGGTTATCTGGTATACCTATAGTCACTGGTGTTCCTACTATCGATAGCCCTAAGATGACATACACATCATCCAAAGTGATAGCTACCTCTACCACATCCCCATCCACATCCCACTTGAAGGTGTTAATCAGTCATTCCTATCATCCAAGGAACATGACTAATAGATTCATGCTCAAGGGAATCTTGCATATATCAGTTATCCCTCCTATGCCTATAATTATTAGCCTAGTTATGTCTCCTATGGTTAGATGCTCTAGTAGATCTGGTAGCCAAGATGCGTCTAGCAATCTCCAGAACCTAGGTCATCCTTAAAATCAATAAATAATAAAATTTGTATTAGATCCTCCATGTCATGTATAATCACAATACATTATTTTTATAATTTCAATCAAAAATAAGCCTAAACTGCTTTAATTCATTCATGTTTACCTATTTCTAGCCTGCTTAGTATTTTTTGCCCTTGGTCATTTCAAGCCATTTTAGCCTTCATTTATAGTTTTACATGCATTTTTGTACCATTCTAATTCTTTGGTCAATGTAATTTGACCAAAATTCCCCTATTTTTGACCTAGTTGACTTAAAAATCTAAGTCAAGCCTTTTTTTCCCCTCCCTAGTACTGTTTGGTCATTCTAGACTTTTTAGATCAATTGGAAAACTATACTAGGCCAATAGTATACAAAATATACAAGGTTGGCACATACCTACTGGGTCAGTAGTTTGGATTTTGCTCATTTTTAGCCTACTAGGTTTACTGGGTCGACCTAGTTATTTTTCACCGCTAACCCCTTGCATTTTCCTTAAAAAGTGATTTTTTGCAATTTTATTCCTAATTACTTCAAACCCATTTTCTAATTGGTTTTTCATACCTATAGAATCTAATTTGGATTCATTCTAACTTCTAAAAATGCTAAAAAAAAAAATCTAAAAATACACTTAATTCAATAAAAAACTACAAAATTGGGTTAAGATTCATAGCTACATACCTGCATTGCACCCACTGCTACTCCTAGAGCTCCCCCTCATCTAACTTATCATTTCCTCAACATCCTATCTCATTTCATCTCCAGAGATCTTTTTTCTCTCTTTCACAAGTCAAAATAACCAAATGACTTGTCTTTCTTCCTATTTAAAAACACTTTTTAGTAATTCAAATTCTTCAATTATTTCTCAGGCAGATTCCTTGATTTATTTATATCCTTGTTTCTACTCATATATTTTTAAAATCATAAAATTCATTGGATTCATGATGACATAAACAATATTTTTAACTACTATATGCTTATATTCCAAAAAAAATGATTTCTAGCTTTTTTTGCACTAACTTCTACAAGTTCGCCTAGTGTTTTTCACATTAGATGCCTTCACTTTCTCTTGCAGTCTACTTCCTTATCTATAACACTAAGGTAAGTAAAGGTATGTGTTTTTAAATTAAGTCCTTTCCTTTATATTATTTGCTTCTTATGGCACTTTACTTACAATCAACATTATGTGTTATCATGTTCTATTTCCCAAATCATCATCCTATATTGCACTTATGTGACACATGATGATCTTCGAGTGGGGAATATCTATACACATAATATTTTTTACTTTTATTAGTTACTGACACTTTATATCTTTCAATAACTCATCGAGTCTCAATATCTCTAAGTGCATGCCTTAAAGGGTGCACCGAGAAAGGGGTGGGCAGACCATTAGTGCTTCACAAGATTGTTGTCCCTTTTTCCACTTGCTATGTACACCTTTGTCTCCTAAAACCATTTACCTTAAGCTTATTATTCTTAGTTTTACCCATTCCAAACATTTTTCATATCGTTATCCTCTTTCTATTACCTTGACCCCCTTTCACCAATTGACTATACTAGGTTGATAGGGTCGACCCTGTACATTTTTAGCTTCTGATTATTGTATAGGGTCGACCCTATATTGTTTAGGGATATTTTTCACTTAATATTTTTGTTATCCCTTCGGCTGAACTAGCTCAGGACCTAGTGATTTACCTCTTGAAAACATACAGAGTCGATTGGGTTGACCCTGTACAATTGACAAATTCATAAGGATTTAGGGTAAGATCTACCTATATATACAAGTTCATTTCTAGCCATTTGAGAATAGAGAAGTGAAGAATAATAAGTGTGAAAGAACATATGCTTATTAACCATTCTACTTGAGGAATAAATCTTAGGGTTCCATACTTTCTTTAGAGATATGAATCTTGTCTTATAGAGAAGTCTTTTAGATGCATAGATAGGTTGTGTAGCCTAGAGATGATTTGTCTTTGTTATCCTTACATACCATAATAATCTCTTGTGAATCACCTTAGCCAAGGGAGATATTGAGGATTAACAGGTTCATCTTCAAAGGTAAGTATTCCTAATTTTATTTATGCTTTGTAAGAGTAGATAGATAATGCAGTTGTGCTTCTCTCCCATGCATTAGAATTCCATATACATTGACATGAGTATATGAATTCTATGCATATTTAGTTTAATTTATTTTGTTTCTAACCCCCACTTTGTGCTAAAAGTTTTGGTTTGCACTAGATTAGATTTACTTTCTTGTTTATTAGATATAAAGTGAACATTAAACCTAGGACTCCTTTAGGGTTTTTTCATGATTGTGTTAGACTATAGGATTCAGAACCATTCTTAGCATGGTGTCTAACATATCCCCATATTGGTCATGGCCTTGCTTAACAAATGTATTCCTAATCGAAAGTGTAGGAATGATCTATCTTCTCTAAGCAAGGATTGACTTATAGACATGATGCATTTTTGATTGCACATAAAATATATCGATGGGGAGGGGTGGCCATATCCATCATGGTGTAAGCAAATCTCCCTATCCCTAATAGTAAAGGTGATATGCATATTCATAGTATTCAGTGTTGTATTCTAATTGGCGAACTAATGTTGTCTAAATTTTAATGTAAAATGTGGGTCTCAATATAATATTTATATGATCGTGGGGACCACCTATTGTCCACATGTTATTGGTAAGTGGATGAACCCATGAGATTCTGGCATCAATGGAGAGTATTTTAATTTACTTGTATTATGTCATAGTTGTTGAAGAAATGTGGTGCTACAAATTGTATCCTAATTATTCTTATTAAACTTGACATGTTTACAATAAACCCTATTTTATTATTAATAATTATATTTTCATGCCTTGGTCACTTTGAAGCATGGTTTTATTGTAAACCTTTTTAAATATTATGTCTTTTCTACTTGTCAATCACAATTTGTATGCAACCCTCACTTTTAAATTTATGAATTTTATTTTGAAATGCCTCACATTGATTTGTATGATGGCCAATGATCTGATGATATTTAAAATATTGTAATCCTTTTTTATGAAAAATTCTATTGTCTGACCTATGCCTATTATGAGGTAAATATATCATGTTATGTTCAAGTAACATGGAAAGTATTGTATTTGTAGTATCTTGGTTTGTTGTGATCTATAGAGTATTTTTTGGAGTCTTGTGAGAGAGATCCACATTATTTACATGATGTATCTAAATTTGGACCTTGTAAGGTTGAATTAATGTTTGAATCTAAGAGGGGTATGGAATATTAATCATTTACATACTCATCTTCTATTTTGTCTTTGCCCTTATCTTAATTTGGTTATGTATCCTCTATAGGTAAGTTTATATTATATGTACCATGACCTGAAGGTGGGAATAGGTTATGTGAAATATGCTCAAGTGGATAAAAATTAATTTTTTTTAATGTCTCACCTATCATAGCATGGGCTAGAACATCATCACTATGATAATAATTTGAAACATGTCCATCTTGTTTCTCAATATTGACCAATAAACGAAGCTCAACGGTTTGATTTTATTTTGGTTTTGGTATCATTGGTTCCTTTGGCAGTGGTTCTTTCTCTTGATGTGTATCTATGTGCATCTCTATGGTTGGTGTTTTATTTGCATCTGAAGGTAAAGGATCCATTGTACTTGACTCACCTATTTCAAAATTGTGTATATTCTTAAGTAGGATACATTATGTAGGTGGTACCACTATAGTAATTCCCTCTATATCAAAATGTATCATTTCAAAAAATTTAAAGGGCTCATTATCGATAGGCATTATCAATAGTGTCCCATCATGTATGAATTTTAAACATCATTTAAAATTAGATGAGACAACCTCCATTGTATGTCTCTAAGGTCTACCTAAAAGTAGATTATAATGTAATTATTGAGACATTACCTCAAAAGTGTTTGGAACTATTTTTGGTCCCAATGTCACATCAATGTGATTTGGCCAACTAGAGGGATATGTGAATTATCAAATCCCTTGATAGGCATAAAAAAAATTTGAAGAAGGTTAGTGAAAATACCTATGGTGGTTAGGAAATTTGTGCTCTAAATGTTTATGCTTGATCCATTATCAACGAGCACCCTTTTTATTCCCTTGTTATATATAGTGACTTGTATGAATAAAGGAAAATCTTGGTCAATGATATCCTTGGATGGTAAATTTTTTGGATCAAAGGTGATGAGTTTTGAGTTAATTTTTATTCCTTACATAATATCTTCAAAGTAAGATATCTCAATATCATTTTGAATTTAGATATCACGCAATGATTCATATAGGATATCCCTATAGATAGTGGATTGCTTTAGAAGTTTGAGGATTAATATCTCAGCATGTGTTATAATTAGTTGGTCAACAAGGTTGTATCAATTAGATTTTATAATTATTTATGTCTTAGGAGGCACCTATTGTATATTAATAGGTGGTGGATTAGTTTCAACACATTTACCCTTTCAAGTAGTGACAACATGGACCGTAGAATCTACTATAAGCCATGGGTAAATAATGGGTGTGGGATAGAGACTATCACTCAAATACAAAATAGGTGGATAAAATTGTTGAGAGCATGCACATTAACATCTATACACTAGCTCTATAGTATTACAAAAGGAACTATGAAGAGATATTGAATGTTGCTTTCATTTTAAAACCCTCTAATTATATTAATGGATTTGCCTATTTCATCACATGATAGGTCTCATTAAGCAATTATAGTAACAAACCAAAATTATAATTATAAATTGGAGCCCAAAATTGGTTATAGATGCATCCATATTGCACAAGTATTTAATAAAATTAAATCTAATTTTTAACTTGTAAAATCTTGTTAAATCATAAGTCAAAAATTAGAAATAGAGAAACAAGAAACTCTAGATCTAAAGTTTTAGGGACCAAAGTTTAGCTTCACCAAATGTTTAACCCTAAAATATAGAATAAGGAATCTAGGGTTAAAGGGGATATAGATAGCCTAGGGAATAAGGGTTATAAATTATATCTATAGTAGGCCAATTAATTTGTTCACTTAGATAAACAATATTCTCAATTTATATACTAAGATATGATAAAAATAGAAAGTACATCTATGCTAGATATTAAAATGATAATTAAAATAAGATACTTAATTGGTTATTATTATAATATAGATATGGATCTTTAATAGGAAGGAATAATACTAGAATTAGATCATTGGATTGTCATCAAATTCTAGATTAAGCATGTATGTGACCTAACACACTTGTGTCAACCTCATATAATAGCATCAATGCTTCTATCCAACCTAGACATAAGTGTAAAGTAAATAATAAATTTTGGATCTATATTCAACCATATGAAATGTTTTGGGCTCTATTTCACCTTGGCTCTGGTGCATTTATATTTTTCACATAGACTGTTGTTCCTTATCAAATAGCAAAACACTAGTTCTTCATCTTCATAGTAATTGTAGAAAAAATGGGTTAGTGGGCTCACAATGTTAAGTTAACCCTAAATACCCATTTATTATTATGATCTATCAACATATACACTACTCCAAATTGGGCCTTAAAATCATGTAGTTTTCACAAGGCTTGGGTGTGCATACGGATGCAATATGTGATAAGCAAGTACAATAGTGACTTAGCTTATGACTTGGAAATTATAGATCTTGTGCTACTCCTTCAGCACTTAAAACTCATAAATGTGTTTTCCCTATGACTAATAAGTAAATAGGGTAAAATATGGAAGCTTTTCTTACTTGAATTCTTGGTTGAATGCTTCAGGTAAGTTACATTGTGAGTTATTTAGTTTATGTTAGGTCTGTGCTAGGTGAGAAATGAATTAGGATAGATCATGTATTTATACCAATCCTTTTGGATAATATATTTCATAAAATTACTTGGGATAACCATAGGTATATGATTCATTTTAAAATTGGATGACATTTAGGGCACTGGACACTTGCATTGGGATAGGACACTTACATCGTAATAGGCATCTGACTAGGATGAAAGTTTCTAGGTAGATGAAAAATAGGCATAGGTCTAAAAATTATAGAGATAGAAGATAAGTAGGTTTAATAAAATTTTGATTATGATAGAATTTATAAGTTATCATAATAATTTTGGTCAAACTAAGAGATAAGTAATATGCACGTAGAGATAGCAGATGCGAGCCTTTTGGTAGTGCAAAAGGTCTAAAACTAAGAGGAATAGACAAGGTCTATATTTTCCAAGTGTACAAGTCTAAGGTGATATATAATTCATAAATAATGTCTAAAATTCCTATATTTCCTCTAGACTGAGTTGAGTGACCTATCCACCTTTTTATCTTTATGCTCCTCTACTTAATCAAATTTTAATCAAATTCTAATCAAAATCCTTGACCTAATCAAGGTCAAATTGAACATATTTTAAATAATTAATGCTGTATAAAAGTCTCCTATTTATATTTTATGCTTAGTCATACACTTAGAAGTCAAGCCAAGTTAGTTTTATACTTGATATAGGTAGGCACAAGCATAGTAAGGTTTGTGGCACAAAACATTTAATTTTACTAATATGCTGGCATCAATTTCACATAAGGTGCAAGCCTTATGCACTCACCCGAAGCACAACAATGAAGGGACCAAGGTCCGTGTTGGGCTAGTTGAAACATGGCACAACCATAGTCTCAATGGGACTAAGTTATTGGTAAAATGAGCTTAGGTGGTGTATCATGACAAGACTATTCTGGGTAAGATCAAAAGGCACGAGCCTATTCAAGGTCACAAGTCTTTTGGGAGCAATTTCATATCTTGCTAGATATAGATCTTAGTGGCATAAGCCATAAGGATAACAAGTTAAGCATCCTTCAGGTGATTATCCAAGTCAAGGGAATGGATCATGTTTTGGTACTCATTCTTCAAGGTAGCACTCTAAGCATGATTATTAGGGACTCAGTGCATGCCAGTTTCAATACTTAGTCAGTTTTACTACTAATCCAAGTCACTATCTAGAATAAGGATGCCATTAATGACCTTTATCAAACCTTCACTCAACAACATATGAAATCATGGTATTTATACTATCATAACTATTAGATTCAAGTCCCAAACATAAGATAATGCTATAACAATCTATAAAATTACTTTCAATAATGTTCTTCATTAATTTATAGTTCAGTATACACAGTCCATAATATGAAAATAGAGCATGTGATCATATTTTAAACTACTCATGCCCAATAGCTCACAAGTGAGATTGGGCTTTACATTTAGAATCCTTAACCTAGTTCATGTAGACTATAATATAATACATAATAATAGTGTCTCTCACTTTCAGCAAAGCTTTGCTACCATTAATTGCCTCTTCCTTCCTTTAGGTTCAATCTTATTTTATAGGTGGAGTATAATCTTCTTTCCAAGTTAGATAGGTGCATGTCAAGTGTTGAGATATCACTAAGGGTTGTTATGCCACCAACTCCACTACTCTCATACCCATACTCTCCAACTGCCACATGCAAACACTCAAGAGATTCTCCTTCAAACTCAAGTACTAAGCAATTGTCTGCCAGTTAGCCTAAGATCCTCAAAGATTTATCTAGCTAGTGATAATGGTTTTAAAAGAGCAATCATTTATAATTATTTCCATGCATCAAGATATGTTAAATTGGTATAGTCTACTATTTAGCACAAAAAATGGCCCAACATTACCCCATACAAAATTTCTAGTCCACCCCAGACTAGTCTTTCAGTGCCTTTGGTGCACAAAATTTAGGTGCACCCAAATTTAGTTATGCCTTAAAGTTTTCAAATCCCTATATAGAGATCTTGATCTCTTCAACAATGCCTTCTACTTCACTTGATGCAGTCTTGAGGGTGATCACATCCATGCTTTCTAGTTCTTTTCTGAAGGCTTCAAGCCTTTCCTTTGCTCACCTTACCCTACCATCTATAATATATGATTGCTCACTTACCTTCATTTGGAAGGTGTAGAAGAGTGCCTCCAGGTCTTGTTTGTAGGTCTTTAGTTGGGTGCTTAAGGTGTTGACCTGTACTATCACTTATACACTATCATTTCTGCTCATTGTGAAAGAGTTTTTAATCAAGGCATATTTTTCCTCTTTTTCCTTTTTAAGGTGCACATCGATGACCACTATTTGAGTGGTGTAGTTGAAAAATATAGAATCTACTTCTTTCATTCCCTCTTCCATTTTGGTGAAGAGGTCTTCTACCACATTGAATTTTTTGTTTATCTCTCTTTTTATGGCCTCATAGGGGTCTTCTTGCTCCTCTAGCACTGGCTTCATTCAAGGTAGCATTTCCTCAACCAACATGCATACCTTATACACTTCATTCATCTTTTAAGTATCAATACCATCTACCAAGGATGGCTCCACTTCTTCAATGTGCTCGACCACTTGTTTGATCTTGAGCTTTGTTATTTTTAGTTCTACTGCATCTTGTGTTATCTTGTGTTATTGATGAGGCCATATTAATAAGGGAATTAGATGACCTTATGAGGTTCATATCTTGAGGATTTATAAGCTATTAGCCATGCCCCTCTTCTAGCTTCTTGGCACACTGAAGTGATTTTTTTGGAACCTTAAACTGAAGCTCATCTATGTAGCAATCTAGTACGCAAGAAACTTGATGGTGTATCAGGGTTATGTCAATATTTGGGGGCATGTACTCCATCATATAAAAGTCATTATCCTCTTTAAACCTCTGGTGTGATTTTTCTTGGTCTCTCTACTCATACTCTTCTTCCTCACTTAGCTCATTTTCTTCTTCGTTGGTGTTGGTGCTTTTGTCAGTGCTTTCTTCTCCTTCTTCTTCTCCTTCTTATTTTTCTTTGATGCTAGACTCATTTTCATGTTATCCTTCTCACAAGGGTTCTTCCATGGACTTTTCCACCTTGTTTATTTCCTCCTCTTCTTGTGGCTCTTTGGTGTGAGCTTCTTCATTGCTAACCTTTCTCTCTTCTTGCCCCAATAGGGTCTCTACTTCCTTCTCTATTTGTTTTTTTAAGGCACCATCATCACCTTCTTTATATCTAGGTTCCCCTTTAGAGCTAGGGTGTGCCTACTATATAGCTTCTTTTACCATTCTGGTGGATGTGTTAGGCACCTTTTTTGGTACTTTTTCCTCTATAGGTTCTGTGCTAGCAGTAACCTTATTCTTCTATCTTTCCTTCACCATCCTAGCCCTTTCTACTTGGGCCACCTTATTTTTTGTTTTTTCCTTCTTAGCCTTCTCTACTTCAGCCTTTCTTCTTATTATCCTTCATTTTCTTGGTTTGTTCCTTGCTTTTGTTTTCTCTTGCCTCTATCTCCTTAGTCTTTATTCAATCAATCTCAACTTGAGGCATGCCCTTGGTCCTTATGGCCTCTTGTTTGTGATACAACATTAGCACCACATGATCTTGGTCTAGGCCCATGTCATCCCACTTTCATTTCAACTCTTATTCATTTGGTGCAATTGAGGGTGTTGCTTCTCCATGCATTTTCACCTCACAAAGATTTTTGCCTATTTTTCCTTCCTTCTTCCTTTCTTCCTTATTCCCCTTCATCTCATGTGCCTTGTGTTCCTCCTCTTCTTTCCTTTTCTCCGTAGCCTCAACCATCTCAAAAACTTCCATTGACATCCTAAGCTTTATCATTTGTTCTCTCCATTCCTCAAGTTCCTACACACTCTACATCTTAGTTTCATTGAAACCAAGTTTCTTCCATCTCTACTTCTTCTTACCCAATTCAGTCTGAGGGGAAGGAGAGGGGTCCATTCACCTGAAAAAGAGTCATACTATTCAAGTACGATTTATACGCCCCTCCCCATTACTTCTTCCTCTAACTCCTCTTCCTCCTCTATGTTAGATAGGATTCTCTTGGGCACCACAGGAGGAACCTTCCCCTTCTTGTTCTTTGCACTGGGATAAGTCTTCGGCACAAATTTTAGGAGCTTCCTAGATGGGTTCAAAGAAGAGGATTCTTCACTTGATGCAATTTTTAGCCTTAAATGCTCTTCTATTTATTCCAAAGTCTCCCCCTTCTTATTTTGGGAAAACTTCTTCTTTTCTAGTGGTGTTAGGGTCCCATCATCACCAATCTAGATAGGAGGATAGACACTCTATGCTATGATTTCTTCCTAGGATACCTTCTTCCTTGGATTCATCTCATAATAAAGCCTATGGGTGAAGCCAACTATGGTTTCCTTTAGGAGGGGATCGATGTTGGTGTGATCTAACTCATCTTCTTCATCTTTGGTGGCCTTTCCATTAGCATGGATGAATTGGCACCTTAATCTGTGCCTATCTATATCCAGTTCCCAAACTGGAATGTCTAGTTGTTGCACATTAGGGATCCACTACAACACCTTGTTGAAGTAATTTATTGAGAAGGCATAGGGGAGATTTAACCACCCTAACTTGTTGTCATCCACTAGTTCCAAGTGCATTACATAATAATGTTACATCATGGCAAAAGTTATCATTATGAACATACTCTGGGGGAGCCCCTGAGGGATACGCCATTGTATCCCAAAGGCCTCTATGTATGTCTCACACCATCACATCACACAAATTTTTTATTTGATGTTGAAGGAGGTGGGGAAAGTGAATTCTCTATATTTTTGCATTGGGGAATCATTATGTTTTAGGAAAACCCTGAGATTATCCTCATTCCTATCTGGGATCCCAATTTCCTCTATGATAATTTATATAAGGATGGACCCCCACATAAAGGTCCCCTTCATGCTATGACACTCGAGTACATTTTTCACCAACTCTTTGGTGATGAACTTTGTAATGTTCAATTTCACGCCTTACACCATTTGATATATGATGCATAGGTATGCCTTTGTCACATCAATCCTTGACTACCTGGGCACAGTTTAGAACATATGAGTTGCATTATCACCCTCATGTTAGGGTCCTCACACTTATTGATGGGGAACATGAAAACCCCTTGAAATATTTAAGGAGCTAAGCTACATGCTCCACCTCTTCATCATCACCCATCATCTCATGGATGTCTTTATCAGCATCTGAGAGCCTAGTTATTCTCTTGATCAACTATGCTAAAATATTCATACACTTACCTGCAAAGTACATGTGGTCCTCATGGATGCATAAGAGTAAGAATTGTACAAGTTTCTCTGGCTTCCCAAAGTAGCGCAACTCATAGAGTTGAGTTGTGTTGAAAGTTATCAACTTGTCTCAAATTGAGACATTGAATAGGGCATCACCTTGTACCATCTTGTGCCCCATTTCCACCATCTAATCTTGTGCCAATTCTTATAAGTAACTTGACATCTAGTGGTTATATTCCTTTAGCTCATAATTATGAACAAATAAGCACCAATCTTCCCCCACCATAAATTTTGGAGGAAATTTCATGAACTAATAAGACATATTTGTTAGCACCTTAGTGTCAACTTATATGATCTTAACTACTTCAATTAGTTGTGCCTTGGTTTTGGCAGCCATCATCTCTTCTACAATCTTAACCTACTTGGGTTTTAGTTATGCCTACATGGAGCTAGTTGTTTTGTGCTTCTTTACCATCTTGAATCAGCTTATGTTGAAGCACAAGAAGTGTGGTTTGCTGAAGCCTCAAATTATTATAGATGATTTATAATCACTATATTTTTGACTTAGCTCTCAAGCTTTTCTAGCCATTAATAACGGCCTAGGTGACAACTTCTTGTTCCCACTATCTATTTTTTGCACAAATCTCTCTCTACACTTCTTTAAATTGGCCTCACTATGAATGTAATCCTTTTTAGTACACCACCATTTAATCTTGGTGCCTGAAATTCTCAAATTCCCATTATGATAAGGTTTTTCCACTTCAGCTCTCTAGTTTTTACTTAGGTTCACTCTAAGTCTTGAATTAGATTAAACTTTATAACCTAAGCAAGTCTACCACTTTCTATTTTATACCCTTCTCTTTTATCTACCATCATTAATGTAGTTTTTATGGTGTAGGTGCCTCAATTTATTAGAAAACATGAAAATCTAAAAAATCCTCAAGAATCCTTTGTCCTTAATGCATTAAATGTGTATCTTTATGCCACTATTACTACCTCATTGAATGTTCCTAAAAAAATTTAATGAAGTGACATGTTGTTCAAATAGTCACTTTTTACGCATTTTTGGGTGGACACTAGTTATCTTAGAAAATTTCCTTTTGTGCTTGTTCACTTGGCATGACCTTCACCTTCTTTATGGGAACCTAGGCACAGCACCTCATATGCATGTGATTCAGCCTCCTCAGTTCCACTTTCTCTTTTATCCATGCTTCTATTTTAAGCACACTTCTCTATCTTGGTTGGTTTCTTATGCTTCACTTGCCTTGGCCTATCCTACCCCATATAAATCCCTTGTGCTAGTTCTCCATCACTTTGTCTTCTCTTTTAGTTTTCTTGTGTATGGTCAAATTGTGCATCTTCACTTTCTATCTTGTGCCAAATCATGTTGAACATCTTCACCTTAATCTTTGGTCTCTAGTGCATGATCATTTGATGAACCTCTTTTAAATTATGGCACAAAGGTTATCCTTGTGCTTATGTACATTTTCCTTTTGTTCTCAAACCTTAAAATTTTGCCAACTTCCTTATGCCTAAGAACTTAGGCATCTAGACCTAGGAACTTAGAAAGAAAATGGGATCGACTCACCCAACTAGTATTATGTGTGGAAGTGACAGAGTAGTTCATTAATAGGCCTTCAAGAGCCCTACAATGTTCACCTTATGCAAGTGGATCTTATGCATCTTTTTCTTGTTCTTGGTGAGTCTCGTGTGCCCACCACTTAGATGTTTAGCCTCATATGCTTAGGCAGCACAAGTGCTCAAATCACCTAATTGGATTTATGAATGAGAGGATAGATAGATTCACTAAAATTGGGTTTGATTCACATACCCATAACTTAGGTTTTATGGCCTCATGTGATTAAAAGTCACAAGTTCTTGATTCACCTAGCTAGAATTATGCGTGAAGTGCCAGTAGATAAGTTATTGCAGTCTTTACACGTCACTTATCGCCTCTTTACACTATACAAGGTGCAAAAATAAAATAAGAGGATGGTTTGGCTTACACCAAAAAAAATTCTAGTCATCTCAACTCAAACTGACTAGTGACCAAGAAGTTTGTATCCTTATAGTGCAAGTGTCATCCTACTGTCGATATGGTTTCAATCGATTATCATTAAAATACCCTTGAAGCATTTCACCAGATAACATGCACAACTTACATGCACATATCTCCAATATGTGGTGGATGATGTAAGGGACCATTAACCTTATTTATAATTTTCTTGGGTGATTAAGTTACTTTAATTCATATATTAACATTAATGCTCCTTCAGTTAACTCTTTATGCTTGATGTGTTTGTCATGCCAAAGCTCTTGGTGTGACTTTTTGATTTATTGACTCCATCTTGCTTGGGTGAAATTTTCATCCAAGTGATCCAAGTGATCCAAGCCTTCCAACCTTATGCTCAAATATTCTTGGTCATCTAAATGACTAATATGTGTAATGCATAAGGATGGCACCATGAATTCTATCGAGAGAAATGCTTCAGTGCCAAACACTAGTTGAAAGGGTGTGACTTTATTTAGGCACATATATGTCATACAGTATGCCCATAATACCACTGAAACACAATCATCCCAATCCTTGTAACCAACATCACATATATTTATTAGGCATATTCTTAGGATCTTGTTAAATTCCTTAGCTATGTCATTTATTAGGGATGATGGGGTGGTCTTGTGGTGCACCACCATATATTCAGTTAAGAGGATGCACACCATCTTATTGATGAAATGAGTGCCTCTATTGCTATTCAGACTTAATGGGAACCCATATCAACTTATTATGTTCTCCTAGATGAATCACATGACTATCATGAATGTACAATCTTTTATTGGCATGGCCTTAGCCCATTTAGTGAAATAGTCAGTGGCTGCTAAGATATACCTTACACCTGTGAACTGTGTTGTGGGAGTTATTAGTCCAACAAAATTAATGGCCTATTTCTCAAATGGAACCTAGGAAATAATGGGGATGAGAGGCATCTCATCTTGTTGGTTGGGTTTCTTGGTACATTGGCATATGTCCCATGCCTTGGCGCACTCCTTTGCATCTTGGAACAGGCTTGGCTACCACACGTTGAACTACAATATCTTGCACACCATTGTGTCTCCAATGTAATGGCCTTCTAAAATTCCCTCATGCACTTATTTTAATATTTATTCCCTTTCATGTTCTATAGCACATTAGTGTAAGACTTCATCTCTACTTAGTTTGTATAGCTCCCCCATAATGAGCTGGAAGGGGGTGACGTGAACCACAAGTTACTTCTTCTCCTTTTTTGACATGGTTTGGGGTGCAACCCAGACATTAAGAAGATGAAAATATCTACCAAGTCTTTAGGCATGTACTGGACTTTGTCATATGTATGTCCATTATATCATCCTCAATCAGCACCATCGCATCACCATAATTGATGCGTGATAAATGGTCTAGCCCCAAGTTCTGCTTCTCGAGTTTAACAACAATGGAGAATTAGAACTCCTAGAATAGAACTATCCATATACATATGTGCCCATATAAAATAGGCTTGTTCATGAGGTGCTTGAGTGCCTCATGATCAATGAAAAATATGAATGGGGTTGCCAATAGATATTTCTTAAATTTGTGTAAGGCATAGACCATTACCAGCACCTCGCACTTGATAGTGGTGTAATTATGTTCTACCTATGTCAATTTCATAATTTTGAAGGAGATGGGGTGGTCCATATTTCACTCACCAGGTTTCATTAATATGGCATGAATTTTAGAGCCTGAAGCATTGACATGGATGTGGAAATGAATAGTCTAGTCTAGGAATTGAAGAATTAGCATGCTAGCCAACTTCAACTTCTATGTTTCAAAATCTTCTTCTTGAATCCCACCCCAATAAATTGGGTCATCTTTATGCAAGAGATCCTTTAGAGGCATGATAATATTTGAATAGCTTTGTATAAACTTCTTATAGTAGCCACAATGTCCTAGAAAGGTGTAAACATCTTTCTACATTGAAAGAGTTTGGATATACATTATGATGGCTATCTTCATAGGGTCAACAAGCAAACCATCCTTGAAGATGATGTGCCTGAGTAATGTCCCAAAGGGGGTTTCAAAGATGAACTTCTTTAGGTTTAGCAATATCTAGAGCTATTTTCACCTCTCAAACATGAGGTGCAAATTTTCATAGTGGTCCTTTACAAGGCCATACATAGTTTAGTCATCAAGATAGACTTGGAGGAACCTATGGATGAAGTCCCTGAAATCAGTGATCACCACTTTGGAGAATATAGTTGGCACATTATTGAGTCCAAAAGGAATCATATTATAGGCAAAATAACCCCATTTAGTTGCAAAGGTTATTTTTGGATTATCCTCCTCCTTGATCTACACATGATGGTATCCCAAGAAACCATCAGTGAAAGTATAGATATCATATGCTACAACACCATTCAAGACCTTATCGATGAATGAGGTTGGGAATGAGTCAATGACATAGGTGGAATTAAAAATTCTATAGTAAACATAAATCCATATACACTCATCCTTCTTAATGATTATACTATTAGGCTCACCCATTTAGACTCTTGTATAGGGCAGATGACACCGGTAGCTAGCATTCCATAAATTTCTATCTTCACCTTGGCACAGAGATTGGGATTCATCCTATACAGTCACTTATTAACAAGCCTCATGCCATACACCATATTTTTGCTCATTTTTCCAAAGGAAGGGTGGGTGCCCTTCATGTCCTGATAAATATGTGGGAACAAGTCCTGAATCTCCTTCAATAGTTATATGATTTGTGGCATCTCTACCTCAGACTAGTAAGTTCCTATAGTGGTAATATTCATCTCACCTTATGCACTGATGTCTACCTTATTTTTCTTAAGTGGTGCATGGTGGGGTTCATTCCTCTCCTAATGAGAGTCTTCAACTTGCCTTGTTCCCTCCATTATTTCAATTCGAAGATGATTTGGATCTTATTCATCTGGGGTGATATCATCCATAAGGTAAACAATTTTTCATCTTCCTATTAGGGTCTTCCAATTATGCTCCTTCCAGGTCTCATCATCCTCCTCACTAGAGTCACTATTGAGCACCTTTTCTAAAAAAAACATTGCGAGTGTTAGCCCTTTCTCCCCAAACATGTCTCTAAGGTGCTCTTCTAGGATGTAAATGTCCTCAAACACTACCCTATGAATGACTTGTAGTGGCTCTAGCAGATCTAAGTTATATGAAGAGAAGGAGGTATGCACGAACCTCTCATTAAGTACCTCCTAGTCCCCTATCTCTTGGTACATCTCATTTACAATTTACCACACCAACACCCATGTTTTCAAAGTCCTATATTAGGCATGTACCCATAGGCTTCTGAGCACATTCTTGTTTTAGACAGTCCATGTTTATTCACATAATTGCACATGCACGATTGGATTGAAATCACCTAAATAAGTAGGGATGTTTAATTCTTCATTACTCTTTCCAAATCTCATGCATATTTTTGCCTTCACATCTTGTCATGTTGTTAAGCTAGGCATTTTTACTTCCCACCAATGAGTATCAGTGCTCTTTAAGGTATGCACTAGTATGCCCATCCTATCTATTTCTTTGGGAACACATGCTTCAATGTCATGGACATAGTTATCCATAGGTTGATTCCCTCTATATTTTGGGAGCACTGCAAACTTCCCTTTACTTAATTGAAACACCCTTTTTCCTACCTTTTTGGCATGGGGAACCCATTTTTTTGAGTGCACTCAATCCTAATCAATCTTGTTCTAGATGGTCTTGGCACAGTTATCTACACTAAGTGGCACCTTCAGCCAATCACTTCATAAACCTCTTTAACCCATCAATTCTAGGCTATGTTAGTTGTATCAAACATTGATTGTCCATCCTCCCATTCAACCACTCCTTGGTTGTTTGGGTTAATATTTTCAATGCCCCACACCATGATGTTATATATTTGTTTGATCTCATCTTCAAGATCAACACTCTCCACATATAGAGGCCCTTGAACACTTGATAGGGATATTACCACCCTCTCTCTATCATTCTTGAAATTCATGTAGTTCTTCTTTAAATACATGTCCACATTGTTATCATAGCACCATGGCCTACCTAAGAGTGTTGGATAGTTATCATGTTCTACCAATTCAGTTACCTCAAAATTAGCTCATAACTTGGCACCCATAATATCTACAATTGCACCCTTTAGGATCCCAATAGGTTATGATCAGGTTTTATTGGCCATAAACAACATATGAGGGGAGGGATTCAAGGGTGGCCATCCCATCTTCTCCTAGGTGATTTTCATCGGGATGTTCACCTTGATGCCCATGTCCACAAGGACCTCACAAATAGACCATCCATCAATGGTGGTATTTATTAGTAGTTCTTATTCATACTCTACATTTTGAGTACTCTTTACTTCACATGCCCACTTCATATATGGTGCATTAACTTCAACCATCTGAGGCATAACTTCCTCCTCTAGTCTCTTCCCTATGTGCTCTAAAATCAAGTTTTTTAGTAGAGGTATCATCCCTTCATATTCCAAGAGGCGTATGATCTCAGTCAACTCTTATACTTTAGACTCCTAGCTATCTTACTCTTGCACGTGGTGCTTATATGTGCCTCTAGATCTCTAGCCAGTTAGAACTCTTCTTGTAAATGTTGTATTACACTCATGGCTTATTGTACGACATCCTTCTATCGCATTGGGTTAGGGTAGGGTATAGATTTTCTCTCAAGTCATGTTATTCAATTTATGAAACTTGACTCACCATATTCCCAAGTGTAGATCCTTTGTTGGGGTGTTAGGTGGCTAGGTGGTAAATCCACCTCGAGTTGTGGTCTATACCTTAGGTGGTTCTTTGTGAGTCTATTGTGGCTTGGGATCCCATTTCTCTTTTTTTTACTCATGCCTCATCATGGTGTCACCCTTATCTATGCTAGGTCGACCTTGAGTCAAATTTTTGTACAAGTTTAGATAGTCTTTGACTACATGTGGTCTCTAATAATACCCACACATTGGGTGCATGGGGTAGTCACATTGATAATGCTCAGCCAATCCGCACTTGTAACATAATTATAATGAGAATCTTCCTCCACCATAGCCTCCACCTCACCCATGTGTGCCTCATTGATTCCCATAACTAGTAATTTAATGGTCATAACCTTCATTTCCTTGGCCTACCTACCTACTAGTTATGGTTGTTACCTGCCTTACACCTCTCTCCATATTTTGGTTCATTTCATAAATGACTCAATAATCTACTGTTAAGTGAGTATAGGCATTGCATATATTACACTAGATAGTAGTGTTTACTTGATTGGTGTGTTATAATAGGGGAAAATTTTGAGAGTCATGCAACCCATGACAAACTTCAAAACTAAGAAGTAATGTGTGAACATTTATTGATGGGTAATTATTCTTGTTATGCCCCTCCATCTCATAGTCAATACACCATAATCTATTTCAAGTATCATACATTGAACCAGCAATTAGCTTCTATAATTAAGAGGTCATTGACATGATCTATGCCTCCATAAATGATCTGATCCTAGTGTTGGTGTTGCCTACTACCTCATCATGAAGTGTGGCTTCAAGCACTTTGTAGGGGTCTGTGAAGGTCTTCATAGACAATTTTCTCTTGAAAGGTACTAGCAGGTCCCCAATAAACCATTATGTGTGTTGAGAGGGGTGGATATCATATGAAATCTTAGAAAGGAGGGTCTTCAACCATGTGTCATATAGGTACATGCTCTCGAATAGCCCTTGGTTGATTTCCTTTAGCACTGTGATGCTCTGTTACTCAAACTCAGGAATATCAAATTCCTTCAAGAAGGCCTCCTTTAATATATCATAATCAACCATAGCCTAGTTTGGATCAAATTTTTGATATCAAGTATGGGCATGATCCAGTAAAGTGGTCACAAACTAAGTCACCTTTCACTTTGATTGGGTAATACCTTGAGCGTGCCATTAAAGTTCACACTTGACCATATGCTTTGTGGCTTTCTCTATGCCATAATACTTGGGCAAGTGCATCATCATCTCATAATAAATATATTGAGGGGGTTGTGCTAAAGTCTAAGTCATTTTCCCCCCACGCATATATGTTTGAGGTGGCCTTATAATGCCTCTGAGTGTAGGGTTGAGCACTAACCCTATTGGTGTAGGTTATGCCATTGAGCTTGACAGCATAGTGTTACTCACTTGTGGTGTCAAGCCACTTGTTATGGGCTATTGCCCAGTCAGCATAGCTAACATCCCCTTAATAGGAATGTTTGCACTTATGTTATAGATTCCTAGGTTGGCACTCACTAGGTTGGTGGTATTCTAGTTCAATTCCTTGAAACGTATCACTTATTAAATTACAAAGTCTTGGTTCAAATTTTAAAGTCTATCAAATTCAATGTCGATAACAGGAATAATTATCATTCTTTTTTCTTCTAGTGGAGAATCTAGTGTATAAGCTTGCACTTTTGGTTCAAAGGGGGTAGGTGCTTCTGGTGCATCCTCATTTACCACATCTTATAGGTACATAAGGAATTCTAACCCAACTACTAATCTCAGTCTCTTGCTTCCTCATATCTTTCCTCACACTACTAAAATTCAAGGGATCCTTCCCCATTCCCTTCCTTCTCACTACAGGTCCTCTCAGCACTTCTAAGTTCCATATCCTCTATCATCTTGCACCTTCACTTATTATAGATCTACCTTTAGAGATTTCAAGTGTCAGGTTGCCCATCCCTTTCCATTGTGCCTCACCTACACTTTCCCTTCTCACCTTCTATGTTTGCTCATACGCATAAAGATTTTAGCCTTCCATTCTTACAGTTTCAATATGATAATCCACCAGTAATTTCTTTAGTTTAGTTTTGATCCCTATTATGAATGTGCCCCTTGGTTCATAAAAAAACTCATACTCTACTTTTTTAGGGCAAGATAAGGTCAACACTATGAATTCTAACACGTAGTTTTTTAACATACTATTATACCACTTGTCTATAGCACACATCTAAACATCATCTAAGTTATTAAACCTCTCTATGCACTCCTTAGTCCCCTCAAGGTGCTAGCCAGAGCTTCCTCTTCTAGAGATGGTATAGGTAACCAACCACTGGTACACATGCTCAGGTAGTTCATAAAAAACACCTCATACAGAGCATCATATAGGTTGGCTTGTACCCATTCTCTAGGCTTCTGACTTGGCATGTTGGATGTTTTTATGCGAAATTATCTTCCACTTGCTCTAGCTGACACTTGATGTTCTCAAGCTAAATTCAAAGCATCACTCTATTTCACCATTACAATAATAAAATTCAACATGGGTCTCAGAAATGGAACTAAAATGTTGTAGAAAAGTCTCTTGTTTAGCTTTTGTGCTTAGTCATGCACTTAACAGTCAAGCCAAGTTAGTTCTATACTTGATATAGCTAGGCACAAGCATAGTATGGTCTATGGTGCCTAACATTTAAATGCACTACTATGCTGGCATTAATTTCACATAAGTCACAAGCCTTGTGCACTCACCCCAAGTGTAGTACTGAAGGGACTAGGGTCCATGTTGGGATAGTTAAAATATGACACAACCTTAGTCTCAATGAGACTAAGTCATTATTAAAATAGGTTTAGGTGGCCTATCGATATAAGGCTATTATAGGTAAGATCAATAGGTGTGAGCCTATTCAGAGGCATAAGTATCTTAGGCACAAGTTTGTATCTAGCTAGATATAGCTCTTAATAGTGAAAGCCATAAGGATATCAATTTAAACATCTTTTAGGTGCTTAGCTGAGTCAATGGATTGGCTCATGTTCTAGTACTCACTCTTTAAGATAGCACTCTAGGTGTGATTACTAGGGACTCGGTCCATGCCAGTTTCAACACTTAGTCAATGTCACTACTAATCCAAGTCACTATCCAACATAAGGATGCCATTAACAGCTTAGATCAAACCTTAACTCAGAAAAATATGCAAGCATGGAATTTATACTATCATAACTATTTGATTCAAGTCACAAACACAAGATAATGCTATAACCATGTAGAAAAGGCCAACACTCAATTACTTTCAATAACATTCTTCATAAATTCATAGTTTAGTATACACAGTCCATAACATGAAAACAAAGGATGTGCTCATCTTCAAAACTACTCATGCCCAGTGACTCATAGGTGAGATTGGGCTATACATTCAGAATATTTAACCTAGTTCATGTAGATTATAATATAATACTGGTGTCTCTCAATTTCAGCAAAAGTTCTCTACCATTAATCGCCTCCTCCTTCTTTTAAGTTCAAGCTTGTTTTATAGGTGGAGGATCATCTTCTTGCCAAGTTAGATGGGTGCACATCAAGTGTTAAGATATCTCTAAGGGTTGCTATGCCACCGACTCTATTACTCTGATACTTTCCCTCTCTAACTTTCATGTGTAATCACTCAATAAATTCTCCTTCAAACTCAGGTGCTAAGCAACTGCCTGCCAGTTGGCACGAGATCCTTGAAGATTCTTCTAGCTGGTGCTAATAGTTTCAAAAGAGTAATCATTTTCAATGATTACCATGCACCAAGATCTACTGAGTTGGTACTATCCACTTTGTAGCTTAAAAAGGGGCCCAACATTTAACCTTGACTTAGACCAAGGTCTAATGTCAAGGTTAAATCAATTGCTAAGTTTCTTAAATAACCTTATAATCATTTCTAAGTGTATCTTAACATGGTAAGTTCATGACAAATATTATTGAGACCAAGGATACAAGTCCTTATAAATTGTTACAATGTGTTCGTAACAAGTAACATACATTATTGGTTTTACACCAATGACAATCACTCAGAACTAAATACAAATAATTAATGCATAATGTGGGGTATCCACAATAAGAACAACACAAATAAAAGAAAGGTGGAACTTTATATCACTTACTTGCATCTTACCCTTTTATGCATGTATAATGCCACTTTTTTTAGGTTTGTATAACTCTTTTACCCTTGCACCTAGTTCATTATTTAATTATACCTGAAACCATGAAAACAACATCAGTAGTACTCGTATCACAAAGATAATGCTCAAAATTAATACATACACACACACACACACACACACACACACACACACACACACACACACACACACACACACACACACACACACACATAGATATATAAAATGAACCATAATTAAATCATCATCTCATGTTGTCATAAAATTAATGCAAGTATTTTATTATATTTCAATAAGGTGGGATATGACACCACACCTCACCCTATTAGCTCATTAGTGGATATTTATACAAGATGATGAGAGATGAGGTTTTGTGCAGGTGTGTGATGTAACATAAATGGTCATTTATTATATGTAAAGGGAACAAATGGGTATTGGGTTATGGCTTTGTTGGAGAAGCTACCATGCAAAATATCCTGGTCTCTAGCCTGTGGTGGCCAACAATGTTCAAGGATGCAAAGGAATATTAAATATAAGTTTGATTTATGTCAACAAATTGGTAATCTAAATTACAGCCATGATATTCCATTGGTGCTATCATTTATTATGAATATTTTGATGAGTGAACAATATACTTTATCATACCAATCTCCCCATCCAAATGTCGGATGGGTGCATGTTATATCATCACTTCCAAAAACTATAAGATAATATGGGCATAATCAAAACCAACTAATAACTTTATTGTAGCCATGATAATGTGTTTTCTTTGCTAAAATATTATTAGTAGATTTGGGTGCCCATTGAGTCTAAATAGTGATCAAGGAATGCATTTTATAAATGAGGCAATGAAAATTTTGTTGGCATAATTCTTGGTATCACACCTTAAACCATACCATATCATCTTCATGGGAATGGTATAGTTGAATTTTTTGATAAGATAATTGGTCAAACATTGATAGATTTATTGTGTGGGTTGTAAGGACTAGGATCATCATTTCTATATAGTGTTTTGGTCTACATCCTTTCAATTGGTGTTTGGAATCAAAACGGTTCTACCAATAGAATTTTTCGTGCCTTACTTGCACATTACATGTATTGGAAAACTTGATGACAAGGAGTCACTTAATGCATCGTTATAAGACCTTATGAAGTTTGATGAAAGGTGTATCATAGCTCATTGGATCCCAAGGCATGGAAAAGGGTAGGCAGAAGGCCTAGCATGGTAAACATATTAAATGTAAATTATTTTGTAAGGGTATACATATTTTTCTATATGATTCTAAATATTCTAAGCATCCAATAAAAATCCAAATTAATTTGATAGGCCCCTATGTAACACATGATATTTTGGAAAGTGGTGCATGAAAATTACACACATTAGATGGAAAATTACTGGCTAAGAATTTTAATGGAAGTAGGCTTAAGATTTATCATATGTAATTTATCAATGAGATTTAATAATAACATGTATGCCAAAGTGTTTTACTTTCTTGTTAATAAGTTAATTTTGTTTTATTTTTTTATGTTCTTTATAAATAATCTCATATGATTTTTCTTGTACCATTAGGTTCAATAATAAAAGCATACAACCTCATAAGGCCATTCAGACAAGTCAAGAAAAGGATTTCATTGATATCCTTATGTCATATGTTTTAAGTGTCTTTGGGAGGGTTTTATCACACCATTTTTATTTTAAATCATGTGTCTCTAAAAAAAACTTTTCAAGAGCCATATGTTTGAATTCCCAAATATTGTTTTATGCAAATTCGGTGTGCACAGGAAACACCTATTTTAACAACATAATGATTCACCAAGATGTCTCATTTTACACAACATTTTCATTCGCATGCACATTTTATAATGTTATCAAAGACATTAAAATTTAGTAGTTGCACCCTCACAAGTAAATGGAAAAGGGATCTATGCAAAACCATAAAAATACACTTGATGGCTAAGCAAATTGTTGCATTGGGGGACTATGCACATATTTAATGTGGGTTAAGTTGAATGAAAGTTCATAAAATCAAGGGAAGAACTTAAAGGAAGACTGGTATATGCATGAAAATTTTGACCAAGTATTAGGATACATGAGGTTTGCAAGGAAATGGAGCACAAAATAAAAATGGGTACGCATTATGTCTAGGAATGTAGGTAAGAGGTAAAGGCATAGGTCACTCTTAAATGAAATTGTGTAATGGATGATGTCACTAGGAGTAAATGTGAATATAAAAAAGTGATAGTAATTGTAGACACCAAAAATGTGTCGACCACCCCTTGGTCCCCTTCTAACCACTTACACACTTTATTAATTTAAAATAAATTACTTATTTTAAATTAATGACATCACCCTAGACACCTCACCTTGGACACCTCACCCTAAGACCATTTCCTACCTTATGACTCACCCTATGACTAAGTCCTTCACATCATAACTACCTAAGACCTATTCCAACTCTCTAACTAACTCTCGTGCCTAATAAACCCATCTTTTGACCGTTCTCCAATGGCAGAAGCACTTGGCAGATGGAGAAACGGGACAAACAGCCCTTTTACCCATTCTCTAGCCACCGACATCGATCAACTGTCAGCCGACGCCGGTGGGTTCACTGACGTCGGTTATATAGGCTCAATGTCTAACCTTGAGTTTCCCCTCTTGGATGCTTTCTAATCTGTGAACCTCTCTCTCTCTGGCTCTCTCCCCCAGACTCTCTCTCTCTTGGCTGATCGATGCACACACTCTGAGACCAAGCATCAGACTTCAACTTTCGCTCTCTAAGCTACAGAAACTCTGCAGAATTACTCCAAACATTAGATTGGAAACATTGCACAAGATCTTCGACATCAGCCACAACCAGAGCTAAGTATTCTTTTGTCTTATTTTAGTATTTAGAATACATTAGTAATTAGTTTCTATTTACTATTGCTAAATACTATCAACCAGACCTGACTTCTTCTCGGAGAGGCTGACAAGCCTTCCCTATATCCTTATCCTCTTTACACAACAACCTTCTACCTTTGTCCCTTCTCAGACCCTAGTCACTGTCCTGCAACCCTGTAAGCTCTCAAACCCTTCTATCGACCATAGACATATTCCAAACCCATCCAAAACCCATCCAAGGGCCATTGCCCCGACTGACATCGACCACTGCCCCTACCAACATCGATAACATAACCGACATTGGCATATTTACCAACTGATGTCGACAAGACTACCGACATCGATGACTGTGACAGACTGATTACAGAGAACAGGTACGTGTTATCTTTATTTCTCTTTCTTAGTCTTTCACCATTTCTTTTATACAACACTCTTTTTCATAAATAGTGGACTGTCATCCCTTACAGAGCTTTACGCTCCCGAGACCGAGCACGTTGCTTGGAAGTCCACCCTATCTTATTCTAACATTTGTTGTGTTTGAGTCTCTTTCTTATCTATAGGTGTCTTCCTCCATAGCCAAAGAGGAGCTCCTACAATGTCTGGATACGGTGCGCAACTTAATCTGGGTAATGTACAAACCCCTGACCCTTGATCTTAGTTTCTTCTTTCTTCTGAATGTAAATAGCAAAAATGAGTAGAAACATTCTGGCACGCCTGGTGGGACCCTAGAGTTTTCCTTGGGTTCATTTTCTTCTAAAAAGCAAACTTTCATATAGATGCATTAGATTCTCTTTTTTAATCCTCTTCCTCTTTCTTTTTATTTCGAAAAGACACCATTAACACAAGTTAAAAAGAGCCTCTTTCTTTTTCTTCTTGTCACCTCTTTCCTGCATTTTAGAGTAGTGAAAATTCATGCTCTTAACCTTTTCCCCACTTGTTTGCATCTAAACAAAACATTTCAATTTGGGTTAAAAATTGTTGCATTTCATTCCTGCTTGAATGCATACTTAGCCCTCTCACTTAGTAATTAAAACGCATTATGAATAAATCATAGTGCACATATGTTACACAACCAGACCACATTCACATCAAATTAAACATTTAAACATACCTGAGACAAGGCTCAACTAGGATTTCATCACCTAGCAGATACCTTACCCTTCCTGGTGATCCTACTTGGATTTCACCACCAAGAGGAGGACCCACTTTGTTCTCTGGCAGAGTATAAACTATAGGCAAAGTATATATTGGCTAAGCGGCCTAGCTCGGCTCTGGGTTCGTGAAGTGAAGGGAGCAAGCCCCTAGCACCAAGCCACGCATGGAACCTAACACAGATTTTTGAGCACCAAAACATAACCCGAAACCAACCTCAGACTTCCTCTTTAAGACCCGTTCTAAAATCCCAACTTCCGACACATTCTTCCAAGGCATAAGCCACCACGACTCTAAAATTTATTCTTAGGAATTTAACATTTAGAAGTTGCTTGTTTTCATCATTTATATAGTTCTTATCTTGTTTTTTGAGCTGGTAAGGTCGCATTATTTTGAGGTCTAAAAAACACCTCAGAATTTCTCCTTTTTTCCAAAAACTTTCAGTTTTCTAAGTTTCTGGGAACACACAGACACTGACATCAATTTTTCCACCGACATCGACAACTTATCTTCACCAACATCGGTTTTGCCACCAATGTTGGCAACTATATTCACCGACATCGGTCATACCACCGACGTCGGTCACTATCAAAAAATTTCTTTCCAAAACAGCAACTTTAAAACTCGACTTTTTTGCTGTTAAACACACATTTTGGGTTTTCTAAAACTGAAATACATAGTTTTTAGAACCTGAACACATTTCATCTTGGATGGATTTGACACATAGTCAAGCCAAAACTCTTGTTGACCACGCAAGGCAAAAACCACTTCCACCTTCACCCTTCATAACAAGTCCTCTAATGGAGTATGCTTCAGACACTGAGCATACTCAACCTACCCCAAATCAACCTCCAATTGTTGCTGAAGGGGATCAAAATTTTGAGAGATTCCTTGACCACAACATCAAAGCTCTCCAACACTATCTCACAAGAAACCAAACGCGAGATCTTTCAGGTACCCCTGTTTATGGGATGCCACCTTCCTTGACTGAAGCGGCAATGATATCAACCGCATCCGCTACCCATCCTATGGTTACTCAGGATATTGCCTCAACTAGTAACCCAACCCTGGCCAATGTTCAAGATTTGGCCTCCCCTCCTATCTCTGGACCTACCTCCATCAGGGTTTTCGTACCCCCTCAACTACAAACAATTTAACCAAGTTCTACACATTTTCAAAACTTGATTGTCTCTACCCCACCCACTCTTGCACCCATAAATACAAGAGTGACTACCTATCCTATAACTAGTGTCGCCACCACTCAACCACCTTTGGCGGCATCTAGTCAAGTTGTGCCCTCCAACTTCATGGCACAACCTCCCTTGACCTCAACATCAGTCCCTATGATGAACTACCAATATGTTGCACCTACACAAACGCAACCAAGTCTGTCATACGCCCCTCCTTATGCCTTCCAGGTACCTTACAACTTAGGGGGTGCCCCTCCTGCCAATCCGTCAGCCGCTCTAATCAAGATGTTGATGGATAAGATGTCCAACCTTGAGGCATCCATTTTCGGTTCAAAGAATGTTCTTTCATATGAACAAATCTGTAATGAACCCATCCACCCTTTTGTCCCTATTCGACCATATCCTAGCCAATGGGAACTCTCAAAATTTACTCATTTTTAGAGTAAAGAGGACCCACAACAACATCTACGAGCATTTAGACACGCTTTCTACCTTATAGCACACGACGATGCGTTATTACTTTGCACGTTTCCCATGTCACTTTCTAGCGCCACCCTTGATTGGTATAGTTCTATTACCAGTCACTCTCTCTTCACCTTTGCTCAACTAGCTCAACTATTCCTTGACCACTTTTCAATTAACATCACTAAAAAGGTATCCATCACAGACCTATATTCTATTAGACAATTCGACGATGAGTCAATAGCTGACTTCGTTGCCCGTTGGAGAGGTTTGATCAACCAATTCTCCTTTTCTTTACATCAACCTGAGCTCATTGAGCTCTTTTCAAGAGCATCTACCAAGCACATCTCATCTACTTTATGGGTCCAAACATTCTGCACATTTGACGAAGCTTTCACCATGGCCTGAAAGCTTGAACTCCACATTGTCGAAGAAGATAAGGTCAAATTGCATAGTAAAAATACCAACGCAAAATCTAATGACCCTTTTTCCAGACCTTCTTCTTCTCACTCCAAGTCCAAGGGATCGACAAATGTTGTGGTCCTTAGGTCATCATCTTTGACCACAACTAACCACTCTGAGCCCTCCACATCAGAATACATCATAAGATAATTCTAATAACAATACAGACAGCGTCAATACACTCTAATAAGAGAATCAAATGCTTCTGTGTTGGATAAACTAGTAAAGCAGGGGGTCCTCAATCTCTCTCAAATCCGACCACCTCAATTTGACCCCTCAAAAGCCATCCCTACATGGTATAGGGAAAATGACTTTTGTAATTATCATCGTGTCAAGGGTCATGACATAGACAATTGTAAAACCTTCAAAAATGTTATTCAAGACATGTTGGACAAAGGAGATCTTGTTTTGGATAACCCAAATGCACCGGCTAACCAAAACATAGACATCTTTAGACAACCATTCCCTGACCCTCCCCTAAGTCAAAATAACATTCAGACCATAGTCGATGACCTTCAAGAGCGTAATATACGCATAGTAGACATGGTTTCTAACCAACCTCTCCCACAGTCTGAAGAGGTTAATCAACCTATTTCTCCACTACATGTAGAAGAGCCTTCTTCACCTATTTCTCCACTACAGGTAGAAGAGCCTTCTTCTCCTATTTGTCCACCACAGGTAGAAGAGCCTTCTTCTCCTATTTGTCCACCACAGGTAGAAGAGCCTTCTTCTCCTATTTCTCCACCATAGGTAGAAGAACCTTCTCCTAATAGTCCTCCATCCACACCTCTTTCACACATAGGAGAGTCTACTTCGAACTCTCCCACATTGGAGGATGCTTTGATGGCACCCACACTGGTAGCCTCACCCTCATCCTTCTTATCATCAATGGGGGATCATACTCTTCCTACTCCTCAACCACACGAGGAAGCCATGATCATCCCTATGCTCTATCCTCTCGAAGAGCCCAATTTTCCAATCCCTTCTCCACCGAGAGAAGAACTTGCCACTTCACCCACTTCTACCGAGGAAGATCCGGTAATGATTTTTTCTCGCCTTTGGCCTGAGATCACTGCGTCTAACACATTTCTGCTCTCACGATCACCTAAATCCTCTAAAAGACCGACTACAAAACATCGCTTGACATCACCTAAACCATTTTCTCGATTGGTAGAAAACTTAGGATTTCTCCATTCTAGGAACCTAAAACATGAGGCGCTATGGGAGTGACTTAAGGCTCCTTATCTTTCACATCCCGCTTTGACTACCAATTCTTCTACGACAAATCACCCCAAAGTCTTTGACAAGGATCAGGCTTCTACTTCCAAATCTTCAGAAGCTCAACCATCCACATCTGAACCCAAACCCACGCAGGCATCCACCATGCCAAAATAGATCAAATCTCTCGGTATGCACCCTGTATCAAACTTCACTCACCCACAAGTGAAGGTAGACTTGAACCTCGCCCTGCACAATAGTGGTCCTCGCACCAAACTAAAGAAGGCTACTAAACCATGTCGTAGAACTCCTCCCCCACCACCACCATTGCCCTCTATTTTGGGCCCACATCCATCTACTTTAATAGGAGTGTTCCATACTCCAACACCTCATAAAAACAAATCACCTCCATTACTCCCTCTACCCATCAAAAACATACCTCCTCCAAAAAATCCAACACCTCACACCACAAAAGTGCCATCTACGCGAGTGGCCACACCACCAAACAAAAAGATGGTACGAAAAACTCCTCCAACAACTCCTAAATAGAAGTTGTCATCTCCTACTGCAACAACCAACGCATACCCAACAATGGGTTCCTATGCTTCGTTGTTACGCCAATTGTTGTAGTCTTCTAGCATCACTCTCCTGCCCATTAAACCATACCAACCTCTCAGACCAAAACCATCTTGGTTCGACGACACTAAAATATGTGTGTATCATTGCACACCTGGGCATGACACTGAGCGTTGTTGCGCTCTTAAGGTTGTCATTCATCAGCACTTGAAAAAGGGCACCCTTCTCATTAAGGACCCCTTTGACAAACTACTGACATCATCCCATGCCTCCCAAACCTCCTCACCTTCACACTCATCAACTCTCAAATCAAAACCATCTTGGTTCGATGACACTAAATTTTGTGCGTATCATCGCACACCTGGGCATGACACTGAGCGTTGTTGCGCTCTTAAGGTTTTCATTCATCAACACTTGAAAAAGGACACCCCTTTCATCAAGGATCATCTTGACCACCCTTTCAACAAACCACCGACACCATCTCATGCCTCACAAACATCTTCACCTAAATCGAAATTCCAACACAAGACTATAGTCCCTCAACCACCTTCCCCTCCTTTATTCGAAATCAACACCATTGATGTGGCTACTAGGGCACAAAACCTACAAGATAAAGAAAAAGACCAGGCTTCTACACCTTGGACATGTCCATTCATCAAGCCTTCTCATCCACCAAAACCCAAGATTTCTATCTTGGGCACATCACAACTATCATCTCTAAGGAAAATTCCCCCTAACTTCTCTAGTCCACATGACATTTGGTATAAATGACTTGTGGACTACTTGACATATTTTATCATCCCTCCTAATCTCTCTAGCAATAAATGATGAGATTTTATCAAAAGTACTACTCACTACACCATGCTAGGGGGTCTTCTCTACAAATGAGGTCTTGACGGCCTCCTTCTCCAATGCCTAACAACCACTGAAACATCTCATGTCATCAAACAAGTCCATGATGGGATTTGTGGGGGACATTTCAGTGGTGAATCGCTTGCCAAGTGCATCCTCCACCTGGGCTATTATTGGCCCACTCTTAACCAAGACAGCAATGACTATGTTCGGCATTGTACCAAATGCCAACAACATTCTAACCAACTTCACGTCCAAGACCACATCAACCATGCCTACAACCAAAATTTGAAAGAGCAAAATTTCAAAATCAGAGATCTCATTCTTACAGAAAATTGACATGTGACCAATATGGAAAGAAGCAAATGGGGCAAGTTTGCTCCTAATTGACTCGGACCTTACATCATAACACAAGCATGGATCAGGTACTTATCGTCTGTCTTCTTTCAAAGGCTGGCCAGGACCTGAGCCCCTTAATGCCTTACATCCTCGACCATTCTATTGTTAATCAAGTAATCATTCACTTGACGTTTAACTTGAGCTCATCCCTTGAGCAACCCCCCATCATTGTCATGCCTATTTATTTTAACCCTTTTTCCCTACATTAGTCAACCCTTTTTTCAAGCATGAATGCCTTGTCCTAATAAAAGGGAAACCTCTATAGTATAGTCCATGACCAAAAGTTTGGTCAAAAACCAAAAAAATATAAGATTGGGGATGCCTAACCAAAGGTCATAAACTATAAATGTAGACTGCTCCCTCGAAGGACAACTGCATCATTACTGTAATAAATAGACTGCTCCCTTGAAGGACAGTTATTCAAAGACATTCAACCATACAAGGAAAAATATAGACCACTCCCTCGAAGGATGGCTATGACTAAATTTTGCTACATACACAGCACCACATGACCATAAAACAAAACATCCCCAAGTAGACTTCTCGCATTGATCAGTCTACCTAAAAAAAAAAACTGACTGACAAACTATTAAGTCATGGACTTGTCTATAGTCGTTCTCAGGGTCACCTATAAAAGGGGTAAAGCTATCCCTGCTAAAAAGGGTTACCCTATCCTCACATAATCACACCTATTACCCCAACATACTCAAGGGAATTTGAGCTCACTTAATGTCAAGTGATTCGAATACTTCTCTAACATAAACCAATGGTCAATGACGCAATGCATGAACGGGGCTTTTGTTTGCAAAAACTCCTATCTATGATATCATTATGGTCTTTTTCAATGAAATAGCAATGCGCCTTTCACTTCTTACATACCTTCATCACATACAACCAAGCCCAAACCAAACCAAACCAAACATACAACCAAAACATATTTCCTAAACCACTAACATGACATCATGAATTATTATAGCCCATTCACACTAGTTTCTATGGAAAACAATACACATGGAAACTAACAACCCAACACAATTTATGTCAAGCATATACCATCACCAATATGGAAACTTGTTGAAGCATAAATATCTCATTTCATTTTTGGCATACACCATCACTAATATGGAAAATTGCTAGGGATGAAAAACCATATAACCAATGTTATAGAATACACCATCACACAATATGGAAAAGGCTATAACATCTTTATTCATTTCATTCTTAGCATACACCATCACTAATATGGAAAATTGTTAGGGATGAAAAGTCACATCACCAATGTTATAGAATACACCATCACACAATATGGAAAAGGTTGTAACATCATCATACACTCATCATTTCAAGCATGTACCATCACATATATGGAAAATGCTAAAAACCCTAACCTAGTCAAGACCAATCCATAACCTACTCTCTTCTTCTCTTTTGGCGAGAACTACATTGGCTTGAGGCCCTTAACACAGGGGCTATGTAGGTAGCACTCAGTCTTTTGAGATTAGCTCGACCATTCGCCCATTCGTCTCCCTAATGACAATGGCCATTCGTTTGTTTGTCTACTCGATGGACAAACTATTTAACCTTTAATCATGACTTAACCAGCCCAAACTCATGACCAAACCACTAGCCCTGACATTGTAGAAGTCACCTTTGACTTCTCATGGGGCACATTGGAGATCACAGCCATCTCCCTGACCACATCAAACAACCATTTGAGATCACTTATATCTCAAATTGACTCGACCAATGACCTTGGAGATCGTGACTATCTCCTCAGACCATGACCACTTTTGAGACAACTTTGCCTTGGTTGTTTTGATTGTATATATGCTACCTCACGAATAGTTAGCAAATTATCCACACCCCACATTACGACCCTCACAAGTATCGGATTACGCCCAAGTTGATCCCCACTACTTGTGACATTTTCGTGTTTTCTAGGAGCACTTCCTAGCCCAGATACTTGGAACACGATGACCATTGGAGCTACAGCTTTGATCAAATAACCCAATCAACTACGACTAAAAGCTGGGGATTAGTTACTTTGATTTTAGCACTCCTCAACCTTGCCTGTGACAATTTGACCTGACTATCACGTGAAGTGGTATACGCGCTATCTCAACTACTGCAGTGTTCATACTCCAACTTCACCATACCCATCCACTGCCTATCAAATCGGCACTTGATATCAGGTTATCTTCCCTCGACTCCCGCTTTGAGGGGGAATACCTCATCCCATACTTGGGGCAACCTACATCTTATCCCATACCTAGGGAAACTTACTCCTATTTTTGTCTTGCAGTTCGTCAGAACAACCAACAAGACAAAAAGGGGCAAATGTAGACACCAAAAATGTGTCGACCACCCCTTGGTCCCCTTCTAACCACTTACACACTTTATTAATTTAAAATAAATTACTTATTTTAAATTAATGACATCACCCTAGAAACCTCACCTTGGACACCTCGCCCTAAGACCATTTCCTACCTTATGACTCACCCTATGACTAAGTCCTTCACATCATAACTACCTAAGACCTATTCCAACTCTTTAACTAACTCTCATGCCTAATAAACCCATCTTTTGACCGTTCTCCAATGGCAAAAGCACTTGGCAGATGGAGAAATGGGCCAAACAACCCTTTTACCCATTCTCGAGCCACTGACGTCGGTCAACTATCGGCTGATGCTAGTGGGTTCGCTGACATCGGTTATATAGGCTCAACATCTAACCTTGAGTTTCCCCTCTTGGACTCTCTCTAATATGTGAACCTCTCTCTCTCTGGCTCTCTCCCCTAGACTCTCTCTCTCTCTCTTGGCTTATCGATGCACACACTCTGAGACCAAGCATCAGACTTCAACTTCGCTCTCTAAGCTACATAAACTCTGTAGAATTACTCCAGACATTGGATTGGAAACATTACACGAGATCTTTGATATCAGCGACAACCAGAGCTAAGTATTCTTCTATCTTATTTCAGTATTTAGAATACATTAATAATTAGTTTCTATTTACTATTGCTAAATACTATCAACTAGACGTGACTTCTTCCCGAAGAGGCTGAAAAGCCTTCCCTATATCCTTATCCTATTTACACAACAACCTTCTACCTTTGTCCCTTCTCAAACCCTACTACTGTCCTACAACCCTATAAGCTCCTGGACCCTTCTATTGACCACAGACATATTCCAAACCCATCCAAGGCCCATTGCCCCGACCGACATCGACCACTGCCCCTACCGACATCAGTAACATAACCGACATCAGCATATTTACCAACTAACGCCGGTAGGACTACCGACATCGATGACTATGACAAACTGATTACAGAGAACAGGTACGCGTTATATTTATTTCTATTTCTTAGTCTTTCACCATTTCTTTTATACAACACTCTTTTTCATAAACAGTGGACTATCATCCCTTACGGAGCTTTACGCTTTCAGGATCGAGCACGTTGCTTGGCAGTCCACCCTATCTTATTCTAACATTTTTTGTGTTTGAGTCTCTTTCTTATCTATAGGTGTCTTCCTCCACAGCCAAAGAGGAGCTCTTACAATGTCTGGATATAGTGCGCAACTTAATCTGGGTAACGTACAAACCCCTGACCCTTAACCTTAGTTTCTTCTTTCTTCTGAATGTAAAAAAGCAAAAATGAGTAGAAACAGTAATAGCTATTTAACAATATGGTTTACACCATTAGGATAGTTTAAATATCGAAGAGCATTATAGATTTTCCTTTATAATTAATTTTCATTACTTGTCATTTCCACAGAAATTCAGAGCCACATAGCATATAACAAAAAAATCAAGTTACAGAAAGTTATTTTAGTGTTTTAAGAATTTGAGGTTTCTAAGACCAGAATTGGAATATTTGAAGGATTTTAAAATGTTTATAGGTATAATTTGAGAAAAAGATTAAGAAAATGGTGGATTTAAATGAAATTGAGGTTGTACGATAGGGAAGGTACTATTATATCTCAACAATGCTTAAGGCCAAGTAAAAATTGGGTTTATGACTAAAGGGTTTTAAAATGAATGACAAAATTAGGGGCTTTGGTAGGATTAACAGCCCAAGGGTGTGTTAGATTTGTCTGCTGACAAGAATGCCACTAAAGAATAATTTGACCACCATTGTGTCAAGTAGTAATAAACACAAAAATTTTGTAGATCCATCAAGATATGGCTTATCCTTCATCAATTAAGAACCCATAGAACTACAGTTTGTAGAAATGTAGTATTTTGAGGCATGTTTGAGTGGGGAAAATTGGGATTCAAAAGTTATAAAAATGCATAATAGAGAATTAAGACTACCATGGGGGGAAGAACAAAATAGATTTGATGAAGGATTTAATAGTGACCAACAGAAGAGTAGGAATAGATAGAATGGTACAGTTGGATGAGTGCATTAAAATAATGTTAAAGAAGATTAGATTTTATAGTTGTTTGAGCTACCATACTTTGGAAAATCAAAAAATTGGTCAGATTCTTACTTTTAAGCATCTATGAGGATAGGTTCTACTTTTTTGGGTTCCATATGAGGTTATCTACAAATCACATTAGTAGGTTCACGATTCTACCATGTTCAGGTGAAGACAAAAGGGTAGCGCTAGCCAATAACCTAAAAGTGGAGAGGGTTGATAAGTTGATCAAGTATTAAAATAAGATGTACAAATTCTAAATTGAGAACATTATCAAATAGGATACAAGGGTGGAAACTTACCATGTCATATCAAAATTACACATGAGCAATAGATGGGAAAATATAAACAAATAACACCTCTACATCGTGCATCAAATGGGAACAAATAATGCACAATTTAATATTCCAAATACATTTATGATGAGATCATATAAGGGTAGAGAGGGATCATATAACTAATGAGATGTTCATATGGGGAATGATTTTTATTCTATTGTTGATTGATGAGATCGGCCTTCTTGATGTCTACGATGACCTTATTTAGTTGTTTCCATTATTGAATAAGTCACTAGCCAGAGGTACAAAAATTATATCTATAACAATTCCTAAAACAAAAATTACAAAATCAAAATGGATAGGTGGGCCGACAAACTAATTATAATCTTTGATGAAAAATGACACATATATAGAACCTTGTGTGAGGCATATGAGGGATATTTTGAGTTCATAGAAATGATACATCATCCGATAGGGAAAATTATATTTAAGGATAAACATATTTTTTATTGGCTTAAGTTGTCATATGCCTTTTCTACATGATATTTTGAAAGAACACTAAAGAGAGTGCATAACACATGAAAGAAGAAAGTGGATGGAACATAAATTGATGGGGTCACTCTATCTCTAAAGGCACTACTAAATTATCAATCAATGTCAAATTCAAATTATGAGAGTGAGTTATATGATGACTTAACTATGATAGACCCATTGCTAGAGGGAGCAATAGGCCAGTTTTTTACATAATTTCATATGAGTTGAAGCCTTAGAAAAGGAAAGGTGCACACTAAAGTGAGAAAGATCAAGAGCAAGAACATGAAAAATAAAAAGTGGCCACACAAATGAGTAAATATGAGCTAATTTTAGAAAATTGGATGGATGTGGAGTTCCCCCACACTTCTAAGAAACAAAAAGTCATCATCTAGATTGGAATGGGTAGAAATATGCAAGTCAAAAAAAACATTGTTTAGGTATGATTGGAGGAAAAAGATGTAGAGTGAACTATGTCAAATAAGGATAATGTGCCACTTAACAGGTAATGACAGGTCACACCTCAAACTATTTCAGAATAAAATTTTCCTACCCAAACATTTGTGACACCACCACGTAAGCACCCATTATTTTACTAAGGAAACCATCACTGTCTCCATATTTTCCTCAGAAAACCATACCATTTCTCTAAATCATTCCACTCCACTGTGCCAGCCTAAAAATCCATCAACTCAATAGCTTTAATATCCACAAATGGAGGAATAAATTATTAAGGATTGCTTGATCCCCTTCCTAGAATAGATGCCCCAAAGGTAGGAGCACCCATGATGTAGGGTTTGGCAAGTAACCCCTGGGATAATGTTGTGTACAATTATAGGAAATGATCTAACCTTTAGAGTACCCTAGATAATAATATTTTATTGGATGATCCCATGAGGGAGGATAGTTACAAGCAGATGGATGATGAAACATTGAACACCATAGAAGTAAAGGCATAAAATAAGAAATTTAAACTAGATGGGCTAAAGGATGTTCACCTAGGAGACATAGAAAAATAAATTGGCATTGAGGAAGAAGTTGATACGTAAAATGAAGATGTAAGAAGATAAGAACATAAATAAAGGGATGGAGAGAAAGGATAAAAAGAAGCATGTGGAGAAAAGGCCCCTCAATTCTTTGAAGTATAAATATATGATGATGAGGATATTAATGGAGGATCTAGATGAGAAGACAAATATAATGTGCCATAAAAATATGATTCAATAAATACTCATTAATTGAAGAGGATGTCACAAAGGAATGAGAAATTATAATAAGAGAAAGGTACTAGAAGGGAATTGTATAAGAACATTTCTATTTATCTAAAACTTACGACAAGAGAGTGGATCCACACAGGTGAACAATAAAATGGTTTTCATCTTGGAAACCTACATGGATGATCCATAATTCAAGGTACCATTGAACAATGTACACAAGGAGGATACTATTGTCATAGATGTCAAAGAAGTTATATATATAAACCTAACCAAGATGAGTGAATTACAATATGGGTGTGCACTTGATAGAATGGAAAACGAGGTCTCGTGCCAAAATATTCTAAATAGAAATACTACTAGAAACTACAAGTGAAATATGATGAAAGCTAAGAATAAGCATGAGGTGTCCGAACAGAAACTATCAATCATGGAGCTGAAATTTTCAAGGCCAAGATAGAGCATCCTCCAAGATGAACCTAGCCTAATGCATGGGATTATCATGGAAGGAATGAGGGATGTATATGAATTAATTTTTATGGTTGATATAATTTTGAAAAAGAGAGGGGAGAACTCCAACATTAAGGAAGAAACACAAAAGGATAAATAAAAGGAGTAAGTAGAATTTGATGAGCAACTTCAAAGTTACATGAATATAAATTACATATTCAAGCATAAAGTAGCAAAATCCTAGAATGTATTCCTCAAATTAATGTGATAAACATACATAATAAGTGCATAATATCTCAATGATCACCCAAAGCAAGAAGAACTAATGACATAAGTCTACCAGATGAAGGATAGAGCTGAGAGATTAAATTCTTAAGGATTTGGAAGAGATAGGAGAGCATATATAAGGAAAACATAAGGAATATAAAATTGGGTTAAAATATTAAAACACAAAATGATATATGAGGAGAGCACCCTTCAATAGCTATTGGAGAGGATCCCCTCATAAATAGTGGCATCACAGTTGAAGGCCACAAAATACTAAGAGCAACCACTGATGCTAAAAGCATTAACCACCAAAATGGACAACAAGACAGAATTGTTTCAAGCTATACTTTCAATGTGGGATAATTTTTAAGTATAAGTCCAAAAATATGGACTTGAATTTTTGTAAATCTAAGAAAATCAAAGGGTTTTTTCTAGGGACAGATAACTAAATTCGTGTGGGGTGATGTTGGACCAAGAATTTGGCTAAGTATCAAGTGTGCACTTTTGAATAGTGCATGGCATAATTTATGCTTTCATTTTGAAGATATCATTTAGAATAATGAATCCAATAGGGTGCATGTAATTACCAATGACATACGACGATAAGGTTGTGTATATGTACTTGAAGACCTAAGAGAACTCAACAAAATATTGACCAAGTCATGAAGTGCAAAATGGTGGCACATTGGTTTGTACAGAATACGGAGTGCCAAGATTGAGGAGGAGGTTACACAGAGCATAGAGTGAAAAATAAGGAATTATAAGATAGCCTAGTAAAGTGAGCCCATTAAAGAATAACATTAAGACGTAATAGTTTTGAAGTGAATCTATCATAATGGCTTAGATTTAGGGAATTGTTAGTACTAATACATTCAATAAATAATCAATTACAACTTGTATTTATATTTAAAAAAAAATTGCACCTTTTGAAGTGCATATTTATGTAATGTAAATTCAAGGTAGTTTTAGAACTCTATAAAATCCCATCTTACCTTTGTGTTTAGATATAATTGTTAAGATTAGTGACATCATGTTGTTGGAGTAACGAATTAATATTACTTAATTTATTCATGGGAATTTATATGAACTTATATACTTGTGTGGATATATTATGGACTTAATGAGAAGAGATCCAAGTTTTGTTAAGTGATTATCTACTTTAGTATTCTTCCTATGCAATGGTTTTAGTATTAGATTAAAGATAAATCATAACTATATGTCTATATGTGGAAACATTTATGTGAAAATTTGTGTGTGAACTATGATATGAAAATGTTTGACCTGAATAAGTTAAGTATTGGTTTGTGCTCACAATGTATTAAATAACATAGTATTAATTGAATGACATTTATAGACATCTAACCCATATGAGACTTAGTATTCTCTCTACACCTCGAGTGAGTGTTATTCATTAGCATGATATGTTAGTGCGGCGAGTGTCGAAGTGTTTGGGTGCATGTGTGGCACAAAATACTGGATGTGCACGAAAAAATTGCAACACGTGGCTTCCCTAATAAATTCATGGAGTAATAGAATTCACTTAGGGATATATTAAACTTTCAAGTACCAAAGTTCTGCATGGATGCGTTGATTTATTGATTTTATCTTCGAACTAAGATTGGGTCCATTCACTTCAAAGGCGTATATATGACATGAAATAGATCATGGTTCTCAATTTAGGATATGTGTAACCACCAAATGTTTTAAGGATTCAAGAGGGTACATGAAGGACTATGTGTGTGATTAAACTCAAAGTTTGTTTCAACAAAAACTAAGTCTTGAATGCACAATGGAAACCTCGTGAAATTAATTAAATGTAAATTTTCAATTTCTCCTCTTCTACCTTATAATTTGGTTAATAATTTGGAAAATTTGAGACTGATGAAACTTGTAAACAAGTTTGTATCTCGATTCCAAAAAAAAATCTTCATTTCTTTAAAAAAAGAAATGGGAACATGTTGGCCACAATATATTCTATTTAATAAGGGATCAAAATATTATTACATATTAAAATAGTAAAATCTCAAATATGAATTTTATAATATAATAAATTTATAAATCTATCAAATCCATACTTTTTGAAGAAAAATAAAATTATTTATATAAAACAAAGAAAAATAAAATAAATAAATAAAAATTAACTTCCCACTACCATAAATAAATGGAGAATTGATTTGAATTTTTTTTTATTTCGTCCATGTTGCCCAGCTCTATGCATCTTTGCTTATTGCATCTTCTTTCTCATATTGAATAGCTCAATAAATATTCCCCATGATGCTCATCTTTTACCACTACATTTTTTCAACATAATTGAATTTGTGCTTATTCGGCTTCTTTTGAACTTAGTTACTTTATTAATAATGAAAGTCTCCCTTTTTAATTCATGTAGCTTCTTCCTTTTATCTCATATCTTTTAAATACATGTTCCTTTTAAAACAAGCTCTCATTTAAATAAATGGGGTGAGCCGACTATTTAAAATATGGCTTTAAATTTAAAAAATAAATGGAGTTAATCTTAGAAAATAGAGTTTTAATCTTTAAATATAAAAAAGTTAATAATTAATAAAACCTGGGCAAGAATTCAAAACAGTAAAAATCTATTTAACTAAACACAAATTAATTTGTATGGATTAATTAATTATTGAAGATTAAGTTAAGTTTTATATATTTAATATATTGTCTTATTTTTTTAAATGATTTATTTTAAATCATCAATAACAAGTTCATTGTCTCTATTTAGATTGACTGGCATCTTTTTAATTTTAATTGTTTATATAATTTTTATTTTTCAATAATCATTTTTTTTCACAATAAATTTTTTTTTGTTAATATAAATATTGTGTTTGGTGACATAGGAGAGTTATATTAATGCAGAATTGTCAAATCGAAAGTTATAAATATATTTAATATGGTTTTTTAGCCTTGTTTAAAGATAACTACCTATTTCACCCCCATAGGGTGTACCACAAGAATAATGAACAAAGTAAACACCTTTTTATACCTTAAGATCCAAATTATCTTTAACAAAATCTAGACAAGTGCAAAGGGTGTTATGTGGCTTGAAGACCATTTCTTTGCCAACTTTGCTCAGAATTTTTGCTTTTTTCTCATAGATTCCATTTATGTATAGAATAGTGATCCTATGTGCTTCTAAGTCTTCAATATTGTCTATATGTCTTTGTATATTTTTTTATATAAAAACATTTCAATTCCCCACCTTTTCTATCCATTTACCATCAAGACCTTTATGGGGTGCTCTTTCTCTTGTTTGAGGTGATCTAGGTTTGAGATCCTTGTTTCCCTAGTTTTTAGAGAGTCAAGAACAATACTTTTATGGCAATGGTGATGGTGTGATTTTGCTTGTAGATACATATAAGTATGTGTTTTAATTTTGTAAATCTTGTAATATAATATGTCATCTAGTTTTTTTGAGATAAGGACTTCAAGGAAATGTAAGTTATTATCTTTTTATTTCTTCATATTGAATAGGATCTAGTTTTTTAACTTAAATGATGAAGGAAATTGTCAATTTTATCACTACCATGGAACCATTTTGCATTGGTGTCATCTAAAACCTATCCCACCAATCAAGTTTCATTGAATATGATTCTAGTACCTTTAATTCAAAATCTTTCATAAATAAGTTAGCAACGATGAGGGATAAAAAGAATGGTGTCACCATTGCTACTCCCTTATTTTGCTCATAAATCTCTCCGATAAAAACAAAAAATATTGATCTTAAATCTAATTTTACCAAATCTATCGTTTATGAGTTAGTGATGTTAAGAATGACACTTATAGTCTCATCAAGTGGTATAATTTTTAATACAGAAACAACATCAAAACTAAATAAAAATTTGTTTTCATGTACCTTCTTATCCTTGATTTTAGAGACAAAGTGTTTTGAATTTTTAATAAAGATGTATTTCTAACTAAATGATTCAATTTAATAGATAAATAATTTGCAAGAGAATAAATGGGTGAGTTTCTTGTATTGACAATAGGTCTAAGGGGGATACCATTGTAATTAGTTTTTGATGTTCTGTAAATTCTAAGGGAAATAGAGAAATCGCTGAATGCAGAATTAGATAGTCATTAATAGATGAATTACGAACAATTTTTGTGATAACATTAACTATTTTATTCAAAAAAATTATTAAAATAATTTTATATTATTCTTATTTATTTTGTAAATTTATATTTAATAAATTTTGTTTTTATTTTTTTTTAAACATTCCACTCTCAATTCCTCCATAATATCTATTCTAAAGTCCCTCACACCAAACTTCATCTCAGAAATAAAGTCTTCATATGAAATTTTAGTTAGGGTAACATCAAAGCTTTAAAAAAAAAGTGACTTTTAAATTATCTATCAACAAAAGACTAGAAAAGTTAAGGACATTATTAATTATCAAACCTTTTATACCATTATGTAGTAGGTTTAATTATTAAACCTTTTATATCATTCTATATTAAGTGGTTAATTCCAGGCTGAGAATTAATAATGTTATCTTGGCCTATTCCTGATCTCAAGTTATAACCATGTTAAGTATTGAAAATCAATTAGAATATTAGAATTTCTCACATTTATTAAAGCAAGATGACCTTATTTATCATCTCTAGCAGTTAGTGCCATAAATTCTTATTCTCCAATGCAGGTAGGGGACTATTGGGGCTTACATTATTAATGAATAGCCAGGGGAATGAAATCTCTACGTAAAATTGGGATCTTCCTTCTTATAATCAGAGAAAATTTTGCTTGAAGCGAACGTCCAAGAACTACTACTGGTAAATCCTTCCTGCTGAGTTCAACTCCATTTCAAGTGTCAAAAGATACAGAATGAGTAATGCTGATTTAAGAATTTGTGTTAGAAAAAGGGTGCCTGTGATGTGTGTTTTTCTGCCTGTAGTTCAAGTATTGTGTTTAGATTGATTCTTTTTAATTTTTGAAATTTATTTTTTTATTTATTTTTAGATTTTAAAATTTCTAAACTTATTTTTATGATAATATTATTTTAATATCCTTCAGGAGGATTAGCTTGCCTTTGGAACCCCCGCAAGATCGGCCTCATAGGATGGTTGTCCTCTAAGTTTTCCTTGACTATGATGGCTTCCAGCTTTGAGACGGGGGAAGTCATTCTTCTATTCAACGTCTATGCCCCTACTGACTGGTGGGGTAAACAATCCCTATGGGGCCACATTAGCTTTGTCCGCAGCTTGGCTCCCCTCGAACCTTGGATTATGGCTGGAGATTTTAACGCTATTTTGGATTTGACTGAAAAATGTGGTGGTATAACAAAGCTTGACCCCTCTACTTTGCTTATGCGAAATTACATTGAAGTTTTGAATTTAGTCGACATTCAGCCTAACAACGGACAGTTTACTTGGAACAATCAGAGGACTGGCCAACATTGCATTGCTAAGAGACTGGATCGTTTTTTGGTTTCTGGCTACTGGGTCGGGGGTATGTGGTCTACAGGGTCTGAAATTTTAGACTGGAGAGGATCGGATCATTGGCCTATTAAGTTGAACAGTGTTTCAAAGTACCAGCCTCGCTCTCCTTCCTTCAGATTCCAACTCATGTGGTTACGAGATCAGTCATTGTTCGAATGTGTGGCCAACTAGTGGAGGTGGGGCAGGCCTGCCCATGGTATGGCGATGTATATTTTTGCTAAATCGCTGCAGTTTGTGAAGTATAAGCTTAAACAGTAGAATCATCAAAGCTTTGGGAATATTTTTCATGCTAAGGCTGATGCGCAGGCTAAGCTTGATGGTATCACGAGAACAATTAGGGAGGAAGGATTGACTGAAATCTTACTTCAAGACGAAGCTTAGGATGTGAAAGACCTGGAGGAATGCGAGCTATGGGAGGAAGTGTTTTGGAAGCAGAAAGCCCAGATAGAATGGCTCCAAGAAGGTGACAGAAATACTTCTTTTTTCTTTCAATTGTCCAAAGCCAGGAGGCACGGCAACTCTATCTCGGTCCTAGTCAATGAAAGAGGTGAGTGGCTTAATTCCTTTCTTGCAATGTCAGAGGAGGTGGTGCAGTATTTCTCTACTCTTTTTAGGGAAGATGCGAATGAGAAATTACCGGAAGAAGCACAGGTTCTCTACTGCATTCCACCCCTGGTGACGCGTGAAATGAATGAGAATTTAATGAAGGATATCACACTTGGGGAGCTTGAGGCGACTATTTCCCAAATGAAAAAGGGGAAAGTGGCTGTCCTGACGGCTTCCCGACTGAATTCTATCAAGAATTTTGGGATATTATCAAATTGGATCTTTTAGCTGTTGTTCAAGAAAATCAGCAGAATAAGCAAATGCTTAAGGCTTCAAATGTGACTTATCTCGCCCTCATACCGAAATGCGAAGGAGTTGATAGGCTAAGTCAGTTTCGCCCTATATCTCTTTGTAATGTTGTTTATAAAATCATATCTAAAATCATTGCAGAAAGGTTAAAAACCGAGCTCAGCGATGTGATTTCTGAAGAACAAAGTGGTTTTGTGGAAGACATGCAAATTTTTGATGGTATTGTCATAGCAGTTGAGTCCATTCACTCCATGGCCAGCTCCAAGGATAAGGCAATGTTTATTAAGCTGGATATGGCCAAGGCTTTTGATAGGGTCAAATGGTCATTCATGTGGAAGGTTCTCAAAGCTTTTGGTTTTGCGAACGAATGGACCCAATGGGTCATGAGCTGCATTTCCTCGGTTTCCTTTTCGGTGCTTATCAATGGGGAACATACGGAGTTATTTGGTGCCTCTAGGGGGCTGCAACAAGGAGATCCCTTGTCTCTGTATCTCTTTCTTCTTCTTGTTGAAGGCTTGGGGAGGATGATCAGAAGGAACAGAGAGGATGGGCATATTCAAGGCTGGCGATGAGGGGGTGAACTGTTGGCACAGTCTCACTTGCAATTTGCTGATGACACTGTTCTAATGGGCATGGCCATAATGAGTGAAGCCACCAATTTGCGCAGGGTGTTGGATGTTTATCTAACGGCCTCGGGGTAAAAGGTCAACGAAGATAAGTCATCCATCTTCTTCTTTAATACATCGGCTCTCATACAGTAGTGAATTGCTCAGACTATGCATTTCCAGATTGGGACTCTCCCCTTGATTTATCTGGGTAATCCTATTACAGCTGGCCATATACGCAAAGAATCCTGGCAGAATATTTTGGATAAATTTTGAGCGAAGGTGAATCATTGGACTCACAGGTGGCTTTATTTTGCGGGTCGTTTTCAATTAATTCAATCTGTGGTGCAGGCTTTGCCCATTTATAGATGTATGCTTCGGGTTGCCCCGGTGGGAATTGTTAAGGAATTTGACTCGGTTACTAGGCAATTTTTATGGGTTGGTACTTTGATGACCTCAAAATGGAGCTCAGTAAGATGGGAGATGGTCTGTAGCCCCAAACAACATGGGGGGCTTGGCCTAAGGCAGACGGACTTAAATGGAGTTGCTTTGACGACTAAGCTTTATTGGCACTGGTGCAATGAACAAGACAAGGCCTGGGCCAGAATTCTCTCTCAGAAGTACTATTTGGGGGCCACTCAGAGTGATATTCCTCGTTATCCACTCATTGGGAAAGGCTCAGCGATATGGAGGACTCTCAAAAAAGGGGTTGTTCTTATTAAGGAAGGCTTATTCTAGATTTGTAAGCGTGGATCCAAGGCTCTCTTTTGGACTGATTCTTGGGACGGTAACCCTCCCATTATTTCTTAGTTCCCTAATCTGGCGAACCTTTGTCAGAGATTCCTTGATGCTGGTTGGTCTCGGGTGAGTGACTTTAAATCATACATTTCCTGCGGACAGCTGGAGGTGGCAAAATGGAAAGCGCCTGAGGTTTGGCCGGTTGTTGGAATGCAGGAGGAGCATGATGAGCTACTGAACCTCCTTTCCAGACACTGATGTAGCTCCCTCCAAGAGGAAAATGAGCTTGTTTGGTCTCCCAATCCTAAAGGAAATTAAACAGTTGCTTCTGGATATTAGGGTTTATTATCTCAGAGATTGGGCAGGGGAGAAGTGCAATGGTGGAGACAGGTCTGGAATAAATTCTCATGGCCAAAATGCAACTGTTTTGTTTGGTTGTTGGCTTGGAACAGGTGCTTGACCTGGGACAATCTCTGGAAAAGAGGCTTCCAAGGCCCGTCCGTTTGTGTTATGTGCAGTGTGGTTGAGGAGGATTTTGCTCACCTATTTTTTCGTTGCTCCTTTGCTTTGCAACTCTGGCATTATTGGTGGGACATATGGCAGCATCCCTGTCTCCATGTTTCATCTTTGGTCGATTTTTGGAGTGGCGTGGGAGAACCCCCCTCAAGGACGGATTTTCTGCAGAATGTTTGGTTAGGGGGGCCCATCTTTTTGTTGTGGCAGCTCTGGTTGGAGAGAAATAGGCGAATATTCCAGAATGAGAGGATTATGCTGCAACAAGTATGGCAAAAAGTCGTAGGGATGATTCAGGAGATTGTGCAGGCCAAGAGTGAGGTTTGTCTCCCTTTATCCAAACAGGATGCTGAGGTGGTGGCGCGCCTAGGATTCCAGTGATTTGCAAGTAATTCAGCTTGTGTCAGGAGAGGTCGACAAGGCAAAGAGAAGACTCATAGGGACGGTCAGTGGCAGTACCCTCCCAATGGGTTTCTCAAGATCAATATGGATGGCTCTTCCAAGGGCAATCTCGGCCTTGCGGGTATTGGTGGAATAGGCAGAGACTCTGAAAGTACGGTGATTTTTCTCTTTGCGGTCCATGAGGGGACGCAAACCAACAACATGATGGAAGGCCAGGCTATTCTCTATGCTCTTGAGAAGGCTCAGGCATTGGGTTGGCGTAGGATCATTTGCGAATCGGATTCTCAAGTCGTGATCAACTTGCTTGTTAAAAGGAAAGTGATGGATGTCAATTGGCAATTGGTTGGGATTGTGCAGTAGATTTTGAGGATTAGCTCGCTCATGGATACAATTAGGTTTGTTCATATTCCCCGTGAATGGAATAGAGCAGCGAATTGTTTGGCAAAATGGGCGTCCGAGCATTTAAATGGTGGTAATTCTGAGGATTGGGAGTCTCTCTCCCTAGAGCTTCTCTTTAATTTGGAACGTATTTTGGAGGAAGATAGGAAGGCTCATATCAACATATAGGTGGGTTCGTCCCTAATTTTTTTGCGCTTGTTGTTTTCCTCTAGGGATTTCAGTCCCCTGTTCTTTTCGTAATGCTCTAGTTCTTTTATTAATATATTTTTACCCTTTTATTAAAAAAATATTATTTTAATATCTAACATTTAACATTTTTTAATATAATTTATATGATTTATAGAAAAAGTAGAGCCTACCAATTTGTGCAGGCTGATTCCTTACAGCAATGTCATATAACAACGTTGAGTTTCTACTGATTTAAATGGAGATTATATAATTTTTTAACTCTCTATATTTATTTTTTTATTATACTTAAACGATTTTGGTGATTTTTTGTTTTTTCTATTCAAAAGGTGATTAGAGATGAATGCAAAGTTAAGAATGATTTCATAATTTCTGCA